>ML675618.1:22028623-22042874 GCA_007922155.1 Mesoclemmys tuberculata | reverse complement strand
AGCCTGGCAGCTGTCTCTTATTCGTTAATCAGGTACGAACAACCTTCCAGCCCTGTTAGGTGGACAGCTGTCTCCCAACAGCTAAACAGGTACAGGTCCTTCTAACCAGCTTTAAAGCACCTTAGTTATCTGGGGCTGGCATGGCAGGGGCTGGCTAGAAAGTTACCACCCAGCACTCTGTCACAATCAGCAATATATGAATAATCAAAATATAGTATGTCAATTAAACTCAGATCATGATCTAACATTTTTTATTCCTACAGTGCAACAGTAGGAACAATAAGAAAGTCATGTACTTTTACTTTCAGCAAGTAAGACAGTAAATAGGAAGTTATGTACAAGTCCATCAATATTGCAGTCAGCGACTTTTGTTCAATGAATGAAAACTACTGGTCTCTCATTTGAGCTGCTCACTCCTTGAAGAGTCCACATAGGTTTGTGAAGAATATAGCAATAAATAACACCTTTTCCTCTTGAGGTGAGGTTGCTCTTCCTGTAGTCTCCCTCTGCTCCACTGAGCTATAGAATCTTGCATCTACTCCATAAGTTTCTCAGAGCATCATACAAAATTTAAGGGATATAGAGAAAATGAGGCCTGGTGAAATAAGAATAGACTTGAACCTTAACACGGAGCTTGAACTGAACCTTCCCGAGATTCAAAAAAGTTCAGTTAATTTTTTTCATCCACTGTATTTGTGGCAAGTGTTTTTCAATCTCAAATCAGTTCTGTTTTAGATAAAAGGTTTATGCGAGCTTCAATATTCTCCAACACCGTTTGTGCATCCTCTAGATAGATATAGTCTCACCATTGCCAGTTTGGATTCTTGTCTGAACTTTGTCACTTGGCCCACATAGCCTTCATTCTCATAGTCCCATTCCTGCCTGAGCTAGTCTTCTTCAGATAGTTTCATCATGCTTACTAAAGCTTTGAGTGCAAAAAATGCCATGTTTGTGAAAGAGTACCTGGAGTATGTCAATAATTTACATGGCAAAGCAAATTTGATAAATCCATGTTATCTGTATGATCACTAAGGAAGAAACTGGGGACTTTCAGCACAAGGATGTGAGCTAAGACCTATATCCAAGGGCAATGGACATAAAAATGAAAAATCAATCCCCTTGACTGGTGGAGATCAACATGGCTTGTGATATGCTAGACTTAGGGACAAGAAGGTGAGGGGGCAATAGTTCTACAGGGGAAAAATGACATTTATCGCAGATGTTTCTCCTGATAAACACTCCTTTGTGGACGGGTTGATTTAATTTCACCCTGATAGGATAAAAGACTCTATTGACTAGAATTTGAGGAGCATGTCAGGTGAGGGAGAAGGATTTGTTCTCTGGACAGCAAGGAGAGGCTTTCAGGCTAATCAGGGGATGACCATAGAGGGACTTGATTTCAAGAGAGTTAAAATTTTCTTTCTCTCTGTTACTAAGCTAAGGGGAGGCTACTCCACAGTTTTGCAAAGCATTCAGCTGCTGTATATTACACAAACTATTTCTTTTGTTTTACTGCCATTTTTTCTATTTTAATAAATCATGTTTTTCAGCAGTGTGCTGTTGCATTGGGTAATTTTTTGGAGAGTATCCCAAAGAAACAAGAAAGAGGGCCGCTGAAGGGTGAGGAGTTCTCACACCTAATCCCTCATTCATGGTGGGACATGGATAAAAGTGTCGTCTCCCATTAAAGTATACACAGAGGACTGTAGCAGGTGTTGAACAGGAAAGAAACTGAAAGACCACAAGAAGTTACATATTATCAGAAATATTGGGAACTGTTCAGTTAAATACAGAAAATTCAGATGGCTGTTTGGTAGTTGATGTGATCCAGAGTGGTAATCTCTGTCCAAATTGTAACCTCCTTTCCCTCATCCCCCAGTGTCTGCATGATGGTATTCTCAGTACATTTGATACTCTTGAAGCCCAGGACTGAATAGGCATGAAAATTGAATTACCTCTGACCCACAGAATTTGTCTTCTCAAGCCAGGGGTGAGGTAGTTTGGCAAGGTAACAGTGAGGAAGATTACACTGCAAATGCCCCTGCTGAACCTAAGAATAGAGGCCTTCCATATCCAGTGTTTTCAGTTATCTCATTTCCAAAGCAAACCTTCAAAGAGTAAATATAGAAATATCTGAATAATGGCCATCTTTGAAACATTAGAAGCTTTCAGTTTCTCAGTTACTCTCCCTGGAAAAGTGGCCCCTTGTGTCTTAGTGCAAGACTGAGTGGGAGTCTGAGCTACAGAACTCCACAAAACACCTGGTTATAATTAACTTAATCTTGAAAATAAAAAATAAAGATAAGGTGACTAATAGCAGAAAGTAATCTACACAGCAAAGCAAAGAGCAACTGTGGGCCAAAGAGTCTCTGCTTAATAAACTGAAAGTACAGAGAAAGGGTTTCAAGAATGTAATGTGGAATTACTTAAAAGAAGGCATGCTATCTGGGCAGAAATCTGAAACATCTATATGCTGCTTTTTAAATGGGAAAGTATTTCAAGTAGATTGTGGCATGCGTATCATACCCATTTCTCTCATTTCACTGTAATGTGGTTGGTGGAAAGATGATCAAGTCCTATTCCAAATGCTTTTATGTAGTACAGTGGTCACCATTTTAAAACTAACATTTGTCTGCTATTACCATACAGCAGCAACTGAAATACTGCAATTATTTTTTCTTCTCATATTTCCTAGCTATTGGACTTGATAAAGTTCACTTGCATAATAAGGAAGAAAATACTTTCCTCTTCTCTCTTTCACCCTCTTGGTGACAATCTCTGGCCTGTGCAGTGGCTTAGTTTTACTTCTAACCATAAAATCTATGAATCTCAGATTCATCTCAGAAAGAAAATAATCATGGTATCTCAAATAACATTGTATAGCAACCATTGCTAAATACTTACTTTTCGTGAATGGTCCCTGGTGTATACTGAATCTATAAGCATAGTTTTAGCCATACATGGTATGCTAAGGGACTAGTACTATAGAGTCTGTCATCCAACAAGCTAAATATTTGAAGTTCTATATGATATGCTAAATTCACTGGGCCCTCTTTAGATTTGTCCAGAGAAAAGGTTTATGCTGAAGTATTGCATCGTTCTCTTGCTGTCCACATTTCTGTTTCAGCATGGTTAGCTTCTGCCTGGACAGATGAGATATGAAGATGAAAAGCAAGCAAGTAGTTATAAATCACTTTTAATTGGGCTTATTGTTTGGAAACCTGAGGAACACTGTGGTAATTAACATGGTTTGTAACTGTCTGATGAAAAGTTAATTCTTGTTTTAGAAATAAATATTTAACAAAAACAGTTTTAAAATAAGGAAGGCAAATGAAAGGCCAGGGAAAAATATTCTAACACTGATATCTCTTGAGGAGCTAGGAGTAAAAAAGAATACTAATAGAAGTGATATAAGACATATTTTAACAGGAATTTATCTTCCAAATACCAAAATATTGTTCCGGTCATAAGGAGGAACAGGCCCCCAGAGACCCATTCTCATTTTTCATTATAAATCAACATCTTTCTGGCTGCTGTACAACAGACAGTCTGAGGTTTAGATGTATTTGGTTATCCTGACATAACTTTTGCTATAATCCAGCTATTAGTAAGATGGAAAAAGAAAAAGAAAAAGCCCTAATGACCTTTGCACCAGTTGTTGCATTCCACCAAACTCTCCTCAACCCACTGGACTATTTAGCCCATGTAAGTATATGAAAGCTGAGCTACCCTATGTTCAGTATAATGCAATACTGGGAATGCATCCAAATCTATGAGTACTGTTTTATGATCAGCACATCAAAACTAGATAGATAACAGGTCTGATATTCATGTAACAGAAGCGCACAACTGAAGAGTTTCAGCCTGTGGTTTGAGATCTAATAAAAATAATACAAGAGTTCTGTGAACTCATAGGTAAGAGCACTCTACTCTTTGTAAAAGTAGGCAGTCTCTTTTCTGTTTGCAGTTGTTTTAATAATAGACAATATAATTCAAATACTGTCTTTTGTACAGTAGAGATTTCATCTATGCACATAATAGAGAGTTTACAGACAAATCCACAATACATAGTGATGTTGTCTGCTGTTTAAAAACTAGTGTAGTGAAACTGCAATTAAATGATGTCTCATTACTTCCCAAATCTTTTTGCTTCAGTGGTTCAAGCGTTTCCTCATCCAGAAGTCTGAAGGTTATTTGAAAAGAAGCAGACACATAATTTGTCTTATCAGGAGGAGTAGATTAGGGAAATAGTTTAGAAGAGATAAACTCTGGAAGCAACTGACTTTAAACTGAGTTGAGTATCTGAAATAATATTGGAAATTGCTTTCTGGTGCTGTTTATGTTTCCTGACTTCAAGAACATACAATGTGGGATGATCAGTGTCAGCTAATAAACCTGACAACTCCAAGAAGGAGCCATGAAATGACAGCAAAATCGTCTGGTAACTACATGAACCTAGAAATCCCAGAGCTTTCAAATTCACAGATTTATAACCATTGTAACCCAGCAAGATGTTAAATGTGCAGCCATTTTTAATAGGTCTCTAGCAAGTTTCTTGCCATGAAATATAATTAATGAGTCAGATTTTAGGCAGTTTCCCTTTTTGATTTCTGCACTTAGCTGGAAAATCCCTCCAAAGATTTATAGAAATGAATGCTAGCCTGAATGCAAAAACACGTTTAGGGTTATCTTACAACTTTTGGAACCTTTATTAGTCAAACACCTCAAATAACACCCCTCTTCTCTGGTATAATAAACAGTGGCAACAATTAGGTCTGAAATCTCTGCTCTCTCTGAAGTTTCCATTTAACCTTCTGGTTATTCTTGTGGCAAAAGGGATCATTTCAAGAGTAGTATTCAGTATGAATCAGATAAGAGAAAATACTTGTTGTCCTAAAGTGTAATTCGATTAGTGTAGATCACAAAAAAAATGAGTTTCACAAAAAGCCAGAAATCCTCCACAACGCTATTATTACAAGTGATTGAATCTGTGATGTCTGGACTTCATCACACATAATAAATACAGAGAACTTCACAGGCTTCCATGTTCTGACATTTTGGAATAACAGCTGATGTATGTTACTGGAGAATAAGCAAAAGATGATATAAATAAAACCCTGAAGACCTTCTGTAGAAAAGGCTAATAGAATGGGAAAGAACAAGAAAGTTAGATGAACTGTCATTCCTTGTCACTGGGCTTAAATTAAACTCAAACGAATTTCTGATCTCCACCAAATTCAGTTTGGGCATTCAGAACCTGAGTCAAAAAGGCAAGAATTGAAGATGATAGGACCAATAATTTGAGAAAGAATGGCTTGCCTAGATTTAACAAGGCTCATGTACATAAAAAGCCAGATGAATAAGAATGGGTTAGAGGTAGGCCAGGACAAGGTCAGGCAAGATGATGTGCATTTTGGTGCTGCTGATTACATTTTATCTTTCAGATATGTCTTTCGACATAGTTAAATGATGGAATAACTCATGAGAACTCTGTGAAAATGGAAGGGTAGCTGTGCCTAAAGCAAAATATAAAGTGAAAGAACTGTGGTTTTTTTCCCCCCGTAGTTCAAATGCCCTTTCCAGGCCAGAAAATTCACTGTTTTCTAATTCTTCTTCAACTCAACTAGGCACAGCAAGGCAGGGCTAATGAAAAAATTTCCTGTAATATCTAAGATGATAGACAAGCTGACCTCATTAGAGGGAAAATGGATTAATTAGATAAATGTATGGTGAATAATGAGATTGAGGAAAACAGTGGCAGACATAAAATATAGACAAAATATAATTCAGCAGGATATTAAAACTGCAGGTATTCTAGAGCAGAGATTTCCAAAAACGTACCAGTGGTGGTTTATGAACTTGCTGGAAGTGATATGCCAAAACCTTTAAAAAACATTTCAGTTTTAAACAACAGCTGTTGCCTGTGTTTCAGGGCATCAAAATATGCCCAAGGAGAAAAATGCATGTTGCTGGATGTTTTCAGCCATGTGAATAATGCCTCTGAACTCCCTGCCATGCAGCATCTATACGACCAAGAGTCAAGAGGAATATGGGGAATTCCTTCCTGTCTTTGCAGGGAAGTTGTGAAGGGTGATTAGGTTTGGTGGATAGAAGCCTGGCTCCAAGACTATGGTGAGCCACCTAGCTCTTCAGCAGCAGAGCTAGGTGGCTGGCTGCAATTTTAGCTCCCTCTCCATGTAGTTTGCTTAGCATTGCATGCCTCTGAGAGCCCTGCTTGTGAGAGGATTGGAGCTGCTGATTTGGAAGAAGCCACCTGGAGCTGAAGCCACCTGAGACCCATGGAAAGCCCCCTGCTTCCAGTCAAGACTCCCTCACCTCATCACCCTTCCCTTTGAGCTGCCTGTATTTTTATACACACACACATCAGAGGTCCCCCCCTACACTCCAGTCAGAATCCCTACATTCTAACCTCATATCCTCTAGACCTGCCAACTGAGATCCCTTCTTTTTTAATTTCCCCAGGCTGATTTCCACCACCCGGACCTGTAACTGGATCTGTACCCATACATTCCATGGATGAGGCCCACACCTTGGTTCAACGAAAGGAGTTTGTACATATTTGGAAATCCTCATTCACCTCCAATCTTCTCATCTGAGTGCTTTGTCATCTCTTGTTTGAGTGTGTACGTTGCTGTGTAAGTTGTTTTTTGTTTGTGAATATAATTATGATCCTCTATTATGGCTAAATGGTTAACTACTGGTACCTTCAAAAGAAAACATTCAGAATCAAAACAAAGGCTTGTTGATGAAACGGGCAGTTATATGAATAAGTCCCGAATGAATAAACTGAAGAGATTTCAGGTACTGCTAGTAGGCTTCCTGTTACAAGTAATAAACAGCACAAGATTGTTAGGAGGTATAATCCCATCTACATATCATTTGTATTTATTAAAATTTGAGTAGTGAAGTGAACCAGTGTCTCAATGTGTCATTTGCTATGAATTGTCATCCAATCATTCAGTGAAACTTTCTTTGCTTCGCTGTCAATTCAATACAAAGTACAGCTCTTTAAAATATAAACCTCCTGATTTTTAAAGAGAAAGCTAAGTTAATTGAAAGACAGCCTAAAACAATAGTATCTTTCAATAGCATTAATATGAAGGCTATGGAAGCATCAAACCATATAACAGCGATGGCCAAACTGTGGCTCATGTGCCACATGAAGTTCTTTTACAGTTAAAGTGCAGCTCTCAGATTCCTCCATAACCTCTTTATTCTCCACCTACCAGAGTGGGGTGGGAGCTCAGAGCTTCTGCCCTGTGGCAGGGTGGTGGGGCTAGAGGATTCTATCCATCTGGGAAGACAGCTTTAGGGGGCCAGTAAATTTGGCCATCCCTCCCATATAAGCTTGAGGATTTCTCAAGGAAACTTCATGCAAGAGATGAGATTCTCATGTTACTTGTGGCAAAAAATATGATGTTATCTTTTCTTGGACATAAAGATGCAAAAGAGCTTGAAGTTGTTCATCTAATAACAATGAGTCAAGAAGAATTTAAGACATGGCTTCTCAAGTGAGATATTGCCATTAAAAACAAACACAGGACAACCCTATATGTAGGACCTTCAGCTGAATCTTCCCAATATCCTGTTTGATATAAAGCAATTATTTTCTGTGAAGGAAGCACACTCTTCTCTTTAATGGCACTCTTTCATTTTCTCTGGGAGCTACTAAAAATATTCTGTATTTTCTTCATTTGAATTTTGTAAAAGGGAAGCAAAGTGAACTTTGTCATACATTCTAAAATAATTTGGATAAGAATTAGCAAGAATTTTAAACAAAAAAAAAGATAAGATAAAAAGCAAAATTGCAAATGATCTGGCAAATGCTAATGGTAGAACATTAGTCAAGAGTTCTTCAGTGTCTCTTGTTAAGTGATGTCACAGGAAGGTCCAGCTGGCATTTGTTTGTCTTGTCCAAATTTTACACACAAATACATTCGTGCATACGCAAACGCATAAAGCGAGAGAAAAGGTGTGCCTCACCGAGATGTTATGGACTATCACTCATGAAAGCATTACAGGATGAAAATACAGTGAGCCAGATTCTTAATTGGTATAAATCAGTCTAATTCTATTAATTCAAGGGAGCTATGCATATTTACATCAATTGAGGATATGGCCTATGGCTATATTTTTTACTTGATCGATAAAGAAGAGAGAATGGCAAGCAGAGAAGTAGAAGGCAATTATTTTATAAGGAAGTCAAGAGTCTGTTCTGTCCAGATGTTGCCCTGCAGTGTAATTTTTTTTTTAAAGAATGTTCTGGGGATGTGGAACAAAGTGAGTGCAGCACTTGTCCCTTATTTCTTCACAATTCTCTCTTCTTTATCATTAAGTTAGAAAAACTCATTGTTTGACTCCCTTTATTTCCATCCTACAGACTGTGTCAATGTGCTACACTTAAACTCTACTGTCATTAAATATATACTTACAAATTTATAATCTGTGGTCTGCAATGGCAGGCAATCTGACTAGATGATCATGACTGTCCTTTCTGACCTTCAAGTCGATGAGTCTATGTGTAGGTAAGGTCACAGTCAGCAAATGACATTTGGGATTCTGTGGGCCATCATGTGGTAATGAACTTTGAAAAAGATTTTAAACTAATTCCTCACCACTGATATCCTCAGTTCATTTACTGGCTTACTGTATATCTTTAAATTTTTGTCTTGTTATATATTTTATGCAACCTTAGATACATAAGTAGCATCTTGTAATCCCTCCCCCTTACTTTAATTTACCCCTTCTTCCAATTTCTATACATGTAAGATAGATCAATTTAGATTCCCTTATACTTTGGTAGAGTATCTGTAAGTAGGTTTAATAGACTCTGAGTTTAAAGGAATTTTAATTAGAGGAGATAATCTAATTTACACAATGCTAGGCATCCCTTCTGAATGTTTACTATGTTTAGTAATGTTAAAATATCACATCCTAGTTCCTCCACAATGAATGATAATCTGCAAAGGGCTATCTAGAGTATAAATGAAGGATCTCAAAGGAAGACTCCTTTTTGCAATATACATTTTCTTTTAATGGCTGCATTCTTTAGACCAAGATTCTATCTTACTACCTAGTATATTTCATGATGTTTATGATGCTTTGTAGGCATGTGTGCTGTTACAGAAGATAACACATTGCATAATAAAAAATAAGGAAACTCACAAAAACAAAGTTAAACAACTGCTAAGAACACAAAAAAATCAACTAATATGGCTGGCAGAAAATCACTTGTGGGACTGGACTCAAAAAACAAAATAGAGTGCAACTATAATGTTTTTATGCTTTAAATGGTAGATTGCTAATGATAAGCAAAAAGATGTGTAAAGCTCAAGGGAATAGGCATTACCTAGAATATACTCTATTATGAAATCCTTATCAAAACAATCCACTGATATGCTAGGAATCTGGAGGTAACAATCTATAACTCATATGAGACCATAAACACTACAAAAGGCTGGAGATTCATGAAAGAAGAAGTGAAAGAAGCATAAGGAAAGCATAAGATCATGATAAAACAGACTGCATGTTACTTAGGGACTTAGGATTTGTCACCTATATAACATGACTTTTTTCTTCGCTCTGTCTTGCATTTACTTTGTCTCTCTTAAACACCGCAGTTACTCCCACTTTTAACATGTAAAGTAAGAGCATAACTCAAGAAATACATATTCTACTTGGGGGTAGAAGAATACTCTGTTCAAATATCCACATTTGTTTGTTTAGTGCTCAAGCACACCTAAATCAAACTTTTAAATAACTCCGGATGGACATGGCAGGAGACTGGAGATCTGTTGGAGGAGAAAGGAGGCAAGCCCCTGTTACTTAGTGCCAGTGAGTGAGCTCTTGAGAGTGTTTGCTTGTTTGTTTTTGCTTGCTGGTTTGTTTCTCTTTGTGTTCAGTTTGCAGAGGCTGGTAGGGAAGCAAAGCTTTTGATCACAGCAGAGTGGTGATTAAGGCGTTGGACTTCCCCCAGTCAGGCGACCTACAAAGGCAGGAAAGCAATCAGCCAGCAGCACAGAAGCCAGCAAACAGAACTGAAAACAGGGGAGTCTGAGTGGTATTTTGTAAGGGGAGTTTGGGGGAGGGAGTGTGTGATGTTTTTTTTTCTTTGTGTGTGTGTGTGTTTTTTTCTTTTTTACAGGAGATTAGGAGGGAAAGCTATGACAGTTACAGAGGCAGCAGTGGTAGTGATCCAAGGAATGGAAGAAACAATGAAATGACTGCATGTGGAAGCTGTGCCATTTACATTATATTGGAAGGGGTACCTCAAAGGTGCTTAATTTGTATGAAAGACCACCTGATAGATCTGATGGAAGAGATTTGGAGATGCAGGTAGAAACTATGGTTGCATTTCAATGGAGATGTGAATAGATGATGGAGGGAAGGAGACAGAAGGTTGAAGGGAAAACTCAAGACTTACAAATCCAAGGTGGAAAGGAGAACTGTAAGAGTAGATGGGATGAGGAAAGTGACCAGTGGAATCATGTGACTCTGAGAATCAGGAAGGGAAAAGACCAGCTACAAAGGAGAAATAGAGGTGAGGAAAAGGTTTGCTGAGTTGAAAAATTAAGGGTCATGGCCAGCAGTAACAGAAGAAGAGAAGGGAGGGCAAGGAAGATTGGAAGAGCAGCTAGTCCTACAAGAAGAAAGAAAGAGTTAATGAAGATAGCCAGATTTTGGAGACTCAGGAGGATACAGGATGACACACAGAAAATTGCACATGAGAACAAAAGACAAGAGGACTTGCATCCAGAAAGAACAGAAGGAAGAAAACCAGAGACTAGCACCAACACCAGGAAGAGGCAGGTCTATGTTACAGATGACTCCCTATTAAGAAGAACAGGAAGGACTGTCATCACAGCTGATCCAGAGAACAGAAGGTTGTGCTGTCTGCCAGGAGCTAAGATATGGGACTTGAGGCTGAAGAGGATCCTAATGGGAGCAGGAACACTGATTGTCCTTCATATGGGGAAAAAAGATAATGCTAGATTCTTGCAAGACAAGATGATGATGATGAACAGGTGGCACAGGGAAAGGTGTTATAAGGAGAGCTTTGGTATGTTTGACCACAGGGAGGCATCCACAGACAGGACTGTTCTCATGAAATGGACTTCACCTGAGTAGGGAGGGAAATAGACTTCTGGGATGGAGGCTGGCAAAACTAATTAAAAGAGCTTTAAACTAGGAATTCAACGATTACAGTTGAGTGATGCTCATGTAGTCTCCATACCTGATTCTAACACTAAGTGGGAGGAAAATCAAGTAAGAGAAGATCCAGCAATAGAGAGAGCAACAATAGAGGGTAAGAGACTGGACATTAAGAATAAAGAGAGCGCTGATACCAATCACACTATCAGGTAGGCAATACTAGTAGTAGAATGACTGTACCTAATTGGGCAAGGAAACTGGGCAAACCCGGGCAGAAACAACTAAGGTGTTTCTACACTAATGGAAGGAGCCTGGGTAACAAAATGGAAGAATTAAAATTACTGGTGCAGGAAGTGAAACCAGATATTATAGGGATAACAGAAACATGGTGGAATAGTAGTCATGACTGAAGTGCAGCTACTGAAGGATATGTACTGTTCAGAAAAGACAGAAGTGAAGATAAAGCTGGTGGAGTAGCATTGTAAACTAATGATGAGGTAGACTATAAAGAAATTAGAAGTGATGGAGAGATAAAATGGAATCTGTTTGTTTGGCTCAAAATCACTTTGGGGAAGAAAGGTAATAAAAGCTGTAGTGGCATAGTGTTTGGGGTATGCGACAGACCGCCAGAACCTATCTGGGAAAGGATAGAGACCTCTTCAATATTTTTAATGAAATAGACACTACTGGGAAGTGTGTGTTTGTGGGACACTTTAATTTCCCAGATATAGATTGTAAGACAAGTGCTATTAATAATGATAAGCCCAAATGTACCTGGATGTAATCGCTGAAAGATTTCTTCATCAAATAATCACCAAACCAATAAGAGGTGATACTATTTCAGATTTGTTATTGGTAAGTAATGAGGACCTCATAGAAGAACTGGTTATAGAGGAGAACCTTGGTTCAAGTGATAATCAGCTAATTCAGTTTAAACTAAATGGAAGAATAAACAAAAAATAGGTCCTTGATTTCAAAACGACAAGCTAAAAAACTAAGGGAATTAGGGAAGTGGACTGGACTGAAGAACTCAAGAATCTGAATGTGGAGGAGGCTTTGAATTACTATAACTGAAATTTGCAGAAGCTATCTGAAACCTGCATCTCAAGTAAGGGGGAAAATGGTAGGAAAGAGTTCCATAACAAATTGGATGAACAAGCATCTTAAACAGGTTATTAAGAGAAAGCAGAAAGCCCAGAGATGGATCAGCAAGGAAAACTCTCTCTTGCGGGAAATAGTGAGAACTGCCAAAGCCAAGCAGGGTTGGAGCTTGCAAATTTAAACCAGTACTAAAAGATTCTTTAGCTGTATAATGGAAAGAAAACAAGGAAAGAAGTGGGACTGCTAAGCACTGTGGATGGGGTGGCAATTAAAGATAATCTAGGTATGGCCTAATACCTAAACAAATACATTGCCTCAGTTTTTAATAAGGGTAATGAGAAGCTTGGAGTAGTTGAAGAGTGTCTAAGGGGAAAAAGGATACGGAAGTAGAAATTACCACATCTGAGGTGAAAATCAAATTCAAGCAGGTTAATGGGACCAAATCGAAAGGGCCTGGGTAATCTCCATCCAAGAATATTAAAGGAACTAGAACATGAAATTGAAAGCCCAATAGCAAGGATTTTTAATTAATCTGTAAACTTGGGAGTAATACCCTATGACTGGAGAATTGCTGATATAGTACTTTATTTTTAAGAGAGGGGAGAAAAAGTGATCAGGGAAACAGGCCCGTTAGTTTGACTTCAATTGTATGCAACATTTTGGAACAAATTTTGAAAGAGAAAGTAGATAAAGACATAGAGGTCAATGGAAATTGGGATAAAATACAATATGGTTTTACAAAAGATAGATCATGCCAGACTAACCTGATATCTTTCTTTGAGAAGATAACTGATTTTTTAGACAAAGGAAATACAGTTGATTTAATCTATCTGGATTTTAGTAAGGCATTTGATACCATTCCACATGGAAAATTATTAGTTAAATTGGAGAAGCTGGGGATTAATATGAGAATTGAAAGGTATGTAAGAAACTGGGTGGATAAAGAGGAGACTGCAGTATATCATACTGAAAGGTCAATGTCAGGTTGGAGGGAGGTAAACAGTGGAGTTCCACAGGGATTGGTCTTGGGACCAATCTTATCTACATTTTCATTAATGACTTTGGCACACAAAGTGGGAACGTGTTAATAAAATATGTGAATGACACAAAGTTGGGATGAATTGCCAATATGGAGTAGGAGCAGAAAATCATATAAGAAGATTTGGATGATTTAGAAAACTGAAGTAATAGAAATAGAATGAAATGTAATAATGCTAAGTGCAAGGTCTTCAGCACTAACAGCAAGATTTTTTGCTGCAAACTGGGGACATATCAGTTGCAAATGACAGAGGACGAGAAAGACCTGAGTGTAATGGTTGATCACATGAGATATGAGACACTAATGTGATGCATTTCATGCAGCCATGAAAAAGATTAATGCAATCTTAGGGTACATCAGGCAAGATATTTCCAGTAGAGATAAAGAAGTGTTAGTACCATTATGTAAGACACTGGTAAGGCCTCATCTGGAATACTGTGTGCAGTTCTGGTCTCCCATGTTCAAGAAAGATAAATTCAAATGGAAACAAGTGCAGAGAAGGGCTACTAGGATGATCAAATGAATGGAGAATCTACTTATGAGAAGTAACTTAAGGAGCTTGGTTTGTTTAGCCTAACCTAACGAAGGCTGAGGAGAATATGGTTGCTCTCTGTAAATACATCAGAGGGATAAATAGCAAAGAGGGAAAGGAGTTATTTAAGTTAAAAGCCAAGGTTGGCACAAGAACAAATCGATACAAACTGGCCATCAACAAGTTTAGGCTTGAAATGAGACAAAGGTTTCTAAGCATCAGAGGAGTGAAATTTTGGAACAGTCCTCCAACCCTAACTGAACCCTAACTGGTTTCAGGACTGAGCTTGATAAGTTTGTGGAGAAGATGGTATGATGAGATTGCCTACTATGGCATGTGGGCCATCTGCGACTGCTAGTAGCAATATAGACTCATAGACTCATAGACTCATAGGTCAGAAGGGACCA
>ML675618.1:22007468-22028223 GCA_007922155.1 Mesoclemmys tuberculata | reverse complement strand
ATTTCCTAATATCCAATTTGTACCCATTCGTCCTCGTACCTATATTGGTACTAAACTTAAACAATTCCTCTCCCTCCCTAACGTTATTCCCCCTGATATATTTATATAGAGCAAGCATATCTCCCCGGAGCCTTCTTTTGGCCAGGCTAAACAAGCCAAGTTCTTTGAGTCTCCTTTCATAAGGCAGATTTTCCATTCCTCGAATCATCCTAGTAGCCCGTCTCTGAACCTGTTCCAGTTTGAATTCATCCTTCTTAAACATGGGACACCAGAACTGCACACAATACAACTACCAGAGATGACACACTGGATGGGGAGAGCTCTGAGTTACTATAGTGAATTCTTTCTCAGGTGTCTTGCTGGTGGGTCTTGCCTACATGCTCAGGGTCTAATTGATCACCATTAAATTGTAAATTGAAGTATTCAAATCATGATCTGAAGACTTGAGTAACTCAGCCAGAGGTTATGGGCCCTTCCAAATATTAGTAATAATCTTGAACATTAGATTAAGCATTCTTCATTTGTCAGGGAATTCATTTTTTAAAATTTTCCTCAACATCCCTATCACACCCCATGCTGGCTCAGCGCCCAAAGGATTGGCAAGGAAACTGCCTGCATGCTCAGCCAGAGCTGACTGACAACTCCACATCAGTTGTGAGGATAAAAGGCCTGCAAGTCAGGAGGGCAATATGGCGGCTTCCAGAGAGACTGTAGGGAGATGAACTCTCCATTGAGCTGGTGAGAAGCTGCCAAACCAAAGAGGTATGAGCAGGACAAGAAGCTGGGGAAGACTACAGAGGTAGGAAGAGACTCTAGGAACAGCTAGGGACTAAGGAGGACTAGTTTCTGGCTGTCCCAAACAAGGGCCCTGTGTTGAAGCCCAGCAGAGGAGGCAGATCTGTGTTCCCTTAACAACCCCAGCCAGAGGGCTCTTAGGGAAGAAGCTCTTTAATCTTGGAAAACTAGGGCTGATTAGCCTTTACTGAAGCCACAGAACTTCTGCTTCCCCATTACCCTGGATGGGACAGATTATTGAGGAAATGGCCAGGAGGGTTGAGTCCTTGACATGGATTTAGCAAAGGTAGAGTTAAGTGTGATAGCATAGGGGAGGACAGAGCCAAGCCAGTGTAGACCTCCTCCCAAACCCAATGGGATGCGAAAAGATAAAGACCCCTTATTATAATCTCCCTGCTTTTTATTATCTAATAGATCATATTTTCAAGGAATTCACTGCAAGCTACTAATCAGAACAAAACTGTGCTTGTTCCCACTCATTGCTGCTGCATTGCTCCAGTACAAGGGATTTCTCCAGAGGAAGAATCCACCAAGGTAACATTCTATTTCCAGGGGATGACATCAAGTTCTGTTTGGGAACTGTCAACTCTCTTTAGACGTTGTCTGGAATATGGTTGCCAAACCTTTTACTCCTTACTTACTATTATGAAGAACTCTAAGAAATTTCCAGTTCCTATCACATCTTTATTTTCAACTGTTTAGGGAGGGACCATCCTAATATCCATTAGGCACAGTTGTAAAACTATTTCAGCAATTGTTCCAGCTACTTCTATTATTAAATACCCATAGTTGAAAAAAAAATTACTATTTCCCTCCTGAAGCTCTTGAAATCTAGTGTCTGAAGGCTCATATTTGACATTGATTATGTGCAAAAAACATCATATAGTAGAATATGGCATGATGTAACTTTTGAAAGGTTAATTTATAAAACATAAAATGAATTACCACATGAAAAGATAGTTTGAGGAAATGTTATAGATTACATTAAAAGTGCTGCAGAAGTTGATTTTAACATGCACCACAGTGCTAAAGAAGTGAATCTGAAAGGTATTTCCAATGAAACATTCCTACTGAACAACCTTCCAGCTGATTTTTGAACCCATCCTATATAAATAGTGGATTACGCCCTGGCATGCTTGCTTCAAAATAAGCTGCACAAAGGATGACAATATTATATCCTATATGGTTGTTTTTTTTTAGAATAATGTATGTAGATTATCATTACATTTCTGTAAAACCCTGTTGTTTTCATGCTTTTCTATAAATATATCTATGTCTGTTCTCTGGGAAAACAGACTGAACTCATACACTCAGATTTATGGTATGCTATTTCACTGAGGTTTTAGTGTTTGCTTTAATTATCTTCATGTAATATCTGTTCTGATAAACATGTTACTAAATCTAATGTGATGGTTAAATCTGCATTTACCTATACTGATATATGTGTCTTTTATTAGTTGATTCTGCTTGTGTATTATGTGTATTTGTTAGGTGCATCATAAATTAATACAGATATTTATTTTAAAATCCCTTTAGCTCCTTTTTACTGTAAATATATGGTCAGCAGACAGTGAAGTTGCATCATCATCCTGTGGGACTTTCCATCATCCATAGTTGAATATCCCAATTCTATATCCCAGCTTGCTCACAAGCTGTAATTTAAACCTTTAAGTAGCGAGGATGAATTGAAGTCTGTATTGATAAAATTAAATGTACCATCTATCATAACAGGAGAAGACCTTCAAAGATTCAGACAGCCAAAATCCATAATAGGTCTTGAAGGTTTATTGTCTGGGCTTTTTTATCCTTAATTGATATTATTTGAATTCTTTTCAAGTATTTTTCCTCTACTTGTATATTATTTGATAACAGGAACATAAATAATCATCCAGGCAAGTGCAATACCTGTCAAGAAACAGAAAATAAAAAGGAGTTAGCAACAAAGAAGAAACTGTTTGCCCATAAAGGACTAAAGCTGTATCTCTGTATCTGGCCATGTTTTGAGTAACTTATAGAGTTAAAATGCTTGTATTCTAGCATTCTAAATCCATCAGAAACCTGAAGAAACTGAGAACAGATAGTAACCTGGCATTGTATGCAATGAAAATATCAAGCTGCAATCATCCTAGCTCCTTTGTCTGTCTATCCATCTATTCTCATGCTCATTATATTTGACTAAGTGTTACTTGCAATCTTGAAAACTTGTTAGAATAGGACAATCACTATTAAAAATATATAAATATAAAAGAAGAAGGAACTGTATCTGCATGATACTTCCATGGTACAATTTCTCAAACATGAACAGAGCGCTTCTTGAGTGTGCAGCAGGGCGCTCATGCCAACCAAATGCCTATCTCTTCCTGTGAGGCCAATGAAGGACAGGATCTTACATGGAGATGTAGGAGGTTATACTGTGCCACTGCCCCTTGGAGAAATGTATGATACACTGCAGGCTTAAAAACCCGATAGGCTACATCCACACTAACATGCATATTAGCTGGTTGACTGTGTACATACTCATTCACGTACCCCATACCCATCCTGGATACAAGTATGCGCTGTGTAAACATGTATAGCTATGTCCACACTGTGACTTTTTGTTATGTGATGTTAGCACTATCATTTCCAGAGTGGTATCCCAGGATTCTGTGCATCACAGGAGACACTCTAGGAACTGCCTTACTGTACATTGTTTTACTATCTGCTGCCTTCACACATTTGCAAATGGCAGTTCCCACTCCCTTCTCCCTCTTTGCAGTGTGATGGTACCAGATAGTCACACGCATGAAAGTAATTTGCTCTATTCCAAACCTGAAGAAAATGTCTCGTTCATCATACTTAGGACAGAGTGTCCACATACAAATCAAGGAAAGTATTAAATGTATTAAAAGTGGTATATGGAACATAAAATGAAACATTTTAAAATGAAAATACAAATGAAAACATAAGTCTGACTCTGAGCAACATGCAAACGTTAATGTCTCTGAAGCAGTCAACGTACCCTTCACCCGCTCCCTAGCATGGGGGGAATGGCTGTGGAAAAATGTCTGGGGGGACACCTAAGGATGTCTCCTGCACAGGGCTGGGGGCCCAAGCTTCAGGGACTGCCTTGGGATCATTTTTCCTCTCCTGCACACTCATGGAGGCTCCCCTGAGAGGTCTTTCAGTTGCTGGTTGCCCTTGTCTTCTTAGGTAAAAGATAAAGATGGAGTCTTTCTCTCTGTTCCTAATATTGCAAAAGAATGCCTTTCTTTTCAAAGTTAGGAAGGCCTCCTGTGGATTCAGTCTCCTGTATCTCTCTGGGGTGAAGGTATCATGTTAATTCTCTGTCACTCAAGTTCATGCTCAGGACAACCTTAGCTAGTTTGCTTGGTAGTTTTGTTTACAGCTATGTAAACTGAGGTAAACCTACAGTTTGTTGTCTGGGAAAGACCTGTTTATCACCTTTATCTAGGCTAAGCTGTCTTCTTAAATATATTCTAGTAATATTATACAGAGGGAATTCATAACTTCACATAAGGTTAACACATGTATTTTACAGTTATATGAATAACCAGTGTGCTATTAGTTTTTAAACGATACGTTACAACGCATATTTTGTACAAATATCAATGAAGAGGATGTGAATTCAAAGGTGCTTGGGATCATATCCTCTCCAACAGCAGATGCAAAAAATGAAAGCATTAATTTGTGCAACATTCAACAATTTATTGAGACAACATTTACGGAAAAGGAAATTTGGTTAGTTTTAATAGCTTACAAAAGTGCACATAGCATGTTTGGCCAAGGCACAAACAATAATGCTTCTTGCAGAGGTACTTATGCACTGTACTTTGCATTGTAGTTGACCGTCATTTTAGGATCCTAACTCTTGTTCTTTGCATTTTCTTCATATCTGCAGGGGAGATATCTCAGAACTTAAGACTGAGAAATGGCTCAATTTTGTTTAGCCAAAAACAGTGTACCAGTAGCCAGGGATATCATGGCTGTGGTCAAGGACAACATCAGAACGGTGAGGGAAAAAGAGAGATGAAGAGGCAACTCATGGATATGATCCTAATCCAGAATGCCCTCCTGCAAACCATGTTCCTGCTAGGCTAGCAGATCCTGCAGTCCAATAATTTTGGGACTCAGCCATGTCAAAAACAACAATTCAGCCTCTGGAAAATGATTGCTACTAGGACCACCTAAAACTCCTAACCAACTTAAAAACCTCAAGGCTAGAGTTTCTACTGCCTCCCTAGGTAACCCATTCCAGTGCTTCACCACCCTCTGAATAAAAAAGTTTTTCCTAATGTTCAACCTGTACCTCCCCCACTGCATCTTGAGACCATTGCTCCTAGTTCTGTCATCTTCTACCACTGAAAACAGCCTAGCTCCATCCTCCCTGGAGCCCCCTTTCAGATAGTTAAAGGCTGCTATCAAATCCCCTCTCATTCTTCACTTCTCCCACAAACTGTTGTATTTGAAATTTCTTACTGTTGTTCTTTGAGTTTTGTTTCACTGTTCCAGTATTTAAAGGTTTGTGCACAGCTGGTTTCTTAAGAAAACTGGTTAATTAAATGTGTTCCAAATACAAAGATATTATTTTACTACTGTTTTCATTAAAACTTTATTATTGTTTTTTTATAGTTCTTTTATAATAAAACCATTTTACAATACATCCATGATGAGTCATCACTACATTTAGCACAGAAAATCCTTTAAAATAAAGCTGGAATAATTAATAAGGTTTTACAGAAGTACAGAGGGAACATTGAACTTCAACCACTCACACACAATATTCTAGTACTCGCTATGTCTGCCTTTTCCATCCCTACCCTGCTATGCACTAACATGTACTTCTTCTGACCTACTCTGCACTGATTAGGCATCAGCTGAAGTATTGTGTCCAGTTCCAGGCGCAGCATGTCGGGAAATATTCATGAACTGGAAAGAGTCCAGAGAAGAGCAACAACAATTATTAAAGGTACAGAAAACATGGAAGATCGAAAAACTTGGATGTTTTTAGTGTGGAAAAGAGAAGACTAAATCGGGACATAATAGTTTTCAAGTACATAAAAGAGTTTTATAAGGAAAAGAGAGAAAAAAAATTCTCCTTAATCTCTGAGGATAGCTGAAGAAGCAATGTGCTTAAATTGCAGCAAGAGAAGTTTAGGCTGGACATTGGGAAAACTTCCTAACTGTCAGGGTAGCTAAGCATTGGAATAAATTGCCTAGGGAAGTTGAGGAATCTCGATTATTGGAGATTTTTAAGAGCAGGTTAGACAAACACTTGTCAGGGATGGTCTAGATAATACTTAGTCCTGCACTGAGTGCCAGGGACTGGACTAGAAGAACTCTCGAGGTTCTTTCCAGTGCTACAATTCAATGATTCTATGTTCAGACCTGTGACTCAAAATATGGACAAAATATGAACAAAATGTGTTCATGTTCTCTGTGGGACACTTTGTTGGCTGCTTGGAGTTTCAAGCAAGATTCGGCACCCATTGTTAACAGTAGCCAAAGCATGAAGGGGCATACAAATATTTAGCATATCTGTCACATTAATACCTTCCAATGCTGGCTATAAAAGTGCCATGTGAATACCTGTTCTCACTTTCAGCTGCTATTCTAAATAAGAAGTGGGCAGCATTACTCCATAAGTCATAGAATCTTAGAGTTGGAAGGGACCTTAGGAGGTCATCTAGTCCAACCCCCTGCTCAAAGCAGGACCAACCCCAACTAAATCATCCCAGTGAGGGTTTTGTCAGGCCACAGCTTAAAAAACTCTAAAGATGGAGATTCCACCTCCTCCCTCAGTAGCCCATTCCAGTGCTTCACCGCCCTCCTAGTGAAATTTTTTTTTCTAATGTCCAATCTAGACCTTCCCCACTGCAACTTGAGACCACTTCTCCTTGTTCTATCATCAGCCACTATTGAGAACAGCCTAGCTCCATCCTCCCTGGAATCCCCTTTCAGGTAGTTAAACACTACTATCAGATCCCCCCTCATTCTTCTCTTCTGAAGATTAAACAAGCCTAGTTCCCTCAGCCTCTCCTCATAAGTCTTGTACTCCAGTGCCCTAATCATTTTTGTTGCCCTCTGCTGGACTCTCTCCAACTTGTCCACATCCTTTTTGTAGTGGGTGTCCCAAAACTGGACACAATACTCCAAATGCAGCCTCACCAATGCCGAATAGAAGGGAATAATCACTTCCCACGATCTGCTGGCAATGCTCTTACTAATACAGCCCAATATGCCATTAGCCTTCTTGGCAACCAGGGCACACTGCTGACTCATATCCAGCTTCTTATCCACTGTAACCCCCAGTCCTTTTTTGCAGAACTGCTACCTAGCTCATCAGTCCCCAGTCTGTAGCTGTGCATGTAAATGTAAACAAACTTGTTTGTATTACACTGGGTCTACACAGACGACGGCAAATTTGCCGCCATCAGATCAATTGCTCTGGATTGACTGAGCAGTCTGTATAGTCGCGCTCAGTCGATCCAGCAAGCAACACAGGAAAACCACCCCGGTAAGTGGCATAGCATAGTGTGGACGGCGCACAGAGGAGACGCTGCAAAGTTGACGTGAGATACGCAAGTGATTTACGTCACTTGCATACCTCCCGTTGACTGCCGTCGAATTGCAAAGGTAAGTGTAGACCAGGCCTTAGTGATTGGCTGAACAAGAAGTAGGACTGAGTGGACTTGTAGGCTCTAGAGATTTACATCATTTTGTTTATGAGTGCACTTATGTAACAAAAAAAATCTACATTTGTAAGTTGCATTTTCACGATAAAGAGATTACACTACAGTTCTTGTATGAGGTGACTTGAATACTGTTTCTTTTGTTTCAATATTCAAATGTTCAAATATTTGTAACAAAAAATAATATAAAGTGAGCACTGTATACTTTGTATTCTGTGTTGTAACTGAAAACAGTATATTTGAAAATGTAGAAAAACATCCAAAAATATTTATAATAAATATAAATTGGGATTCTATTATTATTATTCTATTATTATTAACAGTTTCATTAAAACTGTGATTAATCATGACTGATTTTTTAATCGAGTTAACGCAAAACAAATTAATTGCTTGAATTAACTGCAATTAATTGACAGTCCTAATGCAAAGTCATCACTAATTTGAATATTAACAGTAGATCTTCCCACACCAAATTGGTTGGCTACAGACTAGTAACATTCTGGGGTGGCCATTTTCTAGAGCAATGGCAAGCCATTTCTCCACTGGTACAGGGCACTGTGTGTTATTATCTTGTTTTTGTTGGAATCAGTACTGCACAGATCTCAGAAAAAAGAGCCCTTCCCATCTTGAAGTTTTCTCACCACTACTGGTCTTTTCAACTCTCCAGATCAATCCAATCTCTACCAGTTTCCCAGGCCCAGAAACAGTGGTGAACTGTGTAGGTGGTTCAGGAACCAGTCCTATTATTCCAACAGCTCAGTGCCCCCTGTTCTTCCTCCCCCTGCTGTGACCACTGAAGAGTATCCTCCTGCTGCTGGACAAGCTGTTGGCACTGCTATAGAATATTCTTCTACGCCCACATCATCTGCTTGATGATGGGAAGAGGAAATTCCAATGCAGAATTTGTTTGTCTCTGTGTGCTGTCAGCAGTCTGTGTATATTTGCGCTTGTCCTCGTAGTGGTGTGGAGCATTGCTGGGTCCAAGCTGGCTAACAGCAATTTGAAAATGCTGCAAGCCAGCCCAGGAAGAAAGTATGGGGCAGAGCCAGAAGAAACATGGGATTTAAAAACAACAAGAAAAAAAAAGACTCTGACTAGCTTCATACAATTCACAGTGAAAACAATCCTAGGACGCATGTTGTTCAGCAGCAAATCAGAGGATGCTGGGACACCCCAGAGAACATTACATCCTAAGTTCACAGCAAATTGCTGCCAAGTATCCATGTGATGTGAACAGAAAACAAAACAGACATTCCACACTGTTGCTGAGGCTCATGTTCAGGCCATCATCAAATGTATGTAAAAAAGGTTTGTATAAACCCACCTCCCGCCTGTGTAGACACACGCAAAGGTGAACAAGAATATGGAGGTGACAATACCGAGATATTCATCTAACTAATTCACTTTCCCAGTGTTCTCCCACATAGCACAGGCAAGTCAAAATGCTGCATATTTTGGTGATATATTTTATGGTTTGGGGAGGAGTGGGAAGGATGCTGCAATTCCCCCCTCTTATAACAGTGAAAATTGTTGGACTTCTACTCAAGGAAACTCATATATTTCCTCTATAACCAGATAACAAGTACAGAACAGAAAGCAGAAACGAAGTTTCCACAACCATACTCCATCAGCAGTCACTCAAAATTTTAAAAAATTGTCCTCATCTACTTCAGGTCATAGCTCTCATTACCATAGTATTTGAGCTCGTCACAGTCTTTCACGTATTTATCCTCACAATTCCCATGTGAAGTAGGGAATACTATTAACCCTGTTTTATGTGGAAAGAATTGAGTCACAGAGAAACAAAGGTCCAGATCCTCAAAAGGTATTTAGGCACCTAACTCCCATTAAAATCAGAAAGAGTTAGGTTCAATTCCCCATTTCATAGGCCTCCTGTGTGACCCTGGGAAAGTCACTTGGGACCATTTCCCCAGAGGAACCTGCCCATGCAGCAGGGAATTGAATCTACTTCTCCAGGCTAGCACCTTAGCCACCAAAGAACTTTTTCTCTCCTTTCTTCAGTTGGTTAAAACACAATGAGCTAGATTCTCTGCTCTGCCTCCTTTGAGCCACCTTCAGACACCCTGGCGTCTGGGCTGCTTTAGATTCAAAACGAAGTCAAGGCATGTAACTCACCTTAAACACAAATTTTGGTGTATCTAACACAATCTTCCTTTCAGTTCATAATCTTTTCCTTAAAACAATAGAAATGTCAAATGTCAAAACTGGAATCACAGAAACATTTGCACAGGTTAAAAAAAGGAATTCCACATAATTGTAAGCTCCCTCTTCTGATTTTTTTCTAGGTCTTTGTCACATATTATGAAGACTGGCTTGACACATTTAAGCCACATTTTCAAGCTCTGAGACTTAAAGTTAATTGACGTCAGGTGGAATACTGGGTGATCAGCAGCTATGAATATCAGGATCTTGGGTTAAGCACCACATGTCTCAGTATCATGAATTGCTGTCCAGAGAGCACTGGATCTGTTAAAAAATATGATGATTATTTGAGAACTGTTGTTATAAAAATTTCTCAAACAACTTAGAGTTTAATCATAGTGTAAAAATCTTCTTTTTGTATCTAATTACTCATAAAGAAGTAGAGTTTGGCAATAAATATCTATCTATATATATATATCAATGTTTCTGTTCTAGGTTTATACACATAAAATTCTTTGTGTTGTCTAATCATCTAGACTCCTCTGGAGATTTTTGAGGCCTTTCAAGAACATTTCAGTCTGATAATACTCAAATGTATTTTTGGATGTAAAATGCCAAAAACAAAAAAGGAATTAATGTATTAGAGGAAACTGACGTTTTGCTGAAAGATCATTTAATTTAGTTTATGTATATCTATCTCCTCCTGTTATTCAAACAAACATTTTCTCTTGAGCCTGAACAAATTCCAAGGCCAGAGTGAATGGATGCCTGCGCACCACTTTATTCTATGAAAAATTCATCCTACTCTTTTAAGTCTTCATCTTTGTTTGATGATTTCAGTCTTCCTGCAGCTGGTGGGCAGGACATGTGAGGCTTCCTTTGTGACCACCTTCAATGTTCTGCCATGAATCAGCCAGATAACATCCCCAATCCCATTTACAGAATATCAAGCATTTCAGCTCTATCAGCATGAAAGAGAGTGAGATGCTCACAGTGATCAGTCCTCAGCACACGTCACAACAATATATTGCACTGTCACTGGACCAGTCCCTTTAACATCCAAGGAAAGTGTAATTAGAGGGAGTGAAGGAAACTTGTAAAAATTCCTTAGTCAGATAAAATATCTAGTTTGTCACCAGTGCCACTTTATTCCCATTTCCGTGACTAGAGATGTTCTGCGTTTCAGAGCTTGCTTTCTTTTACAACCTACTGGAACTTCTCATTCCATTTGATCAGACAGTTAAGTCACAATCATATGTTTGTAATACAACATGAGAGTTTTCTGCAATGGGAGTGATTGTGTAGTAGTAATAACACTTAACTTAAACCATTTTCTGAGAGCAGCAGGTGAAGGCATCCCGGAGTATACTAGAGCATATATTAATACAGCAAGTTACTTATAACCAGAAATTCAAGATAAAGATAGAACCCATCATGAGCAAGAAAAAACAGAAAACAAATTTGGTTCCCACTTGCATCCTGTGGGAAGGGGATGGGGAAAAAAAATCTTGGATTTCATATAAAGAATAGAAATTTCCTTGAGTCCAAGTGAATAGGAACAGAATTTTTCTGGTCTACTTTGTCTACTATTCTGTTCTAGTCCAGTTCCTATAGCACATCCATAGCCCAAAACACCTTTTAGCAATGCATAAAAATGGACGTGACTAACAAGTGTCATGAGAAGTTCCTTCTCTTTTCCTCTCCTCATGGGAATTTATAAATTGAGTTTTTGTTTGTTTTTTATGATGCATGTGCTATTTGCTTTTATTAGTGAAATCTTGAAGTTCTTGCAATATTCTGTGGGGATTCAGTGTAGTGAGTGAGAACAGGTATGATATTTGAGATGGATTTTTTCTAAAAAAAAAAAAAAATTCAGTCTGAGGCAGACATCTGGCATGGAAAATTTCAGCCCAAATGATTAAAATTTGTTAAAGTTATAAGGACATTAAAACAAGGTCTCATAATAAGTGACCCTACCAGCCACACCTATAAATCAACTGTGCTACACACTTGAATTCAAACTAGCATTGCACCATTACAGGAGTTTCCTCTTTTTTTATTCCTGTTTTGAGTATGTAAACTACTCTAAGGGGCAATGATTGCATTTAAGAGATCCAGGACATGTACAACCATTCTCAAATATAGGCGAGATCTGATCATCAGGAGAATAAATATACCAGTTAGTAGGAATTTACCTTAAGGGGAATCATTTTATTGGGAACAGTAATGAAATTGGTTGCTGGAGACAAAGGAATTTTTAATGGAGCATTTCCTCTGTAAATATAGTTCAAGTAAAGGCAAAGATTCTTTGTGGCTGCTTTGGTACCATATCTCTCAGATTAGTTTCTGTAAGTAACTATTGGCCTGAAGATTGCGTTTGAACAGATCATTGTGAGTATTTGAGCTCTATAAGCTAGTTTTTAATTAGACCTATAGATCACATGGCATGATTTCTGTCTCAGATTGAAGGCAGATCACTCTAAAAATGTGGGTTCCATTGTAAGGCCCTGATTCAGCAAAGTCATAATGCAAGTGCTTAAATTTAATCACTGTGAGTAGGCCCAATGATTTCAGTGAGATTTCATACTTGCACAGTATCAACTTAAGTATGTAAGTCTTTGCAGGATCAAGGTTTAAATATTCACATTTAAAATTCACTTTCTACAAATATTTTCCTATATTAGCTTAATGTTACTGAAACATTCCTGCCAGTAAATGTGTTCAGCAGAACATTTGTGGAAAACACACAAAAAGATGTATGGAGAAAAGGGGTGGCTATAGCAAGGAGGAACACAGTTGAAAGAAGTTGATTTAAAAATGTAAATGAATATTCACACAACAATTTCCTATAGTATTTTCCCAGCTGTACACAGCATGTGCTCAGAACAGGATTTGCTCCGTTATTGTGAAGTATTAGTATTTTAGTTCCTTTAATGTTTAACACCCTTACATGCATTTTAGTATCATCAGTTACTGGCATTATGGTTTATATTTGTTTAAATAACCAACCTGAACTCAGAATCATTGCTCCTATTAGTATTTCCTACAAACTGTTTTTATTGCATCTACAGTGAGTGAGTTACAGTTTCATTACACAACTGCATGAGTCTCTTACCTATCTTTTTAAAAATGAGCCATAAGAACCTTAACCTACACAGCAGCATTAGTAACCAGGTGCTTTAAGTGGGATGCCACAAATGATCACATTATGATAACTTCAACTAGGAGGAGAACATAGGACTGGAATGAGACGCAATGCATCCAATAACTTTGATAATTGGCTAAAATGACAAGAAAAATTATGTAAAACACAAGGCAATATCCTAAATCAGTTTTATAGGTAAAATATGCTTTAAATTGTTCCCTAATTTACTATTTTCTTTTTAAAGAAGACTTTTATAGCTATCTAACCAGATCCTGAGCTAGGAAATAAACCCACTATTCATTATGCTAGTCCTTGGTAGTAAATAAAGTCTGTATTTATTGTACAAATTAGACAAATAATGATCTTCAACATTACAAAACATAGTTTCTCATGTCAACAGAAACTAAAAACTAGTCCTTTGTTTTACGTGTATATGTGTATGATCTCCTTGGTGGATTATTATTCCAAGGTTTCACTGAAGAAGCATATTTTGAAGAAATGTGAATGAAGGTAATGTGGCTATTTAGAGCAGCAGGTGAATGAAGACATTTTAAGTGTAGGGTTAAGATGTGGAATTTTATTTTGAAAACAAATGAGGATTAAAATTATACATATTTCTACGCTGTATTATTCAGAGATTTGTGCCTATTAAATATAAACTACATGGACATCTACAATGAGAATTTAACAGTACAATACAGACAAAACTATCTTTTTCTTAGTGAACTTGAAGGATAAATCAGGATTTTATTAATGACCAGAGGCAAGTTTCTATATACCATTCTCCTTTTATTGCTTCAGAGTTGCAGAAGAAAATAATTACCTTGGAAAAAAATACTATGAGGTGGGTGAAATCTCCTTATGAGTTGATGGAAAACCTTTTTCAAACTGAGGTGTGAATGAATCTTCCATTTTAAGATTGCTGTAAGAGACAGTTAAGGAGCCACATATGAAAGGTCTAATATAGTCTGGCCAGAAACTAGCAGCATGTGGGTGGAGGGATCAACTGGGTATTGTGACTGTGGGTGTGTGGATGTGAGATGCCACACAGAAAGTGAGAACTGACAACAGAGGGAGAATCAAGAAAGCCAAGAAGGAATGTGTAAGCACAATGTGACCCTGGAAAAAGCTAGAGAGGAGGCTTTTGGGCCTATTGGTTAGAGTGGCTTGTTAGCTGGTAGGTAAAAAACTGTTCCCATTATTTTTGGTTCCTCATGTGGTCAGAGATACAGGACTTTGTACATTCCTTGTAATTAAGCAAGATTTCATCATCAAAAATATCAATCTTCATCAATTTCTACTTCTAACTGAAACATCCCTAGGGCTTCAAACTTTGGGTTGAAAAGGGGCAACAAGACTTTGATTAGTATTACGGACTGTCTAAGATATCAGTTCTCAGAAATGCAAGTGTCTTTTCTCCCAGACTGTATAGTCTCTCATCTCCTAACCCTCCTCTCTTTCTTTGCTGCAGCCTTGAACTGGTTCTGAACAGAAATCTTGTCAGAGTCCTTTGCCCCAGAAAAGCTAGGAGCAGAAACAATTTTTCCATCCAAAACCAATTCAAGGCTGCAGTAAAGGAGAAGAGCATAAGAATATGGCCAACTATATAGCCTGGGACAAAAGACAGGTGACTGATATCTTGAGACCATCCACCATACTACTCATTCAAAATCTCTTTTTTCCTCCTCCTTTTTTTAAGGTAATTGTTTTCTGCTGCAGCTCTAGAACAATTAAAGAAGAATGGCATAGAGCAACTTGCTATTAAAATTCCTTAACATAAAGCTTGTAGTTACACCTAATAGGCACGGTGAGGAGAATATAATAACTTGCATCCATGCCCTTAATTGGATGCTACATTTTCTAGAAAATTTTATGTCCACACTGGAGGTTTGTTGTATAGTATTTAAAGCTTGGTTCCATATTAATCTAGGTTCAAAGTTTGCTAAAAGTTTACGATATAATTTCTTGAAGACTGAGAAATAAAAGCAAACCACATTTTAAAACTTCCATCATCATAGCCCCTCTAGTGCATGCCTTGTTCATAGCTGCTCCTTTAAAGAAGTGTCCTCCTGCATATGGAAATATCAGTTCTTCCCTGTTGCATATGTCTACTCCAGCCATCCAGCTACATTGGGATACTGGATGCTGGGAGCATATAACTGATATTAGGCGGAGCAGATACTCCCCAGTTTAGTGGCTGAGTCCTGGATCCCTGGTCTTTGATCCTGCTCGGGGTTGTTTGATCCTGCAAGGGGTTGAGCACTCTGGCCTTAATCCCACAAAATACTTAGGTCTAGATTCACAAAATGACTTAGGCATCTACCTGTCATGTTAGGTACCTATCTCCCAGAATCAGGCCTCAGTGGAATTCACAAAACCCTGGCTTGGCTGCCTCTGAAACTGTAAGTGCCTCAATTTGCTCAGAACCTAAATTTTTGCAGTAAAAGTTCATTAAATGCCTATGTTTCTGCTTCTGAGCATGTGTACTAAATCCTTATACCAGACTTGCAAACTCTTGTGGGGTCCAGTAAAGTAAATCTTTTCAGAGTGCACCTTTGAGATCTCACCCCATATATGAGTTTATGCAAAATGGCGGGGGGAGGGCCAGGGCAGAAATAGAGGAGGAAGAGAAGGACAACATCTCTCATAACTGTTAGCAGAGTGGGTAGGGTACTCAACCGGGATATGGGAGATTCCCCCCTTAATTCAAATCTCCCCTCCACCTGTGTCACAACAGCAGGCAATGACTATAGAGGCTGAATCCAGACAGTAAGTATTTCTGACTGGAATAAGCATCCAATTGCTCCAAGTATTTATAGTGAAAACAAAGAGGGAGTAACAGGAAACTTGTTTTGCAAGCTCAGATTTCAGGACCACAAGATCTAGTAACAATAGAGGTCATACTTGTTTGAGCTGGGGCCATGTCTCAGAAGTGCTTGACTGCCTGTATTGATCATTATAAAGTTGTCCTTTATTAAAGCTCCCTACAAGACTAGGAGCCCTCTCAGCTTCTGCAAGACAAAAGCACTTTTAAAGCATTGTCAACACAAAAAATCTCCTATTTCTCTCTCCTTTTCTATAGTCGTCATTAAAGGTGAAAGGAAACCTCTCTTTTGCCTGCCTGACAGTGTGTTACAATGTATTCTACACTATATTAGCCTTTAAGAAAAAATTACAGTGAAAGGATTTTTTTTTTATTCAGGTACATTTTGTGAAAAAGCAGGTAAATGAAAAGCTCTTTCCAGTTCTGTCAAGATTAAACATGGTTTTGAACTAGAATTAAAAACTTAGCTGTTTCTTAACAATGAATATCAGTAAATTCTTGATTTTGCACAGAAGGGCCTGTGCTCTTTGGGTTTCAAAAACAGGAGGCTCTCCATACATCTCTTGTTTGATCTCCAGGGAGATGCTGAAGAGGGAACAGAGCCATATTAGAAAGTTTTACTTTATTCTCTGAATTTACCCTTTTGATAGCTTTGGACCGCAGACCATGACTAAGTCATTTACATATATGTCTGTGGTAATCTCAGTGTGGTGAGGCTTACTACCTGTTTTAGGGACAGCCTGGAGCTCAGAACATAAGTGCAAATAAAAAAAACCTGCCCTGCCCTATCGCTGGGCTATATAAACAGGAAAAAAGGGTGGGGTATGGACTGGAAGTCATGCTGGCTGCTATGATTTACAGGGCACTAGCCTGTCCTGGGTCATAGAGACTTTGTGTTTTAACTATGTTTGCTTTTTCTGACTCAGACCTTTGAGTAAGGTAAAAGTTTTATAACCTTGGTTGAGCCGCTTCTTCTCTGACCTGAAGTGTAAGGGAAAGGGAAAAAGCCAGCCTGCCGCCTAGAACAATAGGAGAACTTGGAGCTCTGCTGTCTGAAATGGTTTGGAGGTCTTCTTAAAGGGGACATTTTTTTTGTTCAGCCCCCTCCCCCCACTTCTTTGGCTGGGTCTACACTGACGGCGGCAAATTCGCCACCGTCAGATCGATTGCTCTGGATCGACTGAGCGGTCTGAGTAGACCCGCTCAGTCGATCCAGCAAGTGATGCAGGAAAACCACCCCGGTAAGTGGCATAGCGTTGCATCGAAGGGAACGCTGTTCCCTTCGACGCAGCGCAGTGTGGACGGCGCGCGGAGGAGACACTGCAAAGTCGATGGGAGAAACACAAGTGATTTATGTCACTTGCAAATCTCCTGTCGACTGCCTCCAAATCGCAAAGGTAAGTGTAGACCGGGCCTTAGATTCTATACAGCACCGCTATTTAAGGAGTGATAATGTACACAGTAATGCACTGTATATTTATGCAGTAAATTCAGTTTTCTCAGTAGGCACTAAGCAGTTTTAGGGAACTCAGGCCTTCTGGGCAGGGCCAAGCAATAGGCAAACACAGGCCGTTCATCCTAAAGTGGGGAGGCTGCCACCCTAGGGGTAGGGTTGACAGCAGGAGCAGGGGGGAGGACCCAGGCCTACCCAACTCCAGTGGGTCCAAGCCCAGGGCCCTGACCATGGCGGAGGTCTCCACCACTGGGTCAGCAGGGATTCTGCTGAAACACGCTGACTCATGCTCTGACAGCAAAACCAGACTAAAGTCTGGTTTCCCTAGGCTACTTCCTACCACAGTCCAGGGATCAGGCTCTGTAGTACGAGGGGCCTCTGTCTCCTTGGGGAATTCAGCAGCTGACAGTCCCAGCAGCTCCTTTCCACACATGGTCTACTCAAAGCACTACCCGGATCGATAGAGGAGCCAGAGGCCTGCAGCAGGCTATAAACGCCTGTCTTCTTCCCTGGCTCTGGCCCAAATGAGTGAGAGGCCCCTGACTCTGATACTTCCTGTCCACCTATAAGATTCTAGTCACCTCACTACAAAAAAATGTATCCTAAATAAGCCTCATGCCTCATCCCCACCATATATTACATAGTAAATAATACCCCTAGATTTGACATAGTCACTACAAGGGGTAGCCTCCTTGCACATTTAAGTGTGGATTCAATTATCTTTGCCTTAGCTTTGAGTGATTAGCGCTTTCACATACTGTAACCTGCTTAGAGAAAGACTGTGCATAAAAGTCTATAGGTTATGAAGCATCTGCTTTCATCAAACACAAGTTAATCTGTGTCACAGACTTTATGGATGATGCATTGGTAGAAGTGGCAGAAATCCAAAGAAGGGATGAGGAACAGGAGCAAAGTACCATGATATATAACTTGGAAAATGTTTTAATTATACAAACATTCAAACTCATGTGCAGGATGCAACCGTACTGATGTACTGATCTGTCCCATGTGTTTAATGAATGGTATGCTGTAATTCACCTAGCAGCAGAATTTATCTGCACAGAGAGCTGTCTATAACTCTACAGTCTGTCTATGTAGAAAAATCTCTATACCCTTCTTAGACATTTCTTCAGACACTGATTCAAAAAAAGACAGGAGCACATGTTTAATTTTAAACAAATACTTGTCCATATCCATTTCAGCTACAGGTTTACATATGTGTTTAAGTCTCACTGAGTTCAATAGTTTTTGTTTATGATACTGCAGATGCATTTTGGGGCCTATTCTCTCCTCAGTTAAATGTCAGTGGGATTGCGCCAAAGTAACCGAACACAGTTTGGCTGCACACATGGATGAGGGTGGATAGAGGAAGTAACCATGAACAGTAATCAGGCTTTTTACACATGAACCCCACTGGGAAAGGAGGCTAACTAGAATGCTATAGCTTCTCTTTGCAGCCATTTTATGTGCAAAGTGCTACTGAGCCACAGCGATCAGAAAAGGGAGAAGTGTAAAAAAAAAAATCAGAAAGAAAAGACAGGAGAAAAAGAAAAAGCAAGTCAGAAAAGGAATAGGCCTGTGACTTCTTACCTCCCTTCCAAATGAGAGACTGAGTTCAGATGAAAATAGAAAGTGGACAGGGAGGAGACATTTAGTTATGGTACAAGAAGAAATAAAAAAAATAGCAGAAAAAATAGGGATCAATTTTGATACATGATGAAACAATTTTCACTGACTTATATCAAATGAACATTTTCGGGTCTTGAACCTGCAGACACTTACTGCTGAATATTTATTAGTAATGTGAGTAGTCACATCTGAGTTAATGGGACTATGCAAAGAAGTATGCGTTATGCTCAGGAGTGAGTATTTGAAAGATTAGATTCTAAAATTTCAATTAAAATCTCACCTCCTTGTCCTGGCCTGCAGCCTCAACTTGAAAATGTCATGATGAAGCAAATCTTAATTGCTTTGTTCAGTATCTATATACTGTGGTAATGGATAAACTAGACACACCGTGGAGAGCAAGTTTGACAATCCTGTGTTACATTGTCAAGGGTGGTGAGTTATAAAGAAGGTGGACCGTTCCCCTTCTCAGACAGTATAATGGCAGTAATCTTTTAGAGAATGCACTGTTCTATCTACCATTTCTAAGGCACCCATCACAATGGCATCTAAATTCTGAGGAATGTACAATATAGATCATAGAAATCTTGGACAAGAAGGGACTTTGATAGGTCATCTATTACTGTCCCCTGTACTCAGAAGATTAAGTATTATCTAGCCCATCCCTGACAGGAGTTTGTCTAACCTGTTCTTAAAAACCTCCAATAATGGAGATTCCACAGTCTCCCAAGGCAATTTGTTACACTGCTTAACTACCCTTATAGTAGGAAGTTTTTCCTAATGTCTAAACTAAATCTCCCTTGCTGCAATTTAAGCTCATTACTCCTTGTGCTGTCCTCAGTTAGATAAAGCAAACAATTTGTCATGCTCCTTTTTATATCAACCTTTTATATACTAGGAGATTTTTTTCATACCCACCTCAGTCTTCTCTTTTCCAGACTAAAATAAACCCAGTTTTTTCAATCTTTCCTCGTAGGTCATGTTTTCTAGATCATTTATCATTTTTTTGCTCTCCTCTTGACTTTCTCCAGTTTGTCCATATAGTTCCCAAAGTGTGGTGCCCAGAACTAGACACAGTATTCCAACTGAGGCCTTATCAGTGTTGAGTAGAGTGGAAGAATTACTTCTCGGATCTTTCTTGAAACACACCTTTTGTTCTTTTGTCTTCCTTCCTAAAGGATATTACTTGCCAATTCTCTGACTTTGCTAAAGTCTGACACTGTCTTTATTCTGCTGTTTTCCTTCCTACCACTCCTTAGATTCATGAACTCTATCATTTCATGATCGCTTTTATCCAATTTGCCTTCCACCTTCAAATTCTCAACCCCTATTTGTCAGAATCAAGTCTATATAGACATCTCCCCTAGATACTTTTTCCACTTTATTCAGTAAAAAATTGTCTCCAATTCATTCCAAGAACCTGTTGTCTGGATAGTTCTCCAGTGCCCCACCACGATCACATCCTGTGCTTTGGAAGATTTTGTTTGTTGTTTAAAAAAAACCACATCTACCTCATCGTCATAAATATTATGTCTTTGTACTTCTAGTTTTTCATATTTGTGTCTTTTATGGAAGAAGGAGAGGATTTCAACCAGAGCTGGTCAGGAATTTTTTAATCAAAAGCTTTTTTTTTGCCAGAAAACATTGATTAGTGAAAGCCAAAAAACTGTTCAAGAAATTGTCGGTTTTGAAAAAAAATCTATCATTTTGAACATTCTGGGGAAAAGAAGTTTTGAAACTCTTAAAGCATCCCATTTTGACTTTTTTTTAAATGAAAAAAAAAGTTTTTTCTGGTCTTAAATGACTTTTCATTAGAAATTTTAGTTAATTTATAGTTCAGACTAAAACTTAAAAACAATCTTAAAATAGTGAAATTGAAACAAAATTTCAAAATTATCAAAATGAAATGTTTCCATTCATCTGATCTGAAATTTTGAGGGGATTATTGGTTTATGACATTTTGACTTTGTCCTGATTCAAGACATGAATTTTTTTTTTTAAATCTCAAAACTATTGTGGGACAGGAAAATCATTTCCTGCCCAGCTCTCATTTTAAT
>ML675618.1:21991741-22007068 GCA_007922155.1 Mesoclemmys tuberculata | reverse complement strand
GACTAAGGCCACGGGCTGAGTCTCAGGAGATACAAAATCAATTCATGGCTCAGCCACAAGCCATTTGATTTGTCTAATCATACAAATACTCTTATGGTATTGGACAAGCTAATTAATCTGTCTGCCAAAATTCTCTAGCTGTAAAATGGGAATAATAATACTGCCCTACCTCATAGGCGTGTGGAGAGAAGTAATACATAAACACCTAAGAAGTGCTCCGATATCACTTCATCTCCATGTAAGTATAAGAGATAGAAAGCATTTCTAATGCTGTGCAGAGTTTCATCATTCAAGCTGCAAAGATGATTTATGTCTTTTAAGACTTCACACGTAGTTTGTAATCCTTTGTCTTGACTTTAAGATTGTCTGTGGAAAAACAATGAGCAAGGTATCTTGTCTTTTTTTATCTTTGTGTTCTATGACATCAAAGAAAGGATGGAAAGCAAGAAATATCTCTTAAAACTCATGAGCTTTGAGATGTAGCCTTTCAAAGGAGTGCTGATAATTTTGCTGACACACTGTAAGTGTATAGCCTTATTTAAACGAGGTGTCTTTTGGCAACCTAAGAAAGTGATTTTCAGTCACAAAGATCAAACAACCCGTTAGTGAAGTACGGAAGACAAATACAGTAAATTGCCTTGTGAAGCTACGTTTCAGTATTTCCTCTGCCTGTGGTAGTAAAAGGAGAACAGCAGGAAACCTGGAATGCAGAAGCAACCGATTTTATGAACAGGTTAAAAGGGATTTTCTCTACATAATGCTATTTAAACAATTAAATTAATTGGGAGAATTTCATGTTAATAATGTAAATCTCTTCTTGGTCAACATGTGCATTTACTGAGGTGACAAAAATGACAACTTTTTAAAGCTATTCTACAACTAGTTAAATATGCAAGTCCAACAAAAAGTCTTCAGCCCTGCAACTTAACATGTTACATAGCCTGATACAATTGTTTTGTGTCATAGGAAAATATATTGCTGAGGCATATATCACAAAATTTTGTAGTTGGTACCAAAAGTTGCAATTTTACTTATGTCACACTGGCTTGCATGAGTCAGCTGGTCTGAGGTTTAATACAAGACACATCATTTTACTTGTATATCATCTTCTTTCCATCTTAAAGCCCAATATATGTTATGACAGATGAAAATCTCTGAAAACAGCATCATGACTAGAGCTAGTTAAGGAATTTTTCAACAAAACATTTTTGTTTCAGAAAAATGTTGAATAATCAAAACTGAAACTTTTCATAGGAAAAAGGACAGTTTCAATAAATTTCCCCATTTGAAAACAGTTATGACATTCTCAAAATGAAAGTTTCTGTTTATTTGAAAGACTGTTTGAAATTTTATTTATAATTTAAAAATATCTTTTAAAAAATATTTAAAAGATCAAAATTTAAATTAAATGTTTCAGTTGACCAAAAGGGACATTACTTTTTCAGATTTGGGCTTGTGGACATTTTTGACTTTGTCCCAGTTCAGGATGAGAAAAATGTGTTGAAATCTCAAATTTTCCCAGGATGTGAAAACTATTTCCATTCAGTTCTAATCTCAACTCATTGAACCTTACAACTAACTACTGGGGTTCTTGTTAAAGTATTCAATGCAAGGTGAAATTACTTGCTGGAGAAATGTGAATGAGCCTTCTAATTTTGCTGTGCCAGGTTGTCTATCTTGTGCCTGTTTCCTATCATGAAATTGTCTTTCTCAACGTCAAATGTACAGACAATATAAGGCATCTATAGAAAAGTGGCCATGGCCTGCATTGATTAGCAGGTCACAACTGGATTTCCTTAATTTCTATACCTTGGTAGCCAGTATCCAAAGACCCAAAATGTGAAAAGTTCAGAGTATTTTCCTTTAGTTAGAAGTAGTGTTAAACAAGGATTTAAAAAAAAAAAAAAAAGTTACCCTAAGTAAATATTGTCCATATTAGTGAAAGAAAGCAGAAAATAAATCAATCATTAACTACTCTGAAGAAAATTGTTAGCCTGATCTTGTATTTTAGGTATACTTAACATTCTCAGTAATTTAAACTGAAGTTCTGAGTGCACAAGAAATGCAGGGACTTGATTATTTGTTGGCCACTTTTTCTCTTAAGGGAAGAAAAAGCTATTGACATTTCAGAAATAAATCAAATTAAATGTAAACTTAATGTTTTATATCAAAAACGGATTACCCTAATTCATAAATCATAATTTCCTTTAAAAATATCAAACAAAAAAATGGAGAATTTTCAATCACTGTGGTTTTTACACCTAAGTCTTAATCCTGGTTAGTAACAAATGTAACTAGGATGATTCTTCCATTTTCACACATAACAGGGTAGAATATTACATGCACATCAACTGAATTATTAAAGCTTGCTTTCTATTCAAAAGCCACTTCGTGCTAGCAACAGGGTATATTTTTAAGGTTTCCTTTAAACTTATCGTCTCATTCTTCTTTTTTTAAATGAAACATTGGTATACAATACAATTGGAGTTTCAAGAGAATATTTGGACTGGACAGGTGAGTTATACAGAGGCAGAGCCCCACAATCTGACATCCTAGAGTTGGAAGAAGTCTAGATATAACCGTTAACAGTATCATTTTTCAGACTGTAGTTTTTATGAATGAAAAGGTTGTGTAAAATGTAATCTAAAATGATACAGGTAGCATTTTCCATTAAGTTACATTTACAAAGAAAACTATGTTAGTATCTCAGTATTTTTATGTATCTCATAACTAATTATACATTTTGGTCATGGAGATCTGATTCTATGACATTCCAGGACCTCTGGGACTACTGTGGGGAGGGCTGGAGCAACTGTCAGGCACAGGGCTGCTGCCGCACAGCTGATGCATCGAGCTGCCCCGGGGCTGCTGCCAAACAGCTGATCCAGAGAAGTGGGGCTGGAGCAGTTGCAAGTCCTGGCAGCTATTTTCCCACCTTCCACAGGGTACTTTTAGTAACAGTTAAGGACAGGTCATGGTTTCTGTTAATTTTTGTTTATTGCCTGCGACCTGTCCCTGACTGTTACTGTAAATACCTGTGGCAGAATTTTAATCTTATTCATCACTGTTGTGATTGAGCACCTGCTAAAATTGCAAAAGTAAACCATCGAGAAGAGTGAGGCCTCTCAAGCTTCTTTCCTGTCTTTTCTTAGGAATGTCATCATTTTCCTAATTTTCATGTATTTTTGTCAATGTACAAACTTTTAGGAGATTTGTCTGTTGAATCATGTGAACTAGCATGAACTAGCTACTCTATCCAGTTATACTGCATTAAAATTAGTGATGGCACTGAACCAAAATCCCAGAACATAACTCCTTGCCCTGTCAATTAATACAATTCTGGGTCTTGACAGTAGGCCCCTTTCTCCAGAAGGAATCAAACCAAAGACCCTGTATCCAAACACCTACAAACTTTGGATCCAGATCTGAATTTTGCAGCTCCAGCCGACCTCCAATGCAAGCTTAAAAATTTAATTGTTTTGAAATATCTGCATTAGGTTTTGGTGATTAATTGAAAGAACACAACCAATATTAGATTATACCTCAAAACTAACATCTGTTATTGATAAGTGCCACATATTTTCAGCCCTTTCATACCAATGTTTGCTGATATGTTAATTATATTAATGCTAGTGTCACAATGAAAAATCCTGACTGTAAACAATGAAGAGGAGAAGGGACCAATATGCACAATGTCCAATGAAAAATCAAATGTTCCTTTGCTGGAAATGTACTTTAACTAGCTTAAGTGATGAAGGGCTTGAAGGTTAATTTGGGACAGGGAATCTTATCATTGCAAAAAGTCATACTGCCCACAGCTGCCCTGTCACATAAAAAACTCACTGCTTTTCCGGTACAATGAACTCTTGATTTGTCACAAATATGACACACTATCTATTAAAAAGGATGCTGGTGAGTCTGTTCACACAGCAAGCTATGACTCACAGCCCACAGTGGTGTCACATTTTGTTAAGACCTGACTACCATATCCTGCATGCTTGATTATGTGTGGATAAGTACACCAGAGGGTACTGATGATAAAATTAATTTTTAAACTGAGAGAAAACCCCAAATCACTGAGTGACGGTTTCACAATACATCTTCCTACTTTAGAAGATCTTATACATTAAATGAGCAGTCCTGGAATCCTGACGAACTTGAGTAGTTATGGTATCTTATAATTGGTCTTGATATACTAGCAAGATACCATAATTAGAATGTAGAAAGAATGTGACGTTAATTAACTAATTTATGCAAATGTGCCCATCTTTATAATTAATTATCATGTTTATTACATTAGTGTGAATTGTACAAACAAAAGGTCCAAAACAAGATTGGATCCCCACTGTACTAGACACTAAACAAACAGAGCTCGTCCTAAAGAGCTTACAATCTAAATACTTGCACTCCTCACATTACCCCAGCTGTCTTTTTTTTTTTTAAATCCACCTGTTGTGTCTTGTTAGATTATGATCTCTTCCACTGTGTCTGTCTTTTTTACATATATATTGCCTTGGACAATCTGAGCTTTTCCCTCACTGAGGATCATGTAGGCATCACTGCAATATAAATAACAATTAGCTACTGAGAGTAAATAATATAATAGTGCTGAGTTCAGTTACCCAGCATACAGTCCAGTGGCAGTTCATATGTGCATGATCTAGGCAATGTACTATCAAAACAGGAATGAACGCCTAGCTAGCTATGCGGTAGATGATATTCAGTGGGTACTGACTGCACACCAAGGAAAGTGCACAATCAGCAAGTACCGCAGCCCGGGATCCTCAGTTCTGGAATGTCTTAGCTGATGGTGAAGGAAGGCTCTGTGAGCTGAGTGATCCTTAAAAACTGAAAAAGTTTAAAAGAACTGATACTACATAAATTGATTTTGTTTTCTACCAACATAAGATGCAACCCAGGTTTCAAAATTGAGTGCCTAACTTTAATAAGCCAAGTCAATTTTTTAGGCCCAATAGGCACCTAAATTGGTAATTAGGTTCTTAAACATAGCTTAAGGTTTCTAGAGTTTAAAAATTAGGTCTTATGTTGGTACAAAGATAAATCCTAAAAAGAGAATAATTTGTGGCTGCCATATGCTTTGTTATCATGCAATTCATTTTATGTCCCCTGAGCTCAGTATTCATGATTATATCTCTTATAAAGTGATTTCAGTAGGATCCTGTAGGACTTCAATTTATAAGGTCATGTAGAAATAGAAAGGAGGTTAGAGTTTAGTATTTAAGAAACACCACGTATAGTTGTCTTACTATGGTGCACTCCCCTTTCAAATGTGCTAGTAAGACATAAAGGGCTAGATCTACAACAAGATTTAGGCATCTAACTGCCACTTTATGCATTTAAGTCCAATAATTAGAACCTCAAAACTCCTCTCAGCTGCCTCCTAAATTTCCTAAGAACCTAAATCTCCATCAGTAAAGTCCCATACACGCCTAAATTTCTGTCAGTGAATATGTGGACATAATGCACACTTAAATTTTGATGCCACTCAGTTGCTTACTGCCTGAGCCCTGGCAGGATCCTCAAATTAGGCATTGCCCTGTCTATCTCACCTCTAGGGCCCAATCTAGTAGGTATATTCATATTGCTGACCAGATCAGGTTCTGCATAAAACACACTCAAGAATGAGAGGGTGCTGCTATTCCACCTTTATTCCCAATAGCACAGTGATTTGACCAGTTGGTTGGAATGTAAGAAACTGAGGTTCAAATCCTCACCTTGTCTGATTGAGAGCAAGGGGTTGAACCTAGGTAGTTTACCTTCCAGCTGTGTGCTCTAGCTTATAAGGTATTTTGGGGGTGGGAGTCTCTCCTCTTGTTCCATTTTGTATGACATATTAAATATTCATTAGAGATGAGACTTGGAACCTGAGTCATAGAATCATAGAAGATTAGAGTTGGATGGGACCTCAGGAGGTCATCTAGTCCAAACCTCTGCTCAGAGCAGGACTAACCTCAGCTAAATCATCCCAGCCAGGGTTTTGTCAAGCCGCAGTTTAAAAACCTCTAAAGATGGAGATTCCACCACCTCCGTAGGTAACCCAGTCCAGTGCTTCACCACCCTCCTAGTGAAAAACTTTTTTCCTAGTATCCAAACTAGATCTCCTCCACTGGAACTTGAGACCATTGCATAGTGCAGTGCATGCATCCCAGCATAGTGTCCTCACAGAGTTACTCTGTCTCGCCCAATGAATATTTAACTGAAACAGCTTCAACTGGAGATTTAAGATACTTTCCCCTTCCCCCCACACACACAAAAAATAGCTTAGAAATTAGGGTACTCCCCTGGGAGGTGGAAGACTTCTGTTCAAGTCCCTCATCCAGGTCAGGCAGAAGTTGGATTTCAATGTGGGTCTCCCTTGTTTTTCATGAGAGACGGCTGACCTGGCTTATGCATCTAACTTCATAAGAAGCTTCACAGCTGTGAATCTCAAGTGAAGACAGGCACCCCCACCCTGAGAGGGATAGGGCTTAGGGAGCATGGGAACATAAAGCAGGCCTCAGCCTAATATCCCTTTGTGGATCTAGCTCCAGAAGCAGTCTGCTCAATTTTTTCTTTCCTTGTGTGACAAATACAAGACAGAGCTTGTCAGATATTAAAACGGGGTGGCCAAACTGTGGCTTGTGAGCTGCATGCGGCACTTTACAGTTAAAATGCGGCTCGCAGAGTGCCCTGTTCCTCACCCGTCATTCTCTACCTACCCGATTAGGGTGGGGAGCTCAGAGCTCCTGCCCTGCTACAGGATTCTGCCCAGCAGGGATGGAGGTCTCAGAGGTAAGGAGGTTTGGCCACCCCTGTACTATAAGGTGCATACTGCATGTTTGCTCCCTACTACCTAAGGTAATGTCAGAATTTGCCCACATTTGGCATTTATTTAGCCTGGGAGACTTGCTCATTAATTGTTTTTCAGCTGTGGTTTTCTGGATAACACACTGTTCAATACACTCCTGTAGACACCTTAAGATGTATGGTGTTAATTTTGTAAGACATCAAATCACTTAAGATTCATCATAGTGCTGATTATATTTCACCCCTGAATTCCTTTCTTTAAAACATTGCTTTATATATTTAAAGACAGTGCAGTCCTCAACCCAGTTCCACACAAAAACTACACACAGACAGAAATAGTCAGCGCTTCTGGGATCTAGTTTTAGTAACAAAATGACAATAGAAGATTTTTATATAACACTGCATAAATCCCAGACTTTCCCCCTAGGCTTGCCTGCTGCCAGGGCTTCTTTCCCTTCCCCCTTGTATTCAGATAAAGTCTAATGAGCAACACCAGGTGCAAGGAGTCAGCAGGAATTAGCCTGCAGCTCTGTGCAGGTTACCTGCTGAAACAGTGGAACAACAGGAAAATCCTGACACCTGTTACAATGATGTTCAGGTGTTTGGAATGGTAGATGAGCATGATACAACCAGCTGAGGTTTAATGACTGCAAAAAATGACATCCCCCTCAATGCCTTGATTTTGAGACATGCTGAATATCTCCTTGATAATGCCAGACATGCCCACTGATGTAAGAGGGATGTGAAGTACTCACCACCTTATAGTACTGGGTCCTGTTTGTGGTAAGTCCCGCTTTATGGGCCACTTCCTGCATTACTGAAGTCAAAGAGAGCTTTTCTGTTGACTTCTGTTACAGCCAAATTATGTCTTTAATTTATACAATGAACACACTGAGATGGATACATAGGTGAATTTACAGTAGAATGAAAACTAATACTTTATTCTGTACTTTTTTCTGTACTAGTTTGAGCATTATAAAAATAACGACATGAGATGAGGGAAATATTCATTATTAAAATCCCCAAGGAACTCATTATAAACATGATTTATAATAGTGAAAAGTGAACGATAAGTTAGACTGAAAACAAGAGTGAATATTACAAGATGTTTTGTCTATATGCTATATTTTTTATTTTAAATATGTCATTTTTGCATTTTATTTCTACTTTTTGCCCATATATGCAAATTTATTTACAATGGTAAAGAGAGATATGATGAACAGGCCCAGCCGTATCAGGGGGGCAAAGAGGTCATTTGCCCCCCAAAAATGATCTTTCAGGGGCCCAAAATTCTTGTCAGAAAGGCCCAAACAGTATGTACAGTATGTTCAGTCCTCATCCTTTATATAAACTACAGAGAACATTTTTCCCCCCAAAAAACCAAACTACTATTAAAAAGCAAGATTTTCCAAGTGTTTAACTAACCTCTGAGCCATGGTGCCATTTCAGTTTTTTTTCTCAGGTAATAACTTAGAAGTAAGATACAGTGCTTCTGTCAGCTAATTCCTACATAAAGAAAGAGGAGATATACACAAACACCAATGAAAGCCATATTTTAAGTTTATAAGTAAATTTAGAACAAATCAGGAGATAATACAGCAAGATATTCTCAATCCCAAGATTTGAGGTATCAGTTTTGGAGCCATAGCACCGATATCAGAAACACAAGTTTGACACTTTGTACACCAGCTTTAGTAGAGATAAATAAAATCTGCTTACTATCTTGAACAGATGCACTCTGTGTTCCTGCCATTATATATTCTATTTGTATTGTTTGTCACTCCACTAAAAATGTATTTACTTATGTCACAGAGCACGTCACTCATCTCCTTGTCACTCTGGGGATTAGCCTGAAGACAATGCCTCATGTCCGTGGCTTGCATACCATCACTCTGTCTCTGAATCTGCCTGCAGCCCCTCTTGCAGCCTCAGGAACCACAGCACCCCTTTGAGACTCAGCCCTCTGATTGTATCACCATCTGTGTTTTCCCCCTCCTGGGGTTAGTGTCTCAGTCCAATAATCATGTCACTTCCCACATGGAAAGTGGGGAGGGAGGTGAAGGACAACTTGCCCATTACTCTCGGTCCTGACCTAGGGACCCAACAGATAGCAGCCTCTTGCCGCACTCTTTAATTTCTCGCAATGCCTCTCTGGGTCACTTCCCCATGGCCCTAGCACCTTCTTCTGAGCCTCAGGGCGTGCAACTACCCAGTCCCAACATCCAATCAGGCGCTACCTCTTACTCCCCCAATCCCTGCCAGCAGTTGCTCTGTCCAAGGTGCTGCAAGTCTCTCAGCCTGCTAGAGAGACAGTCCTCACTCCTTGAGCTCCCCTTATCTGAGCATCCCTGGCCCACCTTTGTTGCTACCTGCAGCTCCCCCCACCCCGATTGGCCCAGTGAGGTGCAGCCATTTAGAGTACTCCTCTCCACTGCTTCCTGCTGAAGTTAACCCTTTCTGGTCCAGCGTGGGGCAGACACTCCGTTACAACTTAATTTTAATGTACGTTAAGTCTTTTTCTCTTCTTTTATTAAGAACGGGAATGTATTTTTCTAATTATTTTGCAATTATATTTACCAATTACAATCATGTATGTGACTCACTAACATCTGACTCCATCATTACTTTTATTTTTGTACAAATTTTGTGAAGTTATTTTACAGAAATAATTAAAAATAAAATTTTAAAATAAGCAAACTTTATCTGCACAGTATCTAAAACTATGTGTTTAGCTAATTTTTTTTAAACTGGCACTGCCAAGGTGAGTACAAGCTTAATTTACATTCTAGAAAGATACTATTATTTGACTGTGCCACTTTAAATAATGAAGGACAAAGCACAATATGGTATTAAAAATAACAACAATAATTATTCGAGCTAGGACAGGTCAGGCATTTTAGAACTCACTACTCAAAGAATTTAAACATAAGAGAAGCAAAATGACAAAATGCACAGACCACTCAAACTAACAGTACCATAATCTCAACGAATTCTGAAGGTATAAAATTATAGAATATATATAGATACTGTACATTTTGACAAATACCAGGAAGTAACAACAACACTACAAGTGTATGTGAGGAAGTGAATGTGTTGGGGGGGGGACTGTGAGGGAGACATGTGGGAAAGGTTGAGTGTGGGAGAGTATGTGTGTCAGCATGCGGTCTCTTTAAGATGACCCCTCAGGAGTCTGAATGCTTGTTCAAAACAGCAGCAGCTGCAGCTCCCATTCCTGAGCCAGAGGTACCAGCACAAACGAGCTTCCCATTTCCTCACCCCGGCTCAGTTGAGACCCAGTGGGCAGAGCCACCTCTAGCATCAGGCAAGCTCCCCCAGCACTAGCCAGCCATGTAAAATTATAATGTGGTACAAAACTCATGTGGGGCAGGTGCCCGCCACTAATGGGCCCCCAGGTTGTTGTTTTGGTTTTTAACATAGTGGCGCCCAGGGTTCCCAAAATACCCACTTATCTCTCTAATAATTGGACCCTAGAACCAGCCCTGGTGATGAGTACAGTGGAAAGAGAGAGCTGAATTGAGTGATGTTACAGACAGATGGGATTCTCTAAGAACAAACAAATGGCCATACTGGGTCAAACCAATGGTCCATGTATCCCAGTATCCTATCTTCTGACTGTGGCCAGTTCCAGATGCTTCAGAGAGAGTAAACAAAACAGAGCAATTTATCAAGTGAACCATCCCCAGTCATCCACTCCCAGGTTCTGGCAGTCAGAGGCGCAGGGACACACAGAGTCTTGGCTAATAGCCATTGATGGCCCTATCTTCATGAACTTATCTGCTTCTTTTCTGAACCCAGTTCTACTTTTGACCTTCACAACATCCCCTGGCAATGAGTTTCACAGGCTGACTGTGCAGTGTGTGAAGTACTATTTCCTTATGTTTGTTTTAAATCTGCTTCATATTAATTTCATTGACTGACCATGGGTCGTGTGGTGTGAAGTGGTAAATAACACTTCCTTATTCACTTCCTCCACACCATTCATGAATTTTTAGACCTCTATCATATCCTCTTTAGTTGTTTCTCTTCTAATCAGAACAGTTCCAGTCTTTTTAATATCTCCTTCTATGGAAGCTGAACCATATCCCTAATCATTTTTGTTGCCATCTCTGTACTTTTTCCATTTCTTATATAGCTTTCTGAGATAGGGCAACCAGAACTGCATGCAGTATTCAAGGTGAGGGCATACCATAGATTTATATAGTGTCATTATGACATTTTCAGTCTTATTATCTATCTCATTCCTAACATTTTGTTAACCTTTTTGACTGCTGCACCACACTGAACAGATGTTTTCAGAGAACTATCCATTATGACTCAAATCTGTTTCTTGAATGGTAACGGCTAGTTTTGACTCCATCACTTTGTATGTATAGTTGGGATCATGTTTTCCAATGTGCATTATTTTGCACTTATCAACACTGAATTTCATCTGCCATTTTGTTGCCCACTTATCTAGTTTTGTGAGATCCTCCTTTATTTCCTTGCAGCCTGCTTTGGACTTAACTATCTTGAATAATTTTGTATCATCTGCAAACTTTGTCACTTCACAATTCACCCCCTTTTCCAGATCATTAATGAATATGTTGAATTGCTCAGGTCCCAGTACAAATTCTTAGGGGACCCCACTATTTACCTGATCAACTGATTAAACTGATAATTTAAACTGATCATTATTTCTATCCTTTGTTTCCTATGTTTTAGCCAGTGCTGACCCATGAGAGGACCTTCCCTCTTATCCCATGACTTCTTACTTTCCTCAAGAACCTTTGGTGAGGGACTTTGTCAAAGGCTCTCTGAAAATCCAAGCGTACTGTATCCACTTGATTACCTGTATCCAGCGGGCTTGCTGTCTCCCTCAATAATTCTAGTACATTGGTGAGGCATGACTTTCCTTTACAAAAGCTACATTGACACTTCCTCAATATAGTGTGTTCATCTATGTGTCTGATAATTCTATTATTTACTATAGTTTCAATCAGTTTGCTTGGTATTGAAGTTAGGTTTACTGGCCTATAATTCCAGAATCACCTCTGGAGCTTTTTAAAAAAATGGCATCACATTAGCTATCTATTGTAATCTAGTACAGAGGTGGATTTAAGTGATACCACAGTTAGTAGTTCTGCAGTTTCACAGTTGAGTTCCTTCAGAACTCTTGGATGAATAACATCTGATCCTGGTGACTCAGTACTGTTCAATTTGATCTCACATCTCTTCTATTAGCACCTCAGTCTTGGACAGTTCCTCAGATTTGTCACCTAAAAAGAATGGCTCAGGTGTGGAATCTCCCTCACATCCTCTGCAGTGAAGACAGATGTAAAGAATTCATTTAGCTTCTCTGCAATGGCCTTGTCTTCCTTAAGTGCTCCTTTCGCACTTCGATCAAGTGCCCTGTGGTTTGGCAGGCCTCCTGTTCTGAGGTACTTAAAAACAATTTTGCTGTTAGTTTTTTGTCTTTTACTAGCTGCTCTTCAAATTCTTTTTTCTCCTGCCTAATTATACTTTTGCACTTGACTAGCCAGAGTTTGTTCCTTTCTATTTTCCTTAGTATGATTTAACTGCTCATTTTTAAATGATGTCTTTCTGTGTCTAGCTGCCTCTTTTACTCTGTTTAGCCATGGTGGTGTGGTTTTTTGGGGTTTTTTTTGATCCTCTAATTATTATTTATTTGGGTTATACATATAATTTGAGCCTCTAATATTATGTTTTATAAAACTTTCTACCCAGCCTGAAGACATTTCACTCATGTGACTGTTCCTTAAAATGGCCCATCAGCACAATGGTGATGTGGTAACTCAGGAAAACATTCTTTCCTGATAGTCTGAAGGTCCTGATGTCAAAACGTTACCTATACACAGTTTCCCCTCATTTAAGGTCTGATAGGAAACCCATTAAAGTCAATAGGGTCTTTCCACTGCCTACAGCGGACCCAGACTTGTTTTACATCAGTGACCTCAGGGTTAGAACAGTGTTGGTTAGAGATGAATAAGGCCCAGTTTCCCCAGAAAGAGTAAAGAGAATAAAACTTTAGCAGCTCACTAAATCTAGGGCTGTTTGATCTTACACACATACACACACACTTCCTTAATCCCTGGCATTTTGCCTGTTCCCAGGTATTCCTATGATGATACATTTCTTTAAGACTGAATATACAACTTGGATACGTTATTTTTCCCAACAACCACATTTTGTTGTTGTGTCAGATTGAAAATTCATCTGTTTTCTGGGTTCAATCAGCTCTTTTGCATAATAATCCATGCTGTCAGCAAAAACTGATTTGTACCCTTCAGTCATAATACAGTTCTTACAGTGTCACACAATCAGCATGAAAGGTGAGGACTGAGTATAGATTCAAAATAATTTTTTCCTTTAACAGAGAATTAACCTAATTAACCAGTGAGGGAAATTTTTCCTTCTCAATGTATTCATTGTTAAAGAGATTATATTTAGTGAAAGGATTACTGCAGTTACCTGGTTATAAATCTACATTCTTCTAATATGCCAATCATCATCTGAGCACTTTTTGCTCCAGTACTATCATTTTCACACTATCACTGGGCATAATAATGGTAAATAAGGTTGTCACTTCATGCTTTTTCTTTTTCCACATAGTGTTTTCTCCTGTTTGTTTCTAGGTGGGTATTCTTGTTTTAAGCCCACACACTGGAAGATCATTAGTTCCTGATGCAAAATTAGACGTTTACTGACAGTAGCCATGTTATAATGGCACAAGTGAAGATGAGGAACAGAAATTTTAAAAATTGAGGACATTTCACTTGCATGTCTCCAAGACCATTGCAACTTACTCTGCTTTTAGTGTTGCGATTGGCTGAAATGGCCATATGACTCCAGGAGATAACATGTGTGTCAGCAGAAGGTAACTCTAATTGCAGCACACTTATGGCCACAACAGGAAGAATTTTGTTACGTTATTTTTTAAAAAAACAAAAAAACAAAGTAGTAAATCAGAATTTCTTTCTTGAAAAGAAAACTATTTCCTCATGAGACTAAGTGACCCGAAGTAAAGTTATGCTGGGATCTCAAATCTTTAGGCAACTAGCATTAGAAGTGGAGACCTCTCACTTACCTTATTCTGAGGTATTTATTTACTTCCCATAGCATTGCAGCTTACCAAAGTAATGTCTTGGAGAGCCAAGGGAATAAATAACCTAATTAAATGGAGGGAAAGTGTTGTTAAACTTGCTTTAAGAAGCTTCTAAGAAACTTGCTCAAAGATTAGATGTTTCATGTTACAAATGTTTATATAATTTGAGGGGCAGGGTGTGAATCCTCATTGTCTAACAGAGTAGACAGATCAGTCAATACCATCCTGGTAGTTTAATTGCACCACCAGGATGAAGTCCAGTAAGCACCACTAGCTGTTCTGTGGCAGATGGCTATAATTAGTGGTTGACTTTGACTGCTATCTCTTAGGCACACAGCAGGTAGTGCTTCAGTAAATTCAATGACCCAGTCACCCAAATACTCTCTGTGCAGAAATCTTTGAACTGCTGACCAATTAGAAGGCTTACTTTGTCTTCTCCTCTTGCTCCTGACAAAGATGGCTCCCTCCTTATTTTTTCCTCAGTCTCACTGGTTTTTGGCTGTGACTCTTGCTGACAAGCTTTGGAATGAGCATTAAGTGTCTGTCCTTGCACATTATATACATTCTTTCCTTTGCTGTGAGAGAATTCTCTTTTCCAGACTGCAACAAATGACAATTCATTTTGGGGGGGGTGAGGATAGCAACTTGAGAGGTCTGCCCAAGCCCATGATGACCCTACTGAAACCCCTCTTTTAGAATTAAACATAATAAGTGTCATTAAAAGGTCTTGTATGTGTTGTCATGTGTGACCATTATAGGAACTTAGCTCTGTTACTCAAACCACCTGTCACTGCTTGTGGAAAAACAAAAACAAAAAACAAATCTCTGGGATTGTTCTAGAGCTATACAGCCAGGCCACATCTCACAGCAGACTTAATGTGCTTGCGCTTCTCTTTAGATTATATGTAACCTCATCACACACACAACTCCCTACTCGTACTTGTAATCCAAACAGAACATGTCACATCACCTTCAACAGGGAAATCAAACTCCCAGCAGGAATCAAACTTTCCATATGACTGCATCCCAGACAATCTCCATTGTCTTTGAGCATGTCCCATAGGGAAACCTGTCTCTTGAATTGTTAGGTCATATGCCTACCTCCCTTATCTCACTGGTTGTGGTGACACACATGAATACCCAATAATTACCACTAACTTAATTTATGTCTCTTCAATAGCCAGAAAGACACATTGGGCTACATTTCTCTTCATATACATGGGTGTACTCCCTTGACATTAATGGGAGTTGCACCCATGTAAGTCAAAGCACAAACTGTCTCCAAGTTAAGCAACTTATTTTAGTGAACACCACTTTCTTCCAGAAAGCATTAGCCTGAACAATTACTCTGATAATAGACTCATAGACTCATAGGTCAGAAGGGACCAATATGATCA
>ML675618.1:21950760-21986741 GCA_007922155.1 Mesoclemmys tuberculata | reverse complement strand
TATAGTCACTCACTCATTCTCTCTGGCCCAATTAATATTTAATTATTCAATTAGTTAAAGTGGAACAACTTCAATAGGAGAGACTGAGGGAGCCTCTCTTCAGACTATATCCCACAGCCCAATGGTGAGAGCACTCAGCTGAGATATGGAAAAGCCTTGTTCAATTCCCTTCTCCTCGTCAGACAGAGGCAGGACTTGACCTGTGGATCTCCCACATCCCAGGTGATACCCCTGGGATGCCAGTTGTTTTGTCTGTGGAGTTAGGCAGCCTCTGAGCACACTCACTGGATTAGGCCCTGCCCAAGAGTTAGGTGGCCAAACACCTATCTTCCCCTGGGTTTGTGGATTGCTCTGAGGCTTAGGCAGGAGATAAGCAGAGAGTAAGATAGCTGTGTGCATGCCCAGAGGCAGAACCATAGGCACCTAAGGAATTTTTACTGCAAAAATTTAGGTGCCAAGTGAGTTTAGGCATCTACAGATAGTAGAAGCAGAGCAGAAGTTTTGTGGATTGTAGTGGCACCTAAGTCTGGGCATTAGGCAATTAATTATCTTTATGGATCTGGGTTGCTCTCACTTACAACCCTCTGCGCCCCTTCCCCCCCCCCAATACACCTCAGCTGTGAATTTGTCCATGACATTTAAGCCAGTCTAAGCTGGTGTAAGTGACATGAAAAGGGGCTGAAAGAGATAAAGAGCATGCAAAACAGCTACCAAGTGGTGTGTGTTAAAGAAGTGTATCTGCTTCACACTAGCTTATATAGGATGGCTGTGAGTACAATTTCTATATAGAGAGTCCATTAAATAAATAAATAAACCTACAAATAAACATCATGGAATAGAAACAAGTTAATGTTATATAAACAATTCTAAATAAAAACATAAAATAAAAAACTTGTTTCAATACCTAATTCCCCCCACAAGCCATTAAACAGAAAAAATATCTCAGTTGCTAGCGCCCAGCAACATTAAATATGTCTCCATAGTTCTAAGAAAATACTGAAAAGGCATCTAAAGGATGAAGTTTAGAGAACTAAATGTTTTTTATTTCCCCCCCCTGGTGGTGAACTGAACCTAATTTACAGAGCAGCCTGGATTGGGACTCTATTATACTACATGCTGTATAATGAGTTAAAAAGACATGATTCCTCCTTTGAAATGTTTATAGTCTAATTTGAAACAATTCTTAATAAGTCTGCATGAAAAACTATAGAAGGAAAGGAGACGGTAGATCAAGAGTAGCTTTCAGGATTAGATTAAAACAATTCAGGACCATAGACACACCATGAGCTAGGAATTGCCTTGGCCTGAGCATCATGGCCCCTCTGTCCTTATTTGCAGTGGTGGTAGCAGTGCCCTCCCCCCCCAGAAGGGCAGAGATAGTTGCATTGGACCCCCTTCTCTCCCAGGAGGAAGAGTAGGAATGCATTTTCCCTCTGGAAAGATGTGGACAGCAGCCTCACTTTTTACTTACTCCATTAGCAGTGGTATATCTACTGGAGTGGGTGTACCTGACCCACTGCGCTCTTCATTCCTTACCACACACAGGGTATTCTGCTGGTCCTACTGAGAGCAATGAGGATTGTTGCTCGCGCCTCATTGGGGAAACACGTGGCACTACACCCCAGTTTCAAAGCTATCATTTCAGGCTGTCTGAAAGCTCAGGTAGACATAACTGCATTGGTTTCACATGGGGCATATTTTCAAGATGTTCTTCAAAACCATGAAGGCTAAAAATGGACAGGTTATATGTTTTGTTGTTGTTTTTTAATAAAAGCTGAGAGTCTGATAATCAGATGATTCCAGGAACTGGGACTTTAGGCATGGGTCTACAGCACCTGTGCCTTCATCTGGCTTCACTAAATGCAGTAAGTTCAGATGCATGCTTAGTCTAACAACGTGGGTATAATTGCAGTTATATCAATATTTCTTGTCTACTAAATTTCATAGTGTATGGTGTTTAATGTAGAGTATATAGTTTACCATCTTTCATAAGAGTTGGGACTAGGCCCTATGCACATGCTTGCTTTTTTATATTGATATCTGTCTAGTTAGGAGTACATCAAATTATTTTGCTCTGAAGAAACAGATTGTTATTTGAACATGCATTTCTACACTGTTATGGGAGCTTGAGTGATAACTAGTTTGGTGACATACCTATGATTTTATAAAGAGCAGAATATAGAAAGTAATACTGCACATTAAATTGAATAAGTTAAATCTCTTTCTATTACCTCCTCCTTCCACAGTGCTAATGGAAAGTTCAGCTTCTCATGGCAAGTTAAATGAGAACCAAAGGATGATGAAGCAGACAAGATTAAATGAATTCCAGGGGATATTAGTGTTGGTCGCTTGCATTTTTCCTCCCCATACCTATGTGACTTGCGTTTTCCCCTCTATTTCAGTGCTAACTGTGTTGTTTTTGTGAAATGAATCTTCTACAAGCCATGGGGGCTACTCTTGTGTTGGCTCTCCGTGTATGTGCATAAAACACCAAGTTTCCAATTAGGATCCTTGTGTGCTCTGTAACTATGACAAATCAGTACTGTCAGACTAAAAGCCCTGTAGCTAAAAAGAAAAATGTCACAGTGCTGCTGTGTCCAATATAAAAACACCTCTCCATCATTTCTCTTAACCTTTGATGTCTAAGCTGCATCTCCAAAATCAGCCAGCATTTAAACAGAATACTGCTCATGAGTGACTTAGCTTTTTGGTTGTACACTGGTAAAATATCTGACTTCATTTGTATAAATATGAAATTAACTCTAGACAGATTAATTTGGACTCTTTTCCATGAAGTTAGAAAGAAACACTACTGGTGTTGATAGTATTATATTACATTAGAAACCTTTGTAATAATATGATTAAACCACTAATGAAAATTAGATTTGCAATAGTTTTGACCAGCAGTTCTCAAACTGTGGGTTGGGGCCTCAAAGGGCATGACACTTGCTGGGGCGCGGGGCTGAAGTCAAAACCCAAGCCCCACCACGCAGAGTTGAAACCAAACCCCGCGGGCTTCAGCCCTGGGTAGCGGGGCTCAGGCTTCAGCTTCAGCCCTGGGCAGCAGGACTCAGATTACAGCTGGGGCTGAAGCCCTCAGGATTTGGATTTGGCTCCCCACACCCAGGGTGGTGGAGGTTGGCCTCAGGCTTTCGTCCCCCTTCCCAGGGTCATGTAGTAATTTTTGTTGTCAGAAGCAGGTAGCGGTGCAATGAAGTTTGAGAACTGCTGGTTTTGACTGATTTTACTCCAATCAGTGTGGGTGTGGACGCATTCCTATGAATCTTTGTCAAAGAGCCTGCCCAGGATATGGTGTTCTTCTGCTGTGTCACCCTGTCTCCAGTTCTAAAACCCGCAATCAATTTTCCGGTTATTTTTTTCTGAGTCATGTTGGCAGGGGTGTCCAATTAGTTCTAACCAGGATGTAAAGATGTGGGAGTGTTTCTTTTGGCCCAAAGGGAACTAAAGAATTTGGCCAGAAAATAGAGATGGGGAAAGGCGTATTATGGCATGTAGTCCATTTCCTTCTTAGCACTGGATTATTCTATCTTGCATTTATTTGTGTTTTGTCCTATCTAGTTTTCAAATGTGCTAAGCAATAGGGTTTCTTCCTTTACCTCTTGGTGGCTATTCCTTTCACTATTAAGGATTTCATGATACTCAGCCAAAATTGTCTCTTGCTTAGTTTCATCCTATTACTCTGAGTTATATTCCTTTGTATATTCCTAAGTCATTCCTTTCCTTGATTGTGTTGTCAAATATTTGTTCACTGTGCCCTTACTCAGTGCTTAGCCAAGCTAAATGTAGTTGATTTTTAATCTTTCCTTATGTCAATCTGTCACTCCCTCCAATTATTTTTTTCCTGAGGTATCTGCAAGATGCTATATGCTGTACAAACATAAAGGAAGGCACAGTCCCTGACCCAACGTCTATCTTTTAGATTGTACACAAGCCATTTTCCCTATATGCAGCATGTGGGGAAACACAAACGAATGAATTAGAGAATTTAAATAAAGCTGTGTCTTAATTGAGCTCTAATGGATCCTCTTGGAGACCCATCATGAGTGAAAAACTTGTATGCAGCCTGATTTGCATATGTGAATAGATTTGGCTCACAGGTGTATACCTTTGCTATCTAAGAGTAACAGTCCATTTTTAGAGCGGGAATGTGATCTTATTGCTGTTATCCTCCTCTTGTCTCTGTTAAGCACTGAGTACTACTATTTTGGACTTCCATAAAAGTCACTCTGATAGATATAAAAATGGGACCTAAACAGGTATTAGGAGTGGGTGGTTGAGAGGGTTGGTAATCAGAAATATACCATTTGAAAACCACTCCTGTTTTTTCTTGATAGTGACAGTAAATTGTTGCTATCTGTAAGCAAGCATGAAATGAGTTGGTGGTTTGATGCAGTTTTAGGAATCTGATATCTACACCAAAAATCCTATCTCAGTTGTGAATGGTTTGTGTGTGAGTGTGGGTGTGTGAAAAGGAATGAGACTCATTGATGATTGATTGGGCTGAGGAACTGGGTTAGGGCAGAAGTTTGCACTGCCATTAGAGCTTCTTTGAAGGCTGAAGGACACTCAGTCTTGCACTTGTATTAAGCACTAGCCACCTGAATTTCTTTGAAGTAAGTTATTGTAGCACTCAGTATTGTGAAGGAAAAAATTCTCCACAATCTTTAATTCTTTTAGAACCCATGGAACTTATTTTTTTCTTAAGTAATATGGAGCACTAAATTGTTAAGTATAAATGTAGTATTTTTCTCTCCTTTCCAGTTAGGTCCTGCCTTGTTTTTACCCAGTTTATCCAGTTGAATTGAATAAAGCATAAACAGATTGTGTGACTTATCTACAGGAATGTCTACACAGCAGCTGGGAGGGTGCTTTCCACTGTGGGTGGACAAACGTGCTAGCTCCTAAAGTTAGCCATGACAGCAGGAGTTGTAGCTTGGGCTAGCCACCTTCATATGTACACAGGGGATTGGGCAGATTTGTACTCAGATGGCCAGCCCGAGCTGCCACCTTCATCACCATGGCCACACTGCTATTTTTAGGCACTAGTTTGAAGAAAGCTCATGCATGTCAGTCAACACTCATCTGGGATCATGCTTCCCAGCTGCTGAATAGACATACCCTAAAATCACAGCATGATTGAGTGCCTCAGCACAAACAAGAAACCAGGATTTTTGGTTCCCATCCAATTGCTCTAAATACTAGACCACACTGCTTTTTATGTGCATAAAACAAAAATGTTTTCAATGGAGTAAAAAAAGGAACAGTGTAGTGTGCCTTTCTTGGTAGTTAATATTGTACTGTCTCAGAAGGAACATCTTCTTATTCATCCGCATCATTTTCACATATTTAAGATGAAAGGTCTGTTGTACCACAACATTACTTCAGTTTTGTGCCAGTGTAACACCATTAGCTTCAGTGGAGTTGCACTATCTGAATCTGGAGTGACGCACTGGTGGAACAGGCCCTAAACATGCTGGCAAGTCAAAGGGAATTGTATAGAAACTGATGAGTCTTAGGGCTTATCTACATGGTGCAGGAAAACACACCAGAGGGGTGTGAATTCTAATGCACACCAATGTGCATTAACTGGCCTATGTTGACCCTTCTGGCACGCATTGAAAGTTCTCTAGTGTGTGTTAACACAGTATTCTTTTATGTTAACACTCACTAGGAAACTTTCAATATATGTTGATAGGGTCAGCATGGGTCAGTTAGCACGCAACATGTAGGTGCATGTTAGAATTCATTCCACTCTGTTGCACATGATCACACTATGTAGACAAGCTGTTACGTTCATTTGTAGTGGGATACTCCACATTGCTAAACTTTTTGGAGGATTCCAGATTCTTTCTCAGCACATGAGACCAAACTACATTTTTCACTGGCTTCTGAAAGTGATCACAGTAAGAAATCAAACAAGTCAGAAGAAAAATCTGTTAAACTGAATTTAGACATATTGTAATTAAACAGAATGAAAGGCCCGTGAATTATACTCTATTTGTGGACAATACTGGATTTTGTGAGACAGCCAAAATCCCTCTTTCTTAATTATTGATATGAGCTAGGGCTTGCTAGATTAGCCCCTAAACTTCTGCTGGAAATACAGGGGGGTGGGGGGAAAGGAAGGGAGGGAGGGAATAGTGTATTAAATGAGTACCACTAATTAGTTGGATTAATTAATTAATACTACTTTTCCTATAAATAGCAACTCTTGCTAGAACTTTTATTGGTTTCAGGAGCTAACTTGCATCCAGAGGATATACTGTCACTACATTCCCTAGATGTTTTTTTTATCTCTTGACAGGTCTCCTGTTTGTCTCCTGGAAGGCTATTCATAAATATTTAAGAGCCACTACTCCTATGCACAACATAATCCACCATAGGTGTACCTCACAGGAGACACTTGACACCTTTCTGGCTTGGATCCCAAGGGATAAACTTGCTATATTTACACTCATTTTTTTCTTGCGTTTTATTCCTTTACCCTTTAACAGTCTAACTCTACCTTTTATTTTGGTGTGGCAGACACCTGAAACATTTATAGGTCACAATGCCTATGTGTGGAGAATGGGGGGAGATTTCAATACTATATTTGCATGAATATTGTATACCTCAGTTTACCTACCTGATGTAACTCCACCTACATCAAAAGAGTCTGCTAAAGGGAGCAAGGAGAAATGAAACAAGGAAATGAAAATACTTCAAAGATCCTTAAGAAAACAATAGGAGGGCTATTGACTGGGAAATATCTACATCCATGGCTTCAGCCAGGTTAACAGGTGTATTCTCCAGGGCTGGGGCCTAAGATCAAAGGGACACAGAGAGGGGCAGAGGCATCTTAGCTCACTTAAGTTTTGAGAGGAGTGATTAGGCAAGACAGATGGGGGGGTAAACCTTTAATCAGCCACAAGTCATAGGCACCTGAAGGGGAGTGTCTTGCAGCTACCAATTCCATTTGGGCTTGTCCAGGTAACACAACTGGAAACAGTGGGGTTCCGGATCCAGTCTAAAAGTGGTAGAACCTCTCTATTCCCCCTCCTGTCACTTGGAAAAAATGCCCATGAGAGAAACAAAGAGAGGACTCACAAGTGTAGCTTATCCCTGAATTGCTAAAAGGAGATAAGTTACATTTTCTGAGGAGGATAGGGGAAGACTGAGTGCGTGTATATAGGCGCTAGAGCAGGGATCGGGAACCTTTTTGGCTGAGAGAGCCATGAACGCCACATATTTTAAAATGTAATTTGGTGAGAGCCATACAATATGTTTAAAACTAAACATATGTGTGTGAGTGTGTCCTCCTCCGCAGTGAAATTAACAATGCGTCAATTTCACTGCAGAGTGTGTCCTGCTCCTGCTCCGCAGTGAAATTGACAAGGCAGAGTCAGTTTCACTGCGGAGAGTGTGCCCTGCTCCCCAGTGAATTTGACAAGGCAGAGTCAATTTCACTGCGGAGAGCAGTTCCTACTTCATGGATTTTCACCTATCGCGGGGGTCTAGGAACCTAATACCCACGATAAGTGAGGGATCACTGTACATGAGAATGTTTTATATTTTTAACGTTATTATTTTTTTTATTAAAGATTTGTCTGCGAGCCAGATGCAGCCATCAAAAGAGCCACATCTGGCTCGCGAGCCATAGGTTCCCGACCCCTGCGCTAGAGTGTCCAATTGGATCAGTTTATGATAGTGTCTCTTAAGGCTTTCCTCCTAACTTTTTGTCGAAAGCAAGAAATCTGTCCCTCATTTTCAATTGAGAGTCACAAGTCAAATGTTCAGTCCTATAGATGGAAAAGCAGCATTGCAAATGTGGGAATGTTTTCTTTTAAAGGATAAGCTTTTAACTGAACTTGGGACGCAAGACAAACTTTTAGAAAATGAGATTTCTTTCTTAATGGGACAGGTGGTGGAGGAATTCGATTTCGCATGGCTTCTCTTAAGAAAAAGAAAATGACAATCTAAATCACTGCTCATGATCAAGGAGATCATGCTTTCAACACTACCTATGCTGAGTGTTGTAGCATCTCTATTGTTTTGATATAAAGATTCCAGACACCAAAAAGAAAATCACTGCCTCGGTGATGAAGTACAAGAAATAAAAAGATCAAATTCAACCTTCCTACAAACAAACAGCTAAAACTGGTATTAATACAAGTTGTGCAACATATCAGAGGAAAGAATGTAGCCTTATTTCTTCTTAATTTTCCTGACTTTGGTAATTACAGGATGTGAGCATGAAGAAAACAGAGAGGCAATCCAAGAGAGGAATAAACAAGGATGCTGGTGCTCAGGGTACTGGGACTTAATATGTTGCCTCCACCCTGAGATTTAACTTCATCCCTCTCTGTTTCTTCAGAATTTAAGTTTCTATATAGTAGTGGTTGTATACCTTGTGAGGGCCCTCTCCGTGGGATGAATTTCACCCTCCATGCAGCACAGTGGGAAACCAGAGACAGGCGTTGGGAGCGCAGTGTGGAGAAGCTGAGGAAATGAGACCAAGGGCATTGCTGACTGGTATCTGGGGTGGCAGGAGAATAGCATTAGTTCCTAAAATTTCTCCTTTGGGGCTATGTTATGGTAAAGCTGAGATGGTAGGGAGGGCTGGAAGAGAGGTTTGGAAGCAGCATATCAGGACATGTTTCAAGTGCAAGGTGAAGAAGTAGGAATTAATTTCTCCCTTCCTCCTAAAAGAAGAAACTGTAAAGCTATTGTATAGACTGTGTTTGAAGAACAGTAGCTAGGTACTATAGTCACACTAGTCTGGGATGTAACTGGAGAGTGCATGGGGAGTAAATTGTCAAGACAAAACTCTACAACTAGCAAGATACTGCTAACAAAATCTTTAGGGGACAGTTCAGGAAAGAGCAGGCTGTTTTCCTTTGCTTTATAGGGGCTGATATTGAGCCTGCTCTTGTTCCTTCCGAATTCAGTGGCAAAACCTACATGGACTTCAGTAAAGCAGAACCAAGCCCATGAGGTATAATTCTCAGGCTACTAGCTTTTCATGACACCTCAATGAATTATTCGTGAGTAGGAATTGATTGAGGTTTGCAGGATTTTAACCCCATATTTTATCCATGCTGTGCTTTTTTCCCCATTACAAAATGCATTCAGAGACTACACTGAAATACATACAAGCAAATATTGTGTATACCGTATCTTCAGTAAGTATTTGATTAAAATATTAATTATTGCATTTAAGTGCCCATTTATAACTGGTTGATTAAACTCATTTGCTGAAACATATCTATGTTGTATAATAAAATAGATATGCCTTGCATGGCTCTGATATGCCACTCTCACCCCCTCCCTTCCCCACTCCCCCCCAAAATTAATCACCTAATGACAGAATCTGAAGTTAACGGAGTTACTGTAGGTCCTGCATCATTTTTATATATCAGTTAGGGGTATGATTGATTATCATTATAATTATACAGATACGTCCTCTAGTGTGGGTGTAGTTATACCAGTATAAATGTCCCTTATATCGCTGCAGTTCAAATGGTACAACTTGTGTGTAGACATGGCCTGAGATCAGGATCAGGACCTTGGCATTGAATATCATATTTAATTTTAAATTAAATGTATGAAGTATACTTTGGACACATAGTGTTTTAGCAAAGATTGAGTGTAGTGGCCTAGATCTTTGGATTTGTAGCTCATAATTAATCATTTTGTCATAGTGGCCATTCACTTGGAATTCAGACTCCATTGTGAATTTCTTTTATTTAATTTGGCAAAAGTGCATGATTTACACACATTTAATATTTACTTTTTTTACTTTAGCTAGGCAATCAGCAAACAACATGTCATGTGGCCAATATGTAATATAATTCTGATGTTCAAGGTGATCTGGCTTGAGTAATTGTGAGGTATTAGCTCTTATCTTCAAGTTTGTGCAATTAAGGATTCTTCAGACACTATCAGCAAAGACATTCAACATGCATCTTTTGTTTTTCTTCCATTACAATAAGAACTCTCACACTCCTCCTGCAACAGAAATAGCTGAATCCTGGTGCATCCACCTGGGGATAATTCCTATTCGCACAGGTATGTTAAATCCAAGAACCAGTGGAAATATAGTTCTGCTGCCTAGGGGCAGAAAAATCATGGAGGAGCCATGCATGGCAGGTCTAGTTCCCCTCTGTGCAGGGAAGGTGAAGAGATGCAGGACAGGGTCAGGAGCTCTGGGAGTGGTGGGATAGGAGTTTGAGGGGGTGGAGAGCTATATCGTATGGAGAAAATAGTATGTGCTCATGTAATGCATACACACAAGAGGTCAGAATTAAAGAAGTACAGACAGACACTAAATTCTGACATTTCCTAAGTGTGAAGTGCTTGCCTTTGCAACCTTAATCTTCTTTTATCATAGCTTTTTATGTAGTTTTTATTTACAAAATCAAGCAGTGGCCAGTACTTCATGTCTGAGGCTTCAAAATGACTTTGGAGCTGTTCAATGATATGAGACTGGGTTGGAGAGGGGGATTCCATCCTTTCCTTCAGGGAGGAAAAGGTATGGGGGAATAGGTCCTCACATAATGCTCATTTATTCAGCCTATGCACAGGGGTTAAGACTTTGGCTTAAAATGAGTATATTATATGGCATTCCCACATGAATCCTAATTGCATCAGTAATTCAATGAAATTAATATCAATTTCAGGTTACTGTTATCTTTTAGGGGAGATGTAGAATGCTGGAATACAATATTTTGAGGCCTTGGGTAAAATATTGATTTAAATTTACACTAGCTACCACCCAATCTAGGTTCTCCTTAATTTGTTTTTCTGATTATGCTATTTATACATTTAGCATAAAAGCTTCCATTTTTTATTTTGTTTGCCCAGCCCCTCCATATCAGTTTTAATTATCATGGCAGTTTAGCCAAGATTACATTAATTGTTGATGCATAATTATTTAATGAAACACTAATAAAAAAGAATAACATAAAAAAAGACTCCATACTCCCACAGTTCTGATCTTGTTCAATGAAGTACAGCATCTTACTTTAACTAGGTTCATCATCAGTGATTTTTATGTCAATAAAAATTTAAATTTAATAAGGCTGATGTCACTTTTGATGTCCTGGGTTCTAACTTGGTAGTCTTAGACATAGAAATAAAAGATGAGGGGGAAGCATATTAGATCTCAGGGTCCTGATACTGAACATCTTAGACATGAACTAGTATTCCCAATACCTTGGAGCAGGTCACTGAAAAAGAAGGTGCTCCATATATGGTGTTTATTTCTGGACCCTGAGTTGGACCAGAGCACCGCTTAAGAAATTCTTAGAGTCCAACTGGCTGGGTCTGGATTCAAGTTTTGGCCCAACCACTCTCAGATCTTTGACTTCATCAGCAGCCTTAGTGATGAGGTACATAGACGCACCAGCGAGATGAGCTCTCCATTTTGAAGTCTCAAGATAGCCATCATCTTCTAAGAAACACAAACTATTGAGTTTTTATCTGCAGGCAACTTATTCTTGGAAAAAGAAATGGCAGGTTGGATGGAGTGCTGCCCTTTTTGTGTATCATTGTTGACTCAATTTCTTACCCAGTGTCCACAACACATTTTGAACTTCCCCTCCAGCCCCAAGCTGACATACTCTTCTTGTCACATCACTATGTGAAGAGTTCACTGTATTCTCTAGGTCCCAATAACTAGAATGGTTAAAACAAAATCTAGCCATGATGTCAGGAGGATACTGAATTTGTGCAGTTAACAATAAGTTTTGGTAAGTCTGCAATTTCAGATGGGTACATACTATAAACATCTCAGCAGTTACTCTAATTATTAAAAAATGTTTCTCATTCATAGCCCAAACTGCCATATTATGTTACTTTTAAAAGTAATTTTTTGGACATCATGAAGTTGGTCATGTTGTATCCACAGTATAATATGTATGGCCAAAATTTTGTAACATGGCCTCTATTTGTTCCTATGAAACTTTAGGCATGTAAAACACTTGCAGCTGCAATGGTGTGGGCAATTGTCCTATGCAACTGGTAGGACAAATTAAATGAAGGGCTTACTTATGTATAAAAATATGGACACAAGCTATGCACAGACAGAAGGAGACTGAATTACAGCAATTTTGAAAATGTGGCCTCTAGAATCTAAGAATAAATAGTGGGACAAACTTAAATCTCAGTTGCACTTGCACACCATAATTAGCTTAATTAAAATTGCAAGGGTGCAACTAACTGAAGGCAAAACTGTGCCCATTGGCACAAGTTTGGGGTTATAACTCATAATGGATTTAATAATTATAATTTAATTATTCTTTGACTGGAAAAAGAGTTTCCAGAATGAAAAATTGATTGATTTTTCCCCCTTGCTGCCATAGGACTCGCAGCTCTTATCTCATAGAAGCAATCTCTTGCCACGGAAGCTTCTGCTTCTAACTCCATTGTACTAACACTCCACTGCATTGAGCTGAGTCATTTACCACTTCTAACACTACCAGAGTTCATACATCAGACAACAGTTTGTAATTAAACTATTAAATGATCTGTACCAAGTGCCCTAGACAACGGTTCAGTGAAATACATCAGTTCAGCAAAAACAATTATTAACAAATAGTAAAATGAACACATGAAAACAATTAAGGTAAGGGGTTGCCATGTAAAAGATATCAGTGTAAGCCTTCTGCCAGTTGGAGTTGGCAGCAACAAGGGCTTGGTACAATATCTAGGGGTTCCTTTTAACAATACAACACAAAACCAGCTTGAGCCCCCACCCACTAACCTGGGACAATTACACAGCATGCCTTGGGCACCTCTAGAGGCAATATCTCACCTCTCGCAAACACAGAGACTTGAGTGTAGGAAAGAAACTTTTAATAAAAGGGGGAAAGTAACCTTTCATTGACTTGGGAAATAAAATAAAATGAACAAAACACCCACTCCAGAATACATTGGACAGTGTCCTTTGCCTCAGGCTCTTAAGTCCAACAACCAGAAGTTCCTTTCATGGGCCCCTGCTTTCACAGCACTCCACTCACAGTTGTTGTCCTTAGTCAGTAGAGACCCAGAGTTCAGAGATGCAGCCTCCCACCCTGGCTTGGGGGAGGGGAAGAAGGCACCTCCACCAGCTACCCTACTCCGCTGGCCACTCCTCTGACACCTGCTTCTCTCCTGTGATCTCTGCTGGTCATTCTCTTGAGATTCCTCCCAGCTCTCAGTGATTTCAGGTCTCAGAGATGGTCAGTTCTTAATGGGTGAACCTCAGTGCTGAAGGTGAGCAGGAGCATTGTCCCACAACTCTAATGATCACTTAATAAAACAAAAGACACCTAATGGAGCCTTAATAAGCTCTATCTTTGAACAATGCAGAGAGACTCATTATACCATGCCTGGGACTCTTAAGCAGAGCCCCACTTTCCCCCAAAACACCTGTCGCCATTCCTATCCTATCCCATTCTGGCATCCTATCCACCTGCTTATCAAGTTCACTTCAGCTGATGGTGACCTGCTCAGTCAGAACAGGCTGAGCACAGATCTGCTGTCCTTTGCTCATGCAATAGGGATAACAATATTTCATTACTATTGCATTCAAGTGAAATGAATTTGTAAAGTGATTTGTAACCCAACACCAGCCAAAGTCGATCACTTTGACAACACAGCTCTGTCTTCTGGACACCTCTGCAGACTGGGTTTTTTTATGTAAATACAGTTTGGTCCTGAAGCCTCCCTCACACTCAGTCACCAAGGGGGGCTCATTCAGACCCTGCTTACATCAGTAAAGAATAGACGCTATTTAAAACCTTAGAAAGACAAAAAGGCTGTAATAATACACTAACTGCAAAGCTGGACTTTGTGGTCATCTGGTTGAGTGATCAGAAATTCAGCATAGAGATGAATGTAGATCTGAACTGCTCTCTAATTTCTCATTTCTTACTGCCATCACATCTAGCACTACAGAACCAAATACATGACTTCATTAACATGCTAGACAACTCCCAAGGGGCCTCCATGCATCTGGTCTACACGTGTGATTTCTAATCTTTTGGATTCAACCTCGAACGAGAGGTTAGGTGTTACACAGCTACACTGAAAGGAACCAACCCTCTTGAGCTGCCCACACAACAGAAATCAGAACAGATGAAAATTCATTCATCAAAGTATTTTGGTAGAAAAATCCCACTTTTGTCAAATTTAAACAGAAAATTTTCAAAATTATTTTTTTTCCAAATGTTTTTGGTTTGTGAGAAATATACCACTTTCACTTTAATTGCTCTTACCCTTTTTCCCCACAGGAGAAAAAACTGGGAAAGCAGAGAAAATGAATTCCTTCCTAATTAAAAAAAAAAGAAAAAACTTTGGTTAATTTTGGTTTGATTTTTTTGTTGTTGAAAAATTAAACATTTCATGAAAAATTCTGCATACAGCAAAAAAGATTTCTTTCAATATTTTTTTATAATATATTTCCTTTTTTTTCAACCGGCAGTAAAGTAAAGAGTTTTTATTTTACCAGAAACAACAGTTTCTATCCCCTTTAGGCTCAGGCTGGTGAGGGGCAGCCTCTGTGACTGTGGGACAGGTGAACTATTCATTTTCTGGCTGTCAGTGATCACAATGCATTCTGGGGGATTCTTTAGTGATGCTGGACATCAGCAAGTGGTGGCTGTCAGCTCTGGAAGGAAAAAGTCTGCTGCATGTGTCCCCATAGGGAAAGCAGATGTTGAAAAGCTATTTTAAAGAGGTGTGTTTCTCATTGAACACCTCACAGATTTTTTTGTCCCAAATTTTTCTTGGGTTTTGCTAGGAGATTTCTCCCTACCTTATGGATCAGTCCAACATTGAGTGCCACCCTCCTTTTCCTAGGTCATGGTCTGAGGTTATTTTTTTTCCTTTCTTTGAAGGTCTTTGCTGTCGTAGTCCAATTCTGGAGGAAGCAGTTGTTCTTCTAACTATAAGGGTAATTAAGCACTGGAGTAAATTGCTAAGGCGGTTATGGAATCTCTGTCACTAGAGATTTTTAAGAGTAGTTTACACAAACACCTGTCAAGGATGGTCTAAATAATACTTAGTCCTGCCTTAAGTGCATGGTGTGGACTAGAAGATCTCCCGAGGTCCTTTAAAGTCCTAAGATTCTATAATTCCTGTGGTATTGCCAAACTCAGATATCATCCAAAATCATAAATTTGGCTCTAAAAATCATGGAATTTAAAAAATAATAATGTTAGAGATCTTTTTATTTGCCTTCTAGTTTTTGAGCCTTTTGGGTTAATGTTTTCAAGCTTTTCTCCTCAACCAGGAAGGCTGAATACTTACTTTTTAAAAAAAAAACAACAGTTGATATTCTCACATCATTTTAGGATCCAGGAGTCAGGGATTAAAACCCGCTCTAATATCATGATATGATACAATAAAATTGTGAGAAGTGGCAACATGTTATAATAGTTGGACTTTCTGCTCAACCAAAGTGTTTGGCCAGGCACACCAGGACTAGCCTAATATTGGTCCTGAAACCACAATTCAACAATGTTTCCATGAGGCAAATGATCCAAGTCCTGGTATACTGGTGACATAAAAAGGAACATATCAGCATTGTTGCCTTCCAAATATTTGCCTTGCTTACCCTCTAGTATTCAGTTTGAGCAAGGGTTAGTACAACAGGTGATATTGTAAGTTCCCATGGTTGTTTGAAGCCAAAATTAGTCGGGTAACTTGTTTTCATCAAAACCAATCGTTAGTACCATTCAGAGACTCATATTTTTTATGACCACCTTACATATGTGACAGAAGCAGCTCTCCCAGAAGGCAAAAATGTTTTGGAAAGATGTCAAACTGGCAATCACCATAAAAATTGCCTTAGAAACATATTCTGTAAACAAGAAATGATACTCAGAAATGAGAGATATTAAATGTCTTCCACTGCATTTTTTTTGAGAATACATGTCAACTTTACCTCTCTGCAGCAATAAAAAAGCCCATGAAAATGTTTTAAAACCCATATATTGTAGACACAATTTCTAGATGCTGTGACCACCACTGGGTGTAACATATGAAGATGTCATGTTGAACAAAGTATTAATTTATTTATTACTTTGATATAGGCATATACATCAACTATACAGGCCCATTTTTTGTGCTTATTGTGCTTTTTGTGTTTATACATGCAAATGACCAATTAGATGTCTACCTGTTCATTTTGTGACTACATGGGGTGGATGGCATATCTGCTTGCCTTATCATCCTTTGTGAGGTAAATTAAAGGCCTCATTCATCTCTTTCTCACTTGTCAACCAATATCGGGAGGAGAAAACTAGCAATTTTTGCATTCCTATCTGCCTGGACGCAAAGCAAGGGCTGAGGACAGAAACCAAGGACTGTTTTGGGAAAAACAGTTCGTTATCAAATGTTAGTAGTTAGGGAATGGGATCCTCTAGCATTCCATACTAGGAAGCAAAGCCACATACTTAATGGCAAATATTCCCTTGAGGATTCCTGATAAAAAGAACATACATGCAGAAAAACTACTATTAATTTGCCAGAATGACAATATAAGCTGCTCTGTTCAAAAAAATAAAGCAACACCTGTAAAAAAAAGTAAGCGTTTCCTTTATACAATATGTTGGTGCATGTTATCCGTCATAGAGAAAAATATTATATTTAAATCTCCATATATTCTCTTCACTACTTTATCGGCCCAACATCCTCTAGCAAGTGTCACAATTCTATACCATGTTCTGATGTGTTATATTTTACACCTTTTATCATTTTTAAGATGACGTATCTGAAAAAAATAAACCTCCAAAATAATTGCATATCTAGATGGATTCAGAGGTGCACAGGTTATTCCAGCTGATCTTGCAATTAACTGAAATTGGTTGTGTTTCCTTTTGACCAATTTTTTTCTGATAGCTCAATATGACTTAATATTACACGTTTGATACCAGTTACACTTCGTCAGACCATGGCCTCTTTGTGTTTCTTTATACATAAAAATGTGGATGTAGAGATCAGTCATCTTTGCTTCATAGCTACAGAGCTCCTTCCTCCCCATTATTTGCTCAGATGCCCGTAAACACAAAACTAATGCCTAATGCTGGAGGGGTACCATGCAGAACTGACAAGATTATATTGTTCATTGAATGTAATTAGTGCTTTTTTAGCTCTGTGCTTTACTCCTGACCCCATTCAGTTAATGGCAAGACACTCACTGTCTTCTTTGAGAATAGGACTGTGATTCTTTAATGATATTTATAACACTTCTATTTTTCTAACACTAATAAAAGACCCCACTGTAAAATGTCAAAGCTTTACTGACTAATGAACCTTTAACTGACTAATGCAGGTGGGGGAGTTTGATCATGATATACCCATATGAATAATATTTCTGATTTCCCTATATCTGTTTTTTATTATTGTGAGGGTTGCTCAGCTTTTCAATATAAGAAATGTATTTTTAGGATAAGCTCATCTCTTATTTTACCTAAAAATAGCTAATAACTTGGTTGATTTGCTAACAAATCAGTAGCTGACAGCAGATATAAATTAACAATACTGATCTCTATATAATATATGGGTGGGGTGGGAGTATTTCTTGGGGGAATGTGCTTGCTACATAAACCATTCAAGGAAAAGGCTCTGAAAATAATTCTGATTGAAGTTTATATGTAGTAAAATAAAAAACAGCTGTCCCATTTCAACAAGTTTAACAGTTGAAGTAATGTTTCCAAAGACATTCATGTCTAACATCATTTCAGTTCCAAAGGGTGACTTCCCCCACTCCTTTTTGCCCTGGGAATTTTAATTAGGTGTAAAATGGATGCACAAACAGGTAAAATACATGACAACTTCCCAACATACAGAAGAACCAGACCCAAACACTGATTTTCATTGTTGCAATTAATCTCTATCCTTTGGACCACAGCATATTTTTTTATTTTAATGGCAATATTTCCTTTAAGGCATAAAATTGTAGTCTCAAAAGTCCAGATAATAATTTTAAATGAAAATCTGAAGCAGGTTACAATTTCAACTTGCATGCACTACTACTTTTACAGACTGTTGTCCCTGAATTGACACCACTCAGGATGGTGCTTCAGAGTACCCAGCATAACTAAGTATTTTTCTGGGAAAGACAGAAGTCTTTGGTACTTCATTATATACCAATTGCACTGCTCAAGCAGGCGGAGCTGCAGTCCAAGCTGTACATTTTTAAAATTGTTAATGTCAGTAACATGTGTGGTATATTAACTCTGATATTGTGCAATACTTAGTAATTCCAGTTCTCAGGTGAGGCACAAACTATTTTCTCCAGCTTTCAGTACCTGGGATTTTCAAATCTCAGATTTTGTTTCTTTAGTTTTGAACAGTGCTGCAATGGGGGAAATACAGAGGACATAGACTGACCTCATCCCCCAGATCTTTACTGTCCTTTTGATATTGTCCTAAATGTATCTGATTGTTCAATGTCTGTTTTCTGAAGAGAATTCTGGATAAGATTTTCAAAACAGGAGTCTAAACTTGGGATTCAAAATCCATAATTAGCTTTCTAAATAAGGTACCTTAATTTTTAAAAGTGCTAAACTTCTAGTTGTATCATCAATATATCTCCTGCTATATTCCAAAGGCATCTTAGCGCTACCTGAAAACCAGGTTATTTATTTAGGAACCTCAATATGGATCTAGGGGCCCAATTTAATTAGTCTATTTTTTTCATATTTCATCTTGTGTGACCTTGGACTTCAGTTGTAGCTGGTCCTTTTGACTGACTCATAGCATCACTTGAGTTGGAAAGGACTGATAGTGGGCCATAGAGTATATCACCTCCATCAAGGCAAGAAAAATTGTATTATTTCTAAAACATAGATGATTATCAAGTCTAGCTTCAAAGAGTTCTGCTACTTATGACTACTAACTTCTCTTGCCTGATTGTTCCATTGTGTAATTAGAACAGTGTCATTTGAGGTGACCTGTCACATTGTAAACTCTTATTTCAGATATTTATGACTTTCATTAAAATATAGTCCAATGGACTCATAATTCCCAGATTCAACGTTAGCTTAAAAGTGAATTTTTCTAGGATGTTTGAAAAAATTTCATTCAGCTGTTTTTGAGATAGGGTAAGTAGAGAAGCCTTCTTATTCTGGCTTTAAGACAGTTTGCTCATGTTTTCTGCTCCCCCCTTTCTATGTCAGGATACTTGCACAATCAAGCTGTTCATTGTTTTAGTAATCAACAAAGATGAGTGCTTGTGATACAGTTGAAGAAATGTGGCTTAGCCATAACCAGGTAATAATGGTTGAAAAAAATAATCACATATTATAGATTTGTGGAGTGTGACTATCACTCTGTTTGCTACAGATGTGAGCAGGTGCATGTACAGTGAGTGCACTGAGACAGTTCTATTAGTCTAAAAGAATCAACCTATTCCAAAGAGGTTCCTGATCTTTAAAATGGGGATTTATTCTGCATGCAATAGACTCTCAAACAAATGGAACTTTTTACTGACCATATTACATTGGAACACTATGGGACCAATCAAACAAACTTCTGCATATGGAATTGCAGTGGACTACAGAGGAAAGACAGGACTCAAATTGAGCTAGTATGGTGGGTGATCCACAAAACATAAGCCTATACTTATTTGAGGAATCTGTGTAAAACATAGCTCTCCTAATCTTCTGTATTAAAACAATTACCTCAAATTTTGAAAACCACTATAAAAACCAATATTTAAGGCTTCCATAGTCCTGTGGAAACATCTGTCAAGGCAGGAATTAGAAAAATCAAGTTTATTGGGCTAAACTAAACCAATTTCCTGATTCCCACATTCCAGCCTAATATCTCAAAAAGACATTTAACATTTTAAAATGGCTAAACACAAGATTTAAAAAATTCAGATGCCTAGGATTAAGCTTCTAAATCCATATTCAAACACAAATATTTTGTTTTTCAAAACATGTTTCTACTTGAGCACCCAAGAAACGAGGCAACCAAATTTCAGTGGCATGTAAATCATGGTGTCTAGTTTTAGCTCTTTCTCAGTCAGACATAGTTGTAATTAATTGTGGTCATCGATATTTGTTAAGTGCAGAGGGCCAAATTCTGCTTATTTACATAGGTGTAACTCCTTAGTAACTCCAGTGACACTTAGCAGAAATTATTTACACTGTAACTGATAGTTGAATTTGACACAGATGAATTTGTTCAGGACTTCCATTTGTATGGTATAACTTTTGAAGAAGACATAAAACATTTGATTTTCTTGCTTTCCAAAAAATGTAGGGTTAAATGGCTGTGCCTCTGAATGGCAATTTTGTTTAATCTCAAAATTTCATAGTTTTCAAAACACAAATTTCTAACTGCATGGATTCATTTACAAAAAACAAAACCCCACAACACCACCCGCTAAATAAAATACTCTGGTTCCAGAAAAGTAAACTATGTCCTTGTTTTATTAACATGCAGGAAAGCTTAGATTTCTCTCATTTTCTCCCTGCACCTTTATGAACAGATTGCTGCACTGTTTTAGTTGAATATATATTGGAGTGATGAAGTTGATAGATTTGACCTAACAAATTTTCTGTTTTATATATATATTTTTTAAACCTTCAATTCTCTGAAGCGTTGCTGGAATTATATATATTTTAATGTATTACTGTTTTTGTTTGTTTGTGTTTGTCAACATGGCGAACTAGTTCAATAAACTGTTACTGAGTCTCCGTTTGAATTACCTATCTTGTTTCAAGTAGTAGATTCTTCTAGATCAAATGCATTAGTTGGTTAGCTGTTGAGAACTAGAACAAAACTCTTTCCTGTAATTAGATTTTAATGGTTTCAGCTAGTTTTTCAGATTGTGATTTCCAAAATATTAATTTAAGGCCTTTGATTTTATTTCAATAAAATTCCATTTTCACTCTATTCTACCACACACAAATTCTTCAAGTATGTAAGCTTTGCCATCAAGTGCAAAACTTGACCAGTTTTTAAACTATTTTGTTTAAACAAAAAAAAAGTGTATTTAATTTAGTTAAACACTAGGGAAATTCTTGTTTAAAACACATATTTGAAATAATATACCAATCCAACAATTTTAGGTACACTATAAATACTGGCTTTTATCCTGATATCATGATATTTAATACACCTCTGTCACTGGAAGTGTAGGCCACATGTTCAATGTTTACATGGAGACTTTCCTGAAAATTCTCTAACTGCTGGTGTAGCATTGAGGCAGGCAATGGTGGGTGCTCTAGTGGTATTGTGCCATGAGTGATTTTACCACCTTGTCATTTAAGACTCTTATAAATGCAGTTATATGACATGGTGCCTAACAGAAGCTCATTAGTCATATTGCAAAATTTAGGTCTCACGGCAAACACAGTGTAGGTCACTTTAAGCCCTTCCTTTATTTTCTAAACTGCATAAGAGTGTTCTGAACTGTACCTCTGTAAGCGATTCTCAAATGCTGACAGGCTGCAAAATACAAAAAATGTAATGTGACCTTTAAAAGTAACATTCACATTTAGATTAAAGACAGATAGTTGATTGCTCTTTTCATCTTCTGTATTGGTGGTGTGTTTTTATAGTTTGACCTCTTGTAACAATTGTATTCCATTGTTTACCAGAAAGCTGGGAAATAAATGTAGGTTGAAAGGTGTTCAGAGGTTATTTAATCAATGTCTGTCTAGAATTAAAGATATAGTTCTTAAATCCCATATACAGTTTCTTATTAGAAACTGTTTGAATGCTGTATGTCAGTAGTGCATTCCAGCACTTATTTTTTCCCTTGCTTGGGTTAAGCCTCTAGATAGATCTTTCTTAACTTCTGTATGTTTTTATTAGTTTTACAGCTAGCCATTTCTTGGAACAAATAAAAAGAAGAAATACCTGCCTCAAAGCTTAAAATCATATTTTAGTCATAAAAAACATAATGAGGGAAACCAATCAATAGGGGGTGAGGATGGTAGGACTAGGACAAATTAACAATATATGCCATTATAGTCAATACTTTTTCTAAATGTTTCTCTGTTCTCTTGTAGCAAGAAGAATAGATTGATAGGAAACAGGGTGATCTAAACTAGTTTCACATGGCACAGTGATTCCTTTTGCTTAAAATCTGAGTTTTCCTGGGATGATTGTAAATGCAGATGCTAGGGGACTGATTGGTAAGCTGTGTATGTTAGAGACAGAAAGCCAGAGGACAGTGAGGGAAACAGTTGTGGGCATAGCCATGAAAGGAAACAGAGCTACTTAGGGCACAGGACTTACAAAAGAGGCAATCTGGTTAACTGTGAGAAAGGAAATTGTCTAGTATTTGTTTCTACTGTGTTCAGGAAAATAGGACCTTGTATACATTCTTTGTAAATAACCAGGTTTTCACAAAGAAAATACCTGAACTGTGTCATGAATTTCTCCTCCTAATGGAAATAAACGAGCAAGGCCCCAAATACTGGGTAGGTCCTTGGACAGCACTAACTCAAAGTGATTGATAATTTTAGGTATGTCTTCAATAAGACGTGATGAGATTGAAGAGAGCAGAATTGGTTTAGTTTTTCTGAAACAGGGCTAAGTTCCTAAAACACAGTTTACAAAATTCTTATAGCCTGCTCTAATCTTGGCTTCTCTACTGAGCTTGTCAGAATCAGTAGGGATGTGGCTTTGTGATATGGACACTTGGAAGTGGACAGAACTTACAAATCATTGTAAGAGGGCAGCCTTCAGGTGTAAATAACTTTTTTCCACTATTAATCAGTGCTACATTCAAAATTAGAAACATAGTAATGATAGCTCAGCACTCCAAAACCAGTCTCCTCAACCAGCTAGTTCCCATCACCCAAAACTATTTATGCATCTTTCTTTGTATACTTATCATTATCAGTTTTGGATTAAGTTATTGTTTGATTAAGAATCAGTGGTACACAATTGAAAAACTTACAATGAGATGTGTTAATGCCATTGTCCTTTGGCAAAAAGCTTGCCATCAATAAGTGCATTTATTGCACTGAAAGCCCAGTTTATTGCATGTGTGTGGCAGCGTCAAGTAATTCACCACCTATACAATCTCCCTCAGAACCAATGAAACTGTGGCCTTCAACGTAGCTGGAGAGAAGGGTCCAACATCACAATGGTCTAGAACACTTAGCATTGCATAGATACATGACTTACTGTCACTGTACACTATCTGGTGTAATTTGCAATGGTCTGGTCTACACTAGAAAATTAGGTTGGTTATCCATATTGATCAGGGGTGTGAAAAATTAATTCCCCTTAGAAGCATAGTTAAGCACATCTATGTCCCCATGTGGACATCAGTAGATCAATGGAAGAATCCTGCTGTCAGCCTAGCTACTGAGGCTTGAGGAGGTGGATTACCTGTGTTGACAGAACCTCTTCTGTCAGTGTCATGTCTATACTGAAGTGCTGCAGCAATGCAGTTGTACCATGGTAGCATTTTAAGTGTAGACATACCCAAATGGCTGAGAACTTAATATAGGACAGTAACAGACCGCAGATCCTAGTGATGAACTGGGTGATGTTCTGAACAAAAAGAGCTCTCAACCATGTTTCACTGGACAAAATTTTACTGGAAACCAGACAGTCTATCTGGTTTCCTGGCAGCCACCTACCCAGCTCCTCAACAGCCCACCTGGAGGGTGATGGGGAGCCAAGAGCCTGGTCTTTGGCAGCCCAGATTCCCAGACTTCTGGGTCTTTGGCATTCTGTTCGATGAGGAACTGTGTGCCTGGGAGTCCCTCAGGAGCTCATAACTCATAGATCCTCAGTAGCCTGGGTTCCCAAGGTCCATGATTTTGGAGCAACCCACCAGGGGAACTTCCTTGAAGCGAGGGCTCCAGGCAGAGAATGATAATTGTTTTCTGTGAAGAATTTAAAAGCTTTGGTTTTCATTGCAAACTAATTCTGACATCCCAAATTTCTCTTCAAAATGGAATCACCATTCTCTGCTCAACTCTGTTTGAAACAGTCTCTTGGCACAAGATGACCTAACTTTACAAATTGCAGGTTTAATAAATGAAGACATTTAAATCCACTTAAACTTATAATTATAGGAGACCTACTGTGAACTATGATTATTTATATACCCTCCTTTTGATATTATCTAATTAAAGAGACACAGACTTACAAAACATCAGTGTCTGAAAATGTGTAACCACTATTGTTAAAAGTAGTGCTTAAGATCACTCTAATGGAATGGTTTTTGACAAATATTTCTTCTCGTTTATTTTACTTTGCAGATTTGAGAAACTCTTGTATACTATCAGTTTCACTGTTTCTCATCAGCTAGAACTTCCTTTTCCAGGACACCAAAAAGTTCCCACCTGGGGACAGACAACCTTTAATATTCAGCTGGTGGACTTTAAATGCCAGACCCATGACTAGAAAATTATCTTCTGGAACCTGTTTCACCTGTTGTTCAAGATTTGTGGTAATCCTCAAATTTGGTCTACTACTTAGATTATCTGTTTTTCTAGACCATAGACAAGATGCAGTGAGGTACTTATGGGGGAATGCATCATGAATGTCGATCCACCACTGTATCAATGTGGGCAGCCACAAACCATGAAACATATTGTTGAGGATGGCAAAATGACTCATCTTCCTGGAGGGCTTGGTGCTTTGAACATTATTAATAAGAACAGTGTGGCTTGGCTTGACTGGATTGCAAGTGCCAAATAAATAAACTGTTTCTCATGTATAGTCAGTTTCTCCTTTTGTTTGTATATGTCTTTCATCCACAACCACTGGTAAGAGAAGCATTATAGGAAGCTAGGAGAAAGCGGTAAAAGAACAATTGCCAGGACAATTCAGGAACAGGAGTAGTCCTTGAAACAGCGTTTACCATTTTTTTAAAAAATTGGCTCAATTACCAGTAGATGTTAACTCTTAAATCACTTCTAAACTAAAAGAATAAACTAAAGTAAGTTTATCCTTGTGATAAATCTCAAGAGAAATTGCAATGTCATTAGCAATCAAAATAATATTTCTTTCTTAGAGTACTGCATTGAGAGTTGATACCATCTCTGTTGGCACATTTTGACTGGAGCTGATCAGTTGATTGAAGTGAGTGGCACTGGATGAAGAAGAGCTTTGCATGTCAAAAGGCAGTACTCATCTAATGAGAAAATCTTGATGTTTATTTAATAAAATCAATTTACCCAATTTAAGCTGAAATAAATTTGCTGAACCTATTTGTGGGACATTGATTTATTTATTTACCACAAACATACCTAATAGTTGCTCAGCCCATATCTGATTAAGTACTATTTGAATGAAACAATAATTTTCAGAATCTGCTTGACTATAAAAAGGGAAACAATGGACAAAGTTCTGCTTCCATTTACACTCATGCCACTCAGTAAGCTTCAAAAGATGTTGCATACATATAACTGAGAACAGAACATGGCACAGTAGTCTTACAAATATTACATATGAACACTAGTTAATATAACAATACTAGATTTTGTTGCTGGCATGGGTCATACCCATAAGTAGGAAGCAAGTCTAGCAGTAACCAGATTAAGTGTAGCAGTGCTGATGCTAGTCTCAGATATCTCAGGCTGCAGATTCACAGAGCAGTGTTTATATTTTTAACACAACCCCTTACTGCACTGTTATATTGTTAGCTTTAGTAAAAGGTTTTTGACTAAAAAAATGTTACAATAATAGATGAAACTGCGAAACCTTTCCCACTATTTCTTCTCTTCCTGAAAGCGCTCACAATTTGTACAGGAAGTAGTGCAGATATGTCAGATATTCAGTTCTACTTCTGGATGTACTTAACCCTTTAACTAGCTCTCAGCACAATACCACTTTCACAACAGTGTAAACCTGAAGTAATTCAGCTGAAGTGAATAGAGTTAAACAGTGGAAACCCCGGCATGATCAGAATCTGGCTCAAGACATTATCATCATAAAATTGAAATGACTGTATATTAAAGCACAATAAATAATATGGAGTATACATCCCAACCTCCACTGAGCTCCCTTTGATGGCACTCCATTTATGTAGCACTTGATCCAAAATAAGTAGAACTATATACTCCTGTTAGGGAGATCCATTTGCAAACCCCATAATGATCAGTCAATCACTTTGCCATAACTAGAGTTACTCAATGATTCTGAAACTAGCACTGGTGAGGCAGTTCTTGCTGTTGTGTGCCAGGCATTGAGAAAGATTTTCTCAAATGTCAACTGATACTAGTTTTTATGTGTATGCTGCTGATATTAGGAGTTGTGTTTGTGCCGCAAACATAGACTTTTCTCTTTAGTCTGCCTCTTCCTAGCCACCATGCACACTGATTATCCTTCCAGCAGATATAGAATCTAGTTCAATCAAGGGTAGTTAAATAACATTCAAAAGTGATAATCAGTTTATAGTCCTATGACCGATCACCTTATTAAGCAGGATGCTAATTTTACCTGTATCAAAAATAGGGAAATATCATGTGATAAAAGTACAGGACTGCCCATTAGGTCCATACTTCTGGCATCCATAGCCTTGTAAGAAAAGGGAAAAAACCTACACACAAACAATATGAAACTCTGCTTCTCAAAGTAAAAGTGAGAATCACAGGCATGGGGATAACCTCTTACATCTCATCATAAGCACAGTAAAGTTGTGCTTTTCGCATATTATACTTAAAATGAACAAACTTATGACTCCTCGTACATCAGATAATCCATGTAAGACCAGCATTCACTTCATTAGAGGAGTATATTCTTCTTGGATGTGTCAATAGTAAAGTCTCCCCTGAGAACTAATCAGCTGCTCCCGTTGTCTGCCTAAACTATGATTTGACACTTCATGTCTGAGCCAGGAAAGTGCCTGATGGAACATTTATTCCCCCCTCCTTTTTGTCATGATGTGATATGTCGCATCAAGTGCCCATTTTGTGAGATGAAAAAGAAACTTACCACCTCTCAGCTACAGCAGACAGATGAAAACTCACCAGGGAATCCTGAACATATCTGACGAGTGAACACCAAGGAGGGACAGAAACTACTGCTCTGCTATTCCTGAAAATGCCGCAGTTGTTGCAATGTCACACAATAAAACCTAGGTCTCTCCTGATTAGCTGGGATTAGCCCCTGAGCATGATATAACAGCAGGGGGATGAAGAACGTACTTGAAGCACTGGTGAAAGCATGTTCCTAACAGAGGTATATTGGTATAATGTACATTATATTTATTGTGCCTTGTGTACCTGAGCCAATGACAAGGTAGGAATGCCAACCTGGCTCCTCAACCAGTGTCTGGCTGAGTTTGGGATCTAGATGAAGCCAGTTCAATCTAGTTAAAATTACAGTGTTTCACAGGGGAAAGTCAAGAACTGCTCCAGCAACTGAGGGTGCATGCTGGCTATTGCCATAATCTCAGGGATTTAATATTTTTGCTGCTTTTGGCCCAAACAGTTAGCCAATATTCAGGGCCTTGCTGGGTTGTTTCCATCGGAAGGATAAATTGATGCTGATGTCAGATATTTCTTGGGTGCAACCCTGTTTATTTGCAAAGAGTGCATGCAATGTCCTATTTCCCTGAACACAGGAAGGACAAACAGGAGGCAATATCCTTGCTCACAATTCCAAACTTGCCTTTTCAGACAGCACTCTGCCCAAAAGAAGCTCTCTCTCTTGGCTTCTTCCTAAGGCCCACTCTAACAGTGCTTCCCTGACTTTTCTTGCTGCTTTCTGTTGGATTTCTGGTTCTGATATCCTCAACTGCACTCTAATCAATACTCCAGCCCCTGCATTTGTGATCAGTTCCGGGGAAATCCCTCTGATTTTCCATGAGCTAGCTCTTCCTCAGGCCTTCCACGTGCCAATGCTTTGGGCAGAGGTTACTATTGTTTCAAGCTATCTTACGCCATAAAGAAATTTTATTGCATTTTCCATTTAGCCAGAATAAATAACAGTAAGCACCCACATCAGCAAGAGCTGGGATTGCCCATAGATCAAGGCCACATTTGCTGTCAGCTACCAAAACCCTCTGGCCTAACGGTAGGCTCTTCTCAGCTTCCAGACTCAAAGATGTCATCAGCTGCCAGAAACACCTGTCTTTTTCTATCCCACTATTCTCCCATCAACAGCTGGCAAAAGAGACTGTACCCCTTCCTCATAAACGGGGACATCATCTCCGCAATCAATGACATTCTTAAATGGCCTAGATCCTGGTTGCCTAAAAGGCCCCCTGTCTCTTTCTGACAGACATACACTCTGTACTCTCCTGGAAATCTGATACAAACTGTTTCAAGGGTAAAGCTTGTGGAAGCTGGAGGCAGTGCATCCTCTGCAGCAGACCCATGTGTGGAGCTTGCTCCCACAGGAAATGTGTCTAAGTGTGAACCTGGCTACATTTAGAAGGTGTTAAAAGACAGGCTTTTGACTGACCAGATTGGCCAGGTCTTCCATCAGTTTTTTTCTGCATAGTTGCAGCTGGCAGGGGAGCACTGGTTTCGTTATCCTATCGTATGAATATTTATGACTTAATTTAAATCACAAATTTCACAAAGATACCACAGTAATAGTCAGCTTGCAATATGTTTTCCCCTCCCTTTCTGCAGTCTTTGGGCACATTCACGGTATAATAAGCTTTCTCTTTTGAAAGGAGAGGGGGATGGGAGAAGAGGAGTTGATTCACAGCTCCTCCAATATCAGTCACGCAGAATGATGTTTCAACAAATTACTGGAACAAAATATTTTGGAACTATTTAGTAGCATTCGAGAGTAAAAATCAAGTTGATCAACTGACGACATACCCTGGGGTGTCCAAAAGATTAACAATAAAGGCAGATGGGGGTAGGTTAATTTGAAGATGTTTTATTGCAAGGCAGCCATGCCTGCTGCACTAACTGGAACCTCCAAAGATGAATTTTCCATCTACCTCATAGTCACATGCCACCTAGTGACCTAACAATTAATAGCAATTGAAAATGTACCAAGAATAACTGTTACAATGCATCAGAAAATAAGAACAGAGTCTGATTTCTTTTTTAAACAACAGCTTACCTCTTTTGCATCCAACACTGACAGTGCAAATAACTGTGGGCACAAAGCGGAGCACACCATTATTTGTGGGTGCAATTTGATCATGTAGACCTCAAAGTATCAGTGTCTGAAAATGGATGATTCAGATGTCGAACTAATCTAAATTACACTTGAAATTATTTGTGCCCACCAAATAATTTGAAGTTTCAGAAAGAGATGCATATCAGGTGCTTAAAACCTGTAAAGAAATCCTTATGACAAAACGTTTATATTTACTAGAAAAGATACATTAGTTATAAAATGCAAATAATATAACCAGATAATTAATAAAATACCACACATTCAAGTGAAGTCTCAGTGAAACTGCTCCAGCATCATCTTTTTTTTAAAAAAATGATTTTTACTTAGCCCTCTGAATTAGGTTTGCACATTTTCAGCTCCTTGGAAATTATAGGTGTCCAGCATAGTGGATTCCTGTTAATCCTACTTTGATTTTTGCACAGAAGAGGGATCCTTCTTATTTATTGTGTACTGTGGCCTGAGTCCAGGAACATCATGATATTTTGACTTTACACACAGTATCTCAGAATTGTGCTAGAATATGCTACTTGTCTCCAGAATTAGAGATTTGTAAAACCATTAGTTCAGCTGACTTACTACTACGTTTTCTACCAATAACCCAAGAATATCACTGAATGATAAAAGTCATAATAGTTTTAAAAGTCTAAAATTTTGTGCTTGGGTAAGCATTTCTCAGAAAAAGAGACTGGGTGACCTCACTCCCAGGTTTCTTCAAATTCAGGACAAAAAATGAGTTCTTCTTATTACTCATGATGTTTATCATAGTAATATGTCTGCTGTTTTTCAAGTGTATTTTGATGAAACACTGCCTGAGAGATACTTCTTTCTTACACAGTCTTGGCATGCCTATTCAGCATGACTTTATGTAATGCAGAGCGAAAAGCGTTTGATGACAAATTAATATTTGAAATGTAATGAATAATTCACTCTCTGGATCCTGAACATCACCTTACTTGCCACATTAATAAAACTATATTGTAAAGAATTATCTTCTCAAAACCAAAACAAAATACTTGACCAAATGAAAATTGACATTAAAATGTAAAACTATTGCATGAACTTGCCACAAAATATTACAGTATAGTCTCCAAGAAAAACTCTAATAGGTTTCCATGACTGGCAGTATAATAATAATAAAAGTTATTTTCATCCATAGATCTCAAAGCGCTTTTCCAAAAAGGTAAGGAGTATTCCCCATTTTACATATGAGGAAAACAAGGCACTGCAAACTGCTGGGGCATTGTTGGCCTATCTAGTGGGCATATCAGGAACTTGCATGCTCCTTGTGGGGGCAGTTTGGAGCAATGGCGAGCGTAGACCCAGGAGTCAAGTAGCGATCCAAGATTAAAGCTGGAGAGACAGGGTTGAGGAGCCAAGCCGAAAGGTCAGAACTGGCGCTTGGCCAAAGAATGTCAAGCCAAAGAGGAAGCTGAAGTCATGAATGTCAAGCCAAAGGTCAGCATCTGAGTGAGAATCAGGGCAGGGAACAAGGACTAGACTGAAGTAGGCTGGAGTCAAGGATGTAGCAGGAAGTGGAAGCGCAAGCAGGGCAAGCGCAACTGCAGGTACGATATGCATTGAGCAGCCATTGTGTTGATGCCCCTGCAAGGCTCAAGTAGCAGGCTGGCTCCCCTGCCCAATCAGGAAGCACAAACATTTGGAGAAGGCTCATTGGTCCCAGCTGAGCTTGCTGGGCTGTCTAGCAACCATGTTGGGAGCCAGTTTTTCTCCTTACAGGCATACAGAGGAGCAGTGATTTACTCAAAGTCACCTAGTGGAAGTGGCTGGGAATAAAACCCAGAACTCCTAAGTCCCAGTCCATTGCCTTATTTAGTGGGCCAATGCACAATGATCAAGATGCAGGTCTTTAGCTTGGATATAGATGCTGTAATCTAAAATGTATCCTACATGATGAATAACACTTTACTTTAAAGTAAATGTTCATGAATAATATGATTCCATATTATCCTTGTTATATGCTAAGCAGGTCTGCAGAAAAGGTCCTGAGGGTTACAATGGACAAGAAGCTGGATATGAGTCAATGGTGTGCCCTTATTGCCAAGAAGGCCATTGGCATATTAGGCTGCATTAGTAGGATGATTGCCAGCAGACTGAGGAAAGAGACTATTCCTCTCTGTTCGGCACAGGTGAGGCCACATTTGGAGTATTGTGTTCAGTTTTGGGCCCCACACTACAGAAAAGATGTGGACAAATGGAGGCCAACAAAATTATTAGGGGGCTGGGGCACATGACTTATGAGGAGAGGCTAAGGTAACTGGGCTTGTTTGGTCTGCAAAAAAAAAGAGTGGAGGGGGATTTGATAGCAGCCTTTAACTACCTGAAGGGGGGTTTCAGGGAGGATGAAGCGAGGCTGTTCTCAGTGGTGGCAGATGAGAGAACAAGGAGCAATGGCCTCAAGTTGCAGTGTGGGAGGTCTAGGTTGGACATTAGGAAAAGCTTTTTCACTACAAGGGTGGTGAAGCACTGGAAGGGCTTATCTATGGAGGTGGTGGAATCTCCATCCTTAGAAGTTTTTAAGACCCAGCTTGACAAAGCCCTGGTTGGGATGATTTAGTTGGGGTTGGTCCTGCTTTGAGCAGGGGATTGAACTAGATGGCCTTCTGAGGTCCCTTGCAACCCCAATCTTCTATGATATGTCCCAATCCTACGCCCACTGAACTGCATGGAGTTTGGCTGCTACTTCACTGAGGAGCAGGAGCACCTTTAATCCTGTCCAATGTAAAGAAATCAAATAACCAAACTGCTTAATTTGGTTATCTGACTTCTTTACAGTGGATAGGATCAACTAAAATTCCTTTCTTTCCAGAGTTTAAGTGCCTGTCTTCCTGTGGTTTCTTCTTAAATCTGAGCTTTACTGTCTGAATGAGGTCTGTGAATGTATCTGAGTTTACTTGCAAAATGTCTCCATCACACTTTGAGAAAGAGTTGTTGTACCATTGATAGTATATAAAAACAAACCTGGTTTAGAGCTTCATCAATGTTTGACCAGTACTAGAAAAAAATTGTTTGGGAATGGCAGCAAATACAAAAGTGCTTTTGTTATACAGAAACTAAATATCTTTTAGACTGGCATGATTGGCATCTGAATATATCTCAGTTTGTCATGCACCTGAGCCTTTCTTCAGAGCTCACAGAGCTAGCTGAATTATTGGTGGAACCTACAGCCTATAAAATAATTTCAAATAATGCAGTCTAAATATGTGTACCTTGGTTAAGTGATGACTGAGGCGGTTATGTAAACAGTATACAGTACATATATTTTAAAGTTGTAGACACCATGGAGGGAGAGGAATTATTTAATGTAGCTTATAGTGGTATAAACAGAAGTAAAGGGATAGAATTATGACAGGGAGAAGTCTGGCTTGATATTAAGAGGAAAAATGTTAGAACAAGCAGAGCACTGATGATGGAATAGGCGCCCAAGGGAAATACATCACTTACAGCAATATTATTTAATAATTATTATTGTTATATCATTATAAAAAAATTCTTGTATTGCTATGTGATCATTCCATTTTCAAAGTATATTGTGTCTGAACTGTTATCTTAAAATAATTTTAAAAATAAGTTCTTACTCTTGCCTATCCAACCCAACTTGGCTTTTAAAAGTGAAAGCTCTTTGGTGGTGGGCCTTCATCATCTTCTGCAGCATGGTCTATGCCAGGGTTCCCAAACCAGTGTGCCATCAGGCCTGAACAGGTGTGTCATAGAATTTTTTGAAAACTACTTGAAGAATTCTGAATTGGCTCATGAATATTCATGAGTTAATTTGGAGACTATATTGAGGTGTGCCTCAGAATAATTAAAGATATCAAGATGTGTTATGGCAGAGAAAAAGTTTGGAAACTACTGGTCTATACAGTAAAGGGCACACTACTGTATAGACCAGTGAAATCAAGTGAGCATTAATACAAAGTTAGGTCCTCAGAAGATATCAAAATTCCTTTAAGAAAAAAAGCTAACCACTGAGTGCTGTTATGCTTGCCAGTTTCATAATAAACCAAAGAACTCATAGATGGGTAAAATGGATTTAGAGCTGGAAGGTGGGGGGAGGGAAACAGCAGAAGAGCAGACAGCAGCTATAAAAAAGAATAGCACCTGTGAACAGCAGATGTTTGTGTAATACATTCTCTATCTATCTATAGCTGCTGTGTACTCTTCTCTGGAGAAGCAAATGACCCACCTTGAATACATCATTCTGAAGCTGCACTTTGAATAGAGACCCATTGTCTGGCTGATTACCTATTCATGGTCTCACAAAAGAGCCAGACTGGTTAAATGAGTGAATCACAGAGTCACGGGTTGTTCTTGTTCAGGGTAAAGGGTGTGATGAACATGAAACCACAGGAAAACCCCTGGGTTTGGGATGTTGAAGGACTAACTGCTCCTGCCAGAGCCTATGTTGTGGTTAGGGTATTCTCTGGTAAGCTTATGAGCATGCACATAGGTTCTTTTACTGTTTTAATATGTTTTCTCTGTATTGCTTTTACCTGAAGAATAAAATATGCTTCCTTAGAAAGAGCCGTGTGGTAATTTATAAATTGGGCAACTAAACTGTGTACTGTTTCTGGTAAGAGAAGCAAAGCATGCCTGCTTAGGCAGACTGTCTTGTTGGGAATAACAAAGGCAGGGAACTGCATCCTGGATATGCCAAAAGGGTCTCCAGTGACAACAGGTGATGGCTGAGGAGCTGGAAACTTAGAATGGGTGCCGTTGCTGTAACATAGCGGGGGAATACAGATGCAGTTGCCCTATTCTGTGACAGCAGCTTCTGATTTTCTTCAGTCTTTCAGATTTCTACTTGTTAGACCTGTGAATGATCTGAAAATGATGACCAGAGATCAGGCACCATACTGATTTTATTCCAAAACAAAGAAACCAAATATTTGGTTTTGAAACTAGTTATAAGTGCAAAGAAAAAACAATGTAGTTATCAATCCAGCTAATGTCAGGGAAATGTCAGGGAAATGGATAGCGAAATATATAAAAATATCACATTACGTACATAGTAAATGCATGATTATTAAATATAAATAAATACATATTTACCTCAACATGAGCCAACAATATGAGGCTATTGCAAAAAAAAAAAAAAAGCAAATGCAATTTTGTGTTGCATCAACAGACACTAGCATGCAAGTCATGGGAGGCAATAGTTCCACTCTGTGCTGGTTAGGTCTCAGCCAGAATACTGTCCAGTTTTCATCACTGCTGTATAGAAAAGATATAGAGAAACTAGAAAGGATCCAGAGGCAAGCGACAGATATGATCAAAGGGATGGAATGCAAGCCATATGAGCAAAGGCTGAAGGAACTGTGTATGTTTAGCTTAGAAAAAAAATTAAGTGGGGACATGATAGCAGTCTTCAAATACTTGAAAGGTTACCATAAAAAAGATGAAAAAAATTGTTCTTCCTTGCCACAGAGGGCAGGACAAGAGGCAATGAGTTCAAACTACAACACAGCAGATATAGATTAAATCTCAGGAAAATCTTGTAAGAACCCATTGACAATGGACAATGGAACAAACTGCCTAGGGAAGTCATAGAATCTCCTTCACTGGAGGTTTTCAGAAAGAGGCTGGATAGCCATCTGTGTAGGATGATTTAGACACAACAAATCCTGCATTTTAGCAGAGGTTAGAGTAGATGACCCTTGCACTCCCTTCTAAGCCTAAGATTCTATGATATTTCAACACAGTACAATAGTTTTAACTCTGGTCCATGGGTTGCTGTATTTTTCAATATTTTTTTTGCATCTTTGAACAAGTTAAATGCTTGGTAAAAATGCCTGTGCCCTGTCCACAGTATGGTGTCCAACATTGGTAGCACTCATGGAGCTGCACCAGTGCATAAAAATACTTTCATTTTTTTCCTAATATAAACAAATAAATTTGAGCTATCCTTGAGGACCACTAGAACTGCCAGTAGTATATAATGTAACTACCAATCTTCAAGGTGAAAGACACTGAAGAAATATATCACGCCAATGCTCTGGTTAATTGACTATTCATGACCCTCAGAGGGTCCAGTTAGCCTTTAAGCAAAAGCACTCAATACATTAGACCATGCCCCGGACAAGCATGCCTCTACCCAGGCTGCTTTAAATAACTTCTTTTCTTCCCCCTCAGGGAAACTTCTAGAACATGTATCTTGTGAGTTTCCTTGGCAACTGTCATTCAGCCAGCATAAAAGTTCTCTGGCACAGGCCCATTGAAGCTTCAAACTCACCTCTTGTCTCTCATCTACTACACCGCAGTTGTGACTTACACTTTGTCAACTCTATTCACTTTGAAACTCCCCCATCTAGTATAAAAAGCCAAACATGGATATTTTAAGACAGGCATAATAGATGAAGATTTAAACTGCAGAGCAAAAGCACACAAATAAAGCAATACTCTGATAACGCTAATATCCGTACCAAAATATATGGCAAAACCTTAAAGAGAGAAATAGCACAAGGTCATTTAGAAAAACAGGTTGCTAAATTGAAGAAATCAGTATGGCGATATTGTCTAACAAAGCCCAAAGGAAAATGTACGAGAGGGAAGAGAAATAATATGCTAATGACACTACTACCCACATCCCAGCTCCTGCTAATCTTATCAGCAAATTAAGTATAAAGGCTAGATAGACACCGAATTCCCCTTCATGCCTTTGAAATCCTACTTCCTCAGTGTATGTGGATAGCTTAGGCTGACTATTTAACAAAAGAAGAGACACATTTTAAACATTGCCTAAAGTTCAAACTCCTCGTTTGATTAAAATAGTGTAGTACTGCTTAGATAAAGCCAGCTTCACCTTATAAATGGTTAATTATGCTGAAACAAGTGCAAATCAAACTCAGAAATGCACTTAAGAAAGAAAGAAAGAAAGAAAGAAAGAAAGAAAGAAAGAAAGAAAG
>ML675618.1:21799652-21950750 GCA_007922155.1 Mesoclemmys tuberculata | reverse complement strand
AAGAAAGAAAGAAAGAAAGAAAGAAAGAAAGAAAGAAAGAAAGAAAGAAAGAAAGAAAGAAAGAAAGAAAAGAAAAATGGAGGTGTGGGGTGAAGTTCAGGAGGAAACCAGGGCTAGTCAGGAGATTTCCAATAGGTTTTCAAATCAAGAGAAATGGCTTTTCACATAGACAATGAGCTATTTATTATAAAAGTAAAAGAAAGTGTTAAATCAGTGCTTAAGTGTGATTCATTGAATGTTGCAATAACTTCTGATTATCAGCATTAATAATACCAAGATTCTAATGAAAAGTCACTATTGGACAGCCATATATTAGGGTGAAAAAATGCCAGAATAAATTATGGTCTGAAATGGAAAACTGGTAATGTAAAGTGTCTGACTAGGGCACTGTTGTATAATCACAACATTGAAACAGTTTCCAGATGAATAAATAGCCAAATAAGCAAGTAATAATCAATATTTAAAACTCAAAACAGAAGAAAATAGTAGCAAATAAGGCAACAGAGTTAGAAAAACCACTGACCAAATTCTTCCTGATAAAGGGAGATCAATAAATTATTAGAACCCTAAATTATATAGAGTAAGCAGCTGGACAATGTAGTATCAAAAGAAGTTAAAGTACCTCACACAATTTCAGCTAACGATTTCAGAGCCTCAAGCCAAGCACCCCAATGCTACCCACAGCTAGATTCCTTCAGTTAATGCATCTAGAATAGTAAAAACTTCAGGAGAGAGCTACAGCTTGGTTAGGGTAGATGGCCTATGTGATTCAAAGTAACAAGTTCATAAAGAGTTGTTAATTGGCAACTGGATGTCCCAGAAGGAAACAGTCATCGAAAATGCTCAAAAACAAAGGCAGAAAATGAATTAATAGGAATCCTGCTGAAATGAAACAGTTGGGAGACAGACAAGTGGTCTACACACAAGCATGAGTGAGGCCATGTCTACATTACAAACTTCGGTTGATGCAAGTTACTTGGGTGTACAGCCGCCGAAGTTAGTGTATTGCTCAAGCACATGCCCACTTGCTTGCTTCTGTCAACACTGTGCATACCCAGCAAAATTGCTTGTGTTGATGCAAAGTGCGGGTCACTTTGGGACGTATCCCAGTGTGCCACACATTGCCATCTGGGCAAATTTTTGCAATGTGTTATGGGGTAGAACTGAGTTGCACAGGGATCTCTGGGAGCCAAGAGTCAAGTTCCTGGCATTCAACGTCTTCATCATAATGCCATCCTTATTCCATCATTTTCACACCTTCTTTATTTTTAAATCTCACAAACCTTTTGAGGCAACTTTTGATGTCAGCCATCTCTGACAGAAGCATGGAGGCCACAGATCTCGGCACCATTCTTATGAATGTTGCAAATACAGGACATAGGATACATCTGTATTTGCAGACCCATGGAAAGAACTGCAACAACAGGGGACAGTGATGATTTCATTTGCTAATGGAGACAGTGATTTGTTTGTTTGTGGCATTTATGGAGTAGATACAGATGTGGAAGCACCACTTCTGGGACCAAAAAACAAGCACTGACTGGTGGGATTACATCATAATGCAAGTTCAGGACAATGAGCAGTGGCTGCAGAACTTTTGGATGTGAAAGGCCACGCTCCTGGATCTGTGTGCCAAGCTTGCTCTAGCCCTCCAGCAAAGGGACACCAGAATGAGAGCTGTACTGACAGTGGAGAAGCCAGTGATGTCAGGATCATTACTGGGATGTTGGCAGTCTGGCCTAGTGGCCAGGCCTGGAGGTTGGAGCGAAGCCAAGTCAGAGTCAAGAACCAGACATTTGGGAAGCCCAAGGGATGTAGTTAAGAGCAGAGCTGAGGATCAGAGCCAGGGATGTCCAGGAAGAGAAAGGGCAGAAACTGATGTGGGCACAAGACCAGGCTGGATAGGAGCAATAGCAGGCACAGGAAGCAGGACCAAGCACAGCTGTGACATGGAAGGCATTGATCAGCCAGCGAGCTCTGACTGCTTCTGGGTCAAGCACTAGTTTAGTTCCTTCCCTTTACCAATCAAAAAGTGAAGTCAATCAGAATCAGCTCTGTCCAGTGTGTTGCTCTGAGACTGATTCTACTGCAGCTGGCTCCCTGACAAGTGGCAATTACATTCGGGAAGTAACCCCTCCTTGAGGACATCCTCTAGGGCCTTAGCATCAGTTTTTCTGGGTTCTTCTGGCGAAAACCATGTGCAAGCTCCAGAACATGGACAGTGCTTTTGGGTTCCCAAGATTGTTGTTCTGGACCATATGCCTCCCAGTCCACCAAGTAGTAAAGTCAACCTTGAATTCATTTAGAATCCAGGATTTATATTTTTCCTGACCCTGGGCCTCCATGGGAAAGGCAGTGGAGCAGAGGTCGGAAAAAAGATGTTAAGATTCAGAAAGGACACGTGAAAAACGGAGTGGACTTTCAAGGATTTAGGCAGCTGGAGTCAGAATGACACTGGCTTGACTTATTCAGCAATCTCAAATGGACCCAGATATTGATGATTTAGTTCGGCAGATGGATGGGAGGATTTGAGGCATTTGGTAGACAGCCAGACCTTATCACTCACTCTTAGTGTTGGCAGTCTGAGGCAGCATGGCATTCACGTTTCCTTGGTGGCTTCCAGATACTCCATAAGTTCTGGGTGAGGTTTGATGAAGGTGGGTAATGAGGTCTGTCAAAGCAGAAACTTGTGAGTCTGTAGGTATGGTTACATGGTGAAGGGGGTGGAAAAGATCAGAAGTTCTGGAGAGGTAGTACAAATAAACACTTTCTCTAAATTCTCATGGAGGTACTCCCAGAGTGTCTAGACTTCCGATTCTGAAAGAAAATAACAGCCCCAGGTAGCAGGTCAATAGAGCAATCATAACTGTGATGTGGCAGCACAAAATCTTCCCTCTTTTTGTCAAAGACATGAGAATTATCTCAATATTTCTCCAGGATACCCAGAGCAGATAAGGGGGTGATGGCAAAGGCAGCAGCTGCCTTTGAAATCCTCCCTTCAGTTGCTGCAGTGCAGAGTTCAGGTCTCATACCTGATCTTGGGAGATTACTGGTGGCAGAATCTTGATATAAAGCACACTAGGCCTGTTCCTCACTGGATGTGCAGTCAGGGGTGACCAGTCAAGGAATGTCAAGTCCAAAATGCAGAACTTCCTGTTGGCCCAGGAGTGGGATCACAATCACCAATGTTGTGTGAGTAACCATGCCAGAGGAGGGGAGGCTCTATCAATAAATTCCATCAAATCAGGGATGCTCTTATGCTGATTGGCAACATTATGAATCCGAACAAATTCAAGGTCCATGAAATTGTCGGAGTACACTGAGTTCCCATTGCTCTCAGCTCAACCACAGACATGGCATGTTGTTGGAGCCAGAAAGCGGCTTGCCAGCCAACTGTGGTCAGGGTACCAGTTGATAAAAGAGGCTTTCCCACCTGGGGCAGGACATAAGTCTTACAGAGCACCCCTTGATATAGTGCTCAGGGTCCCCATAACATAAGCATAAGTCTAAGGATCATTGCCAACTCCTTTCTGAGTTAGCAAGGCTCAAACCTAGTCAGCTTCTGGCTGTCAAAACCTGGACTTTCTTTCTAGTCAGCATTCATCCAGCCTATCACTGATGCTGATTCACAGCCTAATCAGAGCACGGAGATTCAACAGTGGCACTCCATGTGCCAGCTCATCCTTGATTTCATCATTGAAGCCATTCTGGAAGTGGTAGTACAGTGCTGCTTCGTTCCATCGAGTGACTGTCACTGAGTGCCAAAATTCTGTTCTGAATCTGGTGACTGGCCTGTTCCTCCAGCGTGCGTTCTGAAGCACACTCTTGGCAGAGCAGATACAATTCAAGTAATCAAAAACAATTGCCATGGCTTGGATTAATTCCTCAAGCCCCCCCTGAAAGGGGCTGGATGTCTCCACTAGACGGAACGCCTAGGCTAGAGCTTCCCCAGTAACAGGTTGAAAGAAACCCTAGTAGAGCCTCGTAAGTGGGAAACAATAGGGTCACATGATGATCAGGAGCCAGCCTTGATTCAGGAAACCATGAAATTTCCTTTGGTTACTGTTAAATTCAGTTGGCAGCAGAATCTTTGGTTCCTGAAGGATTTGGGGCCTCAGTACCAAGTAGGGTGACCAGATAGCAAGTGTGAAAAATTGTGATACTTTTTTCTTTCAAGGGAGGGAGGCATAATTGTGTATATGAGACAAAGCCCTGATACCGTGACATGGAGTCACACTAGCAGCAAGATCTGCACCAGCATGGCCACAATCTGGATCTACAGCCTTGTAAGGTACCTGTTACCTCTGTCAGGAAAAAGCAAGCCTTAATGAGTCCTATCTTTATTCTGTCTCTCTTGGGCTGCTCAAACTGTAAGGATCATGTCTGAGACATGGGAAATCTGGCCCAAACGTCAGAGCCATGGGATTGACCAGGCCTGAAGAATAGACTGGAGCAAGCCAAGACAGAGTCAAGAATCAGGGCCACGGGACACACAGGAGGCATAGTCAAGGGCAGAGCTAGGGGTGTCAAGGACGGGGTAGGGTAGGAACTAGAGCAGGGTGGGCAGGAACAGGAGCAGGCCTGGGAAGCAGGATCAAGTGCAGCTGTGACATGGAACATGTTGAGTCGCCAGTGAGTTGTGGCTGCTGTTGGATCAAGTAGTAGCTTTGCTCCACCCCTCCACCAATCAGGAAGTGCTGTCAACTAGACAGCCCCTGCAAACATCACCTAGGACCAGTGTGTTGCTAGGAGACTGAGCCTGCTGCAGCTGGCTCCCTGATCAGTGATCATTGCACTCTGGAAGTTGGCAACACCAGATTGCCATCAGTCAGTGGGAAATCATTTTGGTATTGGAGAATCCACAGTGCGGATGTGCATGGCCATTAATCACCTCCTGCCACACAGGACTGTGAATCTCAGCAATGTGCAGGATATAGTGAATGGATCCGCCAAACTGCAGTGGAATAATGGAAATATCCCTAATTGGAACCAGCCCACCTTGCTACTTTTGGATTGTTATGCAAGTTTTGGTGGCTCAGCAGGGGCACTTCCCTGATACTGACGTAGACTGATCAGCGAAGGTGCATTTTGCTCACATCTTTAAGAACACAGGACTGTTCAAAAAGCTGCAAGCAGAGACAGTCTTTCTTGACCAGTAGATTACCATTGGTGATACTGAAATGCCATCAGTGATCCTGGAGGACACAGACTAGCACTTGCTCCCATGGCTTATGAAGTTGTACAGTGGCTATTCTGACAGCAACAATGAAAGAGTTACCTGACAAAGCAGGTGCAGAATGACTTCTGAATGTACTTTTGGTAGACTGAAGGGATGCTGGCAGTGTTTTCTCACTAGATTAGCTCTCAGTGAGAAAAATACCCACTGGTAATAACTATCCATTGTGTCCTGCAGCCTATCTGTGAGGCAAAAAGGAAGCAAGCTTCTGCCAGGATGGAGGTAGAGCAGATGTCTGTTGAGTGTGAAAAGCCTGACCCAAGGGCCATTTCAGGATGTCAATGGGGAACTATACAGTTGAGGGAGGCTTTGACAGAGATGTTTAATGGTCACTCACAGTAGTGTTCTCGGCTGGACTATTCTCTGGGCCTGAAATTTTAGGTGCTGCTAGGAATTGTGCACTGCTTGTTGTGCATTTATAATGAAGACTGTGTATTCTACTGAAGCTATGAATTATGTAGTGCTTGTGTCCATTTATAAAAAATAAGCGTTCTCTTGAACCTCTACGTTCTGTAGTGCTCTACCTTTACCAGCATTAGCTGCTTTGAGTACCACTCTGCATTCTACAATGTGTTGTGAACCAATAAAGATAATTTTATTGTCAAAAAATAGAAATACAGCTCATGGAAAAAAACAGTACAGGAAAATAATGGGCAAAAACCAAAAGGCAAGGCAATAAAAGCTTTAAAATAAATTAACAGAATGAGATTTTGAAATTGGAAAGGCAGAAAATATTTCTGTCCATTTCAGTGCACATACAGAGTTTGTTGTACACAAAGCTGTGGTTTTCTTTGCTGTCCCCTGGTGTGGCATGGTAGGGATACAGATGTGGTCCACGATGCCATGTGGAACATTGGGGATGTGCAGTGCTTGAATGGAGCTCACTAAGGGCTGCAAAGGGCAGGGAATCCAGGATCTTTGGACCTGTAGGACAGCCAGAGTCTGCAGCATTTGGGTTTGCAGCCTGAGAAGATGCATGATGTCTGTTAGAAATATCCGAAAAGGTTATCCATCCATCCCTGGGGTGGACTGGGGAGACGGAACCCTTTATTGCCTGCTCATTCCATCTCAACGCTGCAAGTGAGCAACGAGGGGGTTACATACTGTTATAGATAAAAGAATTGTAAAGTAACTGTATGCCATTTTCAGCAACTCCCCATAGACCCTTATTTGGTTACAATGACACCTATAAAATGAATATTAACAACTGCATAATGAATACAATTATACCCGCCCCTGTTTGTTATTTACAGGATTATTGCACAGAGCGCAGGCACATTACCTTGAAACTTACTAACATTCTTTAAAATATACAATATGCAAAGGAGGGAAAGAAGATAATGCTCTGTTCTCACCAAAGGCCTTGAGCAGGAGGGGGAATAGTTATATTGTTAGCCTCATTCCCTGCACAGATGGCTAGGAAGGGAGGAAAAGAAGAGAGATAAACAGACTCTAGCTAGAATTCACAGCAAGTAACAGAAACAAGGTTTGCCCATTCCATGACCCCTTTCTCTGTAGCTTAGGTCTGACCACTTGTCCAACTTTTAACTCTTTACTCTCCTACAATGTCCTCATGCATCTCCTTCTCCTTTTCTTGGGTCTTTCTGCTTTTTACTGATCCATACTGTCTGACATTGACCATGGCTAAGGCCCATTGTTCATGGTCAAATGCAGCACCCGCTTGCAGCATTTCGCTGAAGACATCCTCCCTAAGTCCTTTTCTTTCTCTCCCCTCCCCCACAGTCAGCAATACTATGGGCATGGAAGGGGAAGCCCACAAGGTCACAATGGCAGCAGCTGCTGATAAACAGATCTATCACTGGATTTACAGTTACAATGGAAAAGGAAAGGTAATTTGCAAAACACTACCATCCCCTATTTCCATTAAAACTTTTAATAACACATGCTTATTGACACTTCATCTTTGAGGCGCTTCTGCACAGCACCATTCTCCAGCCAGAGTGACTATGGCACATTAAGGGCAAGGAGGGTGGGGAGAGGAATTCTGCTTGAATGTAACAATGCCATTGTGTTTCCTATTCCATGGGTACAGGTACAAGGCAATGGCACTGAATATTGGCACTATTTTCTACAAATTATGGTTATTTTAACAGATATCTCACTCCTTAGGGTAACAAAGGCAAAAGGTGTCCCAAAGCCAGCTAGGCCTGTGTGTCACTAGCCAGTTTACTGCAATGGTGACACTTGAACTCAGTGCAGAGCAGTGTGGAAAGCACCCCACTGCAGAAGAAGAAATAAGGCAGGAATCCCTGGAAACAAATCTCCATAAAAGTGTCACCAAGGTCTCTCAGAAGGATATAAGAGGCATCCCTATGCACATAACCAAAGTGATCTGCGTACCCCATCCAACCTCCCCGGCTAAACCTACAAGGGAATGAAAAGCAGATAACTCTACCTGATTGTTGTGCATCTACCTCTTCTCAGATAAGTAAAACAATGAAAAGTTGATACCTGTGTCAAAATATCTGGAGGATGGGCTGAGCACTATCTTTTAATTTTAACATTGTAGGGGGAAATGAATGTTCACATTTACCTGAGGTCCTTTCCCCTTCATGAGGCTAACATACTGTTAGAAACCATTAGGAAAGTGATAGATAATAAGACAAGAAATATCATAATGCCATTATTTAAATCCATGGTATACCCAGGCCTTGAATATTTTATGCATTCTGGTCACTCCATCTCAAAAAAAGATATATTAGAATTGGAAAAGATACAGAGAAGGGCAACAAAAATTATTAGGGGTCTGGAACAGCTTCCGTATTATGTGAGATTAAAAATACTGAGAATTTTCAGCTTGGAAAAGAGACAACCAAGAAGGGACTTGATAGAGGTCTATAAAATTATGACTGGTCTGAAGAAAGTGTTCTTTACGCCTCCACATAACACAAGTAACAGAGGCCACTCAATGAAATTAATATGCTACAGGTTTAAAAACAAAAGGAAGCACTTCTTCATACAATGCAGTCAACCTGTGAAACTCTTTGCCTGGGAATGTTGTGAAAGCCAAAACTATAATGGGGTTCAAAAGAGAACTAGATATGTTCATGTAGGATCAATGGATCTTAGTGAAGATGGTCAGGGATGCAATCCCATGCTCCAAGTGTCCCTCACCTCTGATTTCTGGAAGTTGGGAGTAGACAACAGGGGATGGATCACATGGTTTGTTCAGTCCTTCTGAAGCACCTAATATTAGCAATGATCAGAAAACAGGATACTGGTCTAGATGGACCACTGGTCTGACCCAGTATGGCACTTCTTATGTTATAGTCTTATCTCCCTCACCCTTGCTTGATTGTCAGGACTGGCTAAAATGTTGTGGTGTCTCAAACAGCTTCTGACTCATGATAAACCTGGACCTCCACTGCATCTTCTCCTCTCTAGTCACAGAAGGGGTGTGCGCCTCAAGTTTCTCTGAGGTATCTTGTTTGTATAGTGTGCTGGTGGGGTCTCTGCCAAGTATGACGTGTTTCTTTTTAAAAATGGAAGGTCTGTGGCTTATTACCAGATTGATTGTTGGCCTCCCTGGTCTTGTGTTATGACTAGCAGTTTTTTCATTCTCACATAGAACTGCTGCTGATCCTTGTTGCCCCTCTTTTCCCACATCTCCCACACAATCTGATCACAGGTGTCCATATTTCTATGGCTGGTCCATAGCTGTGTTTGTACAACTTCTCCTTCCCATGGGCCCAGGAGATCCAATACCTCTCTTGTGCTCCAGGCAGAAGCTCTTCTAGTATTTAAACCCAGTATGATTGGTTGGGCAATTGCGCACAACAAGGGAGAGCTGTGCACACCAAAGTGGGCAATCAGGAAAAGGCATTTCAAAAATACACAAGGAGATTTAAGGGGGGTGGCTTCCAGTTTCTCTGACGCCTGGGCAGTGGAGTTCATAATTATGACCAGAGTGGTTATTATTGCAGGAAATGGGGCACAGTAGGACAGCTTCTGGAGGACTGTTAGGGTCATAACACATAGAGCAGTGTTTCTACTCACACTGTGTTGATCTCAGTAGGTTGACCATAACTCCATATCATTCAGGGAGGTGGTTTTACTGTGTTGCATCAGCAGGAGACAAATTTAAGTTTAGACACATTCACAAATAGGTCAACGAACGGTGTCTTACTTCAACCTAACTTTGTAGTGTAGGCCAGGCATGAGGATGTATTCATGTTGAAGACTATTAGCCTTTTCTTACTTCTAGACACCTTCTGTTCCATATTTTTTTCTTCCTCATCATACCTTATCAGACAAGGGTACCTGCAACAATACAGTTTGCATTACATTCATTTGGGTGTCTTTACATGAACATCTCCTCTAAATATCATCTTAAAAAAAAATTAGAAGCAAAGCAATTCTACAGTAATCAGAAAGAATCCAAAATAATCTTATTTTTGGTGACTATTCGTCATTGATTATATTATATGATGTGATGGGGGACATTAATCACTCATGAATGCCTCCTTATGATCAGATGCAAACTTACACTCACTTTCTCCACCCATGGTGCCCTCTGATAGCTGTCATCCTGGTCAGACAGTTCTTGAGTGGCTCAGTCCTCCGGATAAGTCACACAGTCAAACACATGAACAAACAAACGCCTTATGGGGTAAAATGTCCAACAGGGCATGTACCAGTGCCATTGGAAATGTCTGCAGTCCTGTCTCTGGGCTCAGTGCTCTGCCCCTTCTGGGTTAGTTCTAAGGCCCTTGTGCATCTCCCGTTGACTTCGCTGCGTCTCCTCTGCATGCTGTCCACACTGTGCTGCACTATGCCACTTACCGGGGTGGTTTTCCTGCGTTGCTTGCTGGATCGACTGAGCATGTCTACACAGACCGTTCAGTCGATCCAGAACAATCGATCTCACAGCAGCGAATTTGCCACCGTCAGTGTGGACCCAGCCTAAGTCTGTCTCTGCCTTGTTATACAACAGTGCTCCCAGGGCTTCCTCCCTGGAGGCTCTTTAAGTTCTGCCCTTCACTTGGGCTTCTAAGTAAAGCCTTTCCCTTTCTCAGGGCTTTGGTCATTCTGCCAATGAAGAGCCCTGGGCCCAATCACCACTGTGTCCCGACCCTATAACACTATAAATAGCAGCTATGTGCTGCTTCCTGAAATAGCTGTTGTTGCTGCTGCAATTCCCTGGGCCACTTCCCATGTAGCCCTTTCCTCTTTACGCTTAGCTCAGGGCTGAAGTTCTCTCTCTGTTCCCTCCTTGAGCAAAGTCTCTCCCATGGCTCCTCACCTGGAGAGCTTCACAGACTTTTAGTCCTTTTTCACCCCTCTGATCCCAGCCAGCAACTGAGTTGCTCAGGCCCTGCAGCTCATTTTAGCTGACCCTGCATAGCATTGATTGGCTGCTTTCCTGCAGCCTTTTTAGTCGGGCCTGGAGGATCCACCTTTACTGCTCCTTTTCTGGATGGGGTATGGTAGGACAGTGAGGACTCCAGTAGGGGCTTTGTCACATATGATATGCATTTTGCTTCTATATAAAATATATACATTTTATTTAAATATTCCAGTGTGCATGAATATTTGCTATACTTGCCTTTCATACCATCTTTTCGTTTTGATAACTTTTGTTTGATATCATTATAATTTATTCTTGGGTGCCTTTTTCTGTTTGGTCCCCAGATCAAATACTTAGAAAAATGGGTGAAATTTAAACATTCCTTAAAAACAAAACAAAACTGATGCTACAAAAGTACGTTACCGTGACAGAAATGGAGCAGCTATGTAACAATTTAAGAGTACTCAGATGTGATAATTTTATCACTGCATGTAACCTAGTTGGTGAGGTGACACTATTGTATGTTTTATTATGACTTTTTTGTCTGAATGTATTGATCTAGCTTTTTAGGGTGCTATGTGGTAAACAGCAGAATTTCTACATATAAGCAACCTCCCAACAAACGTTGGTGAGGTGTCATTTACAGGAAAATCACATGCTTCCGAGTTCCAGCCCAAAATGACACAGTTCTTTTGCCTAGCTGGAAGCCTACAAATCACAAGGTCACTAAGGTCTTTAAATATATTAAGGGCAGTTATAAAAAGAGGATGGTGTTCAATTGTTCTTCATGTCCATTGAAGGTAGGACAAGTAGTAAGGGGCTTAATCTTCAGCAAGAAAGAATTAGGTTAGCTATTAGAAAAAACATTTTTAACCGTAGGGATAGTTAAGCACTAAATTAGCCTTCCAATGGAGGTTGTGGAATCCCCATAATTGGAGATTTAAGAACAGGTTAAACAAATACCTGTTAGGGATGGGCTAGGACAGTACTGGATACTTGGTCCTGCCTCAGCATGGGGGGCTGAAATAGAATAGATGATTTCTCTAAGTCTCTTCCAGCCCTATACATCTATGATTTTAGGACTTATGCATCTGCTTACAAGCTTTGCCGAAGCAGGGCCTGATTAATGCTGTTTACTGATACTGCTGTTGGATCCTCTATACATTTCACTCAGTCAGTTTTACCTGGTTATTTTGGAAACTTGCATTCACAGAGGCTAGATCCTTAACTAACGCAATGCACTGTAAGCTTCATTAACTTCAGTGGTAATATGCTGATGTGTAGCAGGCGGTGATCTGGCCCATAACTTTTAAGTCAGATTTTTTTATTTTACATTTAAACAACATGATTTTGGAAAAAGTGTTTTAATCATTAAGTATTAAGTATTTTAAAAAATATATTTACATTTTTAAATAAATATATAAAGTACAGTTGGTTCCTAGCATTAAATAAGAATGGTTTGAGCTCTCATATGATTGCCTTCAGCTTCTCCAATAAAATAGTCAGCTAAGATAATTCTGGAATAAATCTCATTGTTAATCAAATAAAACTATAAATAATGTTAATGAAATAAAATAAAAAAAAATGTAATCAAACCACCACAGTGCACAAACATTGGGAAACATTTGCTGGAAAGTCTGATTTAATTATGGGCTCAATATGCAGCCCTGGCAAGTGATAAACAACAAATAATTCACCACAGCACTCATTTATTCCCTACCACCTCTTACCTAGTTAATGCTCCTCATTTAAATTCCTCTGATTTGAGAAAGTAGGAGCTTAAAAACACCACCTTTTGCCTCCACTATTACTGTTTAAGCAAAACAGAGCACATTTTGTCTAACAGCTGATACAGGAATGCTTTTCCCCCACCTAACCTTTGGGTCCTGCTGGATACACCAGCATCTAGATTCCACTTAGCTCTATTTAGCAGGTCAATACACTTGTTTAGATATTTCAAAGACAAAATGTCATGCTAATATCAGTGAATTCTGGCCAAGTTTATCTGTATTTAGTGGTTTCAGATGTTTCTATTTTAGTCTATATAGGTTCTTATATTGTGCTTACCACCACAGGACCGACCTGCCTTCCAGCATCTCGGAGACCAGCATATGAGCAGACAGGCCTAGTGGCTGGAATCAAACCCATTGATTAGTGCAGGAATCAGCAGCCTGGTATAGGAGCAGCGGGTCAGAGCTAGAGGCCAGAAGCAAGGGTCAGAGCCAAAGTCAGGAATTGGAAGTGAGGGTCAGAACCAGGTTACTTACAGCGAAACAAGACAGGGACAGGCTAAGAACAAGCAGGTACTATCTCAGCTATGGATGAATGCTTTGAGAAACCACCAAACTGCTGCTGCGGGGCTTAAGAGCTTGTCTGCTGCATTTTCCCACTGATCAGGTGGCGTAGCCAGTCAGGCAATCTACTACTGGTCAGTTGCACTCATTAGGCTGCCTGGAAACTGACTGTGCTGCAGATCCTGATTCCTGACACAGAGTATTAAGGAAAGCAACTACACATCTATCATGTGTTGTTTGGTCTCTTTTTATCCTCTCCTCAGGGGAACAAGTGTGTGCAGCAGAGTGATTTTATGTAAGTTTTTTTTTTAAAGATACATGTTGCTATGTATTTATGTTAGAGAAGGCAAGGTCAAAGAAATGTACCTTATCCTTGTCATGTAAGATGGTGGGTTTTTTGATGGTACTTAATTCCTGGGGGAGTTCATCCATCAGTGCCACTAAAGAAGTTTCAGTTCCATATTCTGGCCTGAATCTAGATTATTTGGGGGTCTAGAATGTTAGCTTCAATTAAATGAGTTTGCAGTTGTTCTTTTGCTTGTTTCTCTGTGAACTTACTCAGAAATAGGAAATTAGACTCTGGGTGGTAACTGGCTAGAACTGATGTATCCCATGTGGGTTTCTTCAATGTTGGTTGATTGGACTATTGCAAGTTTGAAGAAGGAAGGGAAGATTTCTTTTCTGAGGGATGACTCCTTTTGAACATAATTCCACATCAGCCTCATGGAGTTACAGTCTGGTGATCTGACTGAAACCTTCTGCAATTGATAATGACAACCTGTACTATTGCCATTATCCAGTATTGGAAATATATATCAGAATTGGTCTAGGCAGGACAAGCATTTATCAAGACATGATGTAACAAGTCCCCAAACAAAAGTGTCCTCAGCAGCGCAGCACAGCACAGCACAGCACAAACCTCTACCCCCTGAGCTAAAGCAATACCTCTACTGGCAAGAAGATGCAATAAACTGTTATCCTCTAGTTGAACAGCCACAAGGCTTGAGGAAACACTGTACCAATGTATCACATTTATTTATTCTGCAAGTCTTCCCTGAATTGATATCCTATTCTTCTTTGAATACTGCTGATGCTTAGTGCTTTGGGTCACTGTCAGGAAAAGGACAAAGGCACATTTATGAAATTGACCAATTAGGAAAATTACCACTGTGAAATGGGGCAATTCATTATTGGATTCAGATTTTTCAGTTCTTGGATTTGCAACATCACCCTTCCCTGAAAATATTGCCATCCCTGTAAGAATCTGTTACTATCATAAGCTTGATCATATTCCCATATAAAAGGCAGAGCTGTCTCCCACTATGATTTCTTGCTGGAAAAACTCCCTGAAGGAACATAGACATATGGTAAATGTGAAAAAGTTAATTGGCTATGTATTGGCTGTAAAAGTTAATTCGCTCCATAATGTTCCATATATTTATATTTTAACAATTTACCTTCAAAAGTCTAAACTGATCCTTTCATGTTTGAGGTGACATACCTAGGAAAGTTGAGCTTTCATGAAAGCTTGGTCCTACAGCTGTTCACCATAGTAGGATAAGGAGGAAACCCGTGGGTAGCTCTGCTGAATGAATTTGTGAATCACCTGCTGCCGTAACTGTGTGTGTGATCCCTGGAGAAACTGCATAGACAGGGCCCAGATAAGTTAGTTGGTATACTATGGGAAATAATCCACTGTTTGTTTGAGTTTTTTTAACCCTGAGGCCCAGTCTACACTTACCTTTGGGATTCAGTGGCAGTCGACGGGAGATATGCAAGTGACATAAATCACTTGCGTATCTCCCATCGACTTCGCTGCGTTTGCTCTCCACGCCATCCATGCTGCACTGATCGAAGGGAACAGTGTTCCCTCTGTACCCTCCATCTGTACCAAGCAAGCTTACTTTCTGCAGATCTAGTGATCTTTTTCAAAAAAGCCTTTTACCTTTTCAAAAATTCTCTCTCCTATGGCGTAGGCTTCTAACGGTATTAAAAATAAAATTTTCTTCCTTGAAAATTTCATCAGAAAATCAGTGATAGCTGTGCAGCGTCACTTAAATCACTTGATTCGTCCACTGCAAGCGACATGTATCTGGCATTTTTTAAATTGGAAATCAGTGCTGACAAACAATCCTCATAAATTACCTCCAATTTTCATCTGCCGTGGAATCAGATAGGTGCACTTGCATGGTTCACAATGTCATCTTTGTTTCTATTTCCAGCAAAAAGCTCCTCCAGCATTTCCAAAGTGCACTCCTTTACAAGCTCGGCATCCAGGAAAAGCTTTTTCTTTTTAGCTAGTACCAACATTATCCAAAGAAAAGCAGCTGTTGCTTTTTCTGTGCAGTCACTGATGTTGTGAGAATGACATTTGAAGTGTGGTACGAAGACTTCAGATTTTCAATTTTGTCACATTTTGCAACAATGCCAGGAGGGTAGGTCACATTGAAGTTACTGTGCTTTAATTCAAAGTGGTGCCTCATGCTGACAATCTTACAGATGGATACAGTGGTTTGGCACACTAAACACAAAGGTTTTGGGTTTAAATGAGATGGCATAACAAAAAGACAATCCACTGTCCAATATGGGTTAAAAAACCTCAGCTTTTGCTGTCAGTTTTGCATTCATTTGGCTCATTTGGCATGATATTCATTTTTGGCTCCATTTCCATCAATAATGAAAAAATGGGTGGTGTCCTAGCTCCATTGTAGCCGAGGCTATCACAAGAACTTAAGATCCTTGAGCCCCAGCTCCTCTTTCAGTACAAATTAAGCACTGCCAGTAAATTACGTGCTAAGGAAGCTATAGGTAAATGTTAATAGTAAACATTTTTTAAGGTGAGCTAGTGGGGCAGGCCAGAAGCCTTGCTGGGCCACATTTGGCTCCACAGACCACCTATTGAGTATCACTGCTCTACAGGATCCTTATGGTCATGTGTGAGTCTGAGCATTAAGAGCTTGGGCCTGCTTTTACTCCCAGCCATCAGATATCAGGGAGTGGAAAGCCTTGGAGAAGCATAGTGGAAGATGAGTTAATGGGAAGTTTATTTACATCCCTTTTGTGGGACAGAGTGCTAACCATTAGGGGCTTCGTGTGTCATGGGCTTTTTAACCACATAGGCTGTGGTTTGTACAGTGTTCCTCATCCAAGGATCTCAAAGTGCTTTATGAATATCAATTATCTAATCTTGCCACCTCCACGAGAGGTAAGTGTTATGGTAACAGAGGGGTAAATGGAAACACAGATGTGAAATACCTTGTCAGAGGTCATGGAGCACATAGATAGCAGAATGTGGACTAGAGCCCAGGGGTCCTTATTGCCAATCCCCAGCTCTAACCAATGCTAGTTAACTTTTTATTTTAGAAGAGATCGTATGTGGGGCTTTTAATGGTATCATCAGCTTCAGTTTCAACTGGCGTGTGTATGTGTGTATAAATATTCATTACAAATTTGTTCCCATCCTCCAATTTGGGCATAACTTCTTATAATAATGATGGAAGTTTCTGGTTCTGCTAATGCTTTCGAAATAAAAATATTTTACTATGAGGGCTCTGAAAACCTGAAAATATGGGTTAATTTTTTGTTTGATTTAATTCCTCACTTTTCAAATCTCTGATCAAACAATGTGATAGTTCTGCCTCTGGCTATCAATAACCATGCTTTGTCCCCCCTCAGTCTGATTTATTTGCTGAGGAATTCCATGTTGAACTCTCTCAAATTCTAATTCCTTCTTTCTATGAAGATTTTGAATGGGACCCATCAAGGAGGCAGCTTTTGATAAAAGTGAGTTTAAGCACCTACAGTCTTCAGCAGGAGTTTTGTGGATGGCATTGCAGTTGAAACTGGGACTTACGTTCCTAAACCCAAGACTTAGGTGCCTGACTATCTTCATGGATCTCACCCTTTGTATCTCAGATTGTTTATCAATTGTGTAATCACACTTTGCTATGCAGTTTCACTAATGTTTCATCATTGATTTCTAAGCTAAGAGAGACTTTCCACTTCCTTTCATTATTTTAGGTGCTGATTTGGTTCTGTACAGGCAGATCTCCATTAAAGTCTATGAGGCACTGTGTGGGTGTACAACTGCAGTATTAGACAGTTTGCAACTTTTTCAATGTATAGGTTAAAAAAAATTAGAATATACATGCACCATGGGGAAAAAAACTTAATAATTTTCCTCTAAATAAGAACCATCTATTCTGTTGCTCAAGTTTTTATATTGTGTCACTTTTATATTGTGAACTTCCTTGTGAATCATTGCTGGTGGATTCTCTGTAGCTTAAAGTCTTTTAACCATGATTTGAGTTATTAAAGTCCTCAATCATAAGTCAGGGGTCTATTGCAGGAGTGGACGGGTGAGGTTCTGTGGCCTATGTTTTGTAGGAGGTCAGACTAGATGATCATATTGGTCCCTTCTGACCTTAGAGTCTATGAGTCTATTATGTTCACATCTCCTATGACTGTTGGAGGTATTTGCATATTGCCGTAGGCTAATCTCTTTTCCACAGTGTATAAATGTCAAATTTGTCCTAAGAAATTGTGATGTATAATCGATCCCTATTTGATCAGACAGTGTGCAAGCTCTCCTGGGTTTGACAAGTTAACACAAAGTAACCAGATTGACTCAGGAGTGGGGCCAGCTTCTTCCCAATGGGGGACACTGAGATGGGCTAGACAGAAAAGTGGGGGGCTGTGCTATCCAGCCAAAGGTTGCTGCTCTCCAGTCATCCAGATCTGAAGGCAGCGCCACCGCCAGCAGCAGTGGAGAAGTAAGAGTGGCAATACGATACCATGGCACCTTTTAATTCTGCATAAAGTTTGACCTTTGCACTGGGTGGGATGGCTAAGAGAGTACCAAGCCAAATTTTGGAGTGTTATAGCCCCCTCCTAAACTCTCCTTAGCTGCAGGCCCTGATGTGTCTCTTAGGAAGAACCTTGTGAATCCTCACAATCCTGTTCAGATTTTACAAATCCCTCTGCAGCAAGTAAAAATTTGTCAACAGGCAATTGTGTCTCATTACCAAACCAGTCAGGCAGGGCAGGTAGCCTCAGGTTGTGCTAACAAGCCCATTATGGGGATTGATAAAGGAAACCAGGCTCAATGATACGAGAGAGAGACTATTAGGTAGAGGTCCGTATGCAATACAGCTATTAAAGAGTACAACTGTTTAGACCCTAGTTAAGCTGGTATCATGAAAAACAGGATGGTTTGGGCTTGGAGAGTGACGCTGCTAGTTTGACTCTTTAGGAGGCTGTTTGTGAATTCATCTTGGTCTGCAAAGGGTCTGTCTTTGACCCACAGCTTCAGTGAAATGCATGTGTTTTGTTGTACTCATCCTAGCACTTTCACGTGCTGCTGGAAGTAGCTATGATTTTCTTATAATTCAGTATGTTTAACCACATGTAAATTCCAAGGATGGATATTTACCTCATATATTTGCTTTCCCATGATATCTACAGCATTGCCAAAAAACCCACACAGCATAGTTCGAGCACAATTTACTATAGCCGATTTACAAATATCCCATACCACTAGTTTATCAGCATTGATATACATTTAAACATGTTATCTTGGACCAGTTCTTTGCTGCCCAACAAATATAAGTAAGACACAAAGCAGGATAGGTGCTATCATTATGAAATTTGTTTATTACTTTATCCAAGATGGCAGCAGTATGGCTAACAACCCTGGCCCTATAATCTTGCATTTCTTATATCTATGACCATTCTAACAACTACCCCATTTTCTGTTTATCCAGCTCTAGTTTTGCCCTTACCTTCCTTCCCCCTGCCATCACCTTCTGCTTCATAGTGTCATTTTGAAACATGACTGCTGCATGATATCATAGAAGAAGATTAGAGTTGAAAGGAACCTCAGGAGGTCATGTAGTCCAACATCCTGCTCAAAGCAGAATCAATGCCAACTAAATCATCCCATCCAGGGCTTTATCAAGCCAGGGTTTAAAGACCTCTAGGGATGGAAATTCCACCACCTCCCTAGGTAACCCATTCCAGTGCTTCACCACCCTCCTCATGAAGTTTTTCCTAATATCCAACCTAAACCTCCCTCACTGCAAAAACCTCCCTCACTGCAGAATTGCTCCTAATTCTGTCATCTGCCACCACTGAGAACAGCCTAGCTACATCCTCTTTGGAACAACCCCCTTCATATATTTGAAGGCTGCTATCAAATTCCCCCTCACTCTTCTCTTTTGTAGACTAAACAAGCCTAGTTTCCTCAGCATCTCCTCATAAGTCATGTGCTCCAGCTCCCTAAACATTTTAGTTGCTGTCCTCTGGACTCTCTCCAATTTGTCCACATCCTTTCTGTAGTGGGTGGCCCAAAACTAGACACCAGTACTCCAAATGAGACCTCACCAGTGCCGAATAGAGAGGAAGAATCACTTCCCTTGATCTGTTGGCAGTGCTCCTACTAATGAGGCCCAATATGCCGTTAACCTTCTTGTCAACGAGGGCACACTGTTGACTCATATCCAGTTTCTTGTCCACTATGACCTCTAAGCCCTTTTCTGCAGAACTGCTGCCTAGCCAATCAGTCCCCAGTCCACTGCGTGCATGGGAGTCTTCTGAGCTAAGTGCAGGACTCTGCACTTGTCTTTGTTGAACCTCAACAGATTTCTTTTGGAACAATCCTGTACTTTGTCTAGGTCATGCAGTATCCTATCCCTACCCTCCACTCCCAAGATGTCCATGACTGCCCCCTAGATAAGTGTCATCTCCAAATTTACTGAGGGTGCAATTCACTCCATCCTCCAGATCATTAATGAAGATGTTGAACAAAACCAGCCCCATCGGGCACTCCTCTTGTTACCAGCTGCCAACAAGTCATCAAGCCATTGATCATTACCCATTGAGCCCAACGATCTAGCCAGCTTTCCTTAACACTAACAAAATGTGATTATTCCAAAATATAAAAAGTGATTTTATTTTATTTTTGGAAACCAACATTGAAAGGCCTTTTATAAACTCTACATGCTTTATAGCACTTAAGTGATAAACCCACAGATGATGCGGATTGGCAGCAGCAAGCCAGTGCACAACACCTTGCAAAACAAGAAGGAGAAAATAAGTTTTACTGAGTGAAATTTGCTGTTTATGAAAAATTTCCCTGGGATCTTTATTGCCCATGGGGCATCTCCACTACCTTGCAGCTGCCCTGGTTGTCTACATAGTTATCAGATTGCAGGGGGAAGATGGTGCTCTTCCAACCTCTGCCCACAAGATAAACTGTGTGTGAATTGTCCAAATGAACAGTTGCTCATAGTAGATCAGAGAAACATTCAGAATGTGATTGACATCATCTCTGACCACTTTGAGGCTACATGAGCTCAACTCACATTTGTGGGGCTTTGTTATGGGGTGTACTTACCCCTCACTGCGTAAGAAGGGGTTAACCCTACACTTTGGGCAGAGGAAATCCCACCCATCCATCCTTGCTGCACACGCTCCAACTGGTATGCTAGCATAAAAGGAAGCAGATCAGATCAGTTGGGTCTGAATGTTGAAGAGGAAAGATGTGTAGTGGATGCTCCTGTCAGGGAGCCAGAGGTGTCCATGGATGCCCAATGGAGGCCAGATTTACAGGCTGCTACACCTACCAAGGGATCCAGAGACCCTGATGAAGCCTGGGACAAAGCTTCAGGAATCAGAGTAGGAAGTGGCCTAGGGAAATGGCTACCTATTGGTCCATGAAAAGTCAGCATGTTTCGGCCAGATCCCTGCTGACTCAGTGGCACTCACTTGTCACTGACAGGGCCCTGGGTTGAGACCCAGTGGAGCATGGAGGGCATAGGTCCCCCTGTCCCAGATGTTACCCATCCACAGGTAGTGGCCTATTTCACTCTGACCATTAGGCTACGCTGCCTCGGGGGCTGGGACTGCACTATTGACTCTGACCCTTATGCCACACTGCCCTGGAGGTTGAGGCTTCCCTACTCACTGTGGCCATTAGACCACATAACCCTGAGCATGAGGACAGCCTGACAAGTTTGACCATGGGGTCTGAGTTCCCTCACCCTGCCCAAGGAAGGGATGGGGAGTTCTTACCCTGTGACAGTCCTGAACAAGCCCATGAGCTCTGCTAGGATCCTTGGGTGTGGCTTCTTCCTGGATGTGGGTGAGGAAAATAAATGGTGACACTCACCAAAATGTTATACAGTTGTGTTATCCACGAGACATCATTCAGTGAATTGCATAGATCTGTGATCATCTTTTTCCTTTTGTACGTGAGGAATGAAATAATTAACCATATTAACATTTAAGTTATCATTACTAATGAGCTAACACTTCCCTGAGAGGAATAGGTAAGTTCACACTTCTCCGGGCTATTGTTCCAGGTTTTCTGTAGACTCACATATACATCCCTGTATCTGTCACACTCCATTCACTCTACCTAGTATATAGAAAGATGAGTGTCTAAATAAATGCTTCTGGGATATGAATCCCTAGTTTCAAGGAGTGTAAAGGTTCTGTTGTAAGTGGCATCCATAGAAAGAGCAGGTGATACGTTCGGTGGTTCCAGAAATATAGTGTAAAATTTTACCCTATGCTGTTGGATTATGCACTGAGGAAAATTCCAAATCTGCCTCTGAAAGTCTGCAGATCCATTACAATAGATCTTCCCCTTGCTTGCAGCTACTTGGGGGCAGAACCAGACCTATTAATCAAGGTAGGCTGGAAGTGGCCACAGGAACAATCAGCCATATCAATCTGCCTTCAGCACTTGTAGAAAGGCTTTCCTAGACCTGCTCAGAGCAACAAGAAAAACAAAATAACAAATAAGAATTTTATTTTGATTCTTAATTTACAATTGATTGGATTCAAAGTGTTACTGGGCTATTATTTAGCCGAGGGAGCTCTGTACCAAACTTTCTGGAAAAACCCTTTCTGGCTTGTCTTCATTGTACTGTTAGCTTGAGCTATAACTTGTTTTCCTCCTAGTCCATCTCCTATCCACAAACACCACTCTCTAGCTTAATTTAAATGGCATGCTAAGCTTGTGCTAGCTGACCCATCCAGGGTATGGTTTGAAGCTTTAGCACTGCTGATGCTCAGTGATAATGCAATAGGGATGCAGTAACTTAATTACAGCAATTTATCAACTGCTAATCTAACCACTCTATCTCCAGCGTGGCCACTCACTCGAATTAGGCTAACTGAAGTGGCGCAATCCCAGTTAAAGGCTGAAGTGAAGACAAGCCCTCTGAAGTAACTGGCTACAGCATTTGTCCGTGCAGCATTTCTGAGCAGCCCCTCTGGCAAGAGCACTTCACAGGCAACCAAAAGGAACAGAGAAGCTGGTGGAAAAGGGTGCAAAAGTGCACAGACCAACTGTTCCCTGCCCATGTTGTGGATTGGCCTTATCACACCTGACAGGCTAACTGAACCCTGTTCAGCATGAGCTGGCCAGAACCCGCTGCTTTCTCACTGCACTCCATGTCAGCTGCTATGGAGAAACAAGAGGGAGAGTAGCCCAGACATGGCAGAACAAACTGGTGGTCAAGTATGTCAGAGCCCACCACTTAGTTCAGGCCATTTCCCCTGCCCTCTTTAACCAGGTGTGTGTCAGCACTCATATAAAATTTCCCTGCTAGACATAGGACTCAGTGTGATAAAAGGGCTGTGCCCAGCTGTGTGTATAATCCTGTCTTGCTCTCTGTGCGATTCAGGGAGGCAAGGTGGCTGCTTCATGTGAAGATTTCCTTCTTGAGCAGGGGCTGAGGAAACATCTATAAAGTCCAAGGAGCCAATATAGGGATCATTTCTAAAGCATGTGCTTTTAAGATGTAACTCTTCTTTCTATGTCAAGATGTGGTTCTTCCTTCAGACCACCTCTTCAGTGATATCACATTATATCAAGGGTTGGAGGTTACTCTTTGTCTGCCCTAAGAAGCAACGGGGAAAACTCTGCAGGTTTGCACGATCAGGATGAACTCAATATCAGAGTCCTGAAAGATCAGTCCAGAAATCATGAATGGATGCATTACAGTGGTGTTTGCTCCTGTACATAAAGTGTGGATCTTAAAACGAAACCAAAACCAAAAAACCCCACTAATATAAAGCAGCAGATTTACGAGGCAAGATGGAGAAGCTGAAAATTTGAAACCTCACAGAGAGTAATTATGGTGAACTTTGGGTATCTAAGTTCTTGGATGCCTGACATGACCCACTTTAAAGGGGTATTACCTTCAGAGAGGGGATCGGACCCCTTTACAATGTCTCATATTGGGTAACCAAAATTGCTACTTGCGGTTCAAAAATTAAACCCATGAGACTTGAGTAACAATATTTTTTCTTAGTTTATTTATTTTTTATTTCCCTGACCAAAGAGGAAATAAATAACTAGATATTGTTAAAAGGTTATCCTGGTTTTTTCCCACTTACCTGTCTCTTTTGGTAAGCTAAGACATTAATTCAATACAGTTTCTGTATTATTTTTGTTCACTAAAAAATGCACTATATACTGAACTCAGAATTTTGTTGTGTTCCAGTTGTTGTTAAAGTAATAACTTTTGCTTTAAATAGCATATTGTGCTTGTGCCTTTTGTGAAACATTATCTTGAAAAAAATTTATGTTGATTTAAAACTGATGCAAATGAAAATATAAAGAAAAGATTTTTTTAAATGAATAAATACACTTGTGATAATTATTGTCATAGTACAGTACATTAGAAAATGTAAATAGAAGGCTTTTATCCTGACAAATTGTTTATATTTGTTTATATAGGCTTTATGCATTAATTAGCTTATCTATCTTTCTAGTGGTAGATCCAGAAATAATCACTTAGTTGAACTTTCATTTACAATCTATGTCCTTCTGCATATTTGGCTACAATTTGCATAAACAATATAATTACAATTATCAGCTTTTCCCAAAAGATTAGTAGGAAAAACTACTAATTAATCTAATTTACATTAGGATAAGGTTAATTACCTAAGCACATATTTTGTTGGTTATTTTGTTGTGTTTTTTTGCTTTGTTGTAATAAGTTGTGGTGATCTTATTAAGGGACAATGACTTTTTTATAACATTGCAGCAAACTAGACATTGTAAGTTACGTTTTTTCAATGTGTAGGCCCAGAGAACTCAAAAATGAATCCTTATCTAAGCATAACTTTAAAATTAAGCTAATACAGTGAGTCAGTAGGATAGCTGGAAATAGAACCCAGGAGACCTGACTTATAATACCTTGATCTGAATGCCACACACCACCTCCTCCTTATTTGTATGTTCTTACATGTGAGTTCAGAAATGAAATACTTGAGAAACTGGGCTGCTAAGGCCATGTTTTAACACTGTTCTTGGTTTTCATCTTTGCAAATGTAGATGTTTCTATATATATTCATGTTTGCTTTTCCAAGGGGAAGTTACAATGCTATTTTAAAAAGTTACATGAGTGAAAAGCCCCTGCTTGAGTTGTCGCCCAGCTGGGTTCAATAGATTTAAACTTCTAGATGACTGGTGGGAGTATTCTTAGCACTCAGCATTATTGAAGTCAGTGAGCTAAAAGGTTTCACAGAGCATGAAAACAAAAATAATACCCAAAGGATTGCTGATGCTAGTACCAGCAATAACAGAAAGCTTTAGCATTAAGTGACACAAATCGGAAAAGTCTACACAAATAATTCACAACTATTTAACATTAAAACAAGAATTCTTTTAAGGATGCATGGTGTTTCAATAAATACAAAGAAGAAGGACCACATTTTTCTTTACATATCTACTACTGACAAGCGCGTGGAGGGTGACGATTTCTAATACTCAGCTGTATTTTAGTAAATTGAACGTACATTAATTTCTGTAATTCATCTTCTTTTGTAATTCATGGTAGAATATTTTTTTTTCAAATGGCATACAGCAAATCTCTCTTCCTTGTGTATTTCTAGGGTCCATTATCCTCTTCCTACTATACTAAGTCTTCCTACCCTCAGCTGTAGAAACTCTCTCCTGATCTCCCTCCAGTCCTAGTGAAGCTGCCATAGTTACAAGGCTAGCTGAACCTCTGTCTTCTTCATTATCTCTCTGAGTGCATTCCCTCACATGTCAAGCCTTTACCTCTTATGGAATGGAATCCTGGGGCTCTTCCCACTGGCCCTGGACTCCCGGACCTTGTGTGTCAACCATGCTTACCCTGACTGGGTTCAGCACCTGCAGTTCTTCCCTTTGTGAGTATGTGAGCAGCAGAGAATACAGTGGTCAGGCAGCCTTCTTGAATCCACATTATTTAATTTCAGTAGCAGAAACAAAGCGGTTAGGATTTCAAAATAATAAACAGTCTACATATAAGTCTACCTATGGGCTCCAACCCCTGATGATAGCCTAGAGAGGCCTAGCTTCTTTGGACATCCCAGCGGATGCCTGCGTCAGTCTTAAAAATTCCTCAACTGCCCCCCTCTGATTTTTAAGCCAGTTTTATGACTGGTTGGGGGCCTGACTCCTGATTGGCTAATGTTTGTGGTTAGTAATGCTGTTCTGGGAACCTCCATTTCCCTAACTGAACACTAGGATATAATAATGCCATACTTCTCAACTAAATCAGAGTTTTGTGAGGCTTTTATGTTTGCCATTGTATTACTTAGCCAAAAGTCATCATCATGAGGCTCATGGTAGCACCAAGAGTGAGAGAGCCTCAGGTGCCTCAATCCTGTCCCTAATTGCCCATCATGCAAGGAGATGGTGCAGCCTGTGTCCCTGGTGTATCTAGCCATCTTTGGGAACCTGTGGATGGTATCCATGGCTTTGGGAGTGCAGTGCCCTCCAGGCACGCATGGAGGGATTAGTTTGTGCTTTTGAAGGCAGGAACTGATATTCTCCTTAGACCCCTAAAGGAGAATGCTTAGGAGATGGTGATGAAGGGAAAAGTCTCCTCAAACTTAAGCACCAACACATAGACTAGGGCAGTGGTTCCCAACCTTTTTGAGTGAAACTAGATAAAACATGTGTCCTCCCACTCCCCCCCTCAACCTGTCCACTCACCAGCCATAAACACACAAAGCCTCTATAAATATGTATAATGATAAAAACACTAAATTACATTCATAATAATAGCTATAATAAATTACTTTTATCTGTTCCATGCCCTCTGCACCACCTTACTGAGAACCTTGGGAAGCGAGGGCTTGGGGACCACTCTGGTGTGAGGGGCTTGGGCTGCTGCTCCTTCGCTCCAGTGGCGTAGAGCTCAGAGCTGTGGTTCCCAGGGAGGGCTGCTTTTCTGCTGCAGCTGGGTGCCTCGCAGGCATGGGGCTCGTGGGAGCTGTTGCGCCTGGCCAGCACAAAGCTCAGAGCGGCTCAACTGGACCTCAGTATTACAGGAGCCCCAGGGACCCCCTGTAATCTTTGGTGCCCCTCCCCCCCAAGGGGATCACAGACCCCAGGTTGGGAACGACTGGATTAGGGATATGGTAGCCTGAATTTAAGTGAGAGTGCTTTCTGATCCTGGGATGGGAGACACCATGGATGGTCAAGTATTAATATAACTTGAGTGACTAAAATAACTACTAAACTTGTATTTTTTAAAAATGTGCATTTTAAACTCACTTGCATTTTAAAATTCACATGCATTTACATTTTAAAAAATTGCCAGGAAAGTGAGAAAAGACTTGCAGACTCCATAGGCAATTACACTGTATGAAACTTAAAGATTGTCGTTCAGGGAATAAGAAAATACGCACACATAAGTTTGTCAACTCAGAGTAACAGAAGTTCTTTTAAAACAAAAAAAACAAAACACCATGCATATCAAAAATAAAAAATACTATTTTGATTAATTTTATTTTAAAAAAATCAGGTGCCATTAGTGTCTAATTTGCCTACTCTATTATGGTAATTGCACACATTAATTGAATATTTCTAAATGCAATGTGCAACTCAGATTTTTAAATGGACACTTGCATGCAAATTAGGCATGAACTAGGTTTATAACTATGTAACTGACAAGTTTTTCTGTTTTATGCAAACTACACCTTTAAATTTCGAGGGGTCTGGTGTATGCTGGGAGACACATTTGAGAGACACAGTAGATGTAGCATGTTGAAGTAGACACATTGTGCTGTTCCATGGAGAGTTTACTTTTCTTCTTTCTTGTTGTAATGTTTCCTTTGATATAAATTATTTATTTTAGATTGAAAGTATATGGTTGTACTATGGGTATGGAAAATATAACACAAATATTCCCAAATTCCTTAATGTGACCGTTTGAAAATCAAGCGCTTCATATTTCTCAAACTAAAAATCCTATGAATTTTTGTAGAGTTTGCATTTGCAAGTAGGTCATTGATAACCTCAAAGTTTCTTTCAGTTTGAATGCTGTTGTGTGAATGCTAAATGGAATTCCATTTTAGGATATGCAATTTGCTAAAGGGGTTTAGAGAAAATTACAAAATTATACTCGAGCTCTATGTTGTATTGTATTTTTTTTAAATCCTCCCTCTCCATTAATGAAATCAACTTTGAATGGTGAGTGTAGTAAATTATTTGAATGGGCTACTTTATATTAAAATTCTGCTAATTAAACTAATTTCTAAATTCACCTACTTACTTTTATCAAGGTCATTTAAGCAAACAGCACAGTAAAATATTAATAGTGTATCTCCCTTTTATTAAATCCACTCTGAGGGATTAGCAAAAGGAAGTGTTGAAGAGCAATCTGGTTACATCTTTTAAATCCTCCTAGTCTATTTAACTGAATCCAGAGCATATTTGGTTGTATCAAAAAAGCAACAGCCTATATAACCCCACAACAGAGTCAAGGATTCAAGAGTTACATAGCTGTAAAGCAACCAGATTTGAAATATTGCTTGTTATGCCAAGAGTTAGTAATTCATAATTTCTTTGAGGTTTTTTTATTTTTGGTTTTTTTTTTTATTGTTTGGTTGGTTTTTTGGGTGTGTGGGTGGGGTTTATTTATGTATGTTATGTGATAGGCTGCTGGTGCGTTTTATATGATATACTTCACAGTTCTTTTTTCTATTGCCCTTTTTATTAGTGATTGCAATTTAATATGGAGATGCCTTAACATTTTTATCACATCAGTTGACTGTAAGCAAAACAGATGATTCATGGCTCTGATAAGTGAATTGCTTTCTTAACAATTGTCAAATATTTGTCCTCAGTTTTGGGTTTCATAGCCAGGATTGCTTTCTTGTTAGCTTTTGTCTGCTCTGTCCTGGTATTAGAACATAATTTTATTAAAGTTCCGGAGGATGTAGTCTGCCAGTCCATTTTAAATGTTATTGCATTTGTCTGGATTCTGTAAAGACAGAAGTTGAAGAATCTGATTCAGGATTATTAGTTATGATCAGAATCTTTCCTATATTTATATAAATATATATATATATATTTCCTATTATATCTATAATTTTTAGATTATTTCAGAGCTGCACAACCCCATGAGCTACAAGATTTCATGGATTGATCAAACTGAACTCTGATTAAATCAGTTCTGCAAGGAATTGAGATGGGAAGTTACTTTTTTTTTTTGTGTGCTATTGTGAGAACCTTAACTATTGAGTATGTGTAAACTTTAATGTGGCTAGTTGTGTAGGCTGTAAATCCCAAGGAGTTAGAATTGAAAAGGATTTTTAAGATGGATTTTTTTAACATTTGTATTTTAATTAGATCTGTCAAGGATGTTCCAAAGCAATGTGATAACAGCACATACAAAATTGGTTCTTTTTAAAAAGCCAATGGAAAAAGGACATTTTCCAAAAATAAGCCATCCTCCCTCTCGCAGACAAATGGCTGAGAAAAGACATGAGTTTTGCATCATGTGTAAAGGTCAAGAGACTTGGGCTGTATAGTATCATCATGTGGAGCAATTTCCAGAACACCCTGTTCCGAGTTTCTTCTAAGAACACCCTGTTCCTAGTCTCAGATGTTCATATGCAGAGATGACTATCTTGTGTATCTCAATTGACCTCAACTGCCAGGTGGTACATCAGGTTTGAAGGCATATGGGACATTATAGATCAAATGAAACCTTGCATTCTGTTTTTTTATTTGGTTTGGTTTGTTTTTTTCCCATCTAAAATAATATCTAAATGCTAGTCCCCACTTTCTGCACCAACTGTAGCTTCCAAGTGGTCTACAAATGTAGCTCTGAGAAGAGCATATTCATAGATTTAAGGCCAGAAAGGATCATTATGATCATCTAGTCTGACCACCGGTATAATACAGACCAAAAAACCTCCTGCAATCTTTGTATCAAAGCCATAACTTCTGTTTGGTCTATATAGCATGTTTTAGAAAGATATTCAATCTTGATTTAAAGACTTCAGAGTAATGAAGAATCCACTACATCCCTAGATAAGTTATTCTATAGTTAATTACCCTCACTGTTAAAAATACGCTTTATTTTTAGTTTGAATTTGTTTAGCTTCAGCTTCCAACCACTGGATCTTGTTATGTCTTTGTCTGATACATGCCCCAAATAGTTTTCCCATCAGGGCTAGACAGCTATGTACTGATGACCCATTAAGTACACTTCACTCTAACAATGGGCCATTGAAGAAACTCATCCCATTAAGTAGGTCTTCCTGCAGAAGCCTCAGACTCTGAAGAGCTAATGGCCACCCCCTGTGATTCAATAAACTATTTAAGGACATGTGATATGTTCATGTGACCCTGGATTCTATCTTGGGCCAGTAACTTTCCTCAGACAGGGGCTGTGGACTTTGTTTGGGACCCTAATTTTTCATGCACATGGCAAAGGTTACAAAAAGACACTTGAGATATCTTCATTTTGTCTTCATTTTCTGCTTCATTTCTCTAGACTAGATTTCTAACAAGGAAGCTCTAAGCAAGGACTGATGACCCCCAATCTGCTTGGGTAATTCCAAAGAGACTTTTTGCATGATAGCAGTTTATTCCATCACTGCTATGATCTTGATCTATTAACACTGAAAATCACTTGTATGTATATGATCTATTAATCATTAATAACTCTGGTCTTCTTTTCTTTTATTATTAAACCTTTAGTTTTTAGTTACCCAATCATCATGCTGATACCAATTCTTTAGTAAGAGCTGAGTTATATATTGACTTGGGGATACGTTTCTGATGCTCTGGGGTCAGTAAGAGCCTCACATATGGTGAAATAGGTTTTCAAAAACCCCTCACCATATTATACCTGTTTATCTGGATGGGAGCCAAAGGTGGGAATGCTTAAGGGGGACTTCTTGACTTCTGGCTAATCAGTATGGTACTGCAGAAGCTATTTTGTAGTGGTTTGACTAATCTAATTACAGAGAAATCCACCAGTTTGGGGGGGTTGTTTGCCTTATTTCTTGCAGTCTGCAGTCTGACTGTGGCCTTCTCAGTGAGCCCATTCTAGGCACCCAGTCACAAAAAGTATCAAGTGCAAGCTATATATATATATAAATACACTTTTGGCCGCTGATATTAGAAATCCCAGGAGCAATAAGGGGTCTAAGAGTTCTTCAAATTGCTAACCTCTTCTGGGGAAAGTATTGGTACATCCATCAACATGAAGTGAGCTTCATCCACACCATGTCATTGTTGTAATCTGTTTAGATCTGGAACTGCTTGATACTGTGCAAATGACAACAAAGACAGCGCCTGCCCCCAAAGAACTCTCACACTACAGAATGAACACGTCGAAGGGGAACCTACCTCATGTCTTATTTTCCCAGTAATGGAGAGTATTTCAAACCCTTATTTATAACCACCCTTTTTATTACTACATCTGCCTTAGATCCTTCCTCCATTCCATTAGCATTACCTCTTCAACCAGCACACTTTCATCCAAGTTCCAATTGCAGCTACTGTGACCATCACCTAAAAGCCAGTAATTTATAAAGGGTTTTCATGCAGGTATCTGAGATACAGCCATTATCTCCAGTTCTAACAGCAGATACTGTCACCAGGTAAACTCTTGCTAAATGTAGCCTTGCCACTTTGATCTTCAGTTTAATCCAAACACTAATGTTATAATTCCACTTTGCCAGGGGATTAAGAAAAATACGAAGGTTTTTTGTGGCATCATACACCATCTCAGACTTCCATTGTTTGTCTCCAGGACCTATGTTAACAGGCAGACAACTAGAAGGAGAGGGAAGCAGGTCTCTGAACCCTAGGAGCCCTTTTCAACATTACTGTTTAAAATGAAGCACCAGAAACCCAGCAGCCTTCTTTCCCATGTGCTCCAGGCTTCCTTCCTATGACCCTAGCCAACATGGCTGACATGTCCATCTCCCTCCAGAGCCAGCAAGTGTTTGTGTTGCCAGGCTCCAATGCGATTCATGTTTTTTGCAAAGATAAAGAGCGTTCCTTGCACATAGAAGGATGCCGGTGAGGATAGACCTCCCCACTAAAGTAAAGGAGCCCAAAATAGACTCTGTGAGGACCATGGTTAACCTGGGAGATGCTGTCCAGCCCACCCATAGGATCCCACTGAAATCCAGAATCAGTAGAGAATTGCTCTGAAATCCTACCCCACATTAGTACATGCGACAAAGTAGAGGGTGGTAAACCCCTTAGATACCCCTAACCCAGTGGGCTGGGCTGAGAAAGTGCAGGTCAGTGAAGTCAAGAAGTAACAGCTGACTGCATTGATAAGGCTAAGCCAGAGTCCTGACTAATGAGTCAAAGGGAGAACAGCTTGCTACCTGACCAGGGAGGGTATATAGGCCAGTTCAGGAAACCAGCAGAGGGAGGTGTGGCCAGCCAGGACAGGAAGAACTGTGAGTCAATCTGCCTGCTGGCCAGGAGCAGTGAGCAACCCTGAGGCTCCAAGCCCCTAGAATGCCTGGGGTGGGAACTGACTGTGTGCACTGTAAATAAATGAGCATGGGTGACTGCAACGCAGGTGGCTGTGAGTCCATTGTACAAGGGGGGGACCTAAAGGGCCTGGCCAGGTGGTGAGGTACAGTACACCATTAATCCCAGAAGCTAAACTGGTACTAATTCAGCTGGAAACCACTTCCCCCTCTTCATCCATTCCAGGTGGCAGTAGGGAGAGATCAAAGGAACTGTGTAAGTGGCAGTTCCACACCATATCTGCTCCCCCCATTAGCAGACAAATGGAGTCTTGGGTAGCAGTTGCCTTTCCTGTGCCCAGAGGAGGAGAACGGCTGATAGACTGGCTGTCAAGTACTGCACAGAGGCATCTAGTTTAAGTAGGACTCTAGACATAGGAGATCCAGGTGAAGAAAATGAAAAGCAATAGGAATAATGGTGTTGACCATGAGGGACAATTATACAGCTTACAAAATGTGGGTGATATTATGAAGTTGTTGCTATGAAAATTTCTGTCACTTCATGCTCTGTATAAATGTGGAACCCACCATTGTGTACAGGCTCTGCAGCAGATACACACCAGACTGAGGACAATAGAGAGCACTAAACTTTAATTAACTTTGTCCATACAATAGTTATGCTAAGGAGGATGCCTGAAGTTTAAAACCAGTTCAGCCAAGTAGTTCTGCAGGGAGTGGGGTTTGGAACAATGGAAAATCACTAAATGAAAACTAAAAACACCAAGGTGTTGATGCTAACCTTTGAAATCCATAGAGGATGCATGGGTCAGGGGGAAGACCCAGACATAGAGAGAGGGACAGGAAGTTAAGGCATGAGAGAGGAAAGGGATGGACACCCAAGGTGAGAAGAGATGAGCTGAGAGAACACTCCATATTTCAGCCCACAAATAATGCACTAGAACAGAAGGGCTCCAGAACAACACTAATCTCAGCCCAAAGGATGGGCTGGGGTAATGAGGAACTAAGGCAGAGAAATGTGTTTAGGGTTTATTATTTTCACATAGAGCTGTGCATTGTTCACATGAGTAAGTTAAGAGCAATAATGTGCTAGACTTCTGTGTAAAGTATGTTGTGGCAAGGCACATCCTCTGCTTGGCAGGCTCAGGGCTTCCCCTTTTGGCAGTGGGAGCCTGGAGTAAGTCAGCCCCGCCATGCTGCACCATTTTATTGTCCCACATGGGGGATTATTTTCCAGATAGGCCTGGGGCAGGCCCAAAGGAGTTCCCCTCTGCTAAACAAAAGGAACAAAACAAAACACCCTCACTCTGAGGCTGGCCTTGTTATTGAACTGCCAGTCCTTCCCCTAAATACGCAGTTATGTAGTTTCCCCTTTAGGGGGGAAAGCGGCCATCCATCCTGGAGCAGCTCTCTGCTGCCACTAGCCCTGCAGCAGATTGTCTCTCTTTCTACCCTCCCACCCCTTGAGGAGGAATTTTTAATGGTCCCAGGCAGCCCTTAATCAGCATCATTGACCTGAGGTAACCCCATTTTGGCTTATAGGGAAAAGGGCCTTACCATGCTAGGGCTAATATACCTGCCCTTTTTGCAGTGTGAGACAGACCCTGGCGCACATTTATCTGGAGTGTTTCAGGCTGCAGTCCCTGTTCTGGATCCTCCAGAACCTCCTCTTGAGGTTCCAGAGGCACTTTTCCACACACCTGTTCCTGATCGCACTCCCCACCTGTGGCCCCACAAAGTTGCTGGACCACCTCATCAATCTCTTCCTAGCACTGGCCAAGGTTGCCGTTTACAACACCAAAGAGAGCATGTTGGTTGAGGAGGTGCTCTGTGACTATGGGGACTATTTCCGCTCCTCTGTCCAATCATACACCTGGGCGGAGTTCCTCTAGGTGGCTTCTACTGGCTCCTTAAACACCTTTGAGGAGCAGTGGGCACTGTCTGGGGTTCTCTGCTCTGTGTCCCTCTAAGGTTCCTTCTGTTTAAGTCTTTCACCTTCACACCCATCCCTGTTTTCTCATTTGTTGCCCCCCCAACTTTAGTTGAGTTCAGGGCTTAGTACTTCCTCCCCTTAGGCTGGGGGAGGGACCACTCTCTTACAGCTGTCCAGCCTGACTTTGTCACAATGTGTTATATGCTGCACCTACCATATGCCCCCTGAGATGCAGATTCATAATCCAGTAGGATCACAGCTTTGATGCAGTTCCGAGAGAGGATGTGTTCAAGCTACAGGGGAGTTTGAGAAATCTCCACTAAGGAAAGGTTATAAGCAGCTGGGCCACAGGGTCACAGCTCTCAGAAGGAGGTGCTAAACAGAGGGTCTTGAGACTATGCCTAGGCACAGTGATTGTGTTGGAGGCCCGGTACAATATGAGTTGCTTGACCACTGTCCCACAGGCTTAGCATAGCTTCAGTTGCTTGCTTGGCTATTCTGACCCCTCTAGCATGACAACTTCTAGTTGGCAGAGACTGAATAACCTTATAGATGTCTCAGTTTCTGCATAGCACAGCACATAATAAGAAAAAATACAGATATTGTATTGCTTGCAGCTGCACATAGATAATGGTGATGGGAACAGCAAGTTATCCTGGAACTTCTGGTGGTACAGTGTTTTATTGACAAGGGGCATGTTTTTACTCCACCCCTCCTATCACCAGATGTTGTTTTGATGACCCCAATTATCATGATGAAAACGGAATGTAGGTAAGGATGGAAACCCAATGTAGGTAATTAGCATATCTGATAATGAAAAAGATAATTCGGTGAAGGTTGTTCATGGAAGGGTATAAGTAGTCATCACTTAGACAAAGGGGAGAGCTCCATCAACACTTGACTCTGCAGGAATTGCTGCCGGTTGGACCAGAGGTGCCACTGACTCCCTGGTGGGGCCCCTTGAGAAAGCTGTTCCTGTATACAGCCTTCTGAGTAACTGCTTAGCTCTCCAGGCTTAGAGAGTAAGATATATCGTAGTTAATTTTAGGCTTTGTATCTAACTAGTACATTTATAGAAAACCTTGCACATTAAACCTTATTGATCTGCAAATCGGGTGTACCGTGTCTCGCTGGTATTCACCCCTACCACAGCGTCCAGAATCAACAGGCTGTACTCTATTCAGACACCAGTGGTCTTAAAACAGCTGGAGATCCAGCAGTTTGGTCCTTCATAGAAGTCTGGTGGGCTGCCACCATGGAAGCCTGACCGGATCTGTGAGGGGTGCTAATTGTGAGGAAGGAGAATTAGGGGATGAATAGTAGGATGAACACGACTTGTACCGTCAGAGGCAGAAGAGAAGGACAAGGTCTGGGACCCCAAAAAGAGGAGATGCCTATAATTAGATTCAGAATAGGAAAGATGCAAAATCTGGAAGAGGATCAGGTACTTGAGAATTTCATTCTATCCTCACCTGCAGGTCGTAATTACCTCCAGCATAAAAGAAATACTAGACATTGGGAATTGTAAAAAGCCAGAGTGCAGCCCTCACGCCACATGCATATCTCTATAATATTGTGAAGACCAGCTTTACCCTCGCTTATCCTAGATTAGCTGGGGATGGCGGGGGGCAATCAAAGATGGGAGCTGACCACTCTGCTCCAAAGCTCGTCAGCTGGAGGACTGAAGAAATCCCACCTCCAACTGGGGAAGAGGAATGCCACTCCAGAGCAGGATCTCAATCCTGCTTAAACAGGGGAAAGGGATTGGTTGTGTACTATCTGATCAACTCTGCACCATTTGGCTGGCACTGGGACAATGCTGGCAGAAAGACTGTAGGCTTGACCAGTGAACACATGTTGCTGCTGGATGAAGCAGGCCCAAATGCACCCTGAAACTAGGGCAGGGGAACCTGCACAGCTGCAGCTGAGCTAAAGGCATGGTCCATATCCTGCAGAAGATCCCTGAATAACAGGCAGATGGTCACGTGGTGCCACAGCAGAGAGAATTTACCACTCTAAGCCCACAGCACACTCAAGCTTTGATGATCGGCCCAAGAGGAAAGAGGTAGCCTGTTGTAATACTGAAGCTGGGGGATGTTTGAACTCTTAATCTTGTTAGACACACAATGGGGAATGAGTATGTTGCACTATTGATGGGGTGAAATCTTGACACTGCATAGGGACCTCTGCATGGTTGCTTTTACTAACTGAGCTTTCTTAGAGACAAAAGCATATTATATCTGGGTGCAGCATTTATTTCTGGGTGCAAGCTGCTAGGGTGTGGGTGGCCTACCTAGCGGATGGAGCCAAGAACTTGCATGGTCATTATGGCAGCAGTTCAGATCAATGGTGAGCATAGATCCAGGAATCATGTATTGATCCAAGAGTGAAGCTGGAGCCAGGGTCGAGAAGCCAAAGGTCAGAGTATGACTCAGAATCAGGGCAAGGACTAGACTGAAGTGAGCAGGAGTCAAAGCTGGAACAAGAGCTGAGGTAGGAATCAGAAGTAAGCAATCAGCAGCTGCACGCGTGGTATACATCGAGCAGCCATTGTGCTGCCATGACCTGTGCAAGGTAGGCTGCTGGCTCTGCTACCTGAGTGGGCTGCACAACCATTTGGAGATGGCTTACTGGGCCAACCTCAGCTTGCTGGATGACCAGGCTAGGAACCTGCTGTGCTGCTAACACCGTTGTTAATTCCTGCCTTCCCAAAAGCTTTGGAAGGAAATCAAAGGGCTTGGGTCTAGCAGGAGGCAAATGGGTTATCCACCCCCAGGCATGTAGCTTAGAATTGGGGAGTGCACAAGAAATTGGGGTACTCCCACAACACTGCATCTAGCAAGATAATGCAATCCTCAACTGTCTTAGGCTACTGGATATCCCAAGATGGATACAGCCATCTTGGAGGAATTAAAGAATGACATTAGGGACCACCAGGGCACAATGCAGGAAACATCTCGACTCCCATGTTCCTTCCCTCTCCTAAATATTACTCCAGGCAGAAAGTAAGAGAAAAGTAGACCACAGATCACCAGTTAACTGATTTAAGTCCCCTCCCTCTAACTGTGTTATAGTCAGCAAACAGGACTCCACTTCTGCAGGACTCCACTCCTCTCTCTCCTGCCTAGGAATGGAGGCTATTACAATCTCTGAATACCACTGCCACTGAAACCAGACAAGGAAGAAACCAGGCTTAGTATGGAAAAATTAACTACTGCCAAACTGAACTGGCAACCCTCCCTCTCCTGTCTGAATATCCCAAGTATGCTACCAAAAGAGCCTCCAGAATTAAGCCATGCCCTAATTTTCTCATAATTTCCTATTGAGTAAAGTCTAAAAGTTAGCCCAGCCTCAAGCCTATTCCCACTGCCATTGAAATCAAGCTGATGATAATAGCTGGAATGGGTGGAGGAAGATTCAGCAAGGAAAGGGAAAACTAAATCTTCAAAACCTCTAACCTAACCCCACGCCCTCAGTCTCCATTCTTAAATTTAGAAACGTTAAAACAGTTCCAGTATCAGAGGAACTATCTTTCAAAGTAAGACCTATTAACTCATGGGCTACTCTCCCAAGGGATGTGACTGAAGCCACATTGCTTGAGATATTCAAAATAGATGGAACCAAGTACTGTAGCAAATCATCTTGCTGGACTGGGATGGACTAGCTGTCATAACAGATATTTCCCATCTCTAAAATCTGTGGTGCTGAGATTCTATATAAATATAATAAAATTCACTTTTGTAAGGTTATTTTAAAGTAAAATAACAATCATATTTTCCACTGGCTAGAAGAACTGTTAAATACCTACATAAGAGGAGTGGAGAGACTATATCTATTTTATTTTTATCGTGAAAAGGGCACAATGACTCTTCCAGTAACTGAAATACTACTTTACACTTTAATAACATTTTTCTGCCTACCACAATATGTTTTCTCTGGAAAAACTTGGAGAAATATAGTAGTGATAAAAACCAAGAAAAGAATATTCAGATATTATAGTGGCATTGCTAAGTGTATAGTAGAGACAAGATCCAGTCTTTGAAATCTGGCTCTGGATTTAAGTTTCGAAATACTCCAAAAATGTGGGGTGTTCAAATTGAACATTTTATACTTTCTCCTATAAGGAATAAAGCTGAGATGATTAAATATATTTTAATTTTGTTGCTAATTTTTGAACAGGTACATATTTTTCATATAATGATGTCATTTTCAAGCAACTGGAAAATTATGCAATGTTTCAAATGATATTATTCTACTTCCCACAGAATGGTTTTGCTCAGAGATCATAGAAAGATGAAGGATGATAAAAACACAACCCAGCAATGAATTTATCAAAGTAATGTTTTACTACAAGGCTGTTAAACACTGAATCAAGAGAAAATACTTTTTATATTTGTGTTGATATTTGAAGCAGAGCACTTCTTTCCTGGATATTTTCTGGCATAGAATCTAGTCAAGGAAGATCCACCCCATCCAGTACTGCTGATGAGGAACATATCTTCACTCTCTCTCTCTTTTTTTCTGTCATGGACCATCATTCAAAAACAATAGTTTGAGCACCTCATGTAATTTCTAGCCTTCTCACTTTCTTACTTCATTACTTCGTTTTACAAAAATAGCTCCTAATGAGGGGGAGTGGTATCTTGAAAAGTGAGGGGATTCTTTTCTAAAGAAAGTTACTACCCTTATAAAATTGTGAACTGAGCATGTGCAGTAGACAGGTTCCTTAAAGTTGATATGTATGAAATTCCCTCATCTGCCTTCCATGTCTTTAGACCTGTGAGGGGACTGCAATGGGAGAGTTGAAGAGAGCAGTCACATCCCCTGATTCTCATATGGTGGCCATCAGGATGACACCCATAGGTTGACATGGAGGTTGGCCCACAGCAAGATCACCACAGCTGCAAAAATAGAATCACAGAAATGTCAAACTGGAAGGGATTTTGAGAAGTTACTTAATCCAATCTCTGCACTGAGGCCAGACCAAGTTCACTTTGACCACCCCTGACAGGAGTTTGTCTAAGATGTTCTTAAAAACTTCCAATGATGGGGACTCCACAGCCTCCTTTGAACACCTATTCTTTTTTCAGATGTCAGGTATCCTAAACTTTTATTATTATTTTTTCTCTCCTCTTGACATTCTCAATGTCTTTCTCACAGTAAAGCACCTAGACCTGGATACAGTATCCCAGGCCTCACCACAGCCAATTATTCTTCATTTTGTAGTTATGCATTTGATTTTTCCTTCCTAAGTGTAGTATTTTGCACTTGTATTTATTTAATTTCATCTTCTTGATTTCAAACCAGTTCTCTAATTAGCCATGAACATTTTGAATTCTAATCCCATCCTCCAAAGTGCTTGCAACTCCTCTCAGCTTGGTGTCCTTTGCAAATTTTATAGGCATGCTGTCCACTTCATTATCCAGGTCATTTAATTAAAACATTGAATAATACTGGACCCAGGACAAACCTCTGCAGGAACCCACTGGATACATCCTCCCAGTTTGACAGCAAACCATTGATAACTACTCTTTGAGTATGGTCTTTCAACCAGTTATGCCCTCATTTTATAGTAATGTCATTTAGACTAATTTTCCTTTGTGAATGCATATGAGAACGTTATGTTTGTTTGACTATGTCAAAAGACTTACTAAAATCAAGATATACTGCAGCTATATCTTCCTCCCACCACTAGGCCAGTAATTCTGTCAAAGAAGTAAATTAGGTTGGTTTCACATGCTTTGTTCTTGTAAAATCCCTGTTGGCTATTGTTTATCATCTTATTATCCTGATGTTTATAAATTGATGGTTTAATTGTCTTTTCCATTATTTTTTCAAGGTATCAGTGTTAGGCTGACTGGTCTATAATTCCCTGGGTCCTCTTTGTTACTCTTTTTTAAAGATAGATACTATGTTTGACCTTCTCCAATCATCTGAGACCTGACCCATCCTTCATGAGTTCTGAAAGATAATTACTAAAGTTCCAAGATAGTTTCAGCTAATACCTTAAGTACCCTAGGATGGATTTAATCAGGTCCAGCAATTTGAATATATCTAACTTACCTAAATATTCTTTAATCTGTTCTTTCCCTGTTCAATCTTTTATTCTTTCCCCCTTTGTTGCTGATATTAAATGTATTAGGTATCTTTAGGTATCTGGTTACTATTAACCTTTTTAATGAAGACTAAAGCAAAATAGGCATTAAACACCACAATCTTCTTGATGTTATCCCTTATTAGCTGACCTTCCTGCCTAAATAGTGGTCCAACACATTCCTCTCTTTCTTTCTACTAATGTATTTAAAGAACCTCTTCTTATTTCCTTTTATGTCTCCTGCTAGGTGTAATTCATTCTGTGGCTTAGCTTGTCCAATTTTGTCCCTACATACTTCTGCTATTCCATTTTGCTCATCCTTAGCAATTTTTCCATGTTTCCCCTTTTTGATTTTCAGGTCATTATAGAGCTTCTAGTGGAGCCATCTTGGCCTCTTATTCTTCCTGTCTTTCCTTTACATCAGCATAGTTTGTGGTTATGCCTTTAATATAATCTCCTGGAGAAACTGCCAGCTCTCTTGAACTCTTTTTTCCTTAGATTTTCTTCCCATGGGAACTTCCACATTATTTATATGCAGTATAAGTAGCTTTAATGTCCTACAGAAATTGCTGGAGATGCTGTGAGAACTAGTCAAGTCCTTGGGCTGAAGAAGTTACTGGGGGGAGGTTGAATAGGCTGGCACTATTTTCAAGCTTCAGCAGTTACATTTCACCAGTACTCTTGATTGAGAGAGTTGGGTTTATCTCAATGGATACAATTTCTAAAATTCTGGATTTGTCCTTGAAAGAGCCCAATTTAATGGCTAAAGAGATAAGATCCTGGAGAAAGTGCCCTATGTGAAGTCAGCTGGTTGGACCCTGGTGTTTCCACAATGATCTTTTAGGTCAAAATTATCATCTGTCCATTCTGACGTCTTCTAAGGGCAGTCTTCTAAAATGCTGCACCGTTGCTGCTGCACCACTGTAGCGCTTCAATGAAATTGCAGTTATGCTGACAGAAAAGCCTCTCCTGTAAGTGTAGTTAATCCACTGCCACAAGAGGCGGTCACTATGTCAACAGGAGAAGCCTTCCCATTGACATAGTGCTGTCCAAACCGAGGGTTAGGTCAGTATAACTGCATCAGGTTAGTGGTGTGGATTTTTCACACCCCTGAGTGATGTGGCTATACCAGTGTATAGTGTATAGTGCTATTAGTATAGTGTATAGTGCACTATACACTGCAGTGTATAGTGCAGTCCTGGCATAAGCACCAGCACCCTTCATTGATCTGAACTGTGCTATTTCCAGGAAAAGGGTACTGGCTTACAAAATCTTTGTGCACTAATATTTTGGCCAGGAATAGCCCCTATCCAGACTCCTCCTCCTATTGGTAGGGTTCATCTGTGCCAAGAACATGTGTAGAGGCTGTTGTTGGTGGCCATGTTATATGCACGTAGCCATGCAGAACACATCGCTAGGCCCTGTCCTGTTAAGTCCATTTGTGTTTCCTGTTGCAAAGGCCACATACAACAAAGAGCCTTTTCCATAAATTTGGGGCAACGACAAAATAGTGGTAAACTATTTCTGTTGCACAGTCCCTTTATGAGCCATAAATTTATCGGTAGGTTTCCTCTGTGTAACAAGTGCCAGAATTTGGTTCATAATACAGAATGTGTGTGTGTGTGTGTGTGTGTATATATACTATTTATACAATGCATTGTGTCAAATGGCTTGGGAAGCCCGAAAAATTCCCTTCAAATCAAAGAATGATGCCATTCCTCTTCATGTCAGGGAATTGAACCAATATTTTCTTATAATCTTAAAGCATTGAACAAGTAGGATAAAGGTAAGATAAATAAGTCTACTCTTCCATAAATTCATGATAAGCTGTCGTTCCCTTCCAAGAACAATTTATTGGTGATAAATTTAAACTAGCAGTTTCAGCATAAAACTCTGGAGGGCAAACATAACTGCTATAAAGTCATTTATGTGCCCATTTACACTATTAGTTCAATATCTTAATATTAACCAGTGCCTTTAAAAGCAAATTCTTCTTTACATGAAAAAAAATCGGTATCACTGTGTAGAGGGAAAAAATACCATTTTTCATACAGATATGTACTGCCACTTCTATTACACAAAATATATTGTGTGACTTCAGAATACCAGTGTGTATATGTAAACATGTTTTTAAAAACTTTGCAAGCACATTTCCAAATGCCTATTTACATGGATTACACAAATTCCAAACTGATAAAAATGAAAGGAGCGTATATTGCCCAAGGACTGTGTATGGGGTATGCAAGTGCACTCTTAACTAGGCTTGCTACTTGCAAGTTCCTTTCAGACTGCTTGCATCAAACTTTGATTACTTGATTCCTAATACTCTGCATCATCCAACCTAATCCTTACATTTTTCCCAGGGTAGAGTTAGTTTGATATTCAAAATGATTTTTAAGGCATGAGTTTGGGGGCAATGGCAGAGGAGTGGTAAACAGAATAGTGATCAGACTTGTGGATACTTTGCAAATATGAAGCAGCAAAGCTGTGTCCCAGAGTTTTCTACAAGAAATATATAAAGTACTTGCATACAGATTAAGTTCTTGAACAGGATGCATAGTGTTGAGTAAGCAGTATCCACAGAAACCATTCTCAATCCACTTCACCTCAGGTTGGCAGGTGAGAGGAGAAAAAAAAGCAGTTTGGGCTTTTTGGACTGCCGAAATGATGGTCAAGAACGGGTCTTTCTAGTCACTCCATTCCTCACCCCTCCCAGAAACAAAGGATATCTTTGAAGATTTGGATTGCTTCAGAGGATCATTCTAAAGGAACTTCCTGACTGGTTGACGAGGCAAATGTATAGGGCAAGGGAATGGATTAAAGTAATCATCATCATTTAATAATCAGAACCATTCTTCTCATCTTCATCATTTTTCTTCTCTTCCCTTTTCCTCCTTGGGCTACAAGACATCAAATGCTCAACAGCATAGTCTGGGTTCAGCAGCTTTCAGGAATGGCTCGTCCAAGTGCCCTCTCTCCTCCGCGTAAGTTCAATGTCTGCAGATGTAGGTGAGGACTGGCATAAAACTCCCACTTAATTCAATGGCGGCAGAGTTAGGCAATGCTGAGCACTTTTGAGAATCCCAACATATGCATAATTCATATAAAATGTGCCCTATCCATTGTACAGGAAAGAGTTGTGATAACTACATACAGTGGACAAACACAAAAGTTCCAAAATAACTAATCCTAATAATAGTATGAAACGATACTTTCAGGTATAATTTGTGTGGGTGAGGAGAAAAAATATTTTTAAAATGTTTGTTTCCATAATGGACAAGTACATGGGACAGAGGTGTCAGGAACACGGATAACTTAGATAAAGCCCTTAATTGCTGGGGTTCTGTTTTACTCTGTGTGTTTACTCAGTGAGGTGAGTGCTCTTGGGCAAGTTTTAACTGAAAAGGAAACAGTGGGCCAAATACTACTTTCACCGATAGCAGCGTAAATCCTGAGTTGTTCCACTGAGTTCATGGAAGTACACCACTGTAACACATAACAGAAAGTGTCCCTTTGTTTGTTATTTTCTTAAATGCCCTAGGGACAGTTTCCATTTGATATCAGACTTGGCTACTATCCTTTTGTTTAATAATGAACAAAAATCTCTTTTGTCCATGTCATAGGAATTATGATATTTTTGCAATTTAAAAGCCTGGCGTGTACTTGGGGGAAAAGGAAGGAGGTGCATTCTTTAGGTCAGATTTTCAATGGGGTTAAGCTTCAAGATTTTCTGATTGTTCCTCCATTCCCTAAGGTGCTTAAATGGGAGTTTCTTCCAGAGTAACCACAGATTGTTCAAATAGCCTTTGCAATGGTTGCCTGAGGGAGCTGGCTGCCTGCCATATTGTGTTACAGTCTGGTGGTGAGGTCATAATCTTACATGCTTTCACCTAGGCAATACACCAGATGTAGGAGCTGGTCCTACGCAGACACACATACCTCCTCACTGGGCTCTCACGCTCCTTCTGTCACTTTGGTCTGGAGTTTAGAACTACTTCACAAATAGTGTTTCTGAGGTTTGTGGTTTAATGGTTGGAGAAGAAGGGACTGGGGGGGCTGGGCTCTCAGATTTGTTACTGATGGCGTGTGTGAACATGAGAAAGTAACGTCAGCACTTTGTATCTCAGTTACCCTCTCTATAAAATGAGAATAATGATCCATTTCCTTAGAGAGAGAAGCTGAAATGGTTGCTGCCTTTTTGATAATGTTAGAATCAGAGGAATGAAAGAGGAAGGTATTTATAGGAATGTATTGTGGATTGGGGGACCTAATAGTGGCTTCCAGGTAAAGGGAGGAGGTGCGGTTGAGTTAGTAGGCCACTTCTGGCTATCAGTTGTGTGTGGAGATAGCACTGCTGAAGAGAGGAACAAGAGAGTTGAAAAAGTTGGAGCCACCATTGGCTAGTTCTTTCTCTTTCCCACTCCCCCACCCTATCTTGTGGTATAGAATTACAATTTATATCCTTTCAGATAAGAGGAGGAAAGCACAAGAATAGCACAGCTTTAGTAAGGGTAAAGCAAGTGTCTCTAATTTGACAGTATTCTTTGAGCAAAGAATGTACTTTGGAGGGGAACACTCCCTTCCCCGGCAAAGCCCACAGGGAAAGGAGCCCCTGAAGAAGATGGGGATGAACATGGCAAGCAGAATCTTACAGAGTTTCTTCTGAATTTGGGTTTATCCCACCACCTATGCCTTTAGGGAAGAAACAAGGGACCCAATGCCCAAATCCCATGAATTCTCTAGAATTCCTGTGGATGTCAGGATACTCTGAAGGCTTAAGATAGTAGTCCAGTTGAACAATTGGAGGGAGGTGATGAGGGAGGTGATAAAGGTGAAGAGAGAGACTGCATGCATTGTCCTCCTTTAGAGAGGAGGAAATGTTTATGCTGCAAAACCTGTGGAATGTAATAGGACCACAGAGACAAACAATTTAGCAAAATCAATAAAGGATTAAGGATGTTATATGAATAATAATGTCCTTTTCAGTTATGCTATTCTGTATTAAAATATTTTAAGGGATATGAATCTTCCTGATTCCAGGCATAAACTGATTATTTACTGGGGACAAGAAGGAATTTTCCTTTCATGGAACAGCATTGCATAATAAGTAGATACATCATGAGGGATTTTGCCTCCCTTCAAAACATCAAATATAGGATACTTCTAGAAGCATTACTGGACTTAACTGACCAATGGTCTTTTCTAGTATGGAAATGGTCTGTACCTCTTTATCAGTGGGAGGTGCAAGAACAACTTGGTTCATAGATCTATAAAAAACCTGCAGAGTTTGGGCTGTAAACTGATCCCTGCTGTTCAGTTTTGTGAGAGTTTGGCAGAGAACTACACTGGAGGTCCAGGTTCACTGAAGTAAGACCACTACTATGTTATTCTCAATGAGATAAGCATGCACTTTCCCTCTACTTCATCTTTATTTTAGACTAAAGACAACACAAAGAATGAATATAAAGTCTCCATCGGGAAAAATAGCAGAATGACTGGTTTCTCTTTTTTCTCTCTCTTTTAAATCTTCCATCTTGAATCCACCCATGTCCAGCCCTATCCCCACCAGACAGACAGTAAGTCTTAGAGTTCAAGGTGCAATACAAAGAAAACAGAATGATGGCTACATGATCCACAGGAGCATCTTCCACAATTCCCCACCAGAGGTTCCCTGCTTACACTGGCCTTCCTCTCTTAACAAGCCCCAGTGCGTCTATAACCTTTAGGCAGATGTATGTGGGATGGGTGCTGGCACCTCTTCCAGGCTATCTTCTTAATTCAGAAACCCTTCCTGTATTCTCAGGGGGTTGATGGCACCCATAAAGATAATGAAAACATAAATGTTTGATCAAGACAAGTTGGCAAGGTGATCATGCCAAGAAATTAAAAGGAAAGAAAATCCACTTCCCAATATAATCCAAAGTATTATCAAAATGAATATTCCAGCTCAATTCTAAGATGTCCCATATTTCTGCTGAATGCTGAAGCCTGTGTGATTCATTAGGCTCCCATTCATTATGAAAAATAGACTAGCAAATTACATTCTTTGTAAATGGAATCATTATAGCAGTAATTTACAAAATACATTAAGTTCTTTGATGATCTTTCTCAAAGAAAAAACTTATACTTTTAAACACATAGCTAGGTTATTATAATTTTAAAACTGTAGGCCTTGCTTTCATAGCTTTTATTACTTATTTTAGACAATTTTCCTATACAACCAGAATCCACATTTTGGATAGTTGTGTACCATGCCCTTCACCCTGTATAACTGTCATGAAGAATAAAGATTTAATGAAATCTAAGAGAAAGATGTAAATGACAATTGTTTTGATAGACACACTTTTCAATTTTGCATTGCCCATACCCAAAATTATTCCATTGAGAACCTGTGGCACATTGAACTTTTCAGCTGTGTAATAATGCTATGATTTCCCCCAAAGGATCTATATCTGCTGCCTTTGACTCTGAATATGCTACAGTATACCCTGTGTTTGGGAGTTAATTAATGCTTTTCCTTTATCGTTTTATACCTGGGAAATGCTTTTTAAAGCTTGATTTTTTTTTTTTAAATTGTTCAGACTTTTAAAATGGAAAGGTGGAGGAGGAAAATAAGAAAGATAAAACAAAGCTCTGAGATGTTTTTAGGAATCTTTACAGTGATCTTCTTTGCTTGAAAAAGAATGTAGAGCAGATTTTATATCATACCAGCTTATATAAAGTACAGCATATTCATGATTGTGTGCATTCCAGAAAGCACACCAATGTATACATTTCTTTCTAAGGGAAACTGATCCTCATGTAGTATTCATAGTTAGTTAGTTAGTCCACCATTACACCTCTGACATTTAAGGCAGTGACAAAACTCCTCCACTCCTGTCTGTTTCTGGCAAGTCTTTCCTGGCTCCCCAGCTGTGCCCCAGGTTTTTCAACTCAGCTTCTACAGCCCTTCATCCTGTTATTTTCAGGCAGCCTCATTTTCATTTGCTTTCAGGTGTCCATCTTATTGCTATTCTGGTGATGGAATCAACTTCCATCCGAAATACATGGCCAATCCATTTCCAGTGCCTTCTGATAATGATGGTGCTTGTATCTTCTTGTCTATACTGTACGAATAGTTCTTGATTTGAGATTGTTCTGGGCCAAAAGATACAGAGAATTTTTCTGAAGCTTGTATGACGTGAAGATAACTTGGACATGTCATACTTTGCCGTTCCCCAGCATTCTGCACTATAAAGTAATGTTGAAAGTATAAAGCTCTGATAAATCTTGAATTTAGTTTTGATTTTATGTTTTGATGAGTTTCAGACTGTATTTAAGCTCCTAAAAATGTTTCTGACTTTATTAATTCTGTTTTGAATATCTTGACTTATTCCACTATTCTGGCTGATGGTACTGTCCAGGTATGTGACTGATTCTACATTAGTGAGAACATAATCCTCTATCTGTACTAGTGGTAGTGAGGCAGTATTAAAAGTCATTATATCTGTCTTATTACAGTTGATTTTCAGTCCAATGGTGATGAGTATGTGATAAGAGAGCAAGATCATCTGAGAAGTCCAAGTCTTCAAGGGTTGAAAAGGATTTCTATCTAATACCTCTTGGCATGTCTTCTGTTGTACACCACATTACCCAATCAATGGCAATATTAAAGAGGATTGCAGACATAACACACCCCTGCCATACTCCTGTTTGGACTTCAAAACTGAGCTCACTGTGACCAACACTAATGTAAAGTTGGAAATGAAGTTTTTAATGATGTTAATTATACAAAGAGGGATTCCATAAACCCGCAGAATATGCCATAGACCGATCCTGTCAATGATGTCAAAAGCCTTCTCAAAGTCTATGACATTTATGTAAAGTTGTCATTGCCATTCTAAGCATTGTTCTATTTTATTTTGTAGAGTAAAGATCTGATCTGTGCATCCACGCCCTTTCTGAAAACTGGCTTGGTCTTCTCTGAGAACATTATCAACTGCCTCTGATATAGGATGCACTATGATCTTACACAATTTCTCACTTGGCACAGATAAAAATGTGTTATTACAGACCAGATATTACAATCACTGAGAGCTCCTTTATTTGGTATCTTCACTGTATCCCCATTTGTCCACTCATCTGGCACTTTTTCCCAAACTGATGTAAATAGAGGGGCCAGGATAGATGCTGCTAACTCAGTATTAACCTCGAACAATTTTGCATTCAAGTTATCCTTGCCAGGATCTTTCTCATTTTTTAGAGATTTGATGGCTTGAATGCTCTCTTCCTTTGTTGGGTATCTGTGTTGATATCAAGATCTTCTTCTGTCTCCCAAATGTTTGCTTCCTCTTTAGGTGGCTCCCTGTTTAGCAATTATTTGAAATTCTCTATCCAACACATTTCTTGTTCTTTTTCTGTTGTTAATAGGGCCTTGTTTGTCCCTGATGTTTGTCGGTGTCTGCCATTTTCCACTAATAAACCAAATCATTTTGTGGACAGTTGCTTGTTTACTGCAGACAACTGCATCCTCTGCTTGTATTGCTAGATTATCAATATAATGTCGTTTATCCCCTCTGACAAGGTGTTTAACCTCGTGATGTGCTTTACTATACTACTCGTGGGATTTGTCCTTTAGCCCCTGAGATTTTGTGTCTAAGACTTTTTTCTTCAGGGCTTGTCTAGTGTCTATGGCATTCCATGTGCTGGTGTAATCCACTCCTGTCTTTTCTTCTGCCCGTAGCCCAGACAGGCTTCACTACTCTTTTCATAAATTGTTGTTACTTTGTCCCACTACTTGTTGATCTCCTCATCTAGATTCTCCTCCTCTTCATCAAGATCTACAAATGCCTGAAACCTGCTCTTTAACTGCAGAACAATGTCTTTCTGTATTCCAGGTGACATCTGTCAATGAGCATCACCATTTGCCATTAATCTTTATATGATCTCTCTGTTCTTATTTCTGTCATAACACCATGTCAACTTGTGAATTTCACTATGTTGAAATAGAGTTCTGCCAATGACTAGATCAGGTGTGGCCAACGTTAGTGACCCCCTGGGACTGCCCTCCCCACTGGGCAGAGTCCTGTAGTCCCTCTTCCCTGCTGCAGGGCGGAAGCATCTCATCTTTGCTATGACCTGAACAAGCTTCCCTGTTTCGTACATTGCCTGTACGTTCCAAAAAAACAAGTTTTTTTTTGTTTTTTGTCTAGATGTTGAGCACTTCAGTCTTCATGCCAGTGGCTTCCTTTCAGCTTTCACCACTGGCAGTCATACGGGTCATTGACTCCTGAAGGCCATCACACACGGTAATGGTTGATTTCTCCACCCCTATTTCCGTGACATATTTTGTTTTTTACAGGACGAAGATGTTCGCCCTGTGCCTAACCCCCAACCTAAAGGACAAGGGTGTCTGTTTCTATCTTCAATTTTCATTGGTCAGGCAAAGATCTGCGTGAATTTAAAAATAGATGTTTTGTGGAATTTTACCCAAATTGTTCAACACTTAAAAATGCATTGGCCTTCAGTAGGATTGCACAAGGAATCACAATTTTTTATCATGTTCTTGCATTTTTAAAGAAATTTCTAAATTGTTTAAAAAAACCAGGAACATATTTTTAATGTAAAAGTCAACAAAAAATTGGCCCTTTTTAATCTGTTTTTCTCCTTTCCAGTAGAAAAGGAATTGGTATTAGTTTTGTTCACAAAATGTGCCTACCTTAGCAAAAATTTCCGTTTCCAAAACCTGGCATATCTGAGTTCATATGAAATGCAGAAAAACTTCCCTTGTATGATGAATCCTCTGCTCACTTCCAGGCTGATTTCTTGGGCAGTACAACTTCAAAGAGGGTCTATGTTCCTTGCTTCCAGCTGTCCTTACTCCATCTGAGCATTGCCACTGTGCAGCTCAGCAGCACATGGGCACTTTTGTTTATCCATTCTGCTGCCACGATATTTAAAATTCAGATGTGTAAATCTCCAGAATTTTTTTCCTCAAAGTTTCATGAAACGAATTGAAAGTTTTGATTAATTTAAAAACAACTACTACGGCTTATAATTAACATTATATCACTAGTTCCCAGTGAAAAACCCTTTCCCTACCCACCCCAGTGAGTATCTTGTAAATAAATCTAAGTAAATCTTCTATATGACAAGTATCTCGGCATGTGAAGTCTTCAATGATAGGAGTGATTTTCACCCTTTACCCATGAAAATTTTCACAGAGGAAAATAAACCTTAGTGTGGTTTGTTATACCATAGATTTTGCTGTCTTCTAAGTCTGTTTTCTTGGGCCTGATTCTGCACTATGTGCAAACTTCTATTACGTTGCATAAGGAAACTTCTTCCTGTGTAGTCCTGGCCCCACAGCACTACATCCCACTGGAAAAATGGAATTGTCAACCTGAGGAGAAAGACATGTACATAGGAAATAGAGTTTTCTCAGCAGCTGTCCTACAGCCATAGAACTTACTTCTGGGAGAGAGCAGGATGAGAATGAATCTTGCAGAAAGGGAAAACTAATGTTTTTGTTCCAGTGTTTGCTCAATAATCATATAGTAAAAAGTAAAGAAAACAAACAACCTTGCCAAACTCTCTCCCTACAAGGTGAGGTGAGAGGGGAGGGAGAGAGACATCATGCACTCACATTAATACATTTCTGATGTGCTGAGGTAGCAGAATATCAAAACCTAGAGTGGCACACCCTGGAATATAATTACGCTTTTGGGAATTCAGCAAAGGATGGTCAGTGGACTCATTACATTAATAACAACATTGCATTTACTATAATGTTGCCCCTTTGCTGAGCCACAGCTGATTTTGGTGCCTTTTGGGTCAGCTTCCCACTAGAACAAAAGTTGGTGACCAAGATATAGGATGTATCCTTAGTGTAATTTGTTTGTTCATAGTGTTGAACAGGGGAGGCCACAAACTACATACAAGCAATCCCTTCCTACAAAAACCTCAACTAAAACATCATTGACTCTTCACCAAGAAGCAGCTCTCCTGGAGAACCCTGGAATCTCAGTGCTTAAATATACTGTTCTCTTCTCTACAGCCGGAATTCTCACCTGGGGGGACCTCCTTACCCTGAAGCTGTTCATTTAAACACCACATGGCTTCCAGAAGAGTGTCTCTGGACACCACCCTGTGCCCCCCCCCTTTCTTTTTTGCAGCTTTGTTGTATAAAGTTAAGGAACCTCAGAAAACGTGGACTGCCCAGATGACTGGTGCCTTAGCCCACTGTGAGTACAGTGAGAATATCCTGTGTCTGTACATCTACAAATCATAACGTACATGACATTAGCGTGTCTTTTTTTTAATTCTAGTCATTCTTAGGATTGTAAAGTGAAACGTCCAAAAGTCAAGAAATGATAAGGTGAAGGTTCCCAGAACAACCTTAACTCTGTCCTCTTGTGCACATGGATTATGATAGAATTTTAAATTCATGATCACATTATTTATTCAACTGGGCTCCTCCATCGTTCAGAGCTCAAGATGAATAGTACTCAGCAAATGAAGCAGCACTTCAATAGTTTGTTTTCTCCTTATTGTTTAGTGGCCCCAGGCCTCACTTATTGCTCATCATAAAATTAGCTTGGCCACATGGGAGTAGGGTTTATGTTACATGGGATATGAGAGCTGACTGCTTCTCTGTTTTGCATTTACATTTTTATTAAAATTTTATTTTAATTGATTTTAACCCATTTTGAGATAGACAACATTAGAAACAAACTTAAAAAATCACATTTGACCAATATTTACAAAACAACAGAAAAAATAGTTGACTTAAAAAAAAACCATTGAAAGCAGTTTGCCTTTAACTGAACAGATTTTGCTGTTAACTATGTTTGAAAGAAAACAAGATGATGATTAAATTGGAATTATAGCTGTTTTGCATACCCATTATTATTAGCAATGATCCATGTTACAACATTACCTATGTTTAATTAAGGGTGTGCCTGAGTCAAGGTGTCACAGAAACTGCTTTTTAGTGCTCTTCCACAACCTCTGCATTTTTTAACAATCTGTGATTTTCTCCTTTGTATTTTTACATTTGGTTCAAATCATTTTTCAGTGAGGTGAAGAAGGATTCAAGGATGTTGGATTGAGGGGGACCATGTCGTGTGTGGTATGTTATGGGCAGTTTGACCACCCTGTAGAGGAGAGATTTAGCAATTGAGAAGGGAATCTGGCTGCATGGAGAAAAGGGTGTTGTAAAATTTGTCACTCTTTCATGACTTTTGCCTTTGTCCTTTGACTAAACTGTGACTTTTGAGATCTGTCAGACCCTTTCTATACCACATAGAAGATTTGTATAGACCAGGATTTGGAAGGTGTTAGTTTACTTTTTAACAGCCAATTGTAGACAAGATACTGTACCTTTAATAGTGTTCAGTTTAGCTGACAAGGGGGTTTCCTATTTCTGTGTGAAGTGTCCTGTTGTCAAACCAGAGAACTCTCCCCACATCTCCAGAGCCTCAGGGTGGGCTAAAGGCATCTCTGTTTTCCCCTCTCTCTACCTTGGGGGTTTGCTGTCTGGGTATGCAGTGATGGAAGGGCTCTTGACAAATCATAGTATTCTATAGCAGGGGTTCTCAAACTGAGGGATGTGTACCACTGGTGATACAAGAGCTTGATGTTCCACCAATTAACTTCACAGCATTTTTTTAAGGTGGTTGTCCATGAACTAAGAAAGTTTGGGAGTCATCACTCCATAGTAATCATACTAAACACTGCAGTAGCATTTTTGTAAACTGTTATGTTTGGTAGTATTGTAAAATACTATAATATGCTGAATAAGGGTGTTTTTTCTTCCTTCCTTGGCCCAGAGATTGCAGTGGGTGCATGGTGGAGGATTCCCTCTGCATCCACTGCAGCTGATCATGGGTTGGTGGTTCTCTTTTCCCACCCTTCCAAGTCTATGCCCTTGGTGTAGGGAGTTCTTTCTTCCCATACCCTTAGAGGATGATTTCCAGGCTCTCTTTTGGTCCCAGCTCTCTCCACCCCCTGGCTCTGATGTATAACATGGGCCAAATTTCGATCTAGTGTAAGTGGCCCAATACTTTTGGAGAGAATGAAGTGGCACGAGTCTGCATTGAGCACCAGGTATTTCTGAAGGTTAGTTTCTTGTAAATTTAACCTTTGAGGCATATTCAACCCGTTTAAATCCGGGAAAGCCAAGATTTATAAATGATTTTGGGTCTAAGAATAACGTTTTATGTATTTATATATTTTCTCTCATGTTATTTTTTAAACACCTAACTGGTTGGTGGTTTGCAGTCTTGGGGTTGGGATGAGGTGAAGCGGAGTTAAGGGGAGACGTGTGTTGTACGGTGTCCTTTTCCTTCCCGTATCCTGTGGAGGGGGGATCCACTCCAGGTTTTCCTTTCCGCTCTGCTTCTGTATTTTTTTTCGCCTACGAATTTGTGTGGCACGTTTCTGTGTGTGTCCCTCTCGCTCCCTCAGTCGCCGTGTGTCCGTCTCCAGGATTTCTCCCTTCCTATTTCGGGAGGCTGCTCCCGCAGGCTCAGTCCTCGTGCGTGGAGCAGAGGTTGCCCTGGATCCCGTAAATACTACAACCCGTGTATTCCCCCCACACACACACAGGGGGGAGTAACACCACCAGAGGCGCGCGCACACGCACACACACACTTGTGCATTCTCCAGTCCATCCCCACACGCAGACGGGGAGTGCTCGCCACCCGGCAGCCTCAGACAGGCAGGCACAGCTCCGTGGCTCCGGGATTTGGCGGCTCCTGGCTCGGGACTGCGACCGCGGCACCCAGGCTGGAGCCAGGCCGGGGCGCGCACCGAGGAGACGGGAGGGGGTCGCTCGACTTGGGGAAGGAGCGGCGGGCGGAGGCGGCCGCTGCTGTGGCTGACGCCGCGAGCCCCGCGCCCCTTCGCCTTGTAAAAGTTTGCCTCCGCGCGGCGGGGGGCCGTCTGCTGCTCACCCCTCCGCCCGCGGGGGGACCCCGGCCGCGCCCCGCCCTGGGGGCGCCCCGGACGAAGGTGGGACCGTGCCCCGGGATTTACTGAGCTGGATTGGCCGCCCGCACCATGGCTCCGCGGCTCGGGGCTCTGCGGGTGGCTGTGGCGGGGCTGCTGCTGTCACTTTCGGCCGGGGCCGACGTGAAAGCTCGGAGCTGCGGTGAGGTGAGGCAGGCGTACAGCGCCAAGGGATTCAGCCTGCTCAACGTGCCCTACCAGGAAATAGCAGGTAAGGACGGGGCCGGGCCGGGGGCCGGGGCCGGGGCGGCAGGGCGAGCACATGTGGCTACGTGGGGTCCCAGCATCCCGCCAGCTCCTGCTTCTCCCCCCGATCGGTTGCGCCGCTCACTTTTGCCCGGTCTCCCGCCGTCCCCGCCCCTCACCCGGGGGGGGGCAGCTCTTCTCCTTGCCCTGCGGGCTCCGAATTGCCTCAGCGCGCGTGTGCGCGCGCCCCAAGCCGGCCCACGCGGGGCAGGGGCCCCATCAGTCCGGCGCGCGCCGGGGGCCCGCGGGTGCGGGAGCCGTGCTGGCCCCGGCCTTGGGAAACTTCGCGGAGTTGCGGCCGGCTTCCTGGAGCCCGGGAAAAGCGGGCTTGCCTCCACGGCCCGTCCCCGCGGGGAGAGACGAGCTCGCCCCTTGCCAGAAGGGGCAGGAGGGTCTCCCCCGGCGTGCGCAGCCGCCTGCGGTCTGGGTGTGTTTCTGTGTCGCCGGGGGACCCGCAAGTTGGGCAGCGGGGATTAGCGAGAGGGGCAGAATTTACGAGGAGCGACGGCGGCTCTGCTCGCTAGAAACACGCCTCTGGCCAGTCAGGCATCAGCACGGGCTCCCAGCAGCACTGGCAGTCTGCCCCCATTCATTCCCCGCCACCCGATCCCTCCACTCCCACCCAGGACAAGGAGACGAGCGGGGGCAGCAGCTGCTGGAGAGACTTCCCCTGCTCCGCTCACCGGCTGCCCCTTGCTCTGCTCTCCCTGCCTCTGAAACGTTGTTACAACAGGTTCATAGCCACTCTTCTTTCTAACAGGGATTCCTCTTTTGAGTGTATTTTCCAGCTCTTAGCTCCACCCAAATCCTCATTGCATCTCTAGGACTGACTGACTGAAAACGTGTCAGGGAGAACGACTCCTTTGGCAGGCAATCAGAGTAGGGCAAAAGATAACTCCGAAAGGCACGGACGGGCTACTCCGGAGAGAGAGCCGCTTTGCAAACTCCTAACACTTTGCGGCTGGATTCTCCTGAGGGCGGGGCACTCCGTGGTTTGTTTCCTGGCTTAAAAAAAAATCGAAGCAGCGATTTCTTTCTCTCTTCGGGTTAAAAAATGCCAGTGCTGCTCACTGTGTATTAGCTGGCTGTTTTATCACCGTGATGTGGTGCAAACATTTAAAGACGTCAAACACGCCAGTGCATAGAACAGGAACGCTGTTCCCCGATATCAGTACCTAGTGGTCCTCCAGATGTCCAGCTGTAAATCAGCATAGCTCCACTGACTTCTCTGGAGCCACAATTAAGTGGCACACCAGCTGAGGATCCGGCCCATTGACACATTCTGGACAGGGACAGGAAAACGAGGGGCCTGTGCTTGTGCCAGTGAAGATCTCCTCTCCTCTGGCTCGGCTCTTGCTCGCTCTTTCTGTGCCCTTTTCTGGTTTCTTCTCCAACTGCTCATCAATTATATGAAAGCTGTCCTGTGAGCCACATGCCCTCCGAGTTTGTCCGAGTCATGCTTTCTCTTCACTTAGGGTTATTTCATACTCTCAGACTGACCGTGACAGGTCAGTCTATGCCCTGTCCTGTGTTAAACATCCTAGTGAATTTCAAACTTTTAATGACTTTGAGTAGACAGTTCTTGTCTTCAGCTTACCCAGAAGTTTTAGTTTCTTCTCCACGCTTGATTTATTATTTTTAATCGGTCAACCCAGAGTGACTATGCAGAGTTTAAAATATCTTCCTTAAGTGTTAATTGAACACTAGTTTCTATTAATAAGTACTGAGATCTAATGATTGGTTGCTAGTTAAATATTCACATTAATCATAGTTAAAGCCAAGATCACTACAATTTTCTCTTATCTCCTCTTCTATGCTTGTAGAATAGGAAATTGATGTAGATGCCTATGTTGTTTTTCCTAAACATCCTAACTTTAAAATGCAATTGGCTTTCCTTAATGCTTACTTTGAATCTGGATGAGGTGATACTTTTAAGCAGCTTGCTTGTAGACATGTGATGTACTTGGTTGTTGGGAGACTGTGATTTTATTGTTTTTAGGTAATGTGTTTATCAGTATGCCCTTTTTGCACATGATGCTGAGTGCTTTTGTTATAATTGCTTGTAAAGGATATCCTGTTGTTAAATGGAATGCTGTCTATTTGTCACTAGGTCCAATTATTATAAGCATTTAATTACAACAACCAACATAAGGATTTTATGGTGATTAGTTTGCTTGTTTGATTTATTTTCCTTCCTGGTCCTTTTTTGACTTACATGAACTATAATTGCTGGTTAGTGAAACAATCTATTACAGCATTAGTGTGTCAAGGTGCATCAGATTTAATACACTGAGTAATTGCTTTATTTTCAAATGAATTTTATACTGATCCTTGATAGAATGATTGAAAAGTAAATGATACGTAATTTGATTTGTGTTTTTAGAGTTTAATATAGTTATATTTTCACTTTTGTTTTTTAAAAAACTACTTTTCCTAGATTAGATTATTTGGACACATACTTCAATACAAAGTGTTGTTGAAAAAACTGCTAAGATTGTTTAAACAAGATAGGTAACAGACATGGAGGAGTCCACATTAAAATCACTTGCAAAACAAAACTTGTTGAATACCAGCTCACTTTATATACATAAATATATATGAATATACCATTGTTATTGGGATTTGCTTCTCACAGTAAACCCGCCTCTCCCCCCAAACAGCCAAGATTTTTTAGATAAGATTTATTCACGTTAGTACTTCTTTTATTATTTTTAAATGATTGAATGGGAAAAATATGGGGTTTTCTCATAATATTTCTAGTGTTACATATGCTTGCACTGTAAGGCTGTTTTTCTGCACAGTATTTTTATATAAATGAAAAATGTGTTAAAGTCAATGATGATGTGATTACAATGAGCATATTTATTTGTAATTCTATTGCAGGCTGATATGTTAATGTGTTCAATGCAACTTGTGTAGTAACTTTTACATGTAGGAACTGACCCTAATGCCCTAAATATCCTGTGTTTTTGAGGATGTTGCTCATTGAATTCCAGTGCTACCAACTACTTTAGTTTATCGCACACAGATGTAGCTTCAAGCCCTGAGGGCCAAATGTTGGTCTTGCTGTCAAAGCCCCAGTAGAAAAGCTTTGCCTGGGAGCATCTTGGGGGCAGAATCCTCACCTATATGTTATAATAGAAAACAATGTTGCACTACATATAATACATTGATGCAGATTTTCTTCCAGGCATCAGTATCCCTGGCACAGATGACAGTAGCTTCAGGATGTATTCAAGGATACCACAATAAAACATGTCCTCTTGTAAAACTACTAGTGAATGTCTTCCATCTGTCATAGGTGTGATGAGAACATTGCATTAGAGTGTCACAAAATAACCTTTGTAAAAAAATACTGAAAGGGTAACTAATCTGTCTATTTAAATGATGGTGTCATGAATATAACTGTTGTTTGTATTGAGTTAATTTCTTGAGGCTTCTCATGGAGAAAGGCACTATTCAATGTGTGTGTAAGAATATCAGAATCTGGCCTATAAGAGATTTACATGAAAGTGAAATGCCATAGTAAAAACGTGTCAGCAATAGTTGTTAAATTCCAACCATGATTTCAATAACTTTAAGCATTGATTTAAGGCAATGAAAACTGAAAGTTCAAAGTTAAAGTTGGAACATGTCCTTAACTCTCACTGTTCTGAATAAAATGCCCGACAATTTAAAAGCAAGGCCAGTGTCTGAATTATGCTTTTTCCATTTTAATCTTATTTAAACATCTTTGTTCAGTTCCTTTTGTTGACTTTAAAAATGAAGTATTTTATAGCAACATTTGAAATATAGATTGTTTACCAAAGAGATCAGGATGTCTGTTTTGGAGTAAATCTTGGATAATTGAGTAATTACAGTGTTTCTTGGAAAAAATATTGAAAGGTTTGGGGTTCTAAATATTACTTCAGAAATTAGTGAATCTGTTCTCCTGTGGAGATGAAAAACAGGATGAGCTTGAGTCAACAGAGAGGTAATACAGTGAAACTAGTGAGAGCAGAATCAAGCCCTTTATTTTGAATGTCAGGTGTCTCCTAAATTTAACTTTTGACAAAGGGCTTTTACAATGGCTAAATAGGAAGCAGTGGACTGAAGAAAACAAGCCCCTCCACCACCCAAAACAAAACAAATGAACAACTCCAGCTTCTTCTTGAGCCTAAAACAATCATTGAAACTACTGCATAGTCATTTATGTCTTGAGATATTAATTTGTGTCAAAAACACACAAGAAGTTTTTATGGCTTTCTTATTGTCTCCCCCCCTTAATTACCATTAGAATGTAATGTCTGGTTGCCAAAAAGATCATTGAGAAAGCCTGATGTTAAACCAGTGTCAAAAAGCTTATTTAGTTTATAAGTTCTAGTGCCACCTCCATTGAAGTCAGTAGGAATTCTGTGAGCAGAATGGCTGTACAACTGGACACAAAGGGAGATTGAAAAAGGCTGCTTCAGATCTCTGAACAGTACAAATTAGGAGTAATGACTGAAATCAGTGCAGTTACACTGTTGTAATTTTGTGAAATCAATATTGGGCCCTTAGAGATTAATGAAACCTTGACCTGTGCTCAGCGCAAAGACTGAATATACCATTTTTGTACTTCCCCTATGCTAAGGCTGACATAGTCTGGTTTAGTCCTGGTGCAAATTGGAATAATCTTGTGGTCTACCCTCACTTGAGTCTGGCTGCCCATGATCCTTAGGGGCCATTCCAATAGCCAGGACATAAAACAATGCTATGGCCACACCTTCCTACTTTGGTAATGCCCAGCCGATTACTTGCTCTGGGGCCATCTTTGGTGGTGCATAGTGCCAGTTATTCTGACTATGGAACTGCTGGGAATATCCAATGGAGGAACTCTTATGGCAGCTTTGTAGTGACTTTTTGTCAGCGGATCCTGTCTGAAGTGGCCACGGGTCAACCATTAATTGAGCTCTTAGGGTACGTCTATAAAGGAAGCTCAGGGTTCAAACTCAGGTTGAAGCCTAACCTTCCTTCCATCTACACACAAATTGAACTAACCCAGGGCCCAAGGACTTGAATTTGAATCTAGGGCGGAAGGACCCCACGGAGGTGGAGTGTCCAAGCCTGAGTCAAGTTGGGACCAAGGGCCCAAGCCCTATTGCTTTGTGGTATAGAGGCAGCCCCACTGGACTTGTGCTCTGAGAGTCCACCAGAAGTATCCCTCAATCCCATGGGCTTTCTTTGTCTTCTGAGCACTCATATTTGATGGACAGTCAAATTTTCCGACATTGCTCCACAAACAAAGGCTAGAGCAGGTACATTTTGGGAGGGTGCTAGGAAGTTTGGGATATGGGTGATTGACTTGGGCCTGCATAATACAGTTTAGACATTAAAGATCCAGCGTGGAATCGAGGGTTCAACTATTCCTAACCTGGGGTTGCAAATGAATGTAGACTGTCAAGCCCTAGGTTAACAAACCCGGAGCTGCTAACTTGAGTTTGACTAACCATGGGCTTACATTTCAGTTTAGACATATTCTGAGGTATATCGTGCAGTAAAAGACCAGAGACTGGCGTGGGTTAGCTGACTCGGGCTCATGGGGCTGGGGTTATGGGGCTATACAATTACAATATAGATGCTTAGGCTGCAGCCCGGGCTCTGAGATCCCATGGGGCAGGAAGGTCTCAGAGCCTGGGCTCCAGTATAAGCCTGGTCATTTACATTACAGTTTTATAGCCCTGCAGCCCCAGTCAGCTGACCTGGGCCAGCCGTGGCTGTGTCATACCTCTTTTATGACAATGTAGACATACTCTTAGTGTCAGTCTGTTCACTATTCCATATTGCTTTTATAGTTAGGAATAATGAGGAGGTGTTTTTGAAATGGGAAGTATGTACAGTACCCAGAAAAACGGAATAGTTCTGAATGCTTGTTGTTGGATAATTCTATCATTGCTTATATCTTTTTTAAAGAGTACTAATTACCCAGTAGTACAGAATGAAATCAGTGGGACTACTCACAGTACATACTGATGAGCATATGTGTAAGTCTTCTCAGGATCAGGGCCAAAGCCCTTTTAGACCATGTGCAGTCCCACTGAACTGAGTGGTACTACTCACTCGATGATTGCCTGTTCCTTTCATTCCCTGTGAAACACCTGGCATTGCCCACTGTCGGAATACAGCCTGGGGACATTGATCAGACCCGGTATGGCCATTCTTATGTTTGTTTATTAACTTAAATACTTATGTAACTGCAGGATCAGGGCCTCTGAGAAAAAAAATTCCAAAAAATGTCTAAGCCAAGACATCTTCTGTATCAATTTTTTTCTACCATTCTTTAAACAGGCCAATATTGTGGTGTTTTGTTTTGTTTTTTCTTTTAATTAATAAAAAATGCTTTTGGATTGAGAACTTTAAATCCCAATTTCTGGAGTTCTAGAGCATGATGATTATGGTGGAGGTCTACATCCTGAAGAGAGAGATTTAAAATGGAAATGTAAGCATCAATGCTATAATAATTAGTATAATGCTGAACCCCAGTACTTTGTACAATTGTACTGTAGCTGTTTTTTGCTTCTTGTTTGCATTCAGATTTACAACTGAAGAACATATGTGAAACTAGAGTACTCTTACATTACTAAGTGCTAATGTGTTAAACTGTTTTACTGCTACTTTAGTACTTATTTCATCATATGGTATCTTATACTGTTCCAGAGACTTGGTGGTGGTCAGACATCAAAGGGGTCATGCACTCTGTTAAAAGCTCAGGCTATTCTTTTTATATGACTGCAATAAAGGGTATATGAATTTCATTTATATTACCACTTGGCTCTCATAAAAGGTCGGTTTCAGCTGAATGTACTGTTACTTGCAAATGGCAAATCTTATAACAAGTGATCAACAATAAAAGCTTTTCTGGATAACTTGTCTTAAAAATTACCATCTGCCATTTCTTTTGAATGACTTGAGGATCTTGCAGTATCACTTAGAGATCACTGTTTTATTTTGCACGATATATGTAAGAAAACTGTGCATGCTAATCTTTCTTTCTGCTTAGTAAAGTAAAAATGTATAATTATGTTAACGTTTCCAGTTGAAATAAGAGGCTTGGTACTTAAAACTCCATTACAGTGCCAAAGTATCTGCACTCATATTACCGGCAAAATGAAATTACATTTTCAATGAACTATGACTTTGTGATACCCTTCATACCTGGTTAATGGGCCTATCTCTATGGAAAAGGAACTTTTAGTGTAGAGTAGTGACCATTTGTACTACTAGGCATAATTATTTTAGCAGTTTAAAAATGTATGTCTACACAAATTCCTAAGTACTGCATGTCAAAGCTGGTGTTTAAGAGCAGAATAGTTATGCTAAATGGGAGAATACATTATAAGATGCCCAAGCAATTTAAAATGTAGTGCAGATGGTAGCAAAACATAAACACGGTAAGATTCTTGACTTTATAGTCTTCTATAGGTAACGTCTTAAACCTATGGAATTAAGGTTAATTTCCTTTGCAGTTTAATGTTACTGGCTTCATGTAGGCACATCAGAAAACTAAGGATCTTTCTAAGAAAACTGAATCTCTTTCTATCCTTAGTTATAGAGCAAAATTGTTGTTAAGACCACCAGCCCTCTGAAGTGCAGTTTATTTTCACTAACATGACCTTTTACTTCAAGCAAAGTAAAACAGTGCATTATTTCCTTGAAAGACTGAAATACTGTTATTTGTAAGAAACAGCATTCTAGGCAATTATTGTAATTCTAAACACAATAGAGGCAAACAAAATCAAGAATATTACAGATCCCACCCTGCTCAGCATTAACTCCTACTGCTAACTACATTCATAGTAGTAATTTAGTCTTTATATTACACATCACAGAGTCTGTCTGCTGTGACCTTAGTTAGAAGGTTATTAATAGAACCTGAACTGTTATTTGCTTCTTAGAGCCTTTGGAAAACATTGCTTGTAAATCTGCTATAGGTACCATGTGTGCCCAGAAGGAGGCTCTACTGTGTAACTTCATCCTGCAGATAGAATACCTCAAGCTACATTTTAGCCCAGTTATTGTGGAATTGATTTTCATGGTTCATGACAGACGCTGTTTTGAGCCCATGAAAAGGAAGTGACTAAGGCTGATATGCCTAGCACAAACAGCAAATAGCTCTATGGCTTTCATAGCCTGCAAGGTCTGTTACCTTAAAGTTCTAATGGCCTTTTAACAGTGTTTCCAGCTGGGCAGCAGATGTAAAAGATACTAAACACGGAGAGCTGGGTTTTTTTCACCCTGAAAAAAACATTTTTACAGACACTGTACTAACAATGGAGCTTAGGACCTGTTCAGTGACCTGTTGGGTTTAAAATAGCAGGACAAGTCTTCTGAAATGAATTGAATGGAACTGACTATTTTTTACTGGTGCCTTAGGAATATTACTATTTGTTTGGTAAGATGTGGTTAAAGAAGCGATTCTCAAACTTCATTGCTCTGTAACCCTTTTCTGACAAAAAAAAAATTCCTCCCCGGGGGGAGGCCTAATCCCAAGCCCCATCGCTGGGGCCTGAAGCCCTCAGGCTTTGGCTTCAGCCCTGGGCGCCAGTGAGTCTAACGCTGGCCCCAGCAAGCCCATTAAAATTTTGGGGTCCCACTTTGGTGTCCCAGTCTACAGATTGAGAACCAGGGGGTTAGAGTAATAAAATCTTATATATAAACACTCCTGTCATCCTGAGTGATCCCAAAGCACTATACAAACTGTATACACAAAGCACCAGGGAATTGCAGCCTCTGCTGGGACGGAATGGCAGAAAAAGAACAGACAATGGCACACTACTAGGATTGGTATTTGCAGACCAGACAGGATCTCTCTTTTTGTGGTCCCATCACATTTATCAATAAATGGTCTAGAACTCGGTTTATCTGCATCAGAAATCTGAAAGGCTGAGTCCACTTGCCAACTATAGTTTCAGAGAATCTAGGCGTTTCAAACCTGATGCTTAATCCACTAGCGTATGTCCTCTAATTCAGAAACTAGAGAGCCATCTGAATGTATATCGCAAATGCTGATAAAAGCATGTCTACTGTAACATCATGCCAGAATTCAGGTTGTGTATGGTGATACCGTTTGTCACAGTTGCAGACATAGCTGCATTTCTGACACTTTCTTTGGTGTCTGAGTGTACCCCAACAGGTATTAGGCCTCATGCCCTTACCTTTCCTGGAGTGAAATCTGTGATTCTCTGACTCATAGACCAGGTCATAGGTTCTAGTACCCTGAGTTCCACCCATGCTTACCAAATAGGTCCTGCTTGACCCAGTACCTTCTTTCGTTTGAGAGTCTGTGTCTGGTGGTGAATACGGTGATCCAATACAGCCTCCTTCAACCAAAGTACTTTTAAAAAATATTAGCAGTAGGAACAAAGCATAACATAAGAGAAAAAGGTGGTTAAAACAATGAAAGATAAGCACACGTGTCTATCCTACCTGAAATCTAATCATCCTCATGATGGGGGCCTCTAGTAGATCTAGCTTTTCCCAGACCATAACATACGAAGGTTCTTCGTTCTCCTTAGCTCAAAATCCTGTTTCCCCCCTTGAGGGAGTGTGTTTCTTTAAATTTTCTTTCCCTGGACTTGGGTACACTCCCTAAAACCATTTTGGAGAGCTCAGATGGAAGTTGAAGGTGGGATTTCTAAGTGGCTGACTCTTAACGCCTCCCCAGCAACCACTTAAGGAAAATGCATCTCAGGGTCTGCCGCACACTTCCTGACAATTTTGTTACTGAATTAACTCTACATATGCACACAGGAAACACGCTTACAGCAGTTAGGCAAACAGAACATATAATAATCATAATAAATAAATAAATAATTACGGACCAGCTCCAAATCCTGAATAACATTACTTTCTGAATGTGTGACTAATTATCTATCTGAAAAATAGATAATATAAAATTCTGGACTATATGTCATTTCTGTAATAAACCTGACAATCATTGTCCTTTGATTTTGTAATTTTAAATACATTTATTTTGGAGAGTATCATTTTTTTAAAAAAAATACTAGAATTTAGTTTTGTTACCAAATTTGCCCGTCACTTTGAGGTATGCTTATTTATTAGGGTTACCTTCTTGGAAGGGGGTGTGTGAATCTATTAATGTGCTGCTTGTATTACTTGTGTTCATAGAGGGGGAAAAAAAAGGAAGAGAAAGCTTGCTCAGATCCGTGCCTCAGTTTCCCCAATCTGCAGCAAATACTCAACAATTACCACATGATTAAGGTCACGTGCTGCCCACATTCTCCACCAATTTGTTACCAGATTTGCCCATCACTTTGAGGTATGCTTTAGGTTACCTTCCTGGAAAAGGGGGTGTGATTTTATTAATGTGCTGCTTGTGTTACTTGTGGGTTCATATGGCTATACGTTCCCTCCCAATGGAGCTATCCTGCAGGACCTAAGGTTTTCAAGACTGGGTTCCTCCAGCCCCAGATTCAAATAAACCCCACACAGATACACACAACCATTCCAGATTAACTGAGTGTGTCTGAGCAGACTAAGCTGTCAGCACTCTCAGCTGACCTCTCATTTGTCCCTGAACTCAGCGGCTGGGTGACACAGCACTGTCAGCTGTCACCCTCATGTGCCCATTCCACTGCACCAGAACAGAGCACGCTTCTGAGCAGGCTGGGTCCAAACAGCACTTTTCAGCTGTTCCCCTTATGTGCCCCCTGGACTCCATAGGCTAGGCAGAGCAGCACGTCTCAGCTGCCCCTATATGCCTCTTTGCAACACAATTGTTCTAGCAGTAACCCCCTTGATAAGCAAACCCCATTGGATTTTGGGCACTCCAGGGATCTTTGGCTTAGGTAAAAGAAGTGTTGCTACAAGATAGGGAAGCCAAGAACACAAAGGAGTAAATGCATTTGGAAAGAGACAGAAACTGGCAACCAGCTTGATTATAATAGTTAGTTTATTGCCAGGTATATAAAACTTATAATACTAATAGTGATGCCATACAAGGAGAGAAAAACAATCTAACACTTACAATACAACAAAATTACAGAGGGGTATTGAAGAAGGCTAGCCCAGGTTTGATTACAAAAGTAGAAAGTTTTACCTGGATTAAAGAGAGAGAGAGAGAGAGAGAATTGGGGAAAGGTGTGGGGAGGGGGTGCGGGGGGGGGGGGGAATTTCACCACTCCTTGCAGCTCAGAAGTTCCCAGGAGACAGGCTGTTCAGCTTAGGGTCAGGAGCGCTTGAGAGAGAGGCAAAGCCTACAACAGGATCAATCAGGAAAAGGGGAAGCAGGCAGCATTTGGGTCCAGGAATCAGAAGAAGAGATTTGAATTTTGGGTAGGGTTTTTTTGTAGAACTAGGTTTGTTTGTGGGTAAACAATGTCTCAATAAAGTACCCCAGGGTGGTTTTTTCTATGCTGGACACTAGGAGCTGATCACTTCCAGCTGTGGTCAGTGTTCCTTTGGGGAACTCACAATGCAACCAGGCAGATTCAGTGTTTTGCATATTAATAACTGAGATGGTCTGATAACTGCAGATGGGTATAAGTGTGAGTTCATTTACATCAAGAGCAGAGATCTCCCATCATGCAGTGCATCCCTGCCTTGTCAATCCCAGAGTTCAGTGCGGTTCCTGCTTTGGAGCTTGGTTCTCCATTTTTCATGATAATTTTTGTTCCATCTTTGATGTAAATAAGGCTTCAGTTTTTCATTTAATGTGCTAATTGAGATGCCTCTTTTTACATTTTCTATGTAGATGAGGCATGGGGAGTTTTAATTCTATCACCCTTGTTTTGAGGGTTTTAGGTGTCTCTCCCACTGCCTTTGTATTGCATTTGTTTCTGGTTCAAGCAGAGGCTGGGGGGATTCAGGTAAGCCAGAGAGAGAGTAGGGGTTTTGTGCCCTGGTTCCCCAAGAACACCGAGTTGCCAGGTAATAGTTTGGGCTTTAAGGTGACGAGGGGTTTGAAAGTATTTTATAACATGTTCTATACAACTCACAAGAGTCTCTTCACAAAGCAATTCATATTTATTTCAGGACCAGTACGACTATATTATTCTCATCAGAAGTTTGGAGGTTTGCACAAAACATTAATACTTATAATTGATAGTTTTGGATTCAGAGCAATCTTTTTGTCCTCTGGATCCAAAATTAATCTGTGGTGTGTGGTTGGGACAGTCCTTTATGGCTTTATGAAATCCCAGGAAGGAACTCTTAGAATAACCCAGTAGCTGGGTTAGAGGAGGGGGCCAGTGGGATGGCTCAGGTGGGAGGATTAGGGCTGTGTGTAGGTGGATTGTAGAAAAGGTACTGATGTTGGGGTGTTGGGACAGTCTTGTGCAGATTGGAGGGTTAGTGTGGTGGGAGTGCTTCTCCTTCTCCTCAAATCCTGGGACAATGCTGGTTGTGCAATCAGCCTCTAAAATATATCTTCCCCTCTCCCAGAGCTGAGTGCTGCATAGAGGGGAGGAGAAAGGAAACACTGAGGAACTACTGCAAGTCTGGTGAAGGGGTTGGATGAGTGTAGGGGAGAGGGACCAGAACTTCTTTCCATTTCTATTATTGATCCAACCAGGTCCTAGGACCCATGGATTTTGCTGATTTTTTTTTCCAGTCAACCAATGAGCAGTGATGCCCTTTATTGACTTAATCTGGAAGGTCATGCTTCAAAAGCATAGAAATCCTGATGCAGATGCATTAGTAATTGGACTATTAAACATTTATTTCGTAGTTTGCCACTTTCTATAGTATTTTTGCCACACTGAGTTGTGGCTACTGGTCAGTAACAAGCTAATGCTGCTCAGAGTTGGGAAAACACATCTGTTTCTGCTGGGCCCCAACTCTACTGATTCAAGGGGCATAGATGTTCCATAATGGTTAATGTGACTGCTAGAAAACCACTAAGGATCAGTACTCACTTTAAGGGTTAGGGGTCTTTTCTCAGCTCCTGTTTAACAAAGCTGTCTTTGAACTTTCATTTTTTCACTCCTGCTGCACAGCGGAGGCATGTCTTATCCTCTCTGAAGTTGTTTTAGAATGAAGGGAGATGGTGACCTATATCTGGTGGATGGCTGAGGATCCTGCAGTAAGGAGAGGCCCTTTCCCTCAGAAGTCTCAGGGAAGAGTACAGAGTGGGTGGGCAATCTGGTCCAAGTTGTTAGGAGCAGGAGGAGGTAAGCCTGTGGACCAGAGATGTGTAACGTAAGAATGCAGTGTCCTGGGATTGTTGGAGGGACAGGGACAGCTGGGGAGCAGATGGGGAAATAGGAAGTTGCATGGGTAAGGAGAGGCTGGCAATGGGGAGCTCCTGCTTAGCAATATCAGTTCAGAATGAAACTGCAAGGAACCCCATTGCAAAGTGAACCTTGCAGCTTTCACATAGTCCAACATATTATCCTCACATGTGCTGTACACATCGGTGCCCTGGAATTTGTTGTCTGCCTTGTTTCACCAAGGGTCAGATTTGGTGATCTTCAGCACATGCTGTGAAAGTCACTTGTTCTCCCACATTTTCCCTGGAGGCTGTGGAGTTGTCTGGGTAGGGTTATATAGTTTGGTGATAAATACCAATATAAGAACCTGCATTGAAGATCATGTGAAGTAAACTGAGGAGCATTTTTTCCCTAGGGGTTTGATAGTCATCATGTCTTCGTAGTTGGTATGCTGAATTTTTTAGATGCCTACCAATTTTACTATACGTAGAAATTTCAGGTTTATTGGAAAGCTGGGGTTGTTGTAGATGATGCTGCTGTTTGATTTGTTATTTCCTATGTTTTTAAAAAGCCCATTCCATACCAGAGGGCACCCATTCAAAGCTCTGTGCACCTCTCTGACATTTATTTTAAACAAAAACACAATAGTAGAGATGTTGAAAGATAATTTTTCTAAAGCAGTAGCTCTTCTGCTATCCTATCACATCTCATCTAATCCCCAATCAACAGGCTTGGGAGACCTTTGGGAGTGTAAATTTTTAAATTTGTCAGTGAATTTGCTTTTAAATTTGTGTTGATACTTACAGAGCTAGGAAGGAGCAGTAACAAATGAAAATAAAGATGTGATGTCTACCTACTCACTCTCTATAATGGTCACACTTACATTTTCTCTCTTTTCCCCCATTTTAAGCATTTAAGGAATCTCTCCAACTGAGAGAATCTTTCAAAATAGAAGAAACATTAAGTACAGCACAAGTACTGTAGAGGGAATGTGTAGTACATTACTATGCATATTGATACACAGATATACACATATGTACGCATAGTATAGATATTTCCTTTCCTAAATGTTACAAATCCACAGGCCAATGCTGATCTAAAGTATAAGATACTTTTATGTATGAGCACTTTTGGATTCTTGGATGAAAAGGGCAATATAAAATCTGCATAGTAAAGAAATAGGAAAAATATCTTTTTAGTAGTTTTTGGCTCACACTGTATTTTCTTAGTTTAACTAGTTAGAGCTGTGACAATTTACAATTTTCTTATTTGCTTTAAACATTGCATAGTATGGGTGTATTTAAATAGTTTTGAAAATGTAAGAGAAAATAATAAATAAGGTAGGCCTAGTTAAGAAACTTTCTTTTTAAAAAAAGTTCTCATTGGTAAAGCAGACTCCTCTTTTGGCAGTAACAGCTGCAAAAAAGCAGGAAAGATAGACTATGTTGATCTAAATTCCAAAATAGGTTGCAGTGACTCAACAGAGATTTACCTCTTTCTGAGCAGAAAATCAAAAATCTGTTTTAAAAATAAAGGCATTGAAAAACATGGCACAAGGGAGCTTTATTTCTTGAATTGGTGGAAAGCCAGGAATGATATTCTTTGACTGCTGCTGTTATAAAATGGCTATGGGCTAACAATAAGTATTGTTAATTGAATACCTGGAACATAACTAAAATGTATTGATTAAATGCAAACCTGTCTTTGAAATATAGGTTGGCTGATGAAGTGAGAAAATACCCAAAAATCGTTTTCTGAACCTGAAAACTGGAACAGGATTAGTTTGTTCTTAATGCTGATCTTCAGAACTCAAGGTCCTTTCTTTTAATAAGAACTCCAGAAAGTCTTTATTCTTTTATTACAGAGATACCACACACACTATAAAACACACATAATTTGACTCTAACCTGACTGGTTGTGGGCGCGCAAGTTTTGCTGTTAACACTATCAGACTTGTGTGCCAAAGAACTACAACCAAATTCTTGTCCTCTTCTGTATCCATAGAACCCCATGAGGTGTAACTGAGGGCAGGATTTGGCTGAGATTTATTTTTTATTTTTTGCAGATGAAAAATATGAAATAGAAAGGTAAGTGATTACAAGTCTAGAGCTCCAAGACTGATGAAAAATAAATAATGCCCACTCATTGCCTGCAGTTACTTAGTGCATACCCATTGGAATGACTGAAGTACAGGCTTGGGAAGCAGGATTTACTGTGAGTGTATGTGTATATATATACCATATATTTGTTGGATTCTTGTGCAGACAATGCTAGATTTTTACTTATCTAAGTGTAGACAAATATGGCTTTTTTATTGTTATTTATCTCTCTAACAGTAGTATCTACAGTCCCTGATGAGGATTAGAGTCTCATGTACTAAACACTGTAGAAACAGTTAAATTTGCATAATGACAGGAGCACTCTGATCCTGTCATTAGTGAAGTGCACATTTATTTAAATACTCTTTTCTGCTACACAAACAAAGAATATAGTACAAATAAATATTTTCATTTTTTTTAAAAATTGTCCTTTTAAAGGACAGTAGCTTTGTATCCCACTGAGATTTCTGCAGTAGTTGATGGATTCTTTGTGGAGATATCTTTGTAGTTATTTAATTAGTAATTTAGAGTCTGAGTTTGCTTTTTTAAAGTTACTCCAGCTGGACACTGTAAATCATTGTCTAGAGCAGAATCAATATGGGGTACAGAAACCTCCCCTGCACAGTGCCAAACCATAAATTCTTTACACCTCGTATGCCAAAATCAGGTTGTTGAAGGATACTTAAATGAATAAATACAGATCATTGATCAAGTGAGCTTTTTCTTACACATGGGGTGGGTTTGAATTGTTTCTCTCCATTGAATTATACACAAGAGAACAATTGGCAGTTTGTCTATTTTCTGCAGTGCAGCACAAAGTGATATAATAGACATTGGATAATGTGGAATCTCAATAAAAAGGCTACAAATGCAATGTAAGTCTGTTAAAATAACAGGCAGTGGGAAGTGTTCTCTTTCTGAGATATACCATGACACCCTCAGTTATATGTTAGATTTCATTTTCCTTTTAATATTTAAATGATTTTCTTTTTTGATTAGTTTTTGGTCTCCTGTCTCTAAACAGAAATCTCCAAGAGTAATATTTATTTTCCTTTAGGCCATACTTACAGGATGTGGGTCTCTATCTTGGGAAGAGAGGGCTAATATGATCTGTGGATACACAAACAGAAGACTCTTGAGGAAGAGTAGAGAGGTTATATTATATCTGTGTTCAGCAGTGGTGTTTTGGCTGCTAAAATACGTTGTCCACCTCTGATGTCTGGTATTCAGGAAAGACTGAAAAATTGGAGAGAATTCAGAGAAGATCCACAAGAATGATTAAAGATTGAAGATATGCCATACAGTGATAGACAGAAGGGGCTCAATTTATTTATCTTAACAAAGAGAAAGTAAAGGGTGACTTGATAACTGTCTATAAGTACCTACATGGGGAACAAATATTTGATAATGGGCTCTTTAACCTAGCGCAGAAAGGTATAACAGGATCCAATGGCTGGAAGTTGAAGCTAGACAAATTCAAACTGGTAATAAGAGGTATATTTTTGACAATGAGGATAATTAATCATTGGAACAATTTACCAAGGGTCACGGTGGATTCTCCATCAGTTGCAATTTTAAAATCAGGTTTGGATGTTTTTCCAAGAGATATGCTCTAGGAATTATTTTGGGGAAGTTCTATTGCTTGTGTATGCAGGAGATCAGACTAGATGATCACAATTGTCCCTGTTGGCCTTGGAATCAATGAATTGTCTGTAATGACAAGTGGTGATTTGGTCATTATGGTCTCCTTGCTACGTGTTTTTTCCCCTTCTGGCCAAAATATCTGCTTTTGATTCTAGAGGAACTTTACAGAGCTCCTCCATCCCATGCAGAGTAAATACCAGCAAAGTCAATCTCAATAAGGAAGTATTACATAGTTGAAGGAATGATCCATGCAGATTATAATGTGTAATACTGAACAAGTCAACTTTGGGTTCATAAGGAAAAGTCATCTATAGAAGCACACATGTAGCTTTGGTGTTGATTTACTTTTTATAGGTGTGCCATAGTGCAGCAGAAAAAATAAACCTTTTGAGATGACTAAGGAAGTTGGCAAACTGAGATAATTATTTTAATGGCTCGTACCTAAGTGCCATTCTTCTTCTTGTTCCATTCTATGAGTTGACTATGATGTGAAGAACTGACCAAACTGCTGAAGGCAATGACTTTCCAGATATGAACCATGCTAAAAGGACAAGGGAGGAGGGAAGGATTGGGGAACAGTACTTTTAGGCTCCTGTAGCCTCCCCTCACTTCATTATGGAGATGTTCAGATGTACCCTGAAATAGCTGATATGAACTTACAATGGATATACTACCCCATGTTTGTCAGCATGCTAGTGTAGGTATTTGCTGTAACTTAGGAAGGATGTGACAGGAACCTTACATCCAAACAGAGTCCCATTGAAGGACTCTGCTGATGTAAGGAGCTGTCTGTATGAATCTCTTTGCAACACATTGGCCTTAAATTGCAAAGGCAAGCCCTGAAGTATATGCAGAGAACAAATAGGAAAATCACCTACAAGAATATTTATGGAGTAGCTTTTCCAATTTGCTTCTCTTGAACTCAAAGTTCCTTCCAAAGGCACTTTATTTTTCTTTTCCAACCCTTTTCTTTCTATTTTCCCTGCCTCACACAGACAAACACATATTTCAAGGGAAGAAAAAGTCAAGAACAAAGTAATTCCCTCCTTTTCCTCATGTTTACTGGAATACCTAATTTATCTTTACTTAAGTGCCACCGTGTGATCTGGAGGAAGCCAATTGCTTCAGAATATTTTCCAGACATCCTGAAGTCAGTCTAACATCATGCTTATGCTTCCATAGCATATTCTTAATATAAAAGAGCTGAGTTTTGTTTGTGAGTATGACTTCTCAGCCTCCCTTCATCCCAGTGCTTAGTGGACTTATTGTAGAACTTGACTTTTGGGAGGATGAAATCAAGTCAGCAACAATAATTTTATGAAATGTTGATAGGAATTTTTCATCTGTATGCACTATGTAAAGTTTACAAGAGGAGTCAACTGAACATAGATATATCCCTACAGCAAGAAAGATGATTGTATTAAAATTAATGAAGTTACACCTGTAATTTGATGACATAAACACAAAGATCCATGCCTCAAGCAGTAACTAGAAAAATTCCCAGTCAGGGAGCTCTCCATTTTTTAAGTTCCACTTGCAAAACATGGTTCTCTCAGGAAAAAGCGGAGGACCAGGAACTCTGTAGCCACTCCATAACACCCACTTAGGCCTGGTCTACACTTACCTTCCGGATTCAGCAGCAGTCAATGGGAAATATGCAAGTAACGTAAAACACTTGAGTATCTCCTATCGACTTCGCTGCGTCTGTTCTGCGTGCCATCCACACTGTGCTGCACCACTTACAGGGGTGGTTTTCCTCCGGCGATTTATGGATCGACTGAGCGGGTCTACACAGACCACTCAGTCGATCCAGAGACATCGATCTGATGGCTGCAAATTTGCTGCTGTCAGTATAGACCCATCCTAAGATTATAGATGATTTCTGCCCAAGTGCCTTCATATATTCAAACAAGATGAACACCCCCTGGCTACACTGGGTGAATTGATAATGCATTTAATGGGCTTTCTTTTCTATTTCTAGAAGATGATACTGCAAAAAATTGGATGTTCAAAATATTAGCCTAGGCAGCAATTAAACCTTTTTATAATAACTAACAAGGATTCATACTATGACAGAAAATAGATTTGTAGTAAGATCATTGTGTTGTTTCATCCCAAAGCTGGTTTTCATCAAAGATGAAAACTTTGAAACTGGTCAGGACAGCTATTTTCTACTTCCTCCCCTGCTCTTTCGAGAGAGATTTTAACTAATTCCTATTTTTTGTTCCATTGATATTGTTAATTTAAGTGAATGAAGTTCCAAAAACTACTAGGAAAAATGTCAGCTTATAGAATAATCTCCTAAAGGACATGGTGAAAGCCTCATTACTTTAGTTATTTCAAATTAATTGTATAAAATCTTATAAAGCGTACACAGCTTTATTAAACTCTTTATGTTGGTTTCTGTCAATAGTCCCGCCCCGCCAGGATACAACCTGGGACTGGGGTACTGCTGCATTCCCTTAACTCCAGCCAGGAGTGCTCTTCACAATATTTTGCTAGTGACAACGCGCAAACCCTTCCGGTTGCTGTTATCACTCAGCCGAACACCATGTGATGCCACACACCCAGCTAGATTGCATGAATGTTCTCAAAACCACTTCTGAATCTCACAGAGAAAGGGACCAGCCAGATTGCCTCAGCTCCCTGTCCTGCACCCTGAAGTTGCCCTGTCTTGCCCCAGTCATAAGTCTGACCAGTAAGTTTATCACCTAGTTCACCCCTCCTTGAGCATGGAAAAGACATACACCAACTTTTGTTAACTGGGATTTTTCCAAACACTTCACTGAAACACACTGTTTCAGTTAAAAATATAAAACAGGTTTATTAAGTACAGAAAGATAGATTTTAAGAGAGTGTAAATAGGCATAAGAAATCAGAAATTGGTACCAAAGAAAACAAAGATAAATATGCAATCTAGCTCTTTAGCCTGATAGCACTGGGCAGTATCTTGATTAAGCAGTTTTCTCACCCCACTTGGACATTCCAGTTCTCAATTCACAGGCTTCACCCTGAAACCTGGGGCCAGTCTCTTTCAGTTCCAATCTTCGTCTTTCCAGCATCTCTGTTGCTTCCAATGTAGTTGGGGGGAGGAGAAAGACCAAGGCATGCAGCCTCTGTTCCAGGTTGCATAAGCCCTCTTGTGCAAGTGAGACAGAGTTGAGCAATCTCCTATTGTATAGTCTTCTGCAACAGTATTGTATTGTAAATTCTTTGTGTACAACTCCTTTGCTGATTGATGGCTGTTGAGCCCTTCCTAGATGGAGGTCTGGGTGGGGAGGTGACGCTTCTCTGTTGTTGCTAACAAGCTTATAATATATTGTAATAACAGCAAAGTCTTATAACTTGATACATACCAGTGTTGTGCAGATTTTGACAGCATGTGATTAGAGATCCTGGAGATCCATTGAAGCAGCAGCTCTACTCAGAGTGAGTGGATTCTTGGGAAGGTTAACACTGCCCACTCCCACTATGCCGAATCCTGACTGAGAATGGAAATGGAAAAAACTGCCTGTCTTTCCTAGGAATAAATCTCTGCTGAAGATGCAGTAGGCTTAGCTGCTGCTAACTGACTAGAGAAGTAGTAAGAATGGCCATACTGACATTGGCCATTCAGAATTTGTAGCTTTGAAAAGAAACTCATACTCTTTCTCTCCAGCATTCACACATAGTCACCACCGAGGGACATTTATTTTCTACTAGTGGCCTTTTTCATGGACCATGGCCAAGGACTGTAATTATCTTGGGTCCAAGAGCAGCAGGAATATTTAACAAGGAGGTTGGTCCAATGGGACACCCTAATTAAAACCCCTCAAAATCTGTCATACAGAACTACCAGGCAGAAAGCTTAATGTTAAAAAATTGGGAAGAACCTAACCCCCATTAGGATACTCCATGTTATGCTATCAGAGTGGTTTAGAACATGCTTATTAGATTCTGATATCACCAGAAGTTTTCTAGTTGCCATATATATATAATTTAGTCTGGGCATAGTCACATACACCACAGTGGCAATAGGGGCAGCAGTGATTGTGGCTGCTGTGGAGTGGGAGTTTTAAAATTTCCACTAGGGAAAAATGATTTGCCTCAGCATCTGAAGAACCTCTGAGGGTTACAGAGATACCACTGGCCGACAGCCACAAAGGCAGTTTGATGTAGCATTGAGCCCTAAGATGCTGTTGGAAGCCATCAAGATAATGAGTCAGTTCTAGAGAAAATAGGTTCATTATTTTTTAATTGGGCTGCTTTTGAAGCGACTCATGAGCTGCTTATCAAAATGCAATAGGAGTTCCATATATAACTGAGTTTAAGAAATTATAAAAAAGCATTAGAAATTAATACCTGCCACATTATGAATCCATGGAATACACTCTAGACCTTTACCACACCTGTTTTCACATGTTTCTAGGATCTTCTTATTTGGGTAGGAAAAAACAAAACAAAACCCTCCCTGTGTCTGCAGTATATAATAAAAACTGACAAAAAATACAGTATTGGAAGTGAAACTTTAACAAGATCAAACACCTTCTGTCAAGACTACTTCTGGGAGTACTTAAAACAAATGAATACAGTACATCTTTCCCTGGGAATTTACACCATTATATTCTTATTTGGGATGTTTATTCAGGATTTATGGAGTTTTCAGGAGAGTTTTGTAACAACAAAATGAGAAGAGCAACAAAATGCACACAAATGTAAAAAATGCTATTGCCAAATAAATAAGACTTGCACAGAACGTTCAATATAATAATGTTAACCTTGCATTAAGATTATATGTTTAAATGCACAGTTAGGAAATGAAAAAGTTGTGATACTAATAGGGATGTTAACTTGCCCACATTGTACATTCAACAGAACTTGAAAAACTCATATACCTGTGGAGAGTAGGAATTTGGGTAGAACAGTGGTTTGTCAGGGATTATAAGAGCTGGAAGTAAAGGCTTCTTCCCCTCATCCTGGAAGCATAGCAGGCAAGGAGCCCTATACCTTTAAGAGGAGGGGATGGCTGCAGTACGGAGCAGCCTAGGTACAGCTACTGTTTTCTGAGGTTGGGAGAAGCAGAGCATGCACAACCTTGGTGCCATTATTGTTTCAACCTGAGACCCTGAGAAAGACAAGAGAGCACATGGGGGTGAATGGCTCAGTGTGTATGGGTAGGTGCAGTAGAGCTTTTGAAGGAAGTCCTGCACTGTCACTCCAACTGCTCATTACAAACAGTCTAGAACTAAAGGATTGGACAGCAGTTGAAAATGGATCAGAAATAAAATAACCTTTAAGTTTGGTAGCATTATCAGTGCAAGAATCAAAAACATACCTGCTGGGCAGAGAATTCATAGTTGCATTTGTAAATTGATGCACCTGGTGCAGATTTGCAAGTTAATAGTCTTCCTAGAAACACATCTGATTCACGTTCCACAACATATTTGAATATCTGGATATTGCTGAATAATAATTCCATTGATTCACTGTGATGTCTTTGTGAGTGAGAGGGATAAAAGTTCATTTGTTCAGATGGGACAACATTTTTAACTGAGGTTCCATTAAGCATGTGAGTTTCCAGCTTGTAGTCTTCCTCCTTTGAGTATAATTCTTAAAATAATTTATTATGGCTGGTGTATTATCCACCATTCATTTATAAATCTTTATATTTCCAATAGCAGCATTTCCTTCCTATGCAGTGTCTGGCTTATGGAATTACTCACATTTTCTGGTAGGCTATTTCATATGCCTTTACTTGATGAAATGTAAGTGACGTATTTGGAACTGAAGCTGGGACCTAGGTATCTGCATAATGCTCACAAATTGATTGTTGGATTTTTCCCATGGATCTGGGAAGTAGTAAAGTGAAGGATTCAGCTTTCGTATGCTGGAATTGTGGTATCATGTAAATATTCACATGCTTCACTATATGTCATTTCCTTCTATCTGTTTATTATTTGTTTAAGCTTTTTTCAAATTTACGTGGTAGTGCTGGTCCTGGAATTTCAGAGTGTTGCTTTGTTTGACAATTTTTAAAAGCAGAAGGAAGATAATGGGAGTGGTCTTATCATATCCCATTCACAGTGCACTCTCCTTTCAATGCCCTTTACATTCTACTAGTTAAACAAAAACCTAATTTTGCCATGATAATTGTCAGAAATGCAGTTTATTTTGTGCAAGACCAACACATCACTGTAGCTATCCCTGGCTGATGGACACACTGGGTGAAATCCTTGCTCTGTAAAATTATGTGGAAATTCTCCCTTTGACTTCAGTGGGGCCAGGATTCTCCCGCCCACCCCCTGAATTTTTTCTTTGCTTTTTTTTTCATTTTAGTTATTGTGCCCTTTAACTTGCGAGATATCAATTCTCTGGATCTTTAAAACATTTAAACCTGTACCCAAGAGACCTCAGGTCTTACTCTTTGGGGTGTGGGTCAGGAAAGGGGAACTGTCACCTGGTGCTGCAGAGGGAAATACTACTTGTCGGAGTCTGCTTCCTGCTTCTGCTGAGCCACGTGAGACTCCTGGAACACAGTGCCATTCTACAGAACCAGCCCAAAAGCAGCACAGGAGACACTGTCTAGTTGTCTTTTCAATAACCTTTAGCTCACTTGTTCCTATTGTAGTTTGGCTCAAACCTCTCTTTTAGTCTAATTTTGATTACTATTTCTAATTCCTCAATCCAGCCACATTCACCCATTTCTTAAAAACCCACTATTAATATTTCTTATTTATAATCTGATAACATATTCACTTAATCCCTCTGAATTCCCATTCCTTGTCAATATACTTCATGCCAACAATCCCTTGTCATACCCTCCTATTTCTTCAACACAGCAATGCCCAGCCTTTCTTCTTTTGTTCTCCCAGCCTCTCTTCTGACAATCATTTCTTTCTCTTTGTGCAGATCACCATTTTCTGCATGTACAAATAATAGCTGGTGATGTCAGAAGGCTTGGAGAGAGGTTCCTGGGATTGTCAGAGTATGCTGCTTGCTGCTCCCACTTACTCTTGAAGTCTCCCCTGGGAATAAGACCACCTTCAAAGCAGTCAGCAGACATCCATCTGCTGAGGCAAATGGAGGAAAAAGAAAGACTTCCTTTTACTGAATGCATTTTATCTTTTTCACAATGCAGAAGCCTCACTAATTCAAATGATTAGCAATGACATCCTCTTTCCCATTGAGAAGAACTCTCAGTTATCAATAACTTGTTTATTTAAAATATTGAACATTTAATTCATCCAACATAACTGAAATTTTGTCCCTCTGGTGTTATGACTGTGGATGCTACAAGTGTCTTAGGAACATAAGACTTGCCCTCCTGTATCGGACCCAATGTTCCTGTATTCTGTGTCTGATAGTGGGATGAGATACCTTGAAGGAAGGTGTCAGAACCCAGCAGTAGGCTAATCTTGATCTGGATCATGTTCTTGATATGCATATATAAATGTCCAATCCATTTCTGAAATTTGTTAAGGTCTTGATCTCAATTACTTCCTCTGGCAATGAGTTTCACGATTCAGTTGTATGTTGTGTGAAAAAGTATTTCCCTTTATCCGGTTTTAATTTTCCACCTTCTAACTTCATTGAATGTCCTCTTGGTGTGTTATGAGGCAGGGAGAATAGAATTTCCTCATTTGTTTATGCTATATCATTCATTATTTCATATATTTTTATCATGTCCCCTCCTTTTCTAAGGCAAAGTACTACCGCAACAATCCCTTTTCAATCTCTAGTTCTGCAGTATTGTTTTTGGAAAAGGGTGGCCAGTACTTGACACAGTATCATTGAGCAGCCCCTAGAACTCGGAAAGTAACAGAATAGCACAGAGGAAGAAAGGAGTGTCTAGGTGGGCATAAACAAAACTGTTCTTGGGTTGTACAGCCCGAGTATTTCCTGACTTCACCTACAGTACAGGATATATTATTTCTTTGAGTTTAAAATACATTTCAATTTATTTGATAATATATTAATACTTCCTCCCATATCCCCAGTGATAGAAAAATGATGTTAAAGGGCTAGATAAAAAGAATGAGCTATCAACAAAGAGGCTGTCTCAGCCTTTTCAATTTATCTGTGTATATAAGTGTGCTCCACAGGTCAGTGATACTTGTTTCTGTAGGACGAGTGTTGTATACCTTCCTTGACTTATCTCTAAAGATAGTCCAGACCTCCATCTTTTTCTCTAGTCACAAGTGATGACTGTGGTTCATGAAGTGGGCTTCTGCTCCATATCTCCTTTTGTTTAATCTGCAGGATTTTACCAGGACTGTGTAGTATCAAGGTGTCAACTCTGTCAGCACATGGGTTCTTTGATTCTGCTATTCATGTTCTGGATTATACACTAGTGCTATAATTTGGCTTTAATTGCTTTGCTACATGGCCAAAGTACTGATTTTGCTTTCTTTTCAGCAGATTCACTGTTGAAACACAAGTGTAATTTTTTTTCTTTCCCTGGTGCACCTATAGACCTTAGTGTTCAGTTTCCTCCCTATGAATAGTTCTGTAAGTGATTATCTATAAGACAGAAGAACTGCTTTACAAGCAAAATTATTATGACAGGGTTCCTCTGCATTCTCAGGGCTTGCTGACACTGAGAATTGGTACTCGGGAAGACAGGGTGTATGTAGTATCTTTATGATGAGGAGATTGGTGTCAGGATAAACCTTTTATTATGAAATAGCGACACAGAAGAAATGGTGAGCGGGTGTGAAATGTGTCAGAAGTACAGAGATTTTCAGCAGAGAGAACCAATGATATCCTGTATGAAAAACTCGCAATTTCATGGGACAAAGTCAGAATTGATATATTCAACCTGGGAAGAAATAATCATCTGGTTACCATGGACTGCCACAGCAGCAACTATTTATTGTCAGGCACATTACATCTGTATTTTCACTCCATGAAATTCCAAGAACAGTCAGAACTGACAATGAAACATAGTTCAAGAATGGGGAATTCCTGGCTTTTGCCAAAATGTATGACTTTCATCATGAGATATCTTGTCCCAGATATCCTTGAGCCAATGGATTAGCTGAATGTGGAGTACATATAGTGAAGAACTTGCTCAAAAAAGCAGTAGATGCAATGGTATTACCAGATTTGCCCATCACCGTGAGGTATGCTCATTTATTAGGGTTACCTTCCTGGAAGGGAGTGTGTGATTCTATTAATGTACTGCTTGCGTTACTTGTGTTCATATGGCTACAAGTCCCCACCCAATGGAGCTATCCTGCAGGACCTAAAGTTTTCAGGGCTGGGTTCCTCCAGCCCCAGATTTAAATACCCACCCCCACACACATATATATACACACACATTCTAAATTAACCCAGTGTGTCTGAGCAGACCAGGCTCTCAGCACTCTCAACTGACCCCTTATATGTCCCTGAACTCAGCAGGCTGGGTAACACAGCACTTACAGCGGCCCCCCCTTATATGCCCCTGGACTCCGTTGGCTAGGCAGAACACCACTTCTCAGCTGCCTCCCCCGTCACTCTACAATTGTTCTAGCACTAGGCCCCTTGATGAGCAAACCCCATAACATTTTGGGGCACTCCAGGGATCTTTGGCTTAGGTAAAAGAAGCGTTGCTGCAGAGCAAGATAGGGAAGCCAAGAACACAAAGGAGTAAATGAAGTTTGGAGAGAGAGACTGGCAACCAGCTTGATTATAACAGTTAGTTTATTGCCAGGTATATAAAACTTATGATACCAATAGTGACACCTACAAAGAGAGAAAAACAATACTTACAATAGTACACAATTACAGTTGGGGTATTGAAGAAAGCTATCCCAGGTTTGATTACAAAAGTAGAATGCTATGCCTGGACTAAAACAGAGAGGGAGCGAGAGTGTTGGAGGAAGAAGGGGGGGGGGATCTCACCACTCTGTGAAGCTCAGAGGTTTCCAGGGTACCGGCTGTTCAGCTTAGGGTTTGAGACAGGCAGAGCCCCCAACATGATCACTCAGGAAAAGGGGCAGTTCCAGTGGAGCTGATGCAGCATTTTGGATCCAGGCATCAGACAGGGATTTGAACTTGGATAGGGGTTTTTTGTAGAACCAGGTTTGTTTATGGGCAAACAATGTCTCAAGGAAGTATCCCAGAATGGTTTTGTTTATGCTGGACAATAGGAGCTGATCACTCCTGGCTATAGGCAGTTTTCCTTGGGGGAGCTCACAATGCAATCAGGCAGATTCTGTGTTTTGCATATCAATAACTAGAATGCTCTGATAACTGCGGAGCTGGGTGTGTGCAGGGGTGGTTTCATTTACATCAGGAGCAGAGATGTCCTAGCATGCAGTGTGTCCCTGCTTTGCCATTCCCAGAGTTCAGTGCGGTTCCTGCTTTGGAGCTTGGTTCTCTATTCAGTATGCTAATTCTTGTTCCATCTTCGATCCAATGTGCTCATTGAGATGCCTCCTTTTTACATCTTCGATATAAATGAGGCATGGGGAGTTGCCTTAATCCTATCACCCTTGTTTGGAGGGGCTTAGCTGTCTCCCACCGCTTTTTCATTAATTTTGGTGTCTGGTTCAAGCAGAGGTTGGGAGGGGGAATTCAGGTGAGCCAGAGAGAGTAGCGGTTTTGCACCCTGGCTCCCCAAGAACACAGAGTTGACAGGCAACAATGGAAGATTCATGTTTAACACCACTCAGCTGTACAGTACACCACTGCAGAGTGCAATGTGGAAGGTCACCTGCTCAACTGCTCTATAACAGATATATACATACTTGGTTACCAGATATTGGACAAAAACAAAGGATATCTAAGGAGTGTGTAATAGGGAGAAAAGGGCTGGGAGAGTACATTCAGACAAAATATTATAATGAAGGACTAAGACATGTTCCACAATTAAAAACCAAAGACTTGGTGAGAATATGGCAAGATGGGCAGCGACCAGTCAAAACCACAGATCAACGAAGAGTCACCACACTCATACACAGTGATTACAGATGAAGGCAAAATTTACAAAGGAATCATAAGCTTCTGATAAGATACCTGACATCTTGGACAAGACAAGTGGAGTGAGAGCTGACATATAAGCTGAAAACAATTCACAAACTGATCCTGTTATTGATGATAAGACTGAACAGTCTGTTACACACAACCTTGCCTAAAGTGTGAGATGATTTAGTTGGGGTTGGTCCTGCTTTGAGCAGGGGGTTGGACTAGATGACCTGCTGAGATCCCTTCTAACCCTAATCTTCTATGATTCTATGAAAGTGGGTTTGCAATATAACAAACCAAGATTTCACACATGCAGTAAGAGAATGATTGACACATGTTAGTTTTGTGTTTAAGTAACCTGAAGTTAAGACAATTATTATATTTATAATTGTTTATTAGTTTAACTTAACACCACTTTAGTTCAGTCAGTAACATAGAAAGAGATCTAATAAAGGGAATATATGTTACAGAGTAAGTCCTCCAGGAAGTGTAGAGATTTCACACTTCCTGTACTCTCTTCATGCAGTCTTTGATTTTGCAGTGACACATTTCCTGAAGGGACAGAAACAAAGAAGCCCAGTTTCAGGGTTCAGCTCCACAGAATAGTAGAAAGTGTATTACCTTATTCAGTGCATAGTTCTGTTCATAATACAAGGTTTATATTGACAACAGTCTGCTTATCATAATGATACTACAGTATAAATGTACAGCGCTCTAGCGAGATTGTCCAACTGGTTGTGTGGACTCTGCACTAAAAATTCAATACTGTGCTTCAATATACTCACAGGAGACTACAGAACTTTTAGAGCATGGTAGCAGGGTCCCCATGGTGAGTTTGTGCACAGCAAACTAATTCACTGTAGATTCACACCCTGGCTTCATTTGTACTAACTTGCAGTGTAGACAAGCCTTTAGATGCTTTTTAAAGGGAGGTGGGTGTTTTTGTGATGTTGACTCTGTTCGCCACTTCCCAATTTTCTTGTGGATTCTGCAGACTCACTGTCACATACTTGAATTCATAGAAATCTTCACAATGCAGGAGAACAAGTAACTCCCTATTTTTCACTACAGAATTAGTCATTAAAAGTTGTTTTTGTTTCCTTGTTTGGTATATGATGCACGTGGCAGAACTGTTGATCATGTTGGTTCTATCTCTGTTCTTAATTAGCCAGTGTACAGTTCCTGTGGCTAGTTGCTTTTTATTATTATTTTTATTAACCCCTATCCAATAACCAGATGTAAGCTAATTCAATCCATTAACATATTTTAGTCTGACGACTTAGATACAGTAAAATATGGAAAAGGTAAATTCTTTTCAAACATAGCTAAAAAATGATCGAATCCTTTTTTTCCTTCAGACTTTCCCAAAAAGTTCACCATTCAATTATTTCATCCTAAAATTTGCAAGCAGTGGCTATAATGAAATTCCTGACATATTGAAACTTATACAGAGTGGGAACCATCAGGCACCCATTATAATATTATATTTAGACAATAATACATACCTACATATAAATATATTTAGCTGAATTAGTTCAAAATATCACATCTTTTGCTAAGCTCAGAGGCGAAGAGAATAGTTGTGTCCTGTGTTGAGAAGTGACATACAGATCATACTCTGAGACACACATTTATTAATACTAGTTTATATTGGATCAGTAATCATATTGCTGTAGTGCTTATGCCATTCTGTGTATGATTTACAATGGACATAACTGGTACAACAAGAAGAGATGCAATTTCTGCTTTGAAATGAATTGAAAGTTGTTTTCTGGGAGGGGAAAAGCTCTAAACGGATTGTCAGCCAAGATTGACATATCTTAATTTATACCATATAAGATTTAATAGCTTGGAAGAGAAGATAACTAGTAAACAAGGACAAAATAGTATCAATGATTAGAATGTTATAAATAGTTGATTGCAAGATCAAATTATTAAAGTAGTTAAAGCCTGATGATTTCACACTGAAAAAAGAAAAGGACAAAAGAGAGCTTATTCTGCATCAGAAAAGAAAATGAATATTTTGGTCTTATTCTAGTTTCTATTTTTATTATTATTATTATTTTTTATGGGATCATGACAATGTATATTTAACAATTTAACAATTTAAATTTCTGAGAAAAACACTTGATTGAATGAGTGATTAATCATGGGAATCAAGGGAAAGGCATAGAGGATATCTTTAAGAAAATAATCAGAACTAGGCGGTTCAGAGACTAGGAATATTATCAGAAATACTCTGATACAAATATTTGTGCCTAATGAATTTGGGAAAGTAAAATGAGGCCTTCAGAATTAATATTCAAATAAACAAAATAAAACAAGATCTTATGGCCAAAAGCACAATGATTCTTCTCTGGCTTCTCTTCCTTTCCTTGTTGTCATCTACCATCTACTCAAGTCCTCCCCATCAGAACGTACTCTCCGATTTTGACTCCTGGCTCTCTCTCTCTTCCTGTCTTCCCACACTTTTCCCCAGTGATTTCAGCTTCGATGTTTATGATCCATCTCACCTTTTAGCTTCATGTTTCCTCACCCTCAGTCGGAAGCCCTGGTTTAGTTCTTGCCCTCATCAAGAAGGCCATTCGCTTGAGTTGGTCCTCTCTGAACACTGCTGTCTCTCTGATGTTTCTGTTGCTGAGTTTTCGTCTCCAACCATTAAGTGGTCTTTTTTAACATCAGCCATCAGGCTCCTCCCTCACACCCATTCACTTGTCCTTTTCTGTGACTTCCAATCCATCAATACTGAAAACATCTCAGTCCTTCCCTCCCTATCCTCTCTTAGCTTTCTTTCATTTACATGATTGTTTCTTCACTCTCTTCCACCCTTAACACTTTGCCCGTCTCCCATCACAAAGTCTGCCCTGCCAACACCTTTAGACTTGAAGCCTTTAGTTCCTCTCTTTCAGTTCCAGCCTACAACCTTTGACACAGCCGACCATGCTTTTCTTGAATTGTCCTCTCTTGGCATCTGAGACTCTGTACTTTCCTGGATCTCATCCTACCTCTTTAATTGTTCCTTCAATGTGTCTTTTGGAGAATCCTCTTTATCCCATTCCAACTTTTGGTGGGGGTTCCACACGACTCTGTCCCTGGTTCCATTCTTTTCTTCCTTTACATTTCTCCCTGGTTAATTTCATTTTCAAAAACAAATTCAACTACCTGTCTCTATGCTGATGACTCACAAATTAACCTAACTATTCCAGAATAGAGGTTGTTGGGAATTTTCAATGAACATTTTCATGAATTAGGGCCAATTTTGACAAATCTGCTGACTCAAAACAAATTGAATTTTTAAAAAAATTGTTAAAACATTTCATTTCAACAAACTGAAAATGAAAAATTCCATTTTTTTATTCAAAATTATTTTTCATATAGAAATTTAAGTTAATTAAAATTAAAATGTTACCAAAAAAGAGGAAATTTTGTTGAAATTGAATAATTTGATGGACCTGAACTGAAATTATTTTCAGTTGGTGACTGTTTTGAGATTTCAAGTTGTCATCCTGATTCATGGTAGGAACAAATGTTGAAGTTTAGACAATATTTGAGGGATGGGAAAACTCTTTCCTCTCCAGCTGTACTCTAGACCTATTTCCTTCTGTTCAAACTAAAATCTTGGTCTGTCTCTGACTTCTCCTCACGGATGTCTGTTTAAGCTCAAGCACAATATGGCAAAATAGCGCTCTTAATTTTCCTCACCAAGCCCTCCCCACAATGTCCTTTCTCAATCACTGTGGACAACGCCACCATCTTACTTGTCACTCTGGCCTATAACCTGGGGGTCATGTTTAACTGAGCCTCTCTCTAGATCTTCACATTCCAGGCTATGTCTAAAACTTGCAGATTCTTTCTGCATTGTACCGCTAAGGTACAGCCTTTCCAGTCTATCCACACAGCTAAAATTCTTGTCCTGGCTCTCATCATCTCAATTATTGCAACTCCTGATCATCTCTCATTCGATGCTGTAAGGTTGATTCCTACCTCCAACTGGCCCCTGACACCAGCCTCCATTTTGCATATGTTAAATTTTCAAACAAGCACCCTTGTGTTCTCTCCCGGGCTGCCTCTCAAACTCAGGTGGAGCTCATCAAACACATCCATAAAGGTTCCTCATGCTCTTCCTTGAAATCTCTCCTCATAATTCTTCTTTACCATTATGCCTACAAAAATTTGACAACAGTTAAGATGCTGGTGCTCTAATACTACAGCCTATCATGCTGGCCAATATTTTCTCATTGTTTTCTTGTACTCCCTGTCTGTCTATCTGTATTCCTCTGTTTCTTGTTTTAGACTTTGATTGTAAACCATTGAGGTAAAGACCTTATTTTTGTTCTGCGTTTATTGAGTGCCTAACACAGTGTGGTCCTGGTTCATGACTGGATTTTTTATGCTCTATAGTAATACAAATAATAAATAATAATTAAAGTCAGGAGATTTGGGTTCTGTTCTCATCTTTACTATAATTTTCCTGTGCGACTTTAAACAAATTACTTAATCTTTTTGTGCCTCTATTTTCTCATCTGTAAAATAGAAATAATAATACTTTCCTAAATCACAAGGGTATTGTAAGGATTAACTCATTAATATTCATAAACATTGTGAGAGTCTTAACTTAACACTATATTAAGTTATATTTTTGTTCTTTATTAAAATAACCAGGGGTGGAAGTAACAAGTAACCAGATATAGCCCTCACTTAGACTGTTACATTATTTTAACCCTGAATTGGGCTTTTTAATAATAGCATTTAATGAATTCAGTGATCACAGTCCTTGCTTTATGTATACCTGAATCAGTATAGTTACTAACCCTTATTTTCTGCAAGGAGGATTTATTCTGAAACAAACTGTTTCCTTGCACTACAGCATGAGACCAAAAAGCAGCACTTTTTCTATTTCATCTACCTGCATTTGTTAAATTATTGCACCTCTATGAACTGTTTTCTATCAAATGCTCACAAGACACATAGATAAGGGACAGAGGCTGTAATGAGGGTGGGCAGCATTACTGATTTATTTTTAATATAGGAATGATATGCAGATATAATTTTGTTCCATACATTTTAGCATCTAGGACCATCCATGTTTTAATGGTTACATTTGTACTTACAATTGTTAAAGATGCACAACTCTTATTTTGCAGAATTCCACATGAATATTTTTACTGTTCTGTTTCTTGTAACTTTGTACTTCTATCCTGAAATTTTGAGTTATTCACTGTTTTCATACAGTAGTTGCTCATACATCAAAAACTTCCAAAAATAAAAGGTTTGGCCTGTTTCTGATGTATAAGCCATCACTGCTTGAAAATGGAAGTATGCCACACATTCAGAAATGTCAGCTTTTGATCAAAAACTGTGCTATTTAAAAAATATTATGTAATTTAGTGCATTTTCCATGAAAATGAAGCCATCTGCAGAGTTCATAAAGATATGTTTATTATTAAACAATCAAACTCCCAAAGCTTTGGGCTTTTTAATTAATTTTGCATTTGGTTATGAATATTTTGATCACCTCTAGTTCTAACCACCTGGTTGCATATGAAATTGGCAACTCTCTACCTTCTGTGCTCCCAACTTGCTGGAGTAATACTGATTAATGCCATTATTTGATCATGGCAGCTTTGTGAAACTCAGCTTGTGCACTCACATGATTTTTACCATAATCTGTGATTTTTTCTTATAGTCAGCATCATGGTTACAGGCAGATGAGTAGACATTTTCCCCAGGCTAGCTCATTTTCGTAGCACATTTGGAAGATTTAAATATAGCATGGTCTCTTATTTTGTTCTGAAGCTTACCTTCATATTTCTGACTCCAACACTGAAGCTATGCATTTCCAACTGATTATCTTGCCACTACTTTTGTTTTCCTGTTCTCTTCCTTGCTTAAGATTTAGCCCAAATACCAGTGGTCACATTATGTGTGTTTTTGTCCCTTATGCAGTAGAGGCTGCACAAGCACTTGAAATACTAAGCTAATTCATAATTAAAACCAAAACATTTTCTACATACGGTACAGTAACTATGGTAACCTGAGAACAATGAGTTACTTCCTTGATTCATTTATGCATCTACAGTGAAACCTTTCTTAAGTAGAAATCTCAGTTGAGCAGGTCTTAACTAAAGGCTGAACAAACTGTAACATAGGGATATGTGAAATAGTTACCTAGGACTAGAATTACCTATGGGAAGTGGCTGTTAGTGCAGGCCTCACCTTTTATTTAAAAAACAAGAGATGTATATCTGAATGAACTGATAAGCACACAAAAATTTGGAGACTCCATACTTCAGCTGTTTCTCTCTTTTTGGTAAGCCTTTTCTCCCTACCAGTATTTGTCTGTAGTGTAGTTTAGGAGGTTAAAGGAACAAGCACTTATCAAGAACAAATTCAGATAAGGCAGCCTTAATTCAAGCCATGTCTTTCTTCTACAGGAAGAAAGAATATGCTCTTTAACCAAGTATAGTTATGGTGATCTTCAAAATGTAGGTGATGTCTTAATGATACTTTTCTCTAAAATGCAGGTGAGGCTCATGGCATAGTCTATTATTAAAGTTGTCGGACGCTACCTATTGTAATATCCTATTTTTGTTTGCTTACAAGTAAGGATAGGATTTCATCATAGAGGTCATGGATTCTGTGATTTTAATGGACCTCCATGACTTCAACCCCTGCCACAGCTTCAGGGCTGGACGAGCTGTCAGCCCCCCACTACTGTGATGGGGCTTGTGCTGTCAGTGGCCTCCACCTGTCATCCCCTCCTGCAACAGGAGGGCTCAGACTATCAGTCTTCTCTTTCCTCTCCTCTTTCCCAGACAGGCAGGCTTCTGTGAATTTTTGTTTATTGCCCATGACATGTCCATGAGTTTTACTAAAAATAACCCTGACACCGTGGAAGAGAAGGCTGCCTGATTCAAGTGCAAAGGGGACAAGAACTCGGGTTGTGAGGTGTGAGAAGAGATTGAGACAAGAAGCCTGGGATGGAAAAGGGAAACTAGAACTGGGAGTTGGGGTAGTGAGGTTACTGAACCAGCTGAGAAGGAAGACACAGACTGAGAGCCGGTAGGTGGAGGAAAACAGATCAGATGAGTACCTCAGGGTGAAGACTGTGATGATTGAGAACCAGTGAGAGGGGGGAAATGGAGACAGATCTGATGGGAAGTCCAGGTATGGATGGAGAACTGGCACTGGCTGAGAAAAGGGACTAGGACAAGGATCCAGGAAATGGGGATAGAGATTGGAGAGATAAAGAGCCCAAAGAAGATTAGCTTTGGGAGCCAATAAGAACAAGGAACACTGGTGGCATGGAGCACAACTGTTGTAACAGGGTAAAAACATGTTTGAAAAATCAGTGCCCCGAGTCCATCTTGAGAAAAGCTATAAATCCATGTGTGGGGGACTCAGAGACAGCAAAAAGAAAAAAAGACCTTGACCTAGAAGTAAACCCATGATAACGAGAGCTGGTACATGTAGCAGTTCCAGACCCAGACATGGGAATTTTGCAGTCGCTTCAAAATTAGCTTTGCAAGTCAGCAGTAAAGCTTTGAGGAGGGGGCTGCTGATAAGATGGTGAAGGAAGGGTCTATCATTGGCTTAGCAGATGCATTGGCTGAAGTAGAGATATAAAAGGGGTCGTCAGACCGAGGCTTTTTGGGGAGCCACAAATCAAGAAGGAAGTGCACCAGAATAGCACTGCGCAAAGGGTCTGATCAACCATTTCGCCTCTCTCCAGCTTGTCCCTCAAAATAATAGGGTGGGGTGTCAGAGCTGACAATCCATGGGGCTTTGTTCTGCGGATGATAACCTGGGTGTGACTACGATAGAGGTTCCACCTGGATGAAAATATAGTATAAAAGTAAGGAGAACCTGGCCATGGTATGTTTGTTTTTTTGCTGCAGCTGAGTTCGTTCATATATGTGGTGAGTAGTGAGTGTGAATGCAAAACTAGTAATAATTCTAACTGTTTTGTGTACATGTGTTATTGTAATCAGTTGTTTTTTAAGTTTTATTTGTGTATTAAGAATCTGTAAAAGAATAAGAGAAGATAATTTGTGGTAAGGTAAAATCCCCCAATAAATAGTGGATTTAGATTGAATATAGAATGTGTGTTATTGTATAAATGAATGATAGATTTATAAACCGTTGACCAGGCCTTGGACTAAGACAGGTTCCAGCCGCCCTCATCCGTCCACAAGTTTGTCGGGTGAATAGCAAGGGGGGCCTGTCTGAACCTAGTGACCCAACGGGAAGGCAGAGTGTGTGGACCGAAAGGTCAATTCCTTCTCCCTCCAAACATGAGCCCCTACAGCTCCGATGGTCAGTAGAGCTGCAACAGCAGGGGACTAACACCCTATGTGTGTCTGTACCTTTCCACCCACTCCCACTAAATAAGCGTTCCGTTATCGGATTCATTCACCTCGGCAGTATTACGAGCTGAAATTGAAACGGTGAGGATTCTCAATAAGTCAAACCTAAGTTGTATAAATGTGTGCTTGCAAGTGTGTATCTTTAGAATTAATCTCTTTAGAAAACCCACTGTTTTAAGCAAGGAATAGAAAGCCCCATTTCAAGTTGTAAAACTGACACAGAGTCATAAATTAGTGAAAGTAGATAAGATAAAAAAAAACCACTTTCTCCCTCTCTCCTCCAAGCCCCCCGCTCGTCTAAGGTATGGAAAATAGATGAACTAAAAAGTTTTTTAACCCTTTGTCACCTCAACAACTCCAGGACAGAGCGGAGAAGAGTAACATATTGGATGAAGATCTCAGAAAGGGGACAGTGGGAATGGCTGAGTAAGAAGAGTAGTGAGAAGGAGCAGAGAGATGAAAGGGAAGTGAGACTAGGATTTGCTGGGTGAGGAGACGGGGCTGTAATAAGAAACCTGAGGAGTGGAGACTAAGGCTGGCTAAGTGAGGAATCCGGGTGGGAAAAAGACAGGACAAAGACAGTAGAGGGATGGGGCAGAGGGAGTGAAACTTGGGGGAAATGGGCAGAAATCTGTGCCTACTACAGCATACTCCCTTCCATAGCTTGGAATGAAACTTAATATGTATAAATTCATGGAATCTAAGACCAAAAGGAACCTTTGTGATAATTCAGTCTGACATGCTGTATAGCTCAGGCCATAGGACTTCCCCAAAATAATTCCTACAGCACATCTTTAAGAAAAACATCCAATCTTAATTTAAGATTTGTCAGTAATGGAGAATCCACCATGACTCTTGATAAATAGTTCCTTTGGTTAATTTCGCTCACATAAAAATTGATGCCTTATTTCTAACATGAATTTGTCTAGCTTTATCTTTCAGCCATTGGATCATGTTACATCTTTCTCTGCTAGATTGAAGAACCCATTACTGTGTATTTTCTCCCCATGTAGATACTTTTAGACTGTATCAAGTCATCCCTTAACCTTTTTATGGTTAAGTAATTAAATTGAGCTCCTTGAGTCTATCACTATGAGGCAGGTTTTCTAATCCTTTAATAATTCTCATGGCTCTTCTCTCCAATTTATCAACATCCTTCTTGAATTGGGAAACCAGAACTGGACACAGTATTCCAGCAGTGGTTGCCCCAGTGTACACTACTGAGGTAAAATAACCACTTCTAGTTGCAATTCCCCTATTTATGCATCTAAGGATTGCATAGGTCCTTTCAGCCACAAGCGTTGCACTGAGAGCTCATATTCAACTGATTGTCCACCATGATTTTCAAATCTTTTTCAGTGTCACTGCTTTGCAGGATATAAGTATTCTATAAGTATAGCGTATATTCTTTGTGCCTAGATATATACATTTACATTTAATTATATTAAAAAGCATATTGTTTGCTTGCACCCAATTTACCAAGTGATACAAATCGTTCTGTATTAGTGAACTATCCTCTTCATTATTTACTACTCTCCCAATTTTTGTGTCATCTGAAAACTTTATCAGTGATAATTTTATATTTTCTTCCAGGTCTTTAACGAAAATAGTAAATAGGATAATCCCTACATGACCCCATTCGAACATAATTTCCTGTTTACAATTACATTTTGTGACCTATGAGTTACCTATCTTTTAATTCATTTAATATGTGCCGTATTAATTGGCGGGTCCCTTGAAATATGTGTTACCTACTTATGCTTATACTGCTTAATCTGTTCCATTTTATATTTAGCTGTGATGCTCAGAATAAGTTTCCCAAACCTGAAGAAGGGCTCTGTGTAAGCTCAAAATCTTGTCTCTTTCATGAATAGAAGTTGGTCCAGTAAAAGATATTACCTTACCCATCTTGTTTTTCTCATGCTCATTTTATTCATTCTAGTTTTTTACTCAGAATCTCACGTGGTATCATATCAAACCTTTATCTTTAGCAATGGTGCTTATAATCCCATCAAAAAAAGATATCAAGTTAATTTGATAGGCTCTATTTTCTGCAAACCCATGTTGATTGGCATTAGTTATATTACCTTCTTTTAATTCTTTACTAATTGAGTCTGGTATCAACCACTCCGTTGTATTGCCCAGGGCTGATGTCAGACTGACAGATTTATAATTACCCAAGTCATCCCATTTACCTTTTTAAAAGCTGGCACAACATTAGCTTCTTCTAGCCTTCTGAAACTTCCTCAGTCTTCCAAGACTTATTGAAAATCCACAACAGTGGTCCAGTGAGCTCCTCAGCTAATTCTTTTAAAACATTTGGATGCAAGTTATTTGGACCTACTGATTTTTAAATGTCTAATTTTAGTAGCTGCTGTTTAACATCCTCCTAAGATACTAGAGGAATGGAAAGAGTGTTATGAGAAGACAACATCATTTGGTTTTCTCTTAATATGGGACAGAAATATTTATTGAACACTTCTGCATTTTCTGCATTACAATTAATAATTCTTCCATTTCCATTTAGTAATGGACCTACACCATTGTCAGGATTCTTTATGTTCCTCATATATTTAAAAAACTCTTTATTGTCCTTAACTCTGAGGTCCATAGATTTCACCTTGTGTCCCTTTGCTTCCCTTATCTATTTTCTGCAGTTCCTTCTATTTATATTCATCACTATCAACTTCTTCTTTCTTCCATCTGATATATATTATTTTTTAATTTTTTATAGCTGCCTTCACTTTTCCCTCTAAACCAGACTGATTTTTTTAACCAATATGGACTTCTTCCTTAATTGTGATATTATAGATTTTTGGCCATCCAATAAAGTGTTTAAAAAATTCCCAATTTTTGTTCACATTTTTTGGCTTAAATTCTTTCTCTCAACTGGCTCATAATTGTTTTCAGGTTTGTGAAAAGGACCTTTTTAAGCACGACATATATATGTGATGAGTCTGGACTTTATTCTGTGTGCACATTATAGATGTGATCAAGTCATAATCAATTGTACTTAGTACTTAAACTACCATTAATTTTTAGTTCTGTGATTAGGTCATCTTTATTGCTCAAGATAAAGTTTAAGATAGAATTTCCCTGTGTTAGATACAACATGTTTTGAGTTAAGAAATTATCCTCTATATTTATTTAGAATTTTCAAGGATGCTTTAGTACTAGCAGAATAGTAGGCTAGCATATATCACTTAATTTGAAGCCCCCCATGATCATGCGACTTTTTTTACTACACATTATATAAAGGTGCATAAGAAGGTCGTCAACCTGTTCCCTAGTGCAATTAAGTTGTCGGTAGCAGACACCAACTAATACCTGTTTTTGTGCTTTATCTATTAGGACAGATGATCTATAAACATTGAAGATCTTTTTTTTTTTTTGAGTTACCAGTAACTCAGAAACAGGTAATGCCATTTTTGAAATAGAATGTCAGTCCTTGTCTCCTTTTGTCCATTCAGTCCTTCCTAAATAGCTTATAACCATTTATTTTAACATTCCAATTATGTGATTCATCAGCCAAGGTTTCAGTAGTACCAACTAGATTGAATTTATGCTCATAAATGAGCAATTCCAATTCCTCTTGTTTGTGACCCAGGCTTCTTGCATTGGTGTACAGCCAATTAAAGAATTTCTTCTCTGTATTTCCTTTGGTGCCTGGATTAATTTTGTATAAATATTCCTGAGACTCGCCGTTCCTTTTCCATAAGCAAATATCTGCGAAGCCCATTGGGAAAATATCTCATCCCTCTCTAGTGCTAGTCCACACAGAGGATCAGTTAGCTCAAGTGTCAGATGACTGTGAGGTAGAGCTAACAGTTCCATCCCTGCTGATGAACCATGCAGGTGTCAGTATGATTCCACATGATGCAGTTTGTTTGCTTCTGTTTGATGTTTTCAAAAACCTAGGAAAATATGATCCTGCAATTAAAGACCATATCATAATACATACATAATACATAATATATACAATGAAAGGGAGCCAAGTAAAGGTTGCACAAGTAACCTTGATTTTGGCATTTACTAACTTTTGAAAGCTCAGCTTTGTATCCTTAATAATGTTCTTTTAAGATAGGTGTTTTTGTTGCTGTCATCTTTTGTGTGACTGTGTGTAATACACATGCACTCTATTTATAATTGTAATAAGATTAGACGTGCATGTTGTTGTTTTTAGTCTTTCAGGGTGCAATTCACCTCAGTTCAGAATAGTCCACCCATTATCAATGCCCTACTTAAGTCCCATCTAAGCCCTCAAAATGAGACTTTAGAGGGACTAGTCATTTGCAGGGCCTCTGCACAGGGGTGCATCTCACCTGTAATGAGTGAGAATACATGGATCAAAATGGACCATGAACATGACAGTAATGAAAACCTTAGCGCTGCTGCGCAAGGCAATGGATAGTATTCAGTAATTTAGAGTCTTGTTGAGAAAATTGAGATAATATTTAAGAATATTCACACAGTAATTTACAGAGCTGGAATACAACTCTGTAAAATGTGACATTTTACTGTTCATTCTGATTAAGCATGCAAAATAAAATACATGAACTGAAAAATAAGACTAGTGTAAGAACTGTGAACCCTTACCAGAGGAAAATCAAGTCAGGTGATTTCAACCTTTGTTTTATTGACCATCTCTTAAAGGTCTTGGGGTTGAGTGAGGCCTTGAATGGTATTATTTTAAATTAAACCTAGAAGTTACCTTCTAATTAAATGTAAGTTACTCCAAGAAGAGTTTTGCTACTGAGAGAGATATTCCTATTGAGACATCTATTTTGAAAGTAGCCATGATTGGAGTAAGATTCAAATGTGACAGTTCAAGCACTGGAATATATTTGGATCATGTCCTTGCCATTCTGAAGAGGATAAACAATTTGCTCAGATCAAGTGGCAGCTATTGGAGTATTGCAGTACTTAAGTGTATTGAAGCTGCAGGTGCATTTGGTGGGAGAGTAATTTATTTTTAATCATTCCACAAAAATCTGAGACTTTTGTTGAAAAGACAGACTAAAAAATGCATTCATTTTTCATTTTTACCGAATTTATTTGCAATAGACCAAGCTCTTTAATTATAGTTTCTGTTTCCTTCCATGAGATACGTTGGATGAGAAGCTAAGACATCCACAGCAAAACTCCATGAAAATAAGAAAAATGAGGCAGGATTTTAGCTGCAAAAGTGAAGTTAAGAAAGGCATACTAAATTCACCATAAAAAGATACAACCACCATGAAAAAGATATCTCCTTACCCCCCAATACAGAATGTGCACTTTCTCACACCTGGAGAAGAACTCTTCTTGTTATTTCTGTGACTCTAGAAATAGCTCTGTATTCATAGGGCTGAATCCCATTTGTCTTATTGCCAGCATTCAGAGATCCTTTACACAGGGCATTCCCAATCTCAAGCAACCCATGGAAATCCCACATGAAACTATCCATTCCACAGTTTATTTTTAGCATGAGAGAATCAGGAACAGATTGAGCAGGTCTCCAGCTGAAGCTTCTGAACAAGTTCCTAAATGAGTTTTATCTTCATGTTCCCATTTTACCATCCCACAGACAATTTCTCCAATTTGCAAATGTGACAGCTTTTTTCCTCCTCTACTTCAAGCATTCCTATTGCTTGATATGAGGACGTACTCCCAGGGTCTCTCTCAGGATCATAATAATATTAATATTGGCCTAAATTAAGAAGGAAATTCACTATTATCTCGTCTTGGATAATTTTTCAATCAGAACTTTCTACAGAGAAAACCTGGAACTAATACACTGATGGGGTTTTCCTAAATAAATCAGAAAGCACATGATCAAACCTGTCCCAGAGAGAAAAAATCATCTTCTCATGTCCTGGGTGGAGCCAAGTTTCCTATTTCTATAGGTACTGCTCATCAAGGGGGAGGTGAAAACCAAGATTTATGTGGCAGAATTTGGATTAACCAGAATACAACCTGCACCCAAACATATCCTCATTCGTTGTAAATCAATTTTACAATTGGGCTGGTGATGGTCTCTTTGCGGAAACATCAAAGTGCTCTGTGGCCAGGAAGTGAGGTGGTTCATGATATCTTTCAAAGCTGAGCAATGTCTCTGCTAAATGCTTTCCCATCTTTCCCAATGCTCTCCAAATTTATATAAAAGATAAGAAGAAGGGAGTAGTGGTGTACCATTTATGCCTTTTTGGCTGAAGAGGTTATGCTTCTTAAGCCTGATTAACTTAACATTGGATCTTCTGCTGTGTCTGTCTCAGAGAGTAAGTCTGCCATGACAAGAACCAGTTCTCCATCCAGAACCAGGGGAAACATAGCATTGAGATCCTCTAAGAGGCCTTTGTGTGAATATAGTGAGTTTCTGAGGAATAAGGTCAAGTCTCTGCAGTACAATGTTATCAGTGTGTTCTAGAAAAAGATGTTTTGGGATTTACAAATCCCAACAGTAAATATTTGCTTGGAACAACAGCTCTTATTCTAGTCCAACAAAGTAATGGAACATGTTGTTGGAACCTCATTCTGCTCCCTTTAAAGCATTATCCACACTGAACTAGTGCAGGAGATATCTTTATGCTTCCAACAGAGAAGACCTTATCATTACTGTCTCTAATTAGACAAGTTTTAGGAGTTAGCAACCTTTTCTGATGAGACTTAGAATGGTATTATTAATTTAGACAAGTAGTCCTCACAGTCTGTCATAGCATTCACTCCCAAAATAAATTGAAGAAATATTCTTCTTTCTGTTAAGCATCAAAATCCTGTCCTTAGAAGAATTGACAATCTTAGGGTAGAGAAGTCTTGTCTCCTGTACTAAGATGGTCACTTGGCCATCAATAAATAAATTAACCAATTCTACATATTGGCCATCTTGTCTATAGTCAATGCCATTTTTGGCAGAAGTCTTCTCTATGCCTTAGTGCTAGGGGAAGATGGAGATTTTATATAATTGTCAGAGGCCCAGCCTACCTCTGATCCACAGCTCAGATTCACCTTGGAGTACTTAACTCAGTGAGTAACTGGGAGGCAGTTAATTAGGCAGGGAAGCAATTGGGCATGATAAAAGGCTGAGGACTCAGTTAGAGGGAGAACTCAGGTTTTAGTGGATCGCAAATTGAATGAGTCAGCAATGTGATGCAGTTGTGAAAAACACTAATATCATTCTGGATCTGTAGAAACAGGAATGTTGTATGTAAAATATGGGAGGTAACTGTCCTGCTCTACTTGGCACTGGTGAGGCCTCAGCTGGAGTAGTGTGTCCAGTTCTGGCTGTTACACTTTAGGAAAGATGCAGACAAATTGCAGAGAGTCCAGAGGAGAGCAACAAAAGAGATTTAGGAGAGCTGACATATAAGGAAAGGTTAAAAAACCTGTCATGTTTGGTCTTGAGAAATGAAGACTGAGGGAGGACCCAAGAACAAGTCTTCAAATATGTGAAGGGGCTGTTATAAAGAGGACAGTGATTGTTCTCCATGTCCACTGAAGGTAGGACAGGAAATAATGGGCTTAATCTGTAGCAAGGGCAATTGAAGTTAGCTATTAGGAATAACTTTCTAACCATAAATATAGTTACATTCTGGAATAAGTTTCCAAGGAGGGTTGTGGAATCCCCAAAATTGGAGGTTTTAAGAATAGGGTGAATAAACACCTGTCAGAGATGGTCTATATTTACTTGGTCTTGCCTCAGCACATGGGGCTGGACTTGATGACCTTTTGAGGTCCTTTCCAGTCCTACATTTCTATGATAACCCTGAAGGAGACAGACACTATTAATGACATGGCCAGAGGACTGGGTCTTAACAAGGACGTGATGAACACAGAATCCACTGTGTCTGCATAAGGGGGATGAAGGAAGGTTGATATATCTCCACATTCCACCTGAAGGGGTGCTAACATAATAAGACACCATTTGACAATAACCTACCCTTTTTTGGATATCCCTGTTTAAAATATGATCTTGCTTTCCACCCTGGAAGCACAGTGCTGTGAAAATTATATTGTAAAGAATTATTTTGTAAAAGATCCACAGATCTGATCCACATTGGAGGCACTCAGCATAGAGATAGAAATTGACATTCAAAGATTTGCTTTTGTTCTGTTATGGAGAACTTCCTATGTTCCACAACAGAAGAAATTTTTGTGCTTTTTCTTCAGAAAATGTTTAACACAATCTGTAGTTTAAGAATATGGTATTGAATTATCCTGGCTGTGGAAGTTGCATCAAATTGAGGGAACTTAAGGGGGTGAGACATTTCCCTCCTTTCCGGTGACTGACTGGACTGGTTCTGCTCTAAAGCTTCCAGTAGGCTGAAGTGCCACTGTAACAAATTGGTGGACCTTATGACCTGAAGAAAGGAAATTTTCAGGTAAACATCGATAATTTCCTCTAATCTAAGAAGATAAGTGACATAAAAAGACAGGAGGAGGAGAGGGGGATCTATTTTGTAAAAAAAAAGATGTAAATTACTTCCTTTATTTTAAGACATACTATGGGGTGGGACATTCTGTCATCCTATTACAGGTCAAAGTGTTTGCTTTGAAGGAGGTGTTGAAACTGTTCAATATCACATTTGGTGAGACCTGTTTTGTTTTCTTGCCGCCCCATTTGTGACACTTTATTATGGATGTCCTAATATGGTCATTTAATGCTGTTGAGGCTTTTGTGCCACAACTTAGACACGCTGTTCACAGAGGACTATTTTTTCTGCACTTTAACTCCACAATGCAAGATATAATATGTTAAGATGTGGATTTTGTTAAAGAACATTAATGGAAACCTGTTCTCATTGTTATTTTGTGACCACATTTGTAATGCCAATAAGATGTTATGACTCCCAGAAGACTAGGATATAAAAGATGCAAAACCCAGTCTTCCACTTCAGAGTCTTTTAACCACAACATGTCTTGAATCAAGAATACTATCACTGAATGCAGTCAAATTCACTAGTTTTTAACAATATTCCCTGCAGTAATTCTAACAGACAGAGTGTTGAATAAAAAAGGACATTTCATTTTTTCTCAGGGATCTCTCTGATTATCTTGTGCCAGAGTTTTTGAAAGACTTATATACTGTGTATAATTAACCATTAGAACCCACTTTCATGTGATATTACTGAGGCAAATAGAATGTTTTCCTTTTATTTACTTGTCTTAAGGAGGCAGCATGGCCTAGCAGAGAGAGCAGAGAACTGGGATTTGAAGAGGTGGATTCGATTCCTGGCTGTGCCACTGGCCTGCTGGGTGACCAAGTCATGTTCCCTCTCTGTGCCACGCTTTCCCTCTTTTCAATATAGGGATACTGACACTGAGCTTCTTAGCAAAGTGCTCTGAGATCGACTGATGAAAAGCCCTGTCCACAAGTTAGGTATTAATAATATTATCTAACTACAGATGCAATTCCTACTTATAAATGATATGATGAAAAACTCCGACCCTGATCCTCAGGTCTGGATGAGTTGGCCACAGGAGTGCTTTAACATACGCCAATTTAGGAGCCATTACACTGGCTCAGGATTGCTGGAGTGCAGCACTACCCTGGCCATGTCCCCAACTCAGCCCCTGTAAAGGGGCCTGCGAAGGGATGGTAGTGTAGAAGCAGCTAAGGGGAATTGTCAGCCAGCTAGTTAGGCCAGTCTTAGGGCCATTTTGTACTGCTGGCCTTTTAACATCTAGGAAATCCTCCTCCTCCTTCAGGACAAAACTGATCACCTGGTGGGATTGGGAAAAGATTTCCTTTATGTAATATAACATTGCCCAAGTGGACTGCTGCAGTGTATGTTGCAGAGTAAAAGAGATGATTTTCTTCTGAAACATTCAGTGCTGACCCCTGCGAAAAGCAAGGTATTTGATGTATTGGATAGTTAGTCTGTTCTGGTTTGGAAATTCCTGTTTCAAACATGAATTCTTCATGGGAACTGTGATTTCTGAAAGTAATTGTCCGTTGAACAACATGATGGATACTTGGGCCTTTGGACTCAGGACTGTATAGGCAGGAGGATCAGTAAATGGATTTACCTGATATAGAATGTACCCAGTATTCCAACACAATACAGAATGTGGAGGGAAGCAGCACATACATTACAGGATGTGACCACAGAGAAGTGAAAGGGTTAAAACCTGTTAGCATGAAGTGTTTGAAGCCCACTAATGGAACTGGGGTAAGCAAAATTAAATCTTGTTAAACCTGAGATTAATATGTTGCTTCTTGTTAAAGGCTGAATAGGATTTCAGAGTCTTCTGGGAAACAGATGTACAGTCTCAGAATTTTAGATTGCTTTCTTTTGTTTTTTTCGTAGATATCATCACAGCCCTTGCTAGGAAAGGTAGAAACTTCCACTTTATTTGGAAAGGGTTGGGGGCAGGAGGGAGATGCAGAAGGTGCTGGGGAAAAGGAATGGAAACAGAGTAATTGTAAACAAGTATTGAAATCCCTAATCTGCAAAGCATATGAATTCAAACAGTGAAAAATAATTAGAAATGAGTGCAAAGTGTGAAGTTCAGAGCCTGATCTAAATTTGCCCAAGCTCAGAATTGTGGGATTCTGATTTGGCCCTGTCTCTAAAAGAAAAATTACATCACTTGTATGGGTCTTGTCTAAAGAGAGTGTCCCAGATCCCATGTCATAACACGGAATATTTATGCTGCTCTGCTAGTGCAAAGGAGCTGTAAATCAGCATAATCGCCTTCTTTCATGTCCTTGCCATATTGTATGTAGCCAAGGAAAGACATGGCCAGAGTCCTGTTGCCCTCATGGATTCTTATCTAGTTGAGCTTGTGGGCTATTACAGTTAGAAGCAATTCACTGCAGCCCTGACACCACTGAAGTTCCACCATAGGCTGAGTCAGCTCCTGGACAGCCCTAGAATAGGGGAGATACTAAAGTAATATAAAGCCACATTTTTATTCCTAGAGCCATGCAAATCTGCAAATATCTGCTGTATATCCGTGGATCCAGATTCGGATATCTGTAGACCATTTTTTGTGGATCATGGATCAGATATGGATCTCAAAGGCAGGGAAGTTGTCTACGGCTCATAGCCTTTGATCTGCCTTCAAGATCCAGGGATGGGAGTCAACCAATCAGCTGTTCCATGGGGGGCCCTGGGAGCTGGCCCAAATCAGTTGTTCAACTCAGCTGCCTTCACAGGATTGCTGACCACAGGGCACCAATTCCAGCCAGCCGCCTTGGAGGAAGACAGTCCCCTAGAGCAGCCTTTAATCTCCCGGGAACCTGGACTTGCTATATTCCTGAGGAGGGGCTGGGATCCCCCAGGCAAGGTCATCCCACCTCTGGCAGGGATGACTTCACAATGGGGGAGCTCCCAGGGAACGGAAAGTGAGTGCCTGGGCCCAGAGCTGGCTCCCCTTTAGTGAGGGAGCAGCAAGTGAGAGCCCAGCCTTGGGATCACAGGAGGCTGAGAAGAAAGCCTCTGCTTAGCCCAGCTCCAGAAGTCCCCCAGGGGAGAGGCCACCTCCCACTCCCCTCATCCTTCTTCATTTTTATCCTCAACCCCCCTGGCAGCCCAGTCCTCTTCCCTTCCATTCTCCCAACTCATCAGGCAGCCCAGACCGTCTTCTGTTCCGCTGCCCCCATAATAGCCCGATTAGCTGGCCACCGATCAGCTGTTGTGCTGCTAACTGATAGGTGGTGGCAGTGGGGGAGGTTGCCAAACAGCCCTGGGCTGCTGCCTGATTGGCAGCCCTGGGCTGCTGGTGCAGTGCGGATGTGGGTACATGTAAAGCAGGGAGTATGGATTACGAATTGGATAAATGTTGATGCTTGCAGATGTGGATCAGATGCAGATCCAAATTTTTGTATCTGCACAGGGCTCTATTTATTCTTCCTCAGGCAAATGGAGTCCCTTACATAGAAGCATTGTTGTGTGAAGACAACTGAACCCAGAATGAAGATGAAGGCTTCTCAAAGAAAGTTGGAGACCATTCTTGGCCTGTCTGAAGACAATATTAAGAATAATACAAGCAATCTGCCAAATCGTGATATTGGTAATTTATCTCTTGGTCTTCTTGGCCTCCCATCATCTTCAAATGCTATTTATGAATATTAAGAAAAAACCTGCCGGGAACAGTCCTTCACTGGGCAAAGGATGGACAATGCAGGGCAATCAGCATGCTCTTCCATGACTTAGCTCAGACCAGAGTTTAGGGCAATCCTTGATGGTGACATTCAGTAGCACAAGCATTGTTTGATTAGTCTGCAAACTACAAAACCAAGGAAACCTATAGGAACCAGTTTGTGTCCACTGGCTTTAACAAAGCATAACATTTTTATTAATTGAAAATGAGTTTTGTCCCTTCTCTACCCTAAGGAATCATATAGACAAGATGATTCAATGGGTTTTTCAATGATTAGATCCTGTTTCTGTGATATTTTTAGAGCAAGTGCACTCAAAATATATAGCCTCAGTTCTTACTGTACATTGAAACAATGAAACATTAAAGCAATTCCAGAATTGCAGGAAATGGAAAAATAGAATAGAATGTAATATAAAGTAAAATAAAAGACTCCAAAGAACAAAAGATCAATGAATGCGTGCAATGTACATAAACTAAAAGTAAAATTTCCATCTTGATACATGGTCAATCAATTTGGAGCAATGGACCAGAGGACATAATGGGTACTTTCCATATCTAATTTCTACATTAACAATTTGGATTAATCATACTCTAAAGGGGGAGCTCATATGTTTAGCCACAGTAGATTCCTGGGTACTGCATTAGAGGAATTGAGGAAATGGGGTAATCAAAATTTATTATTTTTATTCTTAGCAACTGCTTAGAGTCTCTTCATAAACAGTAAGGGCTGGTCTACACTACGTAGTTAGGTTGACATAAGTCAGCTTACGTTGACCTAATTGTGTCAGCATCTACACTACAGCCTTCTTCCTGCTGATGTACTACACTGACATCATAACTCCACTTCCACAAGAGGCATAAGGCTTATTTATGTCAGTGTACTTAGGGCGATGCAGTGTTTGTGTACACACTGCGTCCCTTACATCACTGTTGGCAGAAGCCATAAAATTGACAAGAAAGCCAGAGTGCTAGAGCCCAGATGAGAGCTGGGGTGAGAAGCCCTGGCAGTTTCCCCTCCCATTCCTACCTGGGAGCCAGGGCAAGAAGCCCGGGCACCCCTCGTGCCCCTGCTGGCTCACTGCGAGGCTCCCAGGTGGGGGTGGAAGCTGCTAGTGGAACTGAGAAGCCAGGCTCTTAGCTCTCCACACTGCCCCTCTTATGTCGATGGAAGTGCTCCTGGAGAGGATGCACACTGCATACTCAAGGAGGGTAGTGTGGACATGCACCATCACTGTAGTTGATGGCTGTACATTGACCAAATATAGGTCGACTTACATTTCTAGTGTAGACATACCCTAAGAGATTGTACTGCCAATTTGTCGGTACAACTTACGTCGCTTCTGAGCAACGTGAATTACACTGGCAGAAGTGCCAGTATGGACAGCACTGTGCTGGCAGGAAAATTTCTTCCAGTGACATAGCTACTGCCGCTCATGGAGGTTCTCGCCCGTCGGTATAGTGTGGTTACATGAGTGATCTAACAGAGGCACAGCTGCATCGGTACAGCTGTGCTGCTACAAACTTTCTAGTGTAGATATGGCCTAAGTCCACAAGAGCTAAAATCCATTCTTGTCTACGTAGTGGAGTTCATTTATCATGCCCATTTAATTCCATGTCATGATAAATGATTTAGAAAAATAGAATATTTACTTAGTTTAGATAGGTGCTAGAAGAGTCCAAGGCATCTCACTAATGTTGGGTGGTTACTTTGGTTTATTTTAAAATTGAGAGTCACATGAATGCCATAAAGTTTCTGATTTTAGCAAATGTCTTTCTGAATATGATGACTATCAGGCAGGCAATATTTAAAACAAACAAACAAAACAAAAAACCTCAACCCCTATGCCCCCACAAAAGAAAAAGCTATTCCAAGTGAAAAGCACACTATTCTCACAAAAAGGGAGTGATCTAGACTGCAATTTGTAAAGCAAGTCAGGAATAAAATATACCCTGGAGATACATTTGGATTGAGTTTCCCTTTGAGAACCACTAAGAGATTTATGTGATTTCAGTAGCATTTTCTGCCGCTACTTGCTGGGAATAATTTCATTGCTATTCTTCTCATAAAAATCCAGTATGCATTCTATCTAGGGAACTAATGCTGCATGTGCAACTCCCAGAGAGATGGATGGAAGTTGTGTATGTTTGTCTGAGGGAAGGATATGGCACTATTTTAAGAGTGTTCTGCCAAAGCTTTAAGGAAGTTCAAGATAGATGATTAATTCATCACCCCATATGACCCTAATAGCCGTGCTTTTTGAGGGCATTTTCAAAAGCACTCAACACTGGTATAATTGCGCCAGTTGAAGTCACAGGTAAAACTCCCATTGACTCTGATGGGAGTAGAGTTAGGCCAGTGCAGAGTACTTTTGCAAATTCCATCATAAGGATCTGAAAAAAAAATTGTATACATTGTAAAAATTGTATAAATTGTATAAATTGTATAAATTCAAAGCCAATTCAAAACTGTATAAATTCAAAGCCAAGGAAAGTCCAAGATTTTTTTTTTGGTCCAAGATCTAAATATGCCTTTATTCTCTGTTGGAGACATTTCTGCATTCTGTATGCATTTCTTAAATACTAATCACCATAGTATCCTAGGAACTGTCAGAAAATTAAGAACAACAAGAAGTTGGATTCAAGTAACACCAAATCCCCTTTCCTTTCCTTGGTTCAGCTCTCTGTCTCCATCTCATAATGAAAATGTTTCTATGTTTGTCTTCAGATCTTTTGATTGGGGAATGCCTTATGAAGAGATGTGTCTTCCTGCATGTCCTGAACATGGTGAAGCTTGGGCTTATATGGGCCCGTCCTTTGTAGAATTCCTAAAGCTATGTTTCTTCCTTTGCAAATCCCTGCCTCTGGCTTTGCAGAATATGAACTCTGGCCTTGCCTATTTTACTTTTTGTTTGGATCTCAAATGTTGTTGTGGCTTGTGAAAGGAGAATCAATCCTTGTAATAAAGTAATAGAGTCTGTTTATCCCATCGTGAGTGATGTTGATGAGCACCAGTGCCTTAAAACCTATTCCTTTTCATGGGAAGCTTTGGATTTAACTATCTTGAATAATTTTGTAACATCTGCAAACTTTTCCATTTTGCTGTTCGCCTCCTTTTCAAGGTTATTAATGAATACGATGAACAGCACAGATCCCAGTACAGATTATTAGGGGACCCTGCTATTTATGCCACTGTAACTCTACGTAATGCATTGATTTCAGTGGAACTAGATGGGCATAAAAAGAATAAAACTTTGGTGAATCAGCCTCATTGTAATCATCACACATTTGGTTTATTCAGTCTCTCCTTTTTTTTTTAAGTTTCATTACACTTTCTTCATTTTGAAGTACATTAATTACTATGGAAAAATTGGAAACTGATGCCATGTGTGATGGTGGAGCTTAGTAATGCACTCAAGTGCAGGAGAGTCAATTTATGTCTGATACTAGTTTGAAATTTGTTGTGTACAATAGCTGGTGAAATATAATACAGATATTGACTACCTCCAAGGGCAAGAGATTAAAATACTACCAAGGTAGAAATAATTTGTGAGCATGAGACTGTCATAGTTTTCAGTCATCCCTTTTTTACATTGTGCTTCCTCCATCTGTTTGTTATATCCAGCTGTTGCCTCTCAGCTTGTACTTTAGATTGTAAACTCTTCTTGATACATCCAGACTGTTAGCTCCCAGCACAACTGAGTCCTGATCCCCGACTAGGGCTCCTGTGTGCTACCACAATACAAACAATAATAAAAGTTATGGGCCATATTGCACAACAGAGAGAACAACCTATTACTGAATGGAAATTTTTGTAACTTATTTCCGTTGGTGCAAGTAAGATTATTGCTAGTATTTAGTACTTTTTAAAGATGAAATATCATTGAAGACAATTTCTGATTTTTATTCAAATTCAAATGACTTGATATAGAGTTTTTCTTTTTCCCCATTCACCTTGCTCTACTCAGGATAGCCTTTGCTCATCTGTTTTGTTTTTAGCATTCAGCAGTGTGTGCTTCCAATTCATGCCTTTAAGAAAGAAAGTTAAAAATTGTAAAAGCGACACCACTTTCAGAACTCCAGTTTGTTTCTCAAGTTCCTAGCCAAACTACACATTTTCATTATCTTTTAACTCCTCCCCAAATGCCACAAAATTCTTGATAAAATATACCTTTTAATTTAATTTTATTTAAAGAATATTGTGTCTTTTACTCTAGCCAGATGTTAGATGTTGCTTATTGTCCCTGGGCTGGAAGTCCTTACTGCCTCTGGGATTGGGCAAGTGGGCTGTCACTCTTTCTCCACAGAACAGAAAAGAGGCCCACTTGAACCTATTGCTTAATCACAAGGGCTGCAAACAACCTATCAGCACTTGTCACCTATTGTTCCTTTTTCACTACCTCTTAAGCACTGAGGAATTGACCAGTCAGCCAGTAAAGTGTATCTGGAGTGGCTCTTAACCCCTTCTGCAGATTCCCTTTCCAGATATCTGTTACTTCAGTGGCTTTTAGATTTTTTGTAATGACTGCCAACTTTGTCTCCATTATTCTGTTATCCTCTATTTACTATCCATCTATTTCTAGAAGCAGATTCGTTTTTAAGGTGCCATTGCAGCATGGTGGGGGAAAAGGCAAAAAATACCAGGTCCAGTAGAAATGAGTTTGTGCTGCCAGGATATTTAGACAAAGGTTTAAGGGTAGACTAGCCCATACAGTGACACAGCTGTGTTGGTACAGCTATGCTGCTGTAAGAGCACTTGTGCAGCCACGTTATGTCGACAGGAGAGAGCTCTCCCACCAACAAAATAAAACCACCTAAATGAGTGGCAATAGCTATTCTCCTCTGCTGACGTAGCGCTGTCCACACTCGTGTTTATGTTGGCAAACTTATGTCACATGAGGGGAGTGGGTGTTTTTTCACTCCCCTGAGCAACAAAAGTTTTGCCAGCATAAGTGCTAGTGTAGACAAGACCTGTGTCTACACTACAAGTGTTTCAGCTGCAGCTACACTCCTGTAGCAGTGCCATGTAGGCCTGGCCTACACCAAAAACTTAGCTATATCACTCACGGTTGTGAAAAATGTGATGCCCTGTACAAAGTAGTTGATTGCCCTAACCCCCACGGTAGACACAGCAAAGTCAAGTGAAGGATTCTCTCATCGACCTAGTTACCACCTCTTAGAGAGCTGGCTTATTTGCATTGACATGAAACCCTCTTCTGGCCTTTTGGGAAGTATCTATGTAACAGCATCAGAGCTGCAGTGCCATAGCTATAGTTGCTGTTGTGTAGACATTCCTTTTGATGCTTGTTACAGCAATGGAAGGAATTTTTCTGCCATTATAGTAAATCCACTCCGTTCACAAGTTCTTTACATCTACCTCGCTGTGCGTACATTGGAGGTTATGTTGACCTAACTATTGGCACCCAGGGAATGAAATTTTTTATACCCACGAGTAAGGTTAAGATTCTGTCAAGGGTATTTTTAGTAAAAGTCAGGGACAATACACAGGCATGTATGTATGGAAGCCATGATCAGCTGTTGAATGCCAGGATATGGTGCCTGATCAGCTGTTTGGTGGCTTCAGGGCAAAGAGCTGCTTCAGCCCTGCCCCAAAATCACCCCCATGATTTCTATGACAAAATTGTAATCCTTTGCTATGAGCAGTGGATCTAATTTTAAATGTAGCCCTTAGATAAGCGCAAACTAACTTCTAGTTAGGGGCAGTAAGTAATGGAATGAATGAACTCTGCACCGTGCCTCACAATGAAGGGGTTAAAATCCTAAAATATACAGCCTGTGTGCTTGCATCTGGTGCTGAAATTGCAAGGGAGAAAATCCACCTTAGCCTCTGGCTGTCTGTGATCTGGCAGCTAGTTTAATTGGACAGCAGCAGTTCCTTGAGGGGAATGTTAATGAGACCTACTGGCAGCCTACACCTGATTCCCTGCATGAGCAGAGAAACAGCAAGGGACAAGGGCTCTGATAGCTTTAGGAAGAAAACACAGAAGCTTGAGCTTGGTGAGAGCAAGACTATTTTTGTTTGTTTGTTTTTTGAGAATGGCTAGTAAGGACAAACTTCACCTGTATTTTGGGAACTGTTGGTTGAAGGTTGCTTTACTTGCTTTTGAAATTGTTGGCTGGGGGACTTGAGAAATCTTGGAACAGAAAAGTCTTATACTTCAGCCTGGAAGAATCCTGGACGTATGATCAACCATTAAACTGCAATGTGTGACGTGAAACTCTGCATTGCCACTTTCCTTTGTAACTTATTGCATCAACTGTTTTGTCAACAGTTATGTCTTAAACCCAAGCCACAAAACAATCAAACAAACAAAAATCCCTAAGCATTTTTTATCAAGCCATGCAGGAAACAAGGCACAAACAAGAAGAATGAGTTTAACATTGCAGGCCACAGCTTTATAAAGTTAATCCCAGATGGTGTATGGGGAAGATGAAACTGACTGCTGTCCCTCCCACCATTCCTGTAACTATGAAGCAGTTAGTCCTGAAAATACAGTTAGACCCAAATATCTAATTTAACCAAGAGGGAGGGAAGACACCATGCACTGTGTGTCTATGGATTAAGAACCACAGCAGTGCAGTTTCAACTGCACCATTGTAATGTAGGAGGAAGGGATTTTTCCCATCACTGTTGTAAATCTGCACCCTCTAGAAGCAGTAGCTCGGTCAATGGAAGAATTCTTTGGTCAACTTCTTGGTGTCTACACTGGGACTTAGGTTGGCTTAACTACATCCCTCAGGGGTGTGAATTTTTTACATCTTGAGTGACGTAGCTAGATTGACCTAAATTTTAAGTGTACACCAGGCTTCAGCCTTACTCCCACACCCTTATTCTACATACCAGAACCAGAGATACAACTTATGATAGGAGAAGAACTCAAAGTTGGGTGGGAGAGGAGAAAAGTCACAAAGGCTCACAGACAAGGCAATTTTTTAAAAATGGAACCAGGGTGCTAATGAGCACACTTAAAATACTGTTTACCAAAGCTTTGTTCCCAGATTATAATGGACCTCCCCCCCGACCCCATACATGCTGTTGTTTCAAACCCCTTTATGCACTGGTTAGGATTGTGGCCTGTAGAGGTCCCTGGCATAGTGTAAGGGAGAGCTGATAAGCCTCCCAGTTTAGGGCTAGGGTTGGGGCATGTGGATGTCACTGGCATAGGGTTAGAGTTAGGGCCACTAAGGCTCCCTTGCTTAGCATGAGGGCAAGGGCCATGAGTGGTCCCCATACTAAGTTTTAGGTGAGGACTGGAGGAAGCTCTTCAGGTTATGGTTGGGGCTGATAAGGCTTCCTGGTCAAAAGTTAAGGTTGGTATGTTTCTCTGACCTAGTGGTTGGTGTTGGAGGCAGCTAATGTTCCCCCAGGTTAGGAATAGAGTTTAGGGCAGTAAGGCTCCATGTGTGAGGTTTAGGGTTGGGGCCTGTAAGGGATCCTGGGCTAAAGATAAGGTTAGAACCAGTAAGGCTCCCTGGTCTAGGGTTATATTTAGGGCCTATATAGCTCCCTGGCTCAAAGCAAGTTATGGGACCAGTAAGGCTCCTTGTGTAGAGTTAGTATTGGAACTTGCAAGGCTCACTGAGCCAAGGTTTATGGTCAGGGAGGTAGGGTCAAGATTGGGAAAGAATTAGAAATGGGATGGATAAAGGTTCCCAGCCTATTGTTAGAAGTGTGGCTTGTAGCAATCCCTGGCCCAGGGTTATGGTCAGTGTTTTAAAGTGTCTAATTTCTTTTAATTAGGCCAGGATGCTAAGGGGCACACTTTAAAAATTGTCTGCCTAAAGCTTCTGTTCCCACAATAGATCCCACACTTTTATCAGACCACTTTTATTACTGGCTGGGTTCTCTTCCAATCTCTCCTCATGCAGGGGCTGAGAATGGCTATCAGATTGACTAAGATGCCAGGAGTTTTAAGATGACCTTTGTCTCAAACCTATTTGGTTTGGTGCTAGTTCCTTCTGCGTCCTGTGCTCTGAAGCTGGTTACCCGCTTACTCAGACTATACACACTGGACACCAACTGCAAGTTGCATCAGAGATGTTAGGGGGTTTGTTCTTCTTTAATTTCTCCTTTTTACTATCCTAACTAAACCAACCCAACCACCAATCTGCTGTGAAGAAGGTAAAAACCAGCCCAATATAGGTCAGTTTTATTCTGTTTGACAATCCCTTCCTGACCCTGAAAAAAAGGCAGTCTGCCTAAACCCACAGCATATCTGGAGAGCCAGCTGGACAGCTACATGTAACAAGAGCAGGATCAATGGATGTAGCTATGTTGGAGCTAAATGGATACCTACTGCTGTATAGAGGCTTTTATCCTCAGAGGAGGTTAACACAGGACCAAAAAAACTCCTGTGAGTCTCCCCACGCCCACTTCTTACAAACTGGGTAATTGCAGCCTTACACAGAGAAGTATAGCACCCCCCAAAAAAAACCCTCTGAGGCATGAAGATCAGAAAGGGAGGGACAGCACCTTTTGCTGATTAGGGTAAGATAAAAAGCACACTGCCTCTTTTCTTCCACTGCCTAGGAGGACCCAAAGGGCCATCTATCTCCTGATGCTCTGGCCAAAACTTCCCCCCTCCCTTCACTGATTGGATGTGAGAAGAGCATTATAAAGTTATTATACTAAACCTAGTAAGGAGGATCCCCAGTATATCAGTACATAACACAGAATTGAATTCAGTATAGCTTTGGTGAGCTTAAACACAAAAAGGAAACTTACAAGAAGTGAAAACTTGGACAGATGACTGGGGAGGAGTACTAAATGATTAGGGGTCTGGATCACATGACTTAGGAGGAGCAGCTAAGGGGACTATGCTTGTTTAATCTGCAGAAGAGTGCAGGGGGATTTGATAGCAGCCTTCAATTACCTGAATGAGGGCTCCAGGTAGGATGGAGCTAGGCTGTTCTCAATGGTGGCAGATGACAGAACAAGGAGTAATTGTCTCAACTTGCAGTGAGGGTGGTCTAGGTTGAATATTAGGAAAAAACTTTTTCATTAGGAGTGTGGTGAAGCACTGGAATGGGTTACCTAAGGACGTAGTGGAATCTCCATCCTTACTGGTTTTTAAGGTGAGGCTTTACAAAGCCTTGGCTAAGATAATTTAGTTGGGGTTGGCTGTGCTTTGGATAGGGGGTTGGACAAGAAGCCTTCTTGAGGTCCCTTCCAATTCTAATATTCTATGATTCTCTAGCACAAAAACAATAAGGATAAATGGGTCAAATGTAAAAGCAAATACTCTGTCAGGAAATTACTTTCTTTAGAGCAACAGCTTGCAAAGAAGAAGGGACCAGAAGAACTGTCTCCCCCAGTGAGAGGGTTATTCCCCAGACACTGAATTCAATCAGTCAATAATGTGACCTTATGCTTCCCAGAAGGTGACATGAATTCAGACAGGAAATAATGAGCACACATATATCCTAATTATACAAATGGAACTCAGACAAAAACAATCTGAATTCATACAGCCATTAAGTGTTTTAAATCACTAATAATGGGCTGGATTAATAACATTCATCTAATACAAAAGTGGGAGAATTTTGCCTTTGTATATCTGACACAAAATGATCCCAATTATTTGCAAATCTAGCCTGTATTCTAAAATATTTAGTAAATAGCCCTAGGAAACAAATACCAGTGTCTGGATTATTCATGAGATATTCATTGCTGGTATTTGAGCTTCAAAACTGATGTTCAACCAAGTCTCGCGAACCAGTTTATAAGCTTAATGAATTTGTGAATGCTAAAGGGCTTGAATACAACCTACCTGAACTGAATCTCCAGAATTTATGAACTTGTCACCATTTCTTCCTTGGTATTTGAATAGTTCTGCTTTCAATGTTTATGAAAGTAAAGAATTAGTGTAATATTACCTGTAACATCAGTCTGTTTCTTACATTTAAACACAATTACTTACACCTGTTACTGGGGGTTCTGCCAACCCAAAGCTCGTGGTAACTTTACTTTGTGTGAGGTGGTGTCATGAAATAAACCAAATGGAGACACGGCCATCCAGACAATAGATGGACCGGTAGAAACACAAAAGTGCTCTTACTTTAAAGCTGTACTTTACTTAGTCTCAAGGACTTACAAACGTCCTCAACAGGTTAGTAGAACACCCCAACCCTCAATAATTACTAAAGTTTGGGGTGGCTTTCAAGTGGAAACAGTGATGGCTTTCCAACTGGCCTGATCTTTCAACTGTCATTGAAGGATCCCAAAGCTGTGCCCAAGAAGAGATCCAAGCCTGTACCCCCCCTTTCTATCCATTTATCCTTGTTTGTAGACAATGACATATCAAGGAAGGGGGGAGAGTTTCAAAAGCTAGACCTAACTTCACCAGAGGACTAAGTAACTAGATGTGAGAGATCCCAGCACATCCACCAGAGCATCAGGGATGGAGGGTTGGGGAGAGGATGTGTGCAGAGTCAGGCAAAGGTTGAGCAAGGGGCCTTCCCATTATCACTTAAACCCCCTCCCCTCCTGCCTTAGTTATGCCAAGGCTACACAGGCCTGTCAGAGAGGTCTACCAATTTTGGCTGCTATTAGCAACAAATATGATAATCAATATTACACTATCAAGTGATCCCTAGCTCTTTTACTGGTCTATCAAAATCTCCCTATACAATGCCCTGTTATGTTTGGAAATGCACGAATACAGGAATGGAAGAATTTATTTAACTGAATATTCTATAGAATTGATCGCAGCCAGGGACAACTCACATCGTTTACACTGATCTCATAGTACAAAAGTGGACAATGCCACTACAAGAAATATCTTTCCTATGATATTTTGTCATTTTGAAATGACAGTTATTTTCACTACTTCACAGTGATCTTAATGGGAACATGACTCTTCAGTCCTCTGTGAAATACATATTCAGAGCAACATTTGGGACATGTACCATAATGCTTTTTATTGTAACATTTGCAGCATGTCACATGTCAGAATGTTAAGACATATGCTGGCATTGCAAGTATGCCAAAGGAGGAAATACTTCTTTCTGTACAGCTTTTCTGCAGGTGGAAGAGGAATGGGGCATGAGGCAGGAAGGATATTAATCATATGACCGCTCATTCACAGACATTTTGATTAGCTTATTCAGTCCTACTGAACCCTTTTCTTCTTTTAGTATTTAATCAGGAAAAGTACTGGGAAATATATTCAAAGAGAGTTTCACCAGCTGAGAAGTAGGCTCTGATTGCAGATTTCTAGAGTAATGTGTCCAAAAAAGGAGGTTATGACAACTATCATTTTTATCTCATTGATTGAGGACAGTCCTTGAGGTCAAAATCATATATCTGAAGCTGGTTCATTTAAGCCCCCTAATGAGCTGTGTGAGATGAAGACTTTTCTCATGTGTTATAATATATGAACATAACGTACAATGGGAAGGAAAATAAGAGATCTCAGAAGCAAAACAAATTAAAGAAGGGCACAATTGCTGAAGTATATAAAGATATTCTCAGGAGGCATAAACTGTAATGTCATTGTTTGAGTTGGATAATCATATTAATTACATGAGGAAAAACACATGACAAGGAATGGGTAGTAATGTGATAATATGATGTCTGGAGTATGTTATTTGGCTTGTGGTTAAAAGTCAAGTGCTTCCATCACCTGAGATGTGATTATATTGAAACACCTATAATGAAGTCTCTTGCTGTGGTTATTTGTACTGCTAATAATACTCCACCCAAAAGTCCCAATCAGAGTCTCAGTCCTGTTGGATGAGGCTCTGTAGAAATGCATGCAAGAAACCATCTCTGCTCTAAGGAGTGTACAGTTTAGTTTAAGGCATCAAGTGGGGAAATACACAGTGTAGCGAACAGGGCAGAGAAGATGAGAGTGGGAGGGATTGGACCCCAAGACTCCAGGTTAGTTAGGTCATTATCAGGCTCACTATGGCGCCAATGTCACTGTTGTGCTGCGACACACTTGGAAGGGGCCCATAACGATGCATACCTCTGGGTGTTGGGAGGCATCAGCTGCCAAGGGACCTGACAGTGTCTGGTCATGTGCAGTAACCCAATCTGCCACTGGAGGGCTGGAAGAGGAAAGAAGAGGAAGTGGCTCTCATTTGGCTCTGGAGGAGAGGTGGGGATCCTGACCCCACGTACCCTATTGCCCCCATTGCTCCCAGACAAGACTTTATGCCAGTGACTGCTCCCAGCCCCACTGGGCCATGCCCCATTGCCCCTATGATTGCCCAGCCCCACTGGGCCCACAAAAAGTTAATCAGCCTTGAGTTAGGTGCACAACTGAGTTTCATGTGTAAATGTACATTTTATATAATGGACCAGCTCTCTGTGTGTGTGTGTGTGTGTGATGTCTATGGGCATTAACAAATGTTATTGATCATAAAAACATACGTGTTTTATAGACTTGCAATCAAGTAGCAGACAAATACACTTCTGTTAGCTTGAGGTAAATCTAGAGTCTTTTGCAGGAATCTGTTCTTTCATATTACAGTTTCTAAAGATTCTGAATACCAGGTATTGATATCGCAATGATGCACATTTTAGACACTATTAATTTGCAAGAAAACCACATATTTGTCTTACTGACTTTATAGTTTATCTTGCACAGCACTAACTGTGGTACCTTGTTTCAGACCCAATCCTATGGTGGTGGGAAATAGTCTGTAAAAATAATCACAGTTAAGAAGTCTTGCAACAATTCAGCTTCCTTGTAAAAGCTGAAAACAGAAAATAGCTTTAAAAACAAAGATAGCATATGTTTATTTTCCAGTCCATTAGTCCCAAAAGAGTGATGTTTTCATTCTCATCATCCAAACCCCATAAACAAGGCCAGAAATTAATTTTATTTAGTAGAGAGCAATCTCCCCCTAACCCTCTCCCCTGTTCCCAGATTAAAAGCAATCACTGAATTCTTCAATTTCAATAATAACAATAATAAAAATTAGATATATTTGGCATTACTCCAAATCAGAATGGAGTTGGTGGCATGTCAGCCCCCTTTTGTCCATAATTAAAGTGATTTCTTATGTTCTAAAGACAGTGTTTTACCCTTTCTTTCCTTTTCCTTCTCTCACACGTTGGCTTTTCTTTCTTTCTCCTCTTTGTCTTGTTTTCATAATGATTTTTTCAGTGTCAGTCCCTCCCTCCCAAACTTTTTATTTTTGAAAATATGGATCAGAAATAATTCTTCTCATAGCTATATTTTGTTCACTTTTTCAAAAAGTCTTTCAAATAGATAGCTGTAGCATATGACTTTCTCCACCCACAATAATGCCAGTAATAACCTAGAGAGAGAATTAGAAAAGCATTGTACATTAAGTAAATTCAATATTTCATGGACAATAAGAGTTTCTTTATTCCCATTAAATGAATTCCCTGGCTCCATATTTTTTTCAGACTTTATGCTTATATTTATAGTTTGTTGACCTTCAGTGTGGAACAATTTAATGTTGTAATTCAAAAGAATTTGGGGGTTTGGGCAAGGAATTTTTAAGCAGGATTTGCATTAAATTCCAATGCTCGTTGTATTGCATGAAATTCTGAGGCCCTAACTCAGGCAACCTCTCATTGAAATCAATTTAGCTTTGAATGTATTTAGAAATTTGAAAAGACTTTTTAGATCATCAGGTTCATTTTTCTGCAAAGATAGGATATAGTCCCGGCACAGATTCTGCCCTCTTATTCATGTTGAGTAGTAATTTGCCTCACATTTATTTCAATGGACTACTCAAGGAATATATTACTATACAACATGAGGTAGTGGGAAAGGCATTGACCCTTCAAAAACATATTAGGTATCATATGATGGATATACCAGTTTTTTATTGACTTCTTGCTACTGTCTAATGATTTCATAACTTCTAGGAGTAATTTAAGGTTTTAGCTACCTGATTTCTCATCTTTTTTCAGTCACCTTAGATAAGATAACTTGTTATTTTCTTTCTGGTAGTTCCTGGTGTTGAACATTCCAGGATTTATTGTGGAGCCTATGTAAGAAAGGATCATTGACTATGGAATTCACTTCCCTTGTGGTCTACCACAACTCAATGTTGGTAGTCTTCAGAGCATCATGTAAAATGCATTTATTTGTTTAGTGTTGGGTTAAGTTCTTTTTTGATGGCTAGATGTTGGATCATATCTAGCAGTTTAGAACTTCATTGCTGCCTCTAGTGGGTCATTTTGTATTTATATGTTTTTCATATTTTGGGTTGTGCCTAGGCAGTAGGTATGACGTAGAAGTTCATAAATTAACTATAACTGATATTTAACTAACATTGAGTGTGAATAAATGTAGTTGAATTATACTGTTAACCATAGGGCCAACTAATGATTTTTTGTGATCTGACTCATGCTTTTTTGAAATTTGGGACTGGCAATATTGCTGACCCTTCATTCCTCTTTTCTTCTCCACTGGCTCCCAGTCTCCCCTCCCCTCTCCTTCTCATTTGATTTCAGTCTCCTCCCATTGGTTCCCAGACTCTTCTTGCCCCAATTTTCCCACAGCTCCCAGTTTCCCCTCTCCCCAATCAAAATATGTATCCAGATTTACTGCACCTGCTGCCACCCCTTCTTGCCCTTTCTGCCTTTGTCCCCTTAGCATTAGAGTTAGACTACTTCCTCCTCCATGCTGCTTGGAAGTCAGCAGGGGGATCATTGGGGAGCACAGGAGAGGCAGTCTCCCTGCTCTCAGTTTTGATACCAGGCCCCCTAGTTACCCATAGCAGCCAGGAACAGTAATTGCAGCAAAAGTACTTCTCAACCTTCACAGCCCTGAGCTGGAGCATAATCAGCGCAGATGGACTCTTCTGAGAGGGATGCCAGGCTTTTAACAAATCTCTACTGAGCACATGAGAACTGAGATTTTTTCAAAGGCTTTTAGCTTTGCTGAATTAGGGAGATTTTTTGAGAATAGTGAAGAGTGACTGTGACAGTCTATATCCCAGTGTTCACCCCTTTTACAGGACTATGATAAATTTTGTACAAGGTATGTCTTGTGAGATACCATTTGAAAACTCGTAATTTGCTGATAGTTATTGTCGTGGTAACATGTGTGGCAGCATTGTATGTAAAGTTATAAGATTCCTCTGTATGGTATTACTAAGACATGTTCCAAGTCTGGGGAGCAGCCATAAACCAGTTCCTCAGAGATAAAAGGCAAACTGACACCTGAGCCATGTGATGACAAAGTCAAATGGACCATTACCTGGTTAAATGGCCTGTCTACAGCAGGAAACAGGGAGTGGGTGAAAAAATCTACATCTTGACAAAGAAATAACTTAGGGTTCCTATCCACACAGACTTTCTGTTTCCTCAACCTCAGCTGGAGATGCTTCTCAAAGAAGAGAAAGAACTATAAAAAGGGAGAGCAGATGCCCCAGATTATACACTGGGGAACAATTTTTAACATAATTCCTGTTGAGTTCGATTTTTCAGCTGTTTTAGACTTAAATAGGCATGCTGATTTCAAAACTGCAGTTAGTTTTCTTCTATCACGTCAAGTTTTTTCCCTACAGCTTATCTTAATGCGACCACTCTAGGCTGGATCGAGCCTGGATCGAGGGAAGCACTAGTGCTCTCCTATTGGCTGAGAGCAAACCTCCCTCGAGTGGGGAGGGGTGGGGGACGACCTTGGAGACCAGCGACAGGTTCATACTTGTCTAGGCTATTCAGTTACGCATGAGACAGTGTGGTGAGAGGTTGTGTGCCGCTCTATATAGTGAATCGTATTCCGAAGTGTAGTCTGAGTTCTTGTCTGTATACAATGAGTTAGCAGAATTTATTTTTTTATTTACATACGTACTTATTTCCTTTCCTTCAGTTCATGTCTGCCTCTGCTATTTCTCGTCATAAGTGTCTAAACAACCCTGATTCGTTTTGTTATATCTGTGGCAGTTTCACCATTCCCAGTCAAAGGACAAACATCAGCGCATTTGTCAGGCAAGCCTATTTTGCATATTTTAAAGTAAAACTTGGTGATCAAGAAAAGTCTTGGGCCCCTCACAAGGTGTGCAAGCAGTGTGTCGAGAGTTTACGGATGTGGACGAAGGGGACACGGGATAAATTGCCATTTGGTATACCTATGGTTTGGCGAGAGCCCAGAGATCATTCAAGTGACTGTTACTTTTGTATAGTGAAAACGTCAGGATATAACAAGAAAAATAAATGTAAAATAGAGTATCCTAGTTTACCATCAGCTGAAATCCCAGTGCCAGTTTTCATTGAACTACCTCTTTCGAAAAACAGGAGTATGGTGAAGAACTAAGTGAAAGGAACGATGAAGATTTTGAAATTGAAAATGACTCCGTTCGTAAGGGATTTGATCAGCATGAGTTGAATGATTTGGCACGAGATTTGGGACTATCCAAAAAGGCTTCAGAAATCTTAGCATCAAGACTGCACCAGAAAACCTTGCTTGAAAAAGGAGCGAAGGTATCCTACTTTCGATCAAGAGAAAGTGCATTTCTGCAGTACTTTCGAAGTGGCGGTGGCTTTGTGTATTGCCATAACATACATGGTTTAATGGAGGAATTGGGAATTCCAATCTATAACGCAACTGAATGGCGACTGTTCATCAATAGCTCAAAGCGGAGCTTGAAGTGTGTCCTCCTCCACAATGGCAATTTATTTGGTGCAGTCCCAATTGGCCATTCAGTTTGTTTTCGTGAAGAATATGAAGACATAAAGAGAGTCATTGATCTGTTGCAATATCACAAGCACAACTGGATCATCTGTGTTGACCTTAAAATGGTCTGCTTCCTTCTTGGTCAGCAACGCGGATACACCAAGTATCCCTGTTTTCTGTGTATGTGGGACACCAGAGCTCGTGAGAAGCATTGGGTGGAGTCGAATTGGCCTCCAAGATCTGACCTCAAACCTGGTGATCCAAACATTCTAAAAGAGCCACTTGTTGACAGAAAGAACATTATATTCCCACCTCTGCACATGAAACTGGGTCTCATGAAGCAATTTGTTAAAGCTTTGCCAACTGAAGGAGACTGTTTCAAGTATCTCATTTTGGCATTTCCTAGCCTGTCGTTTGAAAAGATAAAGGCCGGTGTGTTTGACGGTCCACAGATTCGGCAGCTCATTAAAGATGAACATTTCATCGGGATGTAGGAATAAAATTGTAAGCCTGTAGAATCTGTTTTGAACTCCCCTCAGCCATATTCCATATTGTAAATGTAAAACTCCATATTGTAAATGTAAAACTCCATCTTGCACAAAACTCTTTCTAAACTGTTAGATGATTAGATAATGTTATCTGAACAAGTGTGAATGGAAGGTGTTTGTATGTGTGAACCACACCCAAACTGCCAGGTTGTTCTGATGAAGTGTGGTGTCCACCCTAATGGCTGAAGAAGTGTGAACACATCCCTGAAAAGCAAAACAAGAATCCACCTCAGAAAACAAAAGAGCAAACTTAACCAAAACACCAGGAACGAGCTGAAAGTCACGTCTGCTATTGTCCAGCAAGCAACGGACAGAGAAGCGACGTGACTCAGCAGAACTCCTAAGTTTAAACCAAAGTCAAAAGGATATAAAAGACTGGGTGAGATTCAAAGCTTTTGGGAAGAGAAAAACTGTTCTGCAGACCAGCAAAGAAGAGCGTCGGTGCACGCCCGACAAAGACCCCACTCTCCTCGTGCCCAGCTTCCCTGGCCAGGTAGCTGCCACGAGCCACAAACTCCAGCAATGAACCCAAGCTGCGATCTCAAGCCACGATAAGGACTGGTAGTTATACAACCTCAGAACATTTCCTGGTGTGTTTGGGCATGCGCGCGCGTGCGTGTGTGTGTGTGTGCGCGCGCGCGCATAGTTTAAGATTGCTATTGATTTAGCATCTGTTAATAAATGTGGCATACTGCCTTTTCCCCTTAAAAGGATCCCGAGTGCTCTTTTTAGCACAACAGAGACAATGTCAGAACTCCAAAAGAATGCTTGGTTGTCATTCAAAAACCTTGTCAAGGACTTTCTTGGAAATACACAAGCACAGAATTACACCGAAATTGTCCAGAAACTCTTGGAGAGCTTCAAAATGCTTGGTTGCAACATGAGCATCAAGGTGCATTTTCTGCATAGCCATCTTGCTGACTTCCCGAAAAACCTTGGTGCAGTCAGTGATGAGCAAGGTGAACGATTCCACCAAGATTTGAAGGTCATGGAGGCATGGTATCAGGGTAGATGGGATGTACATATGATGGCTGACTATTGTTGGAGCATCAGGTGAGATTGTCCACAGATTGAGCCCTCCAGGAAAAGCTATAAGTGTAAATTTTTACGTTAATATGTATGTTTGGTAGCAGAACTTTACTACTTGTACAAATTTGACTTACAGTAACAATATATAGCCTTTGTATGAATAAAATAACTCTAAATAAACAGTATATTCAGGTAATTTTTTCTTTATTTTCCTTTGTATGTACATTTTGTATGATTTTTGGGACAAAGGGAGGGTATCCTGTACCTTAAAAAGTTGACGTGATAGAGAAAAACTGGGGTCATTTTTGGATTCAGATGCCAAAAGTTAGTCAAAAACATGTGTCAGATCTAACTCAACAAAAATTGTGTTCCCCAGTGTTATCTCTCCCTTTCTCTCCACCCATGGGATTGACAACACTTGAAGAACTAAGGAAACAGCTTTGAACTGGGGGAGAGATCCTGACTGGAAGAAATTCAGCCAGTCAGACTGCTGAAACTTGTGATGAGACTTTGCTTTGAATTTACTTAGCTTGTTAAGTTTGGCATTAGTTACATTTTGCTTTTATTTTCTTGTAATCAATTCTGATTTTATGCCTCATTACTTGTAGACACTTAATAGCTAGCATTCTGTACTTAATAAACTTGTTTTATTGTTTTATCTAAACCAGTGTGCTTGGATTGAGGTGTTTAGGAAACTCCATTTGAAATAACAGGATTTGTGTACATCATTTTCTATTAATAAAATTATGGATTTTATATGAGCTTGTATTATCCAGGAGAGAGCTGTGCAGTACAAATTGTATATTTCTGGGGAAAAGACGGGAACTGGGAAGTTGCTGGTGTCACTTGGTAGTGTAATTTTCAAGAGTGGCTGGCCATGGCAATCATGCAATATAACTGGGAGTAATTTATATGCTGGAGGCTGTGTGTGAGCAGACCAGGAGTGGTTGATCTCACAGCAAAGCAGTATAAAATGAGACATGAGGAGACACAGCTGTTTATCAGCCCAGATTGTACCCTGGGGAATGTCACAATGACCTTCATGTCAAATTTCAAGTCCCTGCTCCAAAGTACAGGGGTGCTGTAGCTTTTCAATTAAATAGCTTTAAGAATTTTTTAACATGGGCAAAACAATGCTATTCCCCCTAATCTCAATCCAGAGGCTGAAATTTTTTTGCTGGAATTTTCCAAAAAATTCAACCTGAGGCAGACCCTGGCATTGAAAATGTCATCTTCTGTGGTTAAAGTTTAGCAAAGTAGTAAATTATTGAAAACAGGGTTGTATAATGAGATATATTGGGCAACCTTAAATATAGGTGCTGCTACTAGCTCTGCCTATAGATATGTCTACGTTACAGGGTAGGGGTGTGATTCCCCTGCTTGGGTACACATGCTCAAGCTAGCAGTCACTAGAAGCAAGAGTAGTGGCAGTAGAGGAAAAGCTGAGCTGATCCAAGTACAAGCCTTTCTGACTCAGCCATGCCTCTGCTGCCAATACCTATGTTACTGAGGCTGCACTGCTATTTATACGCGTGGTAGCTCACTGAGAGCTAGTGCAAGTATGTGTGCACGTGAAAGGGAATCACCCTCTAGCTCTAGTCTAGATGAAGCCTATAATTAACTCCTAAATTATCAGTTATTAACTGTCTATTATCAGTAAGTCTCTAGAGATAATCAAATCCTACAAAGATTAGTGATAGTGCCATTATCATAACATTACTTTTAATTGAATACATATTAAGACAACTTCAAATCATGTACAGGTGTTACAAATTGGGGTTATTGCGGCCTTAGAAGATTTATACTGGCAGTTAGTTGCTTTATCTGAGACAGAAAGAATATTTAATAGCTTTCCCTTTGATTAATATGAGGAAATGCTTCAACAAATGTGCTTCCCTTATATATACACTGCAGTCATTTGATATTCCGTTTATACATTTATAATAGTGTCAGAATCATAGAACATGAAGTCTCTTTTATATCTTATATTTGGAAGAGTTTTGTAAAATCACCACATGCTACATCCCGCTAATAACATTTTGTGAAAGGCATTTCAAGATAACTGCAAGGCTGCTTTTAATAAACGCTTTACCTTCTAGCTCCTTTGAACTTACTTTTAACATGAGAACCTGCATATAAACGAGTATTAGAAGAATCTTTCCTGACTTTAAAGAATTCCTTTACTCTATGTCAAAACGATGAGCTGGTGCGTGAGTCTCAGTTCATGTACTCATACTTACTAGTCGCCCTGTTGTATAAAGCCTATGGGTGCATGGTAAGGGTGGCTGGGCTATGCCATCTCTTCCCATGCTACTGGAGTTACGTTACTATTTTAGCATGCTAGCTCAAATGAGAGCTAGAGCAAATGCGTGTACACGAGCTCAGCTGGCTTCATGCCAACCCTGAGAAAGGGCAGATCTGTAAAGCCAAAAGTCATCTAAATTTCTGGGCTGATAAATCTGAAACTCAACTTTTCCACAAGCTGGGAATCACACAACTAAGAGAAAGAGGTAGTTGTAGAATTAGGATATATCTTTAACATAACCAACATAATACACAGTACATGCTGCTTAATGTACATGGAGATAATTTTTATTACATTTTTCCTCAGATGTTTTCTTTCAGAATTTTAATTTCATTATCTAACTCCCCAGTATTTCTTTACAAAAAACCCGCACAGTACATTTTCATCTGGCATAATCTCTACCAGTTTGTCTTGAGACTGCTGTGTTTTCCTAGACAAGTCTTTCCTCTGGTTTGTTTTATTGAGGAATCCAAAAATACAACATAAACTTTCAGAGTCTCACATAAAATCTAGTGCAATACTATACAATTAATTTTTATATAGAGATCTTTATACAAAATATCACAGATTCTGGATAAAAATATGCTAAAAAGTATGCTACTTTAGGGTGCCATGACTCTCATACAAACAAGATTTTAAGACCAAAAGAAAAAGATCAATTTCAGACCAGTAATTGAGGCAGATATTTTTTAACAGGCTAATTACAATTAAGTAGAAAGGAGGGATGGACTAGCAGGATGACCAGAATTCTAATCATATGCTAAAAGGAGTAAATCCTGCTGCTACCTACAACAAGATAAAGAATCATTTTCTAGCTCTCTGCACAGGTACGATGGCGGAGAATGATTTGGAAGACTCATCTGAGGGAATGGATCAGGAGACCCTGTTGATCAGAAGGCATGGGAGGCATTGTCCTAGGGATGGGGATTCCATGACCACCACTCCCAAGAGGAAGAGAAGGGTGATAGTGGTTGGGGACTCCCTCCTAAGGGGGATGAAGTCATCCATCTGCCGTTCAGACCAGGAACTAGAGAAGTGTGCTGCTTGCCTGGAGCTAGGATTCAGGATGTGACGGAGAAACTGCTGAGACTCATCAAGGCCTCAGACCACTACCCCTTCCTACTTCTCCACGTAGGCACCAATGACACTGCCAAGAATGACCTTGAGTGGATCACTGTGGACTATGTGGCTCTGGGAAGAAGGATAAAGGAGTTTGAAGTGCAAGTGGTGTTCTCCTCCATCCTCCCTGTTGAAGGAAAAGGCCCAGGTAGGGACCGTCGCATTGTGGAAGTAAATGCGTGGTTACACAGGTGGTGTCAGAGAGAGGGCTTTGGATTCTTCGATCATGGGATGTTATTCCAGGAAGAATTACTAGGAAGAGATGGAATTCACCTAACAAAGAGAGGGAAGAGTGTCTTCGCAGACAAGCTAGCTAACCTAGTGAGGAGGGCTTTAAACTAGGTTCAATGGGGACAGAGATCTAAGCCCGAAGGTAAGTGGAGAGGTGGAACACCATGAGGAAACAGAAGGAGAAGGGTGCAACAGGATAGGCCTCCTGATTCATACTGAGAAAGTAGGGCAACCGGCTAGTTATCTCAAGTGCCTATACACAAATGCAAGAAGCCTGAGAAACAAGCAGGAGGAATTGGAAGTCCTGGCACAGACAAGAAACTATGATATGATTGGAATAACTGAGACTTGGTGGGGTAACTCACATGACTGGAGCACTGTCATGGATGGGTATAAACTGTTCAGGAAGGACAGGCAGGAGCGAAAGGGTGGAGGAGTTGCACCGTATGTAAAAGAGCACTATGTCTGCTCTGAGCTCCACTATGAAACGGGAGATAAGCCAGTTGAGAGTCTCTGGGTTAAGCTTAGAAGCAAGAATAAGGGCGATATCGTGTTGGGTGTCTCTTATAGACCACCAGACCAGGAGGACGAGGTAGATGAGGCTTTCTTCAGTCAACAAGGGAAAGTTTCCAGTTCAAATGACCTGATTCTCATGGGGGACTTCAATCAACCTGACATCTGCTTGAAGAGCAATACAGCAGAACACAAACAATCCAGGAAGTTTTTGGAGAGTGTTGCGGAAAACTTCCTGGTGCAAGTGCTGGAGCAACTAACTAGGGGCCACGCTCCTCTTGGCCTGCTGCTCACAAAGGGGGAGTAGAAGTGGGTGGCAACCGAGGCAGCAGTGACCATGAGATGGTTGAATTCAGGATCCTGTCAAAAGGAAGAAAGGAGAACAGCAGGATACAGACCATGGACTTCAGAAAAGCAGACTTTGACTCCCTCAGGGAGCTGATGGGCAGGATCCCCTGGGAGGTTAATAGTGGGGGGAAAGGAATCCAAGAGAGCTGGTTGTATTTTAAAGAAATGTTATTGAAGGTGCAGAAAGAATAGCAAATATGGTAGGCACCCAGCTTGGCTTAACAAAGAAGTCTTTGGTGAACTTAAACACAAAAATGAAGCTTACAAGAGGTGGAAGCCTGGTCAGATGACTAAGGAGGATTATAAAAATACTGCTTGAACATGCAGGAATGAAATCAGGAAGGCCAAAGCGCAATTGGAGTTGCAGCTACCAAGGAACATGAAGGGGAAGAAGAAGGGTTTCTACAGGTATATTATCAACAAGAGAAAGATTAGGGAAAGTGTGGATCCCTTACAGAATGGGGGAGGCAACCTAGTGACAGAGGATGTGGAGAAAGCTGAAGTACTCAATGCCTTTTTTGCCTCTGTCTTCACAGACAAGGTCAGCTGCCAGACTACTGCATTGGGCAGTAGTCCCTCAGTGTTGAAGGAAAAGGTCCAGGACTATTTAGAAAGATTGGACATACACAAGTCCATGGGGACAGATGCAATGCCTGCGAGGGTGCTGAGGGAGTTAGCTGATGTGATTTCAGAGGCATTGGCTATTATCTTTGAAAGCTCGTGGCAATTGTGGGAGGTCCCTGATGACTGGAAAAAGGCAAATATAATGCCCATTTTCAAGAAAGGGAAGAAAGAGGATCCAGGGAACTACAGACCGGCCAGCCTCACCTTAATCACTGGAAAAATCATGGAGCAGGTCCTCAAGGAATCCATTTTAAGGCACTTGGAAGAGAGGAAGGTGATCAGGAACAGTCAGCATGGATTCACCAAGGGCAAGTCATGCCTCACAAACCTGATTGCTTTCTATGAAGAGGTGACTGGCTCTGTGGATGTGGGAAAACTGGTGGACATGATATACCATGACTTTAACAAAGCTTTTGTTACGGTCTCCCACAGTATTCTTATCAGCAAGTTAAAGAAGTATGGGTTGGATGAATGGACTATAAAATGGATAGAGAACTGGCTAGATCATAAGGCTCAACTCTTAGTGATCAATGGTTCCATGTCTAGCTGGCAGCCAGTCACAAGCGGAGTCCCCCAGGGGTCGGTCCTGGGGCCGGTTTTGTTCAACATCTTCGTTAATGATATGGAGGATGGGGTAGATTGCACCCTCAGCAAGTCTACAGATGACACTCAGCTAGGGGAAGTGGTAGATACCCTGGAAGGTAGGCATAGGATACAGAAGGACCTAAACAAATTGGAGGATTCAGCCAAAGGAAATCTGATGAGGTTCAACAAAGACAAGTGCAGAGTCCTGCACTTGGAACAGAAGAATCCCATGCACTGCTAGAGACTGGAGACCGACGAGCTAGGCAGCAGTTCTGCAGAAAAGGATCTGGGGGTATCAGTGTGACCTGGTTGCCAAGAAGGCTAATAGCATATTGGGCTGCATTAGTAGGAGCATTGCCAGCAGATCAAGGGAAGTGATTATTCCCTTGTATTCAGCATTGGTGAAGCCACATTTGGAGTATCGTGTCCAGTTTTGGGCCCCTCACTACAAAAAGCATGTGAAAAAGTTGGAGAGAGTCCAGCGGAGGGCAACAAAATTGGTTAGGGGACTGGAGCACAAGACTTATGGGGAGAGGCTGAGGGAATTTGGCTTGTTTAGTCTGCAGAAGAGAAGAATGAGGGGGGATTTGATAGCAGCCTTCATCTACCTGAAAGGGGGTTCCAGGAAGGATGGAGCTAGGCTGTTCTCAGTGGTAGTAGATGACAGAACAAGGAGCAACAGTCTCAAGTTGCAGTGGGGAAGGTCTAGGTTGGATATTAGGAAAATCTTTTTTACTAGGAGGGCAGTGAAGCAGTGGAATGGATTACCTAGGATTGTGGTGGAATCTCCAACTTTCAAGGTTTTTAAGGACCTGCTTGACAAAGCCCTGAGTTGGATGATTTAGCTGAGGTTAGTCCTGATTTGAGCAGGGGGTTGGACTAGATGATCTCTTGAGGTCCCTTCCAACTCTAATATTCTATGATTCTATGATTCTAGCAAGTGCAGTTCCACAGGTCTAGACATATGGTTCAACAAGAATGAAAGCGAAAACTCCAACGGTAAAAGTCACAAGGAAGGTATAGAAACAAAACTCAGGTAGGTTAAGTAGAGTGTGTAGGTGTAGCAGAGATAGCAAAATTAGAGAGGTAAGGTGGATGCAGAATTTTCAGAAAACATGAGGGCAGTTATAACTGGATTTTGAGATGTTTAGGATGCTAACGAAGGTGTTAGGGAATAGGAAACAGGACCAAAATCAACCCGAAGTGCAAAAATTTTTCTACAATAGCATGTGAGGTTTAGAGAACAGGAATTTAGGAGGGTCATTAAAAGGAATTTGAATAAGATAGGAAGTGATTAAGATTGGAATAAGAATTTCCAAACATGCAGGATTTAGGTAAGACACATTATGCAAGTTTAGAGATGATGATAGGCAGATTTCAGACAGTTTATGGAAAGTAGAAGTATCTACAGAGTTAGTCTCAATGCCAAGAGTTCTAGCACTGGGGGCACTAACTCTGAGTTAAGAATGAGAGGATTGTCAGACTTGTGAGGTAAAAAGAATGTTTTACCCGAAAGGAGAACTTCACACTTTGAAAAGTTTCAGAGTGGAAATTGTGGTTAATCAGGACTTCAAGGAGCAAAGATAACCAGATAAGTAGATGGGTGATAGAGGGATGAGTCAATTAATTGATGGAGAAGTAGAGTTGTCAGTCTGGTCAAGCCAGAAAGCTAGAGGACATTTGGCTCTACAGATCTGCCCTCTCTCAAGGCCGTCATGTGCAGAAGTAATTGTCAGGCTTCTGAAGGCATAAATTACTGCCAGTTTTTGAAGAGACACAATGCAACTCTAATGAAGCTGCATAGCTCTCATTGTGCATCTCCTGATTTTGAGGCAGAATCATAAAAATATATTATTTTATTTTAAAACACTGAGGGGAAATAAATGACACTTTGTTAAAACGTTATTTATATTCCACTCATGAACAGGTTCAGTGTAAAAACGTCATACAGATTTGTTGTTCTTCAGAAATTGACCCTCTTGAATATTCTCTGATCATGGATAAAACGAGCCCTCTGAGATAAAAATATCTGAGTTTCTGCCTGTCTCTAACATGGTGTCTGGATGTGAGAGTGGGAAATGTTTACATTCCAAAGAGTTGAGTCCTGCAAACACATGTGTACTGCCTACTGTCTTGAGGAATCTCATTATCACAATAGTAAACACTACACATTGTAGGAAAGTGTTCAGATATTGTTGCTGCCTTTACTAAAAGTGCAAGCTGAAATTTAGAGCCTTGTAGCAAGGTTACTATTTGGATAACAAGGAGGTGACACAGATCGTAGAATAGAAGTGGGTATTTTAAGTTATTGAGCACCAAGTAATTGTATTTCAGGAGTTACTAAAAATCTGTAGTCTATAGAAACAAAATGTCAGGCTAAATCTTAATAATAATTTTGCAATTCAGGGATGTGACTCCCACTATTTTAGTCACATGAGCTTTTTTCTATATCTTAGGGAACAAGCAAACTAATACTATTATTAAGTACGACTTTTATTATTAAAGCAAGAAAAAAACAAAACAGCCGAGCGCAAGCTTAATAATGGTTATTTCAGTTGCAATCTCTTGTCTATATCTTTCTGTGGAGAGCTTTCACCTTTCAGAGTGAGTCTACCCTGCTGAGTATGCTCTTCTCTATGTAAACTAAAACCAAAGCATGTTATTCCCAAATCAGTAGTGAGTCCTATCACAGTATAGCACAGTATAGTAGTGAGTCCTATCACAGTATAGACGGGCAAAGGAATTTTGTTTAAGGATTGGTGAATCCTGGTTGGTGTATCATGGACAACATAAACAGTACATAAATTGGCAGAGGTAACTGATCTTCATTAAGTCTCATGAAACTAAAGACAGTTCAGTGTCTTTAAAAAAAAGTCATTCAAGGTATGGACTTGAGACAGAGAAGTTCATGAGTGATAAATCCAAATTAAATCCCACTATTTCTCTTTGTTTACCAAGATTATTTTATGTCTCCTTTCCTGGAATGAACAGTCTAAATAATCTGGTATTCAACAGAAGCTGTTAGTACTTTAAATTACAAAAGCATTTCAATATCCCATTAAAATGATCAGAAAAAAAATCGTATTCCTTGCAAGCCCTTTCTCACTAAGGATGCTGAAGTTTTACTGATATCATCGTGTTTCAGAAACAGTTGCTGCTTTCAGATGCTGTGCTGTGGTTTCTTTGTTCGTTTTAGCTGTCTTGTTGCTGTTCTTTGGTTGCATGTAGAGATGAGATGAACAGGATAAACTGAGATGAGAGTGCTGCTTCTTGCTTGCTTAATTCAGAGAGATTTATTCATAGAGTTTAAGGCCAGAAGGGACTAATAGATCATCTAATCTGACCTCCTGTACATCACAGGCCATTACATGTCACCCAGCTACCCTTATATTGATCCCAGTCAATAGTATTTAAATGTTCTGACACCAAATAGTGTCAAGTCTGTCAACTGATCATCATCGTCACTATTTTCTGGTTTCTAATCCAACATTCTTCAATTTTTTTTTCCTGGGGAAATGAGCAGCTTGAATGATGTCAAAGTTATTCTTGACCTTACCAGACTGCAAATTTTCAAGCTGCTTGTTAGACTGGGCCTGCATTTCCAGCTGATGTGAAAATCAAGGACCTATAGCTGTCAGTCTTTATGGAAGGAGCTAAAGATAAAGTTTTGTATTGTCCTAAAATAATTTTGAGGCAGTCATGAGAACCCAGGGCCCTAAAATCACCATACATTTATGAGAAATACTGACAAAATGGATCATAAGCGGATGGGATAAACAAAGAGAAAAATGTAAATGGCCTTGGCCAGAGCATAGTTAGAAACTATTTGCCTCTTCACACACTTAATAGCTTAAAACATTTTAAATCAAAGAAAAATGTGGTTTGCATCCCCTTGTCTGTTTATACTTTCTTCCTCTCATAATTTCGCTGAAGGAGGAAGGCACAGCTCTTTCAGGGATTTGGCTGAATTAAAATATCTGCTGCTATTGTTACCCTTCCATTGGCTCAAAACCTTCTTGGAGTTATCCTGATAGTATCTTCAGCTAATAAATATGTGATCTGCCAATGCATATGCAGCATGAATTGCTTCTGTCTTTGTTGTGGGACACTCTAAGAACATGTTTAAAGTTGGAGTATTCATTTTCTTTTATTCAGTCCACTTTCTGGGAACCCTTTTGTGCTATCTGGGTTTAATAGAAGTTGAAATTTTGTTTCAAATGAATCCAAGCACTCCTATTTCCCACGTAAAGGTCTTTAAAATCTCAAAAAGTCTTTTAAAACTTTTATAATTCTTCAATAGAGTCCTTAAACTTAAATAGTAATTAAAGATGATTTTTTCCCTTTCTTCTTACCAATATTTAGAGAGGTGACTCTTGCCTTTCTGAGTCTGGAAAGAAGTTGCTTAAGGATTGCTAGATAATGATTAATTTTCAAATCAATTTCAATATCTTTATACACAAATTACTTCCTATATTAGCAACCAGTTAAAGCATCAAATATCTTTGCTATATTTGTGCATAAAAATATAGCATTAATATAGCAATAGCATCAGGAATTTATGCTCTGTAGGTTTGAATTTAGATATAAAGTATTTGCAAATATACACTTGAAAAGAAGTTTATACCATCTGAACCATTTGAGAAACAACAACATTTTCCACCTTTAAGTGGAAAACTGAGTTAGAAATGTCAAATGTCTTCTGCAAAATTAAGATTTCTCCTTGAAAAATATTCTCAGAGTTTCTTAGCCTGCCATCTCACTCTCTCACTCTACAGCCCCTCGCTTGCTCTTCAGCAGCTGTTGTGCTGGGTCTTCATGGCTTAGCTCTCCAGCCAAGTGACAATAGTCCACCCCTTCTGGGGTACTGTCTAAGTCTTCCACGCCATCCCAGACAGTTCTGAAGTCCACTGTCCTAGCTGAGCCACTGCCTTACCAGCTAGAACGAATGGTCTTCCAGGTCACTGCCAACATTGTTTCAATCATTCAGTGGCCAGTAGGGGAACCCAGGTCCGCTTCCTACATTGGGTTCCAGCCCATGGGCCCTATCTCCAGAGCTAAGGTCTGTACTAGCACAAACCTTCCTGCCATTCATCTGGAGTGCTTCCTACCTTACCTATCCAAGGCTCACATTCTCCACCCTTTTAGTTAAACCCATCTCCTGGGTCGCTTAGACCTACTTCTCCTTTTAGGTTCAAATCCCTTTCTCTCCCTTGCCCCGGGAGAGTAACTGCATCCCTTCTCCCTGCAGCCTCTTTTCTGCTACCAGCTCCCTGGCTTTACGGAAGCTCTGCCTATTCCTGCTCAGGTGAACTTCCCTTGATTAGGGCCCTCCTCTTAGCCTAAATGTCCCTCAGTTTGCAGCGCTAATACATTAATTGTCCCATCTGGCCTATGTTAACCCCTTTGGACTGAGTGCGGGGAAGGGGCATTCCCTATCACACTGATAACAGATCCTAAGCATCACTCCTCTTGGAATTTGAATAGAGTATCTTTACATTCTTTTACACAATGTGAGTTATACTTTCCAACTATCGTGTGTATGAAAATAACTGTAATATGTCTTAAAAATTTTGTAAAGCTGGAAGCAAATTTATAATAAACTAACATTTTATTAATAAAATATTAATAAAAATTAATTTATTATTTTTCATCATTACTGAGGTTTACCCCCTACAAGGACATTTTTTTAGTGTAATTTGTTTACACAAAATCTTCAAAGTCCTTTTTACTTGAGTAGTGATATAAACAAATTGCAGGCAACTCCCTCTGTGAAGGAAACCAGTTAAGGAACCACAGCTCTACTTTGACCCAAGAATCAGCTATCTTGATGTTTTATATAGAAGAGATTTTCAAAACATATGAGGAACAAGAGAATAATAGAGGAAAATGTAGGTTCACTACTTGGCAGGGAAGAAGAACTAACAATGGACATCACTGAGAAGGCTGAGGTGTTTAACACCTGGTTTGTTTCAATCTTCCCTAAAATGGTTAATTGTTATGGTTGCTTAACACAATTAATGAGGAAGAAGGAACACAGGCTAGAATAGGGAAAGAACAGGTTAATGAATATTTAGACAAATTAGAAATCTTCAGGTCAGCAGGGTCTGATGAAATTCATTCTGGGGATACTTAAGGAACTAGCTGAAGCAGTCTCTGGACTCTTAGAAATTATCTTCAAGAAATCATGGAGGATGGATGAGGCCCCAGATGGCTGTAGAAGGACAAACATAGTACATATCTTTAAAAAGGGGAAAAAGAGGGCCCAGGGAATTATAGGCAGCCTAATTACAATACCTACAATTACAATGGAATAAATCATTAAACAATCAGTTTCGAGGCACCTACAGCAATGGTTTTCCACCTGGTTTCATTTGAAGACCCCTAAAAATGTTTAGAATAGCGTGCAGACTCCTTTGGCAATCTTAGACATAGTCTGCTGACCCCTAAGGGTCCATGGACCACAGGTTGAAAACCACTGGCCTAGAGGATAATTAGGGTGATAAGTAATAGCCAACATGGATTTGTCAAAAACAAATCATGCCAAATCAACATCATTTCCTTCTTTAAGAGAGTCACTGGCCTAGTGGATACTGGGAGAAGCAGTAGACCTGTATATCTTCATTTTAGTAATACTTTTGACAGTCCCACATGACATTCTCATAAGCAAATGAGAGAAATGTAGTCTCAGTGAAATTAATATAAAGTGGTTGCACAACTGAGTGGAAAACTATTCTCAAATAGTAGTTATCGGTGGTTTGCTGTCAAACTGGAGAACATAGTCCTATGTTCAGTCCTGGTTCTGGTACTATTCAGTATTTTCATTAATCACTTGGATAATGGAGCGGAGAGTATGCTTATAAAATCTGAGGATGGCACCTAGTTGGGAGGCGTTGCAAGCAGGAGAGGATTAAAATGCAAAACAACCTTGACAAATTGGAGAATTGGTCTGAAATCAACAAGATAAAATTCAATGAAGACAAGTGCAAAGTACTGCACTTAGGAAGAAAAAGTCAAATGCACAACTACTGAATGGGAAAACAACTAGCTAGGCAGTAGTACTACAAAAAAGGATCTGGGTTTTGCTATTATGATCATATTCAGCCCTCTTTGTGTTTTTTACATTGGCTGCCTATTAAGTGGCAGATTCAGTATAATCTAGTGTTACTACTAGTTTATAAAGCTCTGAATGGGACTTGCCCTAGTTATATACAGGGTCTCCACCTGATGGGTTTTTGCTTACATACCAACTGATGGAGTTCTGCAATCTTGTCTGAAGTCAGTCGGCAACTGAGCCTTTGCCGTGGCACCCCCCACGGTGTGGAATTTGCTCTCTTGAAATCCAGCCCGTTTAATCTCTTCCCCAATTTAAAAAAAAACATAAACAAAAAACAACCTTTACTTTTTTTGATGTGTCTTTAAATTACTACCATTGTTGCTATTTTATGGTTTGTTGTTTACCCATCTTGTCTGTAATTTGGTTACGGTTTGGCTGTTATTTTTATTATTTAATGAGAAATTGTTTTATGATTGCTCCGCACCAAGAGCACTTGTATGAGTTTGTGGGAGGGGTGTTTTATGCCTAGAATTATTATTATTATAACACTGTGATGATGAAGGTTATATAAATACCTAGATAAATGATAGAAAGTATCCAGGGATGTGGCCCTAAATCAGCCTTCCAGGTGATGCATATACACCAGCAGAAATGTATTTAGCTTTTATTCAGAGCTAATGATACTGTGTTGTGCTGTAATTCAGCTTCATCATGATGTTGTTGCTTTAAAAGATTTGTATGTGTACTCAGATTTTGTTTATCTTTTAAATTTGTTTTCCTAGAAGCAAGAGATGGCCTGTGCTAACCAAAAAAGGGTGTGAACTGATGATTTTCTTGGTTATTTTCAGTTCAGGCAGCATCTTTATCACTTTCCATTTGATATTGATGTTTCATGGAAATATGAAAATAGTCACAACAGTTAAAATAATCAAGCACACAATCATCTTTTGCAGAGCACAGACACGGGGAGCAAAGGGATATGATACAAACTACTGTGTTGGTTGTTCTCAGTCTGAATTAGCCCTTAGATGAAGCCTGAATACAAATATGCTTTCTATCATTTCTTAGATGAGGTTGTCAGGAATATTTAGAGACGAGAAAGTAAATGACACCATAGGAGAGCATGCACAATCATTTGCTGACTTTATAAGGTTAAAGTGCAGGGTACTTTAGATCATCAAAATGGTTTCTCTGATGAAGAGTATTCCTAGGAGACCTGTTTGAAACAGTGCAAAAACTAACAAAAGACAGAGATGAATACCGTGCTGAGACAGAAAAAGATAAAATTAACAATTGAAGGAAATAGGAGGTTCTATATAGTGAGATTAAAATAGGGGCACATAATATATAGTTGTGCTTTAACATATATGAATAGCAGCACTATATAAACACTGACAACTATTAATTATTTATAGGATAGATTCTGCCACCATTATTCAGGATAAGTAGTACTTTATCTTGCAAGCAGGCCCATCGATTTCAATAAGACTACTTGTGGAATAAGATACTACTCGAGCTGACTAAGAATAGCAAGTTCTCACCCTGTAAGAGTGATAAGAGATATTTCTACAGCTGTGCAGAGGTGCATTGACAGCATATACAGCATTATCATCATGCTGAACTTTAGAATAGTAACAAAAAAGAGGGGGATATATTACAACTAATCAAACTATCTTCAAGACAATGACTAATCTGTCAGAAATGTTTGTATATTATGCATGTTCATATATTTGCAGTTATTTCTTAAATTTTGCCAATCGTACAGGTGAATGGAGATAAAGACCCAATGACTGTTCTTTCTTTTACTCCACTGTGCAGTGAAAACTCATAACTGCAATTTTTCAGCCAGCTGCAGCTGAAGTGAGTGACTAGCTAGGTCTGACTTTTTGTGCTTCCCTGAGCACAAGGATTGCAAAAACCCAGTGCTGTCGGCAGCTGAGGGAAGGAAGCCTCAGGTGCCTTCTTTCCCTTCCCCAAGAACCTGCAGAAATGTGAGAAGGCTATAGAGAATGTTTGTTACCTGAAGCCAAGGAAGAGGAGTACAGGAAGAAAGAGTCTTGGAAGCAAACCAGGGTTCTAGCTCATGTTGAAGTAGAATGATGATCAGAGCTGCTTCTGGTTCCCATCCTGTACTGTTACCTGTGTGCAAAACTGTTCTTCCATTCTCACATTTTTTATCTTTTTACATCACTTTCTATTGGAAGAACTTGTCTTTTCCTTTAGTAAACACCTTGTCACAGGGTCCCAGTGAGCAGACTAAGCTAGCGCCACCATGTCAGAGCAAGTGAGCACAATCCAGCCAATTAAAAGGGACTGGGCCACCCTTGGGCCTATAAAGGGCGCTAGAGGTCAAGCAAAAGGGGAAGGCTGTTTCTTGCTTGTGTTAAGACAGTAAACGTGCCTGAAAGAGACTGGGCTTGACAGCACCTACTTGGCCGATAGCTGTGAGGGGAGAAGCTCCGCACACTCTTGTTTAAAATTACTTTTATGAAGCTTTCCAGTATTGATCTGTTTAGTGTTTTCTTATTTTCTTGTATTGTATCTAACAGTATTGCCAACCTAAGCATTCAAAAATCACAAGTCAAAACCCTGAAATTATGAGATTGGCTTAAAAATCACATTTTTTTAAAACAAAATAGGATTCCTTTTATTGACTTCTTTTTTTAAAAATGTTGGGGGTACATTTAGGTCATGTTTTCAAACTTCTCATGCAGTCATTAGGGCCAGAAGCTTACTACTTTAAAAAATGTAAACTGAGATTCTCAACTAATCACAAACTTCTAGGAACTAGTTTTGCCGCAAAACACAAAATATTGTATTGAAAGTTGGCAATTTAAATTAACTGTGAGAGAGGGACTTGACTTTTAAGTGTTCGTACAGAGCCATGTCCATCTTCAGTACTATTTATATAGCATAATAAAAATAATGGGCAGAAGTGAGTTAGTCAGGGTTGGTCCTGAGCAGGAGGCTGGACTAGATGACCTCCTGAGGTCTCTTCCAAACCTAATCTTCTATGATTCTGTGATAAGTGAAAGATTGGAGTTCACAAGTATTGGCCCATTATCTAAGAATTGGCCCATTATCTATCTTGAGATCTTCTCAAATACTTTAAAAACATTTGATTTAAAAAAAAATGAAATGTGGCAGACTTCCTGGTGATAGAATGTTCTTTGTGAGGAGCCTTCAGACTTGGAGATGGCTGCACACTTCACCTCAAAACATCTTAGCTTTGTTGGCCTTGAACTGCAGCCAGGCATTTTTATATCCAGACCTTTGGGGTGAGAGGAGCTTAATGGAGGCTGAGAGTTGGTGGAAAAAGTAAGAGTTGTGATCTGTTTAGCTAAGAGTGAGCCAGTGGGGCTTTTCCTGTTGTTGCATGCCATTGGGGATGGGTGCTGACTTGTTTGACCTGTTTTGTTAACATATGCCAGGGGTACCTAGAGTTTTCAGAGCTCAGAGAGTTTTCTCTTTCTACATTTATAAATCTAAATAAATATCATATTCAGTATTTAAAAAAAAAATAACAAGCTAAAATAATGCAATTTAAAAATCAGCTATTGTGCAGCATATAGTCATCCATTTAAAAAAGAAAAAGAGTATTTTTTACATAGTCATAGTATACTTTCTAAATATGTGTGCTATCTGTATGCCAGAATAAATTTATTCTGGTCTCTTGCATAAATAATACAATTTATAAAAAATGTATGAATATATTACTGAAAAATTAATCTTTTTTTAAATGTAATTTACTCAACATGGCTAGGTACTTCAAATATGTAACTAAACAATGATTTTTTGTTTTGTTTTTATATGTATGTAATTTAACCCAATGATTCCCAATACATTCAATGCATTTAACCTCTTAGATAAACGCGTACAAATGCAGCTTTTTGACACATGCCTGATAAAGTGAAACAGCTTCTTCCATTTTTTAGAATGTTGTAAACCTCATATTAGATAGCAGATAGAGCAAAACTACAGATTTAAATAGCGTTAAGTGCCAGATATAAATGGGAAAAAAAATCAGGAAATCCAGTGTTAAGACTGATCTCCCACCTCTTTCCATTTCTCTCTCTCTGTCTCTCAGTAATTGTATTGACTTCAAGAAGTTAAGAATACTTTCTTTTAAGTACCATTTACTGTGGGTTTTCTGGGAAGAACCGATTCAACCCTGCATCATCCCAAGATTTGTTTTTCCTCACAGACAACCTGACTAGAATAACTTAAAATAGGATTTGTAATATCTGATCAACAGAACGACATATTTCTCTGAATTATTTTGTCCACAATAATGCTTGTTAAAGAAACATCCTCAAGATGATTTTCCTGTTTTTCTCTTTTAGTTTTCACTGCTTCCTGATTTGTGCCTTACAATTTTTCAAGAAAAACAGATTTCACTCAAAGCATTTTTACCCCAAGAGTAAAGCCAGTCAGAGACAGGTTATAGCTGATTCTATATGGGTGCAACTAGAGGTGGAAGGTAGAGTGCAAGGTGATTTTCCACCATCTCTTGGGAATTTGAGGCAAGGTAGCCACAGCTTAGTCTTGAATACCTGGACCACAAGGTAGGCAGTTAGTCTTTGCTTTTCTTCTTTTAGTCTCCCTTGGCTTCTGCTATATGGAACTTTGCCTCTAGACGAGAAATATAATATTATCTGGACTAGTTATGGTCCTCTTATCTTTTTTGCTTAGTAATTACCCAGAGTTCTCTGTGAAGTATTACAAGACAATGAAATGATTTTCAATAGCTAATACTTTGAAGTCTCTTACTGTACTTTGATTCCTAAACTTGTTTCCAAATGGACTTTCCTTTAGATTTTAATATGATTCCAGAATTTAAATTTAGAAAAATATTTCCTCCATTATTGATTGATTTTCTGTACACTGTATTGTTCCCGTCATAGATATGTTTTCATAAGTTACATTTTCATTTCTCACTAGTAAAGGTTTCCTTTCTGTGACTTTTTAATTTATTTTCTTAAAGCTATTTGGGGAAAAGAGCATCTAGAGAGCCACAGTGCTTTGCAAAACTCAAGGGGTTAATACATGAAGATAAACTTTAATTAAGCTATAGTTCCAAATCCCAAAATAATATTTACTGGAGATGTCTTGAAGCTTCCCTGTGTGAGCATAATTCATTGTTTTTTGTAGCATATTTCAGTCTTTGCTAGCTAGATTTAGTAGCCAACTATTTTGTTCTTAGATTTATATAGGCCATTCCTGAGTCCACTGATTACAATGGTAGTTTTGCCATTGATTTCAGTGGCATCAGGATTTTTGTCTACTTGTTGCCTTTTTTAATCAGTTATTTTCTTGAAGTTATCAATTCTTTAGTGGCATAGTGTATTGATACAAGTCAATGGAGTAATGTCAATGTAATTGAGAACAGATTTTAGCCCAGAATGCTAGTCTTAATTAATTTCTTGGCTATAACCGGTCAGCTAATTAATTGCAAATAATAATTATTCTAAATGGTGGCAGTTTTTTTATTTTAATAATTGAATACATTTTCCCATTATTTGACCATCTTTGATCTTGGCTTATGCTAGTTGGTTTGGTTCCTGAGATAAGGTGCTCAAAATGACGCATGAAGAATTATTGACACACTTTACTGAATATTTGTCTCTTATGAGTAAACTCTCATGGTTTTATACAGAGTTTAGTTTTGTAACCACTAGTGACTTAAATAGGAGTTATAAAGCAAAATCCCTACCTTTAGGCTAGTTAATATTATTTAAATATAGGTAACTTTTTATTTAATTAAGATCTATTACTGACATGCATTGGCTCATATATTGTGTCTATTGCTTATTACACAACATATTCCTTCATATTACATTAATTTGCTACATACGCACAGTAGAGTCCAAATGACATGTTTACCAAGTATACATCATGCAAGACCTACCTCCATGTATGCACTGCTGTTCTGGCAGGGTCTGGCCCTGTATATGGGGACACATACTGCTCTAAATCCCTTCAAAGTGTGAGATTTTGAGGGTGGGGAGGTTTGAGAGTTTTTTTTAAAGTTTTGTACCCTTTAAACAAATTTAAAACCTTAAACTGCATACAAATGTGTAACTAGATTAAATTGATATTAAACCTTAGATCTTATTTAGAAGTTTAAATCAAACTAATGCTTTAAATCAGATTAAGCTGGTTTCATTCTTAAAAGTGGTCATCAGCTTCAATGAGACTTTATAGGTAGTTGTGTATCTTGAGAGTGCGGAGAGGGGGAATATATTGCACATATATGACACTTAATATTTACAGTCATAAATATGATAATCAAAACCAGGTTTTTAACCAAGCAAACCCTTGGTACTGATTTATCCATGTTGACTCTCAACTTTCCAACATACAATAACAAAATGTGAATAGATTTCTTTAAAAATCAGTTTCAACCTACAAACATTTGTCTCCTGGAATAAATATTTATGGAATATCCAGACTATCATGTACAAACATGTTGGCTAGCACAAGTTAATTCACAATCAATTAACTCAAATTAAAAAAAATTCTTACATAGACAGACCCAGAGTGTCACCATCTTTGTCCTGGTTTCTTTGCTGCTCCGGGTTGGGAATAAATGGTGCTGGGTCTATACTTGGCACAGAATATACTTAACCCACAGAGCTGTGTGTGAGTGTGACATTACCCAGGGTACAATCTGGACTGCTGAACATCTGTGTTCCCTGAACTCTCTAACCTTTGGTGCCTTTTACACTGCTTTACTATCAGAACAACCATATATGGCCGGCTCATGCATGCACATTCATGCAGATTCAGTCTCAGCTAAACATATAAGCACTCTGACCAGTCATTCATGAATTACATGCAGGTCGACACCCTCAAATTTAGTCCCAGCCTTGTTCCCCCAGAAATGTGTGTCATCAAAGGGAAATGACATATATATCAGCCTTGCTGATCCCAAATGGAGTTACCCACCCACTGTAATCCAAACACACTGGCTAAGATAAAACAATAAAATAAGTTTATTAACTACAGAAAGCTAGATTTTAAGCAATTACAAGTATTGATGCAAAAAAGTCAGGATTGTTTACAAAAGAAAATAAGAGTAATATGCAAACTAATACCTAACTTAAGAAGCTAAGTAGCCTTAAAACTAAAGGTTTTGTCTCACCATATGCTGCAGTAAATTTTATAGGCTGGATCTCCTTCCAGCATGGGATCGCTCCCCTGAGCTCAGTTCTATGAGATTCGTTGATGTCATGAGCAGAGAGATGGGAGGAGGAAAGGCAAAATCAAGTGTTTTCCTTACCCTTTAGAACTCTATTTCTTATGTTAGAAACATCTTTGCTGAGTCATGGTGATACGCAGTCCATTGTGGATGTCAGATTTGAATCATCCCTGTGATTAAATGTAAATTTCTTGTTTATATCTTCCTCGCACCCTCTAGCTAGAAGATGGTAGGCTAAATAGGTGATGGCCCTCTAACATCTGTCTGGGGTGCTAGTGTGTCTTTGTCTGAAAAATCAGTTTGAGCCTGCATTTCTAACTCTGGAACATGTTACAGCAATGTTATAGAGTAGAAACTTATAACTTTACATACAATGTTGATCCACACATTTTACCAGGACGATAATGTTCAGCAGATTATGAGTTTCTATATGGTACCTCACAGGGCATACTTTGAACAAAATGTATGATAGTCTTGCAAAAGTGGTGACCATAATAGTACAGACTGCCACATTGGGTGTGGAGGGAACAAAAATCAAGGTTTTGCCCATTTCTGACTGTTTTCTACCCCCTTCTGCCCAACCAATGTGGAGAGTGGCTGCTGTGTGGAGTCTGCTTCCACTTCATTGCAGCTGCGTGTATTGCAGTGGATGGTGCAGGTTCATAAGGACTGCAAAGCTACACATTAAGATCCTTTCTGTCATGCTAGATTGGCCAAAATTTCACCCAGTAGAGGCATCATCTCTTTTCATGATAAATATTCTCGAAACCTTTTGAATTATACTGTTTAAAAGTTTCACGGGCGGTACCCTCCCCAAGGTTGTTTCTTACCCTTGGATATATATATGTACCTGCTATCTGATTTCTATTTCATGAATCTGATGAAATGGGTTGCAGCCCATGAAAGCTTACACCTGCAGAAATTTGTTTGTCTTTCAAGTGCTACAGGACTCTTGTTGTTTTCACTGTTTTTAAAATAACAATATGAAAACAGGTCAAAACAGAAAAATAAAGTAGCAATTACTGAAGAAATTGTAGCTGTTAATAACATTGGTTGGTCTCTTCAGTTTTATGAATGGCATAGTGTCTCACAAGAAGTATTGTATAAGTCATCAAAAATTGAAAGACAAACATCTTTTTAGAGCTGCATCGGTTTTGACAGTCGTGGGACTGTTTTGTGTTTAAGGGAATTGGTAGTGGTGGGATATTTAGCAAGAGAATTGTGGTTCTTCTAAACACCCTTACAATTTTAGCTATATGGGGGAAAATGTCATCCAGGGTCTTTACACAGCAAAGCCCTTTGTCACGCTGTCTGGAGTGCCTCACAACCATGAATGCTAATCTCAGGGCAAACTATCAAAAAGTAGGACTGGAACCCCAAATTGGCTGTTCTATAATTAGATTTTACCAATCCAGGAACAAGTATGAATTCCAAAAGCACTGTAACAGGCTTACTATGGCGTTAGAGAGACTGAAATGCCCAGAGGACTATCTTGCTACCCTGGACTGTGTGAAAGATGCTCACTTTACACCAGATATCACAACAATATTCAGGTAACTCCCAGTTCCAAAGGACCAGCCCCTTACCCCAGGTAATTTGTACTCAGATCTCAAATCAAACACAACATCTGTAGCCAGTCCTATAACAAATGAACTAAAGATTTATTAACTAAAAATAAAATAATATTCACAAGTGTAAAGAGGAAACATTCACACACTACTGAGTTACAGGCTTAGATTTAAAAAGGTAATATAAGCTTCTACAATAAGCAGCTCTATATGTCCGTTAAGGCTGACCCATGCCAAGCAGCATAAGGATCTCTTGCTAATGTTTAGGAATCTGCCCCTCAGAATCCAGACAGAATAAAGCAGAGGTCCCTAAACTGTGGGTGTGCCCGCCTCAAGGGCTGCGGAAGAACATTCAGGGAGTGCAGCAAGGTCCAGGCCAGCCCCTCACGTTGGGTGGGGAACGAGCACCACCCAGCCCCACTCTGTCCCCAGTTCCCTGCCACAGCCTGGCCACATTCCAGGCCCCCTGCCATGGCTGCAGTTCTGGGCCTGGGTGCTTATGGCCCCGGCCTCCCCCAGGCCCCAGCCACACTCTCAGCTGGGCCCTGGCCTACTCCCAGTCTCAGCTAGCCCCCGGCTGCACTCCTGGCCACGGCCCTAGACTACAACCCCACTCCTGGCGTGGGCTACAGCTTTGGCCCCCAGCTCCTGGGGGGGCACAGACCAAAAAGTTTGGGGACCACTAAAGAGACCCAGTTTTTCCTTGTTTGGGATTTTTATCACTCCTCAACCCACCATCCAAGGTGATGGGATGAGTTCATGTCCAGGCATGTCCTTTGTGAGAGAGTTAGGAATGTATTCAACAAGGTCTCTGATTTTACTTCAAGGGGCCATCTTATGTGCAGGACAAGCATGTTACCTTAGTTAATGCTGCTTTTCCTGTTTGAGTTTGCAGTTAGAGAGGTTTACAACTGCAAACACTTAATATGACTTTATATCATGGAATACAGGTATTATAAATAGGATTAATACGTGCAGCATCCTAAAAGCATTCCATAAAGTCTAACACTGAACATATTCTTCTAACTCTAATATCTATTTGAACTATACTAACCCACTAGTAAGCCAGACTGGTTTCGAATTGTGCATTTGTCTATGTTCAGTGAGGACTGGGCCTTTGCATGAGCTGGCACCTGGTCTGCCGGCATCACACCCTAAACCACATACTTTAACTTTAAAGCATGTGCTTAAGTCCTTCCCTATTCAGCAACATACTTCAACACATGCCTAAATTGGAGTCATTAGCACATAGTTAAAGATAAGGCAGGTACTTAAGGGCTTTGCTGAACTGGAGCCCCAGACTCTCTCTTTCTACCTTTTTTTTGGCATACAAAATGTTAAAAGTAAAATGCCTCTTTAGCAGAATGATCTGTGATTCACAAGAACTGAACTATAAAATCTCTTTTATCTCTTTATTAAGAGAAAAATGTCTAAGAACTTAAAACCCAGTAACAGCTTGTCTGAAAAAGCAAACAGAATAGAAATATATTAAAACTGATTTTACATATATTAATTATTTTGCTCTGTCTAAATTATCAAATAAAAAACTCTGTTTTCAGGGGTAATACATATTGAAGTCATTTGTAGAAATATTTTAAAAGCAGTGTTTTGCTCCTGGAGATATATATTAAAAACTCTGTAAAATATAGATAATTAGTAACTTGTAGATCTCATTCTGCTCTTCAGGATCTAAATTAATCCCATGAAAAGTTATACGCAAAGTAGATGTTCTATTGTAACATGTCTAACAGCCTCTTAAACTGTTCAAAATTAATAAAGCAGAGGAGACATTGAGCAGGCATGGTATTCTGATTTACATAAATTAATTAATGCCAGCAGTTACATGGAATTCTGTATATGAGCACCTGAGAAGTATCACTGCCAGTGAAATGAAACAAAGCAACAGCGTTATAAAGCTCTAGATGTATTTCAAGGTCACTACTTGCATAACACAAGTGATCTTTACAGTTTTAAATCAATATGATTCATATTCTTAATTGTAATATATTTTGAAAAATATATAGAAAGTACATATAAATAAATAAAGTACCTGTATGCCTGCACTCTCTCACTCTCTGTTACTATATTTAAGGACCACTCTGAATGTGTTTATTATAAGTAGTATTCGATTAATAATTCACAGACAATAATATATTCAACAAATTTCTCTTTGACTTTTTTTGTCTGCCAAGAGCTTATGCTTTTCCCACATAGATTTGTTATTCAATAATATTCATGCAGTACTTCCTGTGTCTAATTTTTGGTCTGTCACTTTTTTCACAAGAAGTTAGCATTAAGCTTAAAAAATCCGAGCAGTGTTGGTTCACTGGTTCTCAACCATTTTGGAGCTACATTTCCAACCATTACCATTTGTGCAAGTTCATGTGATTTTAGTAATGTTGCTTCACCTCATGTGTTTTGGGTCTGGTGTCTCTCTAGTTTCCCTCTCTTCTGCCTTTTCTCTGCACACTTTCTCTTTTCCATTCTCTGCATCCCTATGAAGTACTCATTCATTCTCAGCTTCTATTTCAAAGTTCTATTTTCTTCTCTTTACCAGTTTCTCTTGTATTTCTCTTCCACATCCCAACCCATTCTCTTTCTTGCCTTTTCTGTATATACTTCCTTTTCCAGTTCCCCCTTCCTACTGGTCCCCAGTTGTACTTGCAAAATGTTTCACACATTGCCAGCTTTCCTAATAACCAGGAAATTTTCTTTAAAAAGCCAAACAGAATTTCCCATAATGCCTGTAACACCCCCTCATCTTCCATGGACTCTAGATTACTAGCTGATTTGGAAAATCATCTCTTAAAAATAATACTATGGCAGGGATCACCAGGTGGTGCTGTACCACATAATCTTCCTTGAGCATGTTTTGACTCTTGGGAAAGCATGCTGTGTTTTGGAGTTATGCAAGATTTTTGTATAGAGGTAGCTTTGGGAGACAGGGAACTATAAGAGCAATATAATGATTGAATCCTAGAAATGTAGGGCTGGAAGGGATCTCAAGAGGTCATCAAGTCCAGCTCCCTGTGCTTGAGGCAGGACCAAGAAAACCTATACCACCCCTGGCAGGTGTTTGTCGAATCTATTCTTAAAACCCTCCAATGATGGGGATTCAAAATTTCCCTTGGAAGCCTATTCCAGATTTTAACTACCCTTATTAGGAAGAAAACTTTCTAATTGTATCTTCAGCAAAGAAGATTTGGATAGTTTAAGCTTATTACTACTTGTCCTACCTTCAGTGGACATAAAGAACAGTTGATCACCATCCTCTTTAGAACAGCCTTTAACATATTTGAAGAGTTTTCAGGTCCCCCTTTCAGTCTTCCTTTCTGAAAACTAAACATGCCCAATTTTTAAAAAAACTTTTCCTCATAGGTCAGATTTTCAAAGACTTTCATCATGTTTGCTGCTCTCCTCTGGATTCTCTCCAGTTGTCCACATCTTTCCCAAAGTGTGGCACCAAAAACTGGACACAGTACTCCTTCTGAGGTCTCTCCAGTACTAAATAGAGCAGAACAATTACATCCCATGTCTTACATATGACACACCTTTTAATACATCTCAGAATATTAGACTTTTTTGCAGGTGCATCACATTGTTGTCTCAGATTAAATTTGTGCTCCACTATAACCCCTTGATTCCTTTCAGCAGTACTATGGCCTATCCAGTTATTCCCCATTTTGTACCAATGCATTTTATTTTTCCTTTCTAAATGAAGTACTTTGCACTTATCTTGATTTAATTGGTCTGAAATCAACAAGATGCAATTGTCCAATATATCAAGATCATTTTGAATTTTAATCCTATCCTCCATCATGCTTGCAACTGCTCCCAGGTGTCATTTATAAACTTTATAAGCATACTCTCCACTCCATTATCCAAGTCATTAATCAAAGTATTGAATAAAACCAGCCCCAGGACAGACCCCTACAGCACCCCTAAAGATATGTCCTTACAGTTTGACAGCAAACCATTGATAGCTACAGTCTTTCAACCAGTTGAACATCCACCTTATAATAATTTAATCTAGACCACATGTCCCTAGTTTGTTTATGAGAATCTCATGTGGGACTGTATCAAAAGCATTAATAAAATCAAGATATGTCACAACTACTGCTTCCTCCCTATCCACTTGGCCAGTAACCCTGTCAAAGAGAGTAAGAGAGTTTACTCTCTGCCTTGGTCTCTGACTGAAGTCAGTCTTGGGTAAGAGAGGCTCCCTGGGAGCCAAGTGGTCTTGCTGGGCTTAGATTTCTTATATTTATAAATTAACCGCTCAAAAACTCAATTATGCAGAGTTAAGGCTGTGCCTTCAGCCTTTCCAGAATGCTGATTTGAGCTATACTCAAACTTCTGAAAAGCAGAATTAGAGTTAAGGAACATGTCACCCCCATGACATACCCTTACCTCTGTCCCCCTGGAGCTGGCAGTAGCTGCTGCAAATGGATCAGTAAAGGGGCAAGGGAAATAACAAATATCAGGAACAATTAAGAGAATGTGCCATTGTGTATGTTGTGTCCCACAGATCTGAACTGCGTTTGTCAGCATGCACTCTTTCTACCATTCACTGTGTTGGGTGTAACAGTACTCAGGCAGTAGTTCTAGCGGTTTGCAGAGATGTTGCTGTGAAGTACAAGAGGTGCACGTGTAACTTGAAAGATCAAGTATGCTTCGTTTCGGCACTGAGTTCCATAGGCTCTAAGAAGAGGTGCACAACAGTGTCTTGCCACGGGGATTGTCATCAGTCTGGTGGCATACATAACTATGGTCTCCAGGGTTTAATGGGCGATAAGTGAAAGCAGTGTCTCAAAAGGAACCCTCTGGTTAAGGGTGAAGAGATAATAACATTTGGCTAGTCTGGAGTAGTCTTTTGTAGAGAAAGCTCAGTGTTTGATGTTGGCCCTGTGTAGTTAGTTCCTATTCACTTTGCCAGACTTATACCCAGAATTTTGGCTTAGCAAAGAGAAGATGTTAGACTTTGTCCTACAGTGATCATGTACTCTGTTCCCAGAGTGTTCTGTAGCATCTGTAAAGGTAGAATGCTAGTGTGTGTGTTAATTGCTTGAAGAGATTAGAGTTAAGGTGTTTCTAGGGGTGCATACTTTAACTCTGTGTTTTCTGGTTTTCAGAGGTTTGATTGTAGTTGAACTCCTCATTCTGAAAGGCCCCATCAGGCAGCCTTAACTTGTCATTAATTTTAGCAGTTAACGTGTTTGCTTTTTTAAAAATAATTTCTCATCACCCCCATGTTTCACAACCTAGCTGTCCCCCTCCATTATCTCTTGCTGCTGGACAGTGATTAAATTGGACACAGAAGGCACTAGATGAATGCTAATTACTTCACTGCCTCTTCATCTCCTCATCACCAATCTGTCTGCTTGCCCAACACAGTCTGGTGTCCGTCCCAAGCCCTCATTTACAAAGGATAGACATTGGTCCGGGTCCAGCAGGTTGAGGAGTTGGGGACGATTGAGGAACAGTGAAGGGACTGACATGGAGTTAGTGGGAGCATGTTTTGAAGGGGGGCAGAAATGGAGGGTATAGATGTGGGAGGCTTGCGGGCAGAGCTTGCTGTCCATTCTCCAGTGCTGGAGGCCACATAAGAAGGGAATCCTAGGTTCTTTCGCTGATCTGGTGCAATGGAGGTAAGATGAGCCTCTGAACTCTTCTCTTTGCCTGATGGAGCACCAATAGGAGGAATCACTGAGCGATGGAGGTGAGGGAGGGGGAACTCACAGATGACTACTTCACTTTAGCTCCAAGTATGTAACTGGAGGGTAATGTGCTCAAATTTCTCCTTTTATGGTTTTGTTCTGTCAGAGTTTCTGAACTCCTAGAGAGCAAAGGTCCTTTCAAGTTCTTATTCAGAGGGAGATTGCAGAAAGATTACGTTTTTGGAAACCTAGTTTTTTATCAAAGCTCTAGTTATCATACATAGTGTTTGGATGATTCCTTACACTAATAAGTGCCCCACAATAACTGTGCCACAGCACAGCCTTTAGGGGAAGGCTGGCAAAGGGACAGGGCCTGCAGCCTGCACGCTCCCAAACCCCACATCCCTTGCACAGCTCCAACACTCCTCCATATTCCCCCTTGCTGCTCTGACCTCGCATAATCCCTAATTCTACAGCAAATAAATAAATAAAAATAAATCTTAAAATGTTTTGAACTGCTCCTATTAGGGTGGGTTATGTATCAGGAACCCCTTGACCAAATAACCCAGCCACTTGCTTTCCTATGATCACCTTCGTGGTGACAAGGGGTAAAAAAACTCCTATCTTGGTTTGTTTGTATTCCTCACTTCAGATGGGGGGGCTGGAGAAGAGAGGGTGAAGGAGGGAGGAAGGATTTCTTATCAGGTCCACTTCCGTTTACGTCCCAGTGAGTTTTATGGCTTACTGTGGGTTTTTTTTTTCTTTTTCTTTTTATCCCTTGCTTGAGACAGTTGGATTTTCCTAAAGGGATCAATTTCTCAAAACACACTTACACATACAGTCATACAACTTACTCAGGTTTGACTGATTGAGGGGTCCGCAGTGCTATTCAGTCCGTGATACTGATGGGGTGAATGAATCCGATAATGGAACGCTTATTTAGTGGGAGGGGGGAGGAAAGGCAGATAGACAGACACAGAGGGAATCCTTTGAAGTCACAAGAGCTCTATTGAGCAACGGAGCTACAAAGGCTTATGAGTTAGGGAAGGGGAAAGGGTAGCCTTGTGGCTGCAGTCACTCCGCCTGTCCGTTGTCACTAGGTTCAGACAGGCCCCTCTTGCTATTCACCTGACCAACTTGTGGACAGATGAGAGCAGCTGAAACCTGTCTTAGTCCAAGACTTGGTCAACGGCTCATAAATCATCATTCATCATTCAATGACACATGTTCTCTGTTCAATTCAAATTCATTATTTATTGGGGGTTTTCTCTCTGTCATAAGTTGTCTCCCCTTATCCTTTTACAATTCCTTAAACTTAAAACTTAACACTTAAAACTTATGATTTAGACAACTAATCATACTAACACAAATACACTAAACAGATACTTAAAGACTTACTTACAAATAAACAACATTTGATTAATACTTACCACACGGATGAATTCAGTTGCAAGAAAAACAATAAAAGTTTATGGCCAAATTTCCTTACTCTTTATGTTACATTCCTGGGTTTTCCTCCAGGTGGAACCTCTATCACATTCACACCCCGGTTACTGGTTTTCTCCCAGGTGGAACCTCTATCGCATTCCCACCCCAGTTACCAGCTCTAATGCCCTATACTTTCTTGAGCAGCGAGCTGGGGAGAGGCAAAGATCAGGCCATCTTTGCAGTGCGATTCTGGTGCACCCCTTGTGATGCGTGGCTCGTCCAATTTGCCTATCTCTCTACCCCAGCATATTGCTTGCTTAAACCAATTGTGATGTTTTGGCTACTGTCCAACCAGCAAGTCCCACACCTGTGAGGGAACTTTTTGCCCTCCAGTGGTTAGTTACAAGCCTTGGGGTGCCCACTGTTGCTGGACAGATTCTCTGTTTTTTGACTGTCAACAGGCCTCATCCTGTTGACCAGCTTTGACTTCTTGATCACCAAACTTTCGGAAATAGCTTGTTTTTTGTGACATTTGCCATTGTTGCTTGCACATCCTCTATGTTGATATGCAATTACTCAAAAATGACCTCGGGGCACATCTACATTACAGGCTCTATAGAAGTCTGTTACAACAACCTTCACTTTTATTTTTTAGGACATGAGTCATAGTTACATTAACACTTTACTATACTCTTTCATCTTCCCTATATTTAATTAATGCTAATTTCCTTCATAGAACTTGTAAAATAAAATCAACCTGCGTCTGAATTTTAGAGCACTTTAAAATATTGCTCTTAAATAAGAAACTTTGGTCAAGGGGCAAAAACTTCCCAAAGATGTCCCTTCAGGCAGAGAGCAAGAAACATTCAAAACACGTTCTTGCAAAGCTGTCACAGGTTGGGCTCAGACTTGCAGTATAGAGGGTGGAGTTCAATGGCTACAGCATGTCACCCTTAACCACTCAGTTACTGTTATAACTAACTGCTTGCAAACCCTCTGGTTTGCAACAGACCCCTTCTCTTGCTGCTTAGGCACATTTCACTCTTTTTGGCTCATTGGTTTAGCTTGAGCCCAACTGGAGTTACAAACTAATCTTCAATAGTTCTTGAAATTGCCTCCCCAAAAGGGAGAGACATGCGCTAGCTGAGATCTGTGGTGACAAAGGGTTAAAAACTTTTTAGTTCGTCTATTTTCCACGCCTTAGACAGGCGGGGGGCTTGGAGGAGAGAGGGAAAAAGTATTTTTCTTATCTGATTTACTTTCACTAATTTATGACTCTGTGTCAGTTTTACAACTTGAAATGGGACTTTCTATTCCTTGCTTAAAACAGTGGATTTTCTAAAGAGATTGATTCTTAAAACACCCACTTGCAAACACACTTTTATACAACTTAGGTTTGACTTATTGAGGAATCCGCACCGTTTCAATTTCAGCTCGTAATACTGACGAGGTGAATGAATCCGATAACGGAACGCTTATTTAGCGGGAGGGGGGAAGGAAAGCAAACAGATACAGAAGGAGTCCTTTGAAGTCACAGAAGCTCTACCGAGCAACGGAGCTACAAAGGCTCATAAGTTGGGAAGGGGAAAGGGTTGCCTTGGGTGTGCATGCTCTCCGCCTGTCCGTTGAGTCACTAGGTTCAGACAGGCCCCCCGTTTATTCACCCGACCAACTTGTGGACGGATGAGGACGGCTGAATCTGTCTTAGTCCAAGACTTGGTCAACGGCTCATAAATCTATCATTCATCATTCATTTATACAATAACACATCTTTTATATTCAATCTATAACTACTATTTATTGGGAATTTTTACCTTACCACAAATTATCTTCTCTTATTCTTTTACAGATTCTTAACACACAAATAAAACTTAAAAAACAACAAATTACAATAACACAAGTACACAAAAGAGTTACCCCAAGAGTTACAGCAACAATTACCCCTGGAATACAAATAGAATTATTACTGGTTTTACATTACTACTCACCACATATATGGATGAACTCAGCAAAAAAACAAATATACCATGGCCAGGTTACTATATTTTCATCCAGGTGGAACCTCTATCGTATTCACACCCAGGTTATCATCCGC
>ML675618.1:21697074-21799642 GCA_007922155.1 Mesoclemmys tuberculata | reverse complement strand
CACACCCAGGTTATCATCCGCAGGACAAAGCCCCACGGGTTATCAGCTCTAACACCCTACCCTATTATTTTGAGCGATGAGCTGGAGAGAGGCGAAATGGTTGATCAGACTCATTGCACGGTGCTATTCTGGTGCAGCCCTTCTTGTTTCATGGCTCTCTGAAAAAGCCTCGATCTGACAACGCTTTTATATCTCTTCAGCCAATTCATCCGCTAAGCCAATGGTAGACCCTTCCTTTAGCATCTTATCAGCAGCCCCCTCCTTGAAACTTTACTGCTGACTTACAAAGCTAATTTTGCAGCGACTGCAAAATTCCCATGTCTGGGTCCGGCCCCCGTTATCATGGGTTCACTTCAAGGTTGTTTTTTCTTTTTTGCTATCTCTGAGTCCCCCACACATGGATTTATAGCTTTTCTCAAAATGGACTCGGGGCACTGTTTTTTTTCAAACATGTTTTTACCCTGTTACAACAAGATCAATCCTAAATGGGTGGGATCAAGTTGAGGAGGATCAATCAAACTTATAGTTTGAGCCCCAGTTAGATTTTAAAGAGAAAAAAAAAGCATTGTTAGAACCCTGATTTTTAGGGGGACTCTATCTCTGAAACCCCTTTCTGAAATGACCCCAGATTTAGAACATTATCCCTAACCTATACCCCCCAGGAGGTACAACATATTTTATTTTAAGACAATTCAAGTCAGTATGTTTTTTTGGGGCACTCAGAATAGTTAACTTTTACACGGTGACTTTCAACCTTAACTATAGCAGAGCTGCTGCTCCAAAATAAATTAGGCCCTGTCTACACTTACCTTGGAGATTCAGTGGCAGTCAATGGGAGTTACACAAGCTACGTAAAAAACTTGTGTAACTCCCGTCGACTTCTCTGCTTCTGTTCCTGTGCTCCGTCCTCAATGCGCTGTGCCGTTGGGAACTGTGTTCCATCGATGCAGCACTACGCCACTTGAGAAGGTGGTTATAATATATTGACTTCAGGATCAACTGAGCGGGTCTTCACTGACCACTCAGTCGATCCAGAGAAATCAATCTGATGGTGGCAAATTTGCCAAACAAAGCTTACAACCATTGGATCTTGTTATGCTTTCTTCTAGATTAAAGAACCTGTTAAAAGAAATCGCTTCCCCCTGCAGATATTTGTATATGGCATGCTTTCTATATCCTGAATAATTCTTGTAAGTCTCTTTTGAACCTTTTCCAATTTTTCAACATTCTTTTTGAAATGTAGCTACCAGAATCGGACATAGTATTCCAATAATGGTCTCACTAAAGCTGTGGTAATACCACCTCTTTTCTCCTACTTGATATCCCTTTGCTTATACATTTGAGGATGATGTTTGCCCTCTTAAGCTACTGCATCACACTTGGCGTTCATGTTCAAGTGATTATCTATCATTAACCCAAAGACCTTTTCATTGTCACTGTGTCCAGGACACAGTCCTCCATCTTGTGAGCGTGACCTATATTCTTTGTTGCTAGATGTATGACCTTGTTGTTCCCCTAGGGAAATCTGGACCGATGAATCGCTGTGTCACCCCAATCCCTCACTCCTTGAGCCCTTCTTACTTTGCTCTGCTGTTAGAACTCCCACTCCTGGGCTCTTCGCACACAGCCTCCAGCAAGCAAGTTGCACCCAGTAGGTGAGTGAGTGATGTAGCCAGCCACTCTTTGGATTATACAACAGAATGACTCCATTGAATAACCCAAATCCCAGATTCAACGCTACGAATCTCCATCTTACAATGTTCAGTGCTGCCCACTGAACAATGCAAGCTCATAATAGTTTGTCAATTTAATAAAAAAATGAATGTACACCAGTCTTGTTACTCCCAGTGAAGTCTTCAACACACTTCAAACCAAATGCACTGCTTTAGGTAAGACAAACAAATTTATTAATTACAGAAGGATTTTAAGTGATTATAAGTCAAATGGTAAAAGGATACACAAACAGCAAAATGGAAAACGCAAAATGCATTCTAAACTAAGTTTTACACTTTCAGCAACCTTACAAACATAGATGATTCTCACCACAAGCTGGCTGATTCCCCATCAGCCAGGCTCTTCCTGTTGGTCAGTACTTCAGTTGCTTGGTGGTGTTTGTAGATAGATGGAGATGGATGTCAGAGCATGGTAAAATGTTTCCCTCTTTTAAAATGTTCCTTCTCCCCTCTAGGGCTTTGCCCCTCCTCCAAGGTCAAGTGACAAACAAAGTCCTTGTATGTTCCATCCATGTCCTGAGTCAGTGAGCATTACCTCATTGTGGTTCCTTTGTTGGTGCCTAGGCCAGTCCTTTGTTCCTGAAAAGCTGAGTAGGTATGTTGTATACATGCTATAGTGAGGTGCGAACTGTCCCTCTACTCCTGGAGAGTTTTGCCTGGATCTGTTTTAAGCTATGAGGAAACATCTTTGTATATATTACATAGCAGAGCCTCATAACCATGCACGTGACATTGCAACAAACATATTCTATAACAATAATGCTCAGTGCATCATGAGCATTCAAAAAACAGCTTATATGACATCCTTTGCATTAAACATCACACAAGTACACTATCAGAGTGACCATAGGGATGCAGGGTGTCACACTTACATTACTCGGAGATACAGACTGGTCTTTGTAACTGACCTGTCCCCTTAATTATTGTTACTACTCTACCAATTTTTGTCTTCTGCAAATGTTACCAGCAATGATTTTGCCAGTGAACATTTGTCCTCACATAGGGTTAGCACTGAGAACAGTTCAAGCTGAGTGAAATGTAAATTACAGAATTTAAAATTCTTCTAGTAAAGTGATGTTATCCCCAGAGGTAGAGGATTTAAAAATAAAAAAGTTCTGCTGACAGTTCTTTTAGCATTTGAAATTATATTCAGTATTTATGAATATCAGTTCATGATTTTTGTTACACCTGAAAAAATTAATGCAGTTTTGAGATGAAATTGCTGTGCAGGGACTCTCCATTTAAACTTTTCTTCTTAATCAGATATTGAAAAAGTTAAATTGTGAGAAGACAAGAATATAAACTCAGATCAAATCCAAGAAGGTAAATAATTTTGATAAGGAATATTGTACAGTAAATGTTTGGAATGTTTGAGAATGTAAAGCACTGTAGGTACTGAAATACTTTACATTTTAAGTAATAAAAAGCTGTAACATAACATTGAGTTGTCTTAACTGGGAACATCAGTGTGTGTATAATTATGGAAAAAGGGATGGAGGACTTCAGTTTGTATACACAGCAGGAACATGGGGACAGCTATTAAATTATTGAAGGTTGTGGTGCTGGAACCTCTTAAACTCTGAATCATCAATCAACTTTAGATCAGATCTTCCACTAGGGTAATTTAATATAGCCTCCTTTTAGAACATTTAGAAGATACTCTCATTGTAGAGCACTCCATGTTTTAGGTGGAGCTATATCACCAGAATTATACTAGAAGAGGTGAAAATATATAATCTCTTATCACCAGAATTATCTGGCTCTTTGCCTCCAGTGACTGTTGGTATTTTTTCCTGGGAATTTGAAGGGCTGTACAATATCATTTCCTTTTCATATAAACAGGAGCTTCTGATTGCTGGCTTTAGGTGGTCATCTCTTTCTAATGAATTGCAATGATTGGCTGTATCTTTTGTTAGAAGCAGTGTAATAAAATCCAGTGATATGGACGTTGTAAGTTAAAAGCCTCAAGTTAGAGAGCTGCAGCCCATAGAGAAATTGTACGCATTATAAATGATGTTTTGTTGCATAATAGTAGTTTAATTATATTATCTAAGCACTGATGTAAAATAAGTGTGCGGTGTTAATTAAATCACATCTCACCATATTTATTCACAGCACTTCCTCCTATGCACCAGACTTGTTTCAGAAGAGGTAATTCAGAGCTACCGCAACATTGTTGCTCCTATGTGTTAACTTCTAATATTTTGGGCTCAAATGTACCTTGAAGCCACAGCCTTCAGAGTGGTCCTGGTGCTGTCTGGCAGAGGAGAACTGAGAGGCTTTTGCCTCAGGGAGGCTGTCACAGACTTGCTGGAACCAGTTGGTGTCTCAGGAAGGGAGCTCAGCTAACCTGTAATAGTCCAAACAATACCTAATTTGAATGATCTGCCTGAACCGTACACTCCCCAAAACAAATCAAAAGTCTGACCAGTCTGACTGTTTCGGCTAAGGCAGAGGGAGAATCCTTCCACCCTTCTTCATGTTTCACCCAAAACTGCCATTTGATAGAAGCAGCCAGACCTTTTTATCTGGCCTGCTGAGCTGTCATTGGCTTCTGCCTGCTCCTACCTCTTTTAGCTGCTAGATGGCCAAGCCTCCCTGGTTCCAGAAGCAGTTGACCCCAGAAGCCCTTTTAGGAAATCCTTGCAGGACCAAACTCACTATGCTTTTCTTTGGCCGCTTTCTGAGACAGGGTGTGCCAATACAATTAAGTCTCTGGCAGGTGACAGCAAATTCCTGGAATAACCTCTCACAGAGGTAGGAGGCTTTGCAGAAATCCTCAGCACACTGGGGAAGTAGACTTGCTACTGCATCTTTTATGAGGTGCAACTATTCGCTCCTCATGCACCAGTGCTACCCTATGGGCAGAAGCAGAGAAAGCAATGGGGCCATAACTTTGCCTCCTTTCCATCCCTTTTGGTTTGTCTGTTTCCCAGGGGATAGAGTGGGAAAACATGTCCTATACTTTCTTGAACTTTGCCTGGGCCTTGTGGACCATCCTGGGAGTGAGAAGTCATTCCTTTCCCTGCCTCCATGTCCCTGAAAGGGCTGGGCACACTAGCTCTTGCTGAGCATCTCTGGTTTTTTTTGTTGGTATGTGTTGTGGCGGTGGGGATTTTGGGGGGATTTTTTTACATTATGCCGTTTAAAGCTTCCCCACACATCTCTGCCAATGCACTTTAGTCTTGCTATGGTCTTGTTAGACATGCTCAGTTGTGGGTCAAGTATGTGGACCAGAGATTTTTACTGTGGCCATACATATCCATTTGGTATCAGGTATCTTATAAAATGTTCTAGGTCAACATTAATTACTTTCAAAAGTGGAAGGTTGTATCTTCAACACTGACGTTTGTGTCTTAGTTTTACTTCCACACAACTTTTTTTTGTTTCTTTTGGTATTTACAAAGTTTGCATTCTTCATCAGCTAATGTCATGGCCTTTGCAATGTGCTAACTAATGTATAGACTAGGGTACTTATTGCAATTATAACAGTGTATCATGGAGACAAAGGGGTGGCTATAGTCACCTATTGATGCAAGTTTGCAATTTGCATTAATACTATTGATTTTTATACATAAATATTAAGAGGAGAGCATGCACTATAACCCAAATTTTTCAATATAAGATAAGGAGACTGTCTTCTAACTCAGATTTCTGATTCTCAGCTGGTATAAATCCTCTTAGCTCCACTCACTGCAGTAGAACTACTACTTACTACATCAGCTGAAGATCTAGCCCATAGTCTTATTCGTGAGTATCATATATGGTATCATATATATATTCTGCTTTTATTTGCTAAAGTGCAATGAACGTGGTATTTTATTTTTTGACTGAGAGAAAAATTAGGCCTACATTAATTGGCCTGGGCCTGCCAGAGGACAAGGAGGATCAGATCCATTATTTTAACAAAAAGTTTGACAAAGATTTATGAAATCTTATTGCTTATGCACAAGAGGATTGTTTAACATTCAAGGACTGTGCATGGAGCAATAAAGGAATTCAGGCGTACTATATTTTGCTTTCTTTGTAAAAGGTCTGTCTGGCATAATATTTACAGACTGAGAAGGCTGAGTGTTCTAAACAGGAGGATTCTAAGTGAAGTGGAAAAGTTCTTTCTCTAGACACAGAGCCACAGATTACTAATTGGATTTGAACATATTTAGAGAAACAAACCAGGACACAAGCTATTGTTCTACATGCACAAGATAAGAAGTCCCAAATTTCCACATCTTTTTAATAAGCACACCCTGATAAATATGTACTCTAATAAGCATGATTCACACAACTTGCTCTTCTGAAAACATGGGCCTAAGTGTCAAAAGAAAAATCCCAAACAAACAAATAAAATGATAGAACAATTTTAAATGTGTTCAGCTATTTAACTTTGAAGCTAATGGGTTACTTCAACAGATTAAAAATAAAGTTGTGATCATTTTCTTTCCTCAGCACCATTTGAATAGAAAGACACATGTTTTATGTGAAATACTTCAAAATTGGAAAGGTTGGCTCAGGAGATAAAATGCAATTAATTATGCCACAGAATTTAATCAGATAGGTTTACTGCAGGTAGTAATATTCTTTAGAACACTACCTATGAAATGAAACCAGATATATAGCTCAAGTGTTACAAAGCTATTACTCAGATTGATAACACTATACCTGTGGAGATAATAGATACCAAAGATGTCACATGTTTTAAAAGTAAATATAGATAGAAACGTCCAACAACTTGCAATTGATTTGAAGAAATGCTCAGATTATATTTGCACTAATACACTTCACACAGGGCAGGCCACTTAAAATAACAATAACTGCACACCTTCCTATAAGGTATTTTTACATTAACAGTAAAGCTTCAGAAACCATAAATACTATCTCCTTCTGTTTACATAGTAAAGTAATTAATTACTAGAAATATTAGTTAGTATTTAAATAACCACAACAGGTCTTACTGTTCCACATGGTTTGTGGTGGTAGTGACATACATCTTCTGTGGCTTGTTGTTGAGCCTCGATGTGTGTTGGTTTTGATTTAACTGAGTCCCTCTAGCTTGGGTCTTTTCTTATTCTGGAGCCCCTTCCGAGCTAACTTTAGTGATGTGCAGTAGTGCTCACTGTCACGGTGCCATAAAGATGTTGCTTTTATAGTTTGAACAATAGCATTCCCCAGCATCTGATGCAAAGGATGCCTAGCGAAGAATGAAGTCTTCCTGTTTTTTTCTTTTCTCCTGTATGTCTCATAGTTCAGGTTTGTGGCTGGAGCTGTGGACTAGGAGGGTCTGGATGCATCTCATTTCAGCCCCTCACCTGTTGCCTACTTGGCAGAAGTATAATCTTTTCTAGTAAAACTGTATGAGGCACAGCTAGCTAAGGTGGATCTCTTCTGCAAAGTTGGCATTTGGGTTTATCTCAGTACTATTTGTCTACCTTTCCTTTCAGTGTGAAGACATTTTGTTTCTGTATTCCACAGCCGGGCCACTTTCATTCCTTTTCCTCAAAAACGTACTTACTGGGGCTCAAGCCATGTTCAGACTTTTTTGGTTTTCTGTTTAGCTGTCTGGTTGGCTCCTGGTCTATTAATCCTTCCTCCTTTTCCTTGGCCTGTTTCCCAGTAGCTGTCTGGGCTTCAGACCCCTAGGTTAAACAAATCGTTAGGGTCCAAATTGTCATTTTTCCTCTCTGGAGCCTCCTAATATGATCAGTGTTGTCAGGCAAACATTTGTACCTTGTTCCCCTGTTATCACTTGCAGTCTGTTGTGACTGCTTCCTTTCTTAAGCCCTCGTGATAATAAGGGGCTGTGCACATGAAGTTTTTATAGAGAGGGAACCAAAAGAAGGATCAGATTAGAGAGATCAGGGAAAAGAAGCAATGGAAGATGCAGGGAGAGAGCTGAAAAGGATCAAAAGGAGGCAAGAGAGTGTCTCTCTGAAGGGAACTGGGGTACTTTGGGAAAGAAAACAGAATGAGACTTCTACATTTGTTAGATTTTCCCCTCCATCCCACCCAAGTGATTCAAAGTATAGCACAAGTCATGCAGAAAGTATGCTCGGTTTGGAGATATAGCTTTTGTCTCTGTCTGATTGTCCTGGCAATACCTGGAAAGTAACAGTTTTTCTTATTAGTTTTGATCTTTTTTATTTGACAAATTGATTTTGTTTTAAATTTTTTTGCCTAGTGTATTTCCTTGTCATTAATTATGTTACCATCATCAGTGTCATCACAGCTCTGAGGATGTGGCTCATCATTCTCCCACGTCTGTGCAAAGTCGGGCCACGTCAGAATTCAGAAGCCAACTTAAAATATAATTTAGTTGCAGAAGCTCCATCCCACTGGGACTGGCCTGTACAGGAAATACGTAACTTAAAAGTTCAGTTTTCAAACTTGGGTGCCTAAAGTTAGGTGCCTAAATACTGTTTCAGGCATCTGAATTTCAAGATTAAACTTTAGAAGGCTAAACTCTACTATTCAAGGCACTGATCTTTGCAAGGCCTCAGTTATTAGATACAAATAGTCTTCACAGTCTGATGTCTTTTAAGTTCTCAAGACAGTATCTGTAGACTGAAGCCTCTACAGAGCTCTATTGTGAATAGCACATAAATTAAGTGAAAAATAATTTGGCTTATTGAGACACTGAAATCCTTTACTTGCTTGGAACAGTAAGCTGTACTATTTCACACACTAGCTGTGTTGTAAAACTTTCTAAAACTAATGGACTGGTCAGTAGAGTTTTAGATTAATCCAAATCATTTAGCACTTCTGATGATTTAATTGCAGAGTTTGGGGGTGTTTATTTTTCTTAATAAACACATTCTGAAGTCCTCTGTTCAATTTAGTTAATAATACTGCCCAATTTGTAGAAATGCTGTGAGCCTCTGGTGATAGTTAAAGGAGGTTCTTCCTTGGCTCAGATGTTGTTTGCTGAGTAATTGTACTACTGTGTGATCTGAGAGTTAAGGATTCAGGTTAACCTGGGGACAGATTACTCTACACAATTTATTATCCAGAGCAAAAACTGGTGGAACAATTTTTTTTGTGAATAATATTCATGGCCAACCCAGGCTTTTTAATTCAAAGTAATTATTTATGAAAACTTTTATTTAATTAATTGGACTTGAAACTGACTCCTGGCCGGTATAGTCTGCCATATAGCATCCACTTTTCATGTATTAATGGCACTGATCTAACAGTTATGAATTGTATTTTGTAAAGTGGGGGGAGAACAGCATGTGGTGGTATCACTGTCCAATAACTAGAGGTGTGAAAAAAGATATATTGCAAACAATATTGCCTTTAAAAGTAACGTTTTGAATCTGAGTGTCTGGACAATGACCCATTGCAATGCACTTACTTTTTTTCTCTCTTTTTTACTGTTGCTCTGATCACTGTGCTGCTGCTAATTATGTCTTACTATTGTATATAGAATTACAGGAATATTTAATAAATATTGCATCAATTCAGGCCTCTTGTTAATCATGACACTTTTTATTCCCTTAATGAGTTGATCTTTTTTTTCCCCGCTGGCTTGACTGAAACCAACTTGTATCTCAGCATTTTGAAAAGGTTTGCACCAGAGATTACAAATTTATTCATTGTAATCTGTGGGCAAAAATCTTTGAAAAACCTGTGTGATTTAGGAACGAAAGTCCTAATGGCTTTGAATGAGACAATTGACATCGTATGACTGGTCAGTTCTCTGCCACCACAGTAAATGCTCAACAGACCATGAAGAACAATATTTTAAATATTTCTACAGCAATTTTATTGTTTTTAAATCTATGGTTTATGGTTCTTCAGCTGTAACTAGTAAAAAAAATCCTTTGCTTTTGGGCACTCTCTTCCTAGACCAGCGGTTCTCAACCTGTGGGTCGCGACCCCGGCGGGGGTCGAACGACCAAAACACAGGGGTCGCCTAAAGACATCGGAAAATACATATTTCCGATGGCTTTAGCCGCTGAGAAGTCGCGCTACCATCTGTAGCAGCGCTATTCAGCTGGAACGCACACCGTTATGGATGCGCATTCCAAACTGAATGCCTGCGCGCATCCGCAGACGTGATTGCATCATCCGTCCGGGGCCTAAGGGGCAGGGGAAGCGGGGGGAACGCTCCACAGTCCATAGCAGCGCATTACGTGTGTCCGGCGCTTGCTGACATCATCAGTGGGCGGACGCAGCATACACACAATACTGTGTAAGTGTAAGGTGCTTTGTGTGTAATCATTATACAGTACACAAAGCAGCTTACACTTACACAAAGCACCATACATTTACACAGTGTGAACTACATCGGTCTTATACTATAAGAGACCACTATAAGATGTAGTCTTATGTCCGAATCATAACTGTAGCAAAATTACAATTATGTCCGAATCATAACTGTAGCAAAATTACAGTTTTGAAGTAGCCACCAAAATTATTTTTTGGTTTGGGGGTCACTGCAATATGAGGAACTGTATTGCGGGGTCACGGCATTAGAAAGGTTGAGAACCACTGCCCTAGACCCTTCTGGATGTTATAGATTACTCTTATTTTCTTTTAGAAAAATTGTCAAGCATGTAACACTTCAGACTTTCTGTATGTGTCTTTATGACCTTTCACACCATGCTCTTCTACCACCTCACAAATGTTGATTAATTTAGCCTGACAACACCTCTGAATTGCAGTTTCCCATTTTATATATGGAAAACAGAGGCACAGACAGATTAAGTGATTTTTGTCGAATTCACACAAGAAGTCTGTAACAGAGCTGAGAATTGAACCCAGATCTCCTAATGCTCATCCCTCAACTACAAGACCAGTCTTCCTTTCAGATAGTCCTTTCTCTCAACAAACAAGAGACCAGATGAATTTTAGTAGATTTGAACCTCTTTTAATCAGATTTTAAACCAGATGTGCCCATATCATTCTGTTCCCATCTACTGATTTGTCCTAGCAACAACAGGTCAACACTGAGCAAGCAGATAATTTAAAATGAAAGGTTATAAATTTGTACAAATAGTTTATTTTCTTTACACTAAGAATACATGTAATTAGGATATAGTACGAGAAAGTATATACGGGCAACAATTGTCTTAGAATATTCAGTACTCTTGTGTTTATAGAGCTATTTTGTAAGCTCATGCGACATTTTCTATAAATAATAACAACTGAATGGATTACATTGTGTATATTGTGTTGTGATAAGTGTATGTAGTATGTATAACAGTTCAGTATATAAACTGTATATGTACTGAATCCTTTATTAATTCTACATAGTTCCTATAGGTTAGAATATAGCATAATGTGATTAGTTCCTAATAGCTACAAGAGGAATTGAAAACTTTTATTATATTGTTTTTAATGGTGACTCTATTATACTCAACAAGTCACGTTAAAGATTTGGAAAATAAAAATAATTAAGAACATGTACATAATAAATATACTGATTTGCAAAGAGAGCAGTCATTTTGGATGATCAAAAATCATATATTTGAGCACTGAACGGCTTATATACAAATCATTATGGAACAGTTATGTCTGCTAAACATAAAGATGCCAAATGTCTTATTCCTAATAAAAACACTGAGCAACAAAACTGAATAAAACTGCTATGGTCCATGGGAACTGAAACAAAAAGCTAGCACTCTCTAATGAAGAAATTTACAGAATATTAAACATATGTTTATTTTTCATTTTCTTTGGGATTATACTATTTCTACTGTATGTACAAAGATCATTTTCTTTACATGCCCCTGCGCTAGTGAATGAAGAATGTACCTAGCTGGAAATCAGTTCACTCCACCTCCCATTCAGTTAAAGATTAAATATGCATTTTATGGAGCTAGCATGGTGTTCAGTCAAATTTAGTCAGCAGTAACAGTTAGCACATACATATTCATTTGTATCACTTTCATTTGTTTGTTTGTTTTATTTGTAGTTTTTTGAGGGAATAAATCAATGCATATACCCATGGGGGGAGTCTCAATCTTCCTCCCATTGAAATCAATGACAAAACTTGCACTGTCTTCAATGGGAGCAGCAAGATGTTTACTAAGTGCCAGTTTCTGCCACCTTTTCTCATGGTGATCAGTGTCTTGGTTCAAGCAGTCCCACTAAAATGAATGAGACTGCTTGCTAAGTGAGGTAATGCTCAGCGTGAGGAGTAGAAGTCTGGCACTAAATAATTATATCCAGTAAGCAGAAGAAATAAGGTATTTGTCTTACTACTTGATGATCTGAGTGTTTTCTGAAATCCCAATGAACTGTACCTTTCTCAACAGATTTTACGTGCGGTTTATGTGAATATGTTTTGCATGTAAATGTTTGTAATTAGCTATTGGTGTAGTAAACTGGCAATCACTTGTTCCCTTTTTCACATGAGTGAGAATTTCAGAATAAAGCTGAGTCTGTTTCAGAGGTAATGTGTTCAACCACTGGAGATAGAATAGCATCTGTACCAATTATACTCCACTTCTCTGGAGAGTCTGTGGAGTAGTATTTGTGGCAGCTGTGCAGATCACTAGGATGATGGCTGTCATTAACACCCACAGAGAGTAGTATGTCTATACAGGAAAAACAACGAGAGTTCTGGAGCACTTTAAAGACTAATATTTATTTTTTTGCAAAAAATAAATTTGTTAGTCTTTAAAGTGCTCCAGAACTCTCGTTGTTTTTGATGTATACAGACTAACACGGCTCCACCTCTGGAACTTTTATATAGAAAAGAAAATCTAATACTACACAGAACTTGTTGAACATTTATTCTCAGTTTATATACACACTATATTTTGGAGTTGGTTTATGCAGAGAAATACTCCTGCTTGGGCATGAGAGGAGGAGTTAAAAATCCAGTCAAGGCCTGCAGCTGACCCAAAGGAGTGTGAGAGAAGAGGATACAATTTTTGCTGGACCCATACCCATCTTTCCTCGCATACACGGAAAGGGGCAAGAAAACTATCCCTGGAAGCTGGAGCAGAGAGTAAGAATCTGACCCATAACACATACATGTGTGCACGTGCACACGCATTTTCCCTACCCTTTTGGAAATATTCAAGCTTTATAGAACATATCATATGTTGGATTCTGTACTCCTCCTGCCAGCAACCAGGAAGTGATGGAGGGGCTGTAGAAAAATAAAAGCATAAAGTAAACTGTATTTTTAAATAGACTAGTTTTTATTCAATAAGGTTTTTTAAATTCTAGTCAATTGTAGGAGGGAGGAGTACAGCCCTTGAGCAGAGATATTTGAGGCTTTTTCCAAGAGGAGATCAGTTTCTACTTACTGTTTTTACTTAATACTTGGCACTGAGCATATTCGTGAACGTATTACATTTTTGCATGATTTTAAGCTTCAATTTTAAGCCTAGATCTTGTCTAAAATTTCTGCTAGAAACTGTAAAACTGTTACTTCAAATATAAATATAATCAAATATAATCAAATCAAATATAAATTGTTTTAATATATTTTTAATTTAAAAAATTATATCTGCTCTCTGTGTAAGGGATATTTTACCTACTCTGACATGCAGTGGTCACTAATAAAAAGTAAATGCTTACCAATAGTTACGATATTGTGGGCTAAATTCTGTGCTGATTTACACCTCAGGCAATATTATTTACTCCCCTGAGATTGCACAATGTGCAAGTTAACAAAGAATTTGTCCCTGTGGTATATGACGGACTGATTATATCTCCTACTTCTGCATGCAGATCTTTTCTTCCCATGACAAGAAGAAGGGGCTGGGGAACCTCAGATGCTTCCATGGCAGTATTACCCTCTTCCCTAGGCTCTCTGGAGACTACTCTGCAGGTCTGTGGATGAGGCAAGGTGCATTTCTCCCTATCCCCAATCCTGTGGAGATCACAGGAGAAAGATTATGTCAGCCTAAAGCTATCATCAACTTTCTGTGTCTTTTCCTGCCTTGACTCCCCTCTCTTTATTGTGAAAGCTAACCCTGGTACTCCCTGCCAGCTGTGGGAGCCCTCTCTGTAAGATTCCATTGAGCCATGCTGCTCAGGGGGAACTATTGGAGACTCAGATCTGTCATGGAGCCATAGGGCCTTTGCATGTGTGGTCCTGGTGATCCATGTGGTCCTGGGAGATCTGCAGGGTTTGAGGTGGGCTCTGCAGTCTGTTCTGCCGAGCAACACATCTCCATGAGGAGAATCCTTTAACCTGCTTCTGTGCAGTTCCCCCCAGAAAGGGATGACTAGGCCTCGAAAGATCACAATTATCTTCTCCTTTACATATAGAGAAATATTACAGAATTTCAGATCCCACCACAGAGTCCCCATTAGGAAATTTTAACTTTTGTAATGGAGGCGACTGTGTTCTTACAGATTTAGGTATGAGGAAATGTAGACAACATGCATATCTAACTACTGTAATGGATTAAATTAAGTTTGTACTGTCAAGGGGAGAACTTGTTTCTGCCTCTTGAACGGTTCATGATGTGTTTAGTGAATTTGAACAGTTAACATATGAGACAAAGCAATTGTAATGCTATTGTAGATCATGATTCAGTGTACAGAGAAATGAATGAATTGTTTTGTTTTGTTGCAGTGTCAACTTTTCTAGATATAGCTCAAAGATTCCACATGTTGGTTATGACTGAGCATACTATGAATTTTTGGTGTCACAAATCCAAAGAGGATCATTCAGAGTAATACAGTTAAACATACAAATAATGGGCCAGATTATGTTGTGAGTGTTTACAGAAGTAATTCCATTGAAGTGACGGAGGCTACGCATATGAGTAAAATGTTCACTAACACATGTAAGGGTTGCACAGTCAGGCCCAATGCAGGTAGTGGCATAGGAAGGTTCTACTCAATGTGAGTAAGGATGGCAAAATTGGGCCCAGTATATACATTAAAGGGGGGAAATAGACCCTTATACTGTATATATTTTCCATGACAGTGGTAATTACAGAGAACTCTTAAGACTGATAGCAGTTATCTCTTGTATCTTGAATTCTCAGAGCTGAATGGGACAGCCACATAATTAGTGGAAAGTGGGTGGCAAAAACCTGTACACCAATTTTTGAAATTTTATGTATATGTTGTTGTTGTTTTTTTGTTTTGTTTTTTTTGGTGGGGGAGGGGGGTGGAGGTATATGCAGTCGTCTTGGTCAAAGAAGTAAATGTTATAATATATAGCTTCCAAAATAACAGTGTATTATATAGAAGTGAGCCTGAGCTGCGAGATTCTGATCTCAGTCCAAACTCCCTCAAAGTTCAAAGGTAATAAGATGCCATGTGGGCCCATCTGTAGTTCCTGCATTCCTATCTTACACACAGTGCTACAGGGGAGGGAAAATCCATAGAATGACCATCTATTTGTTCTATCCCTTTTAAAAATGGTCCTAAGCTAAATTCATAAAAAGAAATGTTATTGTTTGGCAAGCTGCCATGCTGAGCAGCTCACCAACTATAATTTTATACCAAGTTATTGTTACATAAGGCATTTTTAGATGAAAGATATCACACTGTAAGTCTAATCCAGTAATTACTCTGCTTTAGACAAGAGACTTTACAATTATGTTAATAATGAGTTGAATGTTCGTGATGATACAACTGTAGTGTCTAGGAGCTCCAGTCATGGACCCCACTGTGTTTGGTGCTGTAAAGACACAGAACCAAAATAATTCCTATCCCAAAGAGCTTACAGTCTAAGACAAGAGACAACATATGGATACGAGCAGATGGAGGAGAACAATAAAACAACGAGACAATATTATATTAGCATGACATGCTTTGGTCAGCATTCCAGCAGTCCAAATGTTGTCAATTTTCTTTGTAGGCATCACAGCAGAGTAGAGTTTTAAGGAGGGTTTTGAAGGATAATGAGGTAGTTCTGAGGATGTTTACAGGAACTTCTCCCAAGCATGAGGGACAGCATAGGGGGAAGCACGAAGATGCTTGTTTGAAACTTTAACAAGTGGGCCATGGAGCTGACATCCTGTTTTGTTACATCCCTACTGTACATGAGGATCATAGCTTTAGCAGTGGAATAACAAATCTTAATGACTTAGTTGTAAGTTTACAAACATCCTGTTATCAGTAACCACTGATTGGTATCTGAGAGCTCTTTGTGTCTTTTGGTGAAATTAATTAGTTGTCTTAATACAGTCCTTGGTAGACAAGTATTGAATTCACGCCTGGCAACCTCTTTTAATGGACAGAGACAACTGACAGCAACAAATGATCAGTTAGTCTGAACCTATACTGTCTCATTCCTAAAGGTAGTCTCTTGGGAACAAAGCTGAGTCATTTCTTGGAAAGAGTAAGAAAGCTTGTGCAACTGCTGCTCATACTCAGGATTGCAGTATCCAAGGCTGTCTATTCATTTGCAAGAATTAAAGTCACCTCACAGTTGAAGTACATTTTGTTTCCTTTGATGTCCTCACTATAAAGTGAAATCAGTTTGTCTAAAGTTTGACAATAATTTAACTTGAGAATACTTAAGATGTAGTTTAGTAGTTTAGTTTAGGAAGTACTTGTTTAGTTAGTTTAGTAAGATTAAGGCACGGATATTTTTCATTTTTCTTTATCTTTTACAAAGGATCAAGTGCCTTCAGGAGAGATCTTTTCTAACTACAGTTAAGATAAGTCCTGTATGAAGACAGACTTTATTGAAAACAGCAAAGCTCCCTGCAAAAGCTTTAGAAATAAAGCTGACTGGCTCAGTCTTTGGTAGGAGAGGGACATGTACCTTCAGTAAATAAGAACATCTAGATTTGACTTGGAGGAAGAATCATTAGATTTGGTCGAGGCAGTTGTTGCTGAATTTAGTTTTATCTTCAATATAAATTGAATGACTTTCAGTAATTAGATATATGCTGATTTTAAACTTCTACTGAAGATGGTAGTCAGAGATATAAATATATGGTGCAAAGATACAAACACTTTGATATAACACATTTTATTTGAATTGAAAGTGGATAACTGGAAAAAAGCATTGAGTCCTTCTCAAGGATTAGCTCTAGAGTATTATTTGAAATAACATTACTTTTGGCAATTTGGCACTAAACCCTATGCATTTATTTTAATTTCCTCTTGCAGTGACTGGGGCACAGAAAACTCTATTCTACATTATTTCAAGTAACTTTATGCAGGAGACAAAAGCTTAGGGAGGCACGCCTGCAAAAGAGGATGAGCTTGTCAGATTCAGTTTTTCTGCTTATTCTTTTCTTCTGTTTCTGACTGTAGATTTTTATCTACAATCCCTTCTGGACTGGCTGAACAATTCATTTATTAGTTTATGTCTGAGTACCATGCATATATAGCTCCATGATAGATGGGCCTGAGACGTAGAACTAGGCTCTGGATCCTTTTGAACATATAAATGAAGATTTTTTATGGAAAATGAGAGACGTACTGTACAAATACTGGAAATACACACATACTACCCAGGTCTACATCTCTTTTACTTCTGAAACAATAGTCCCTGGATTATCCCACTGTCTGTCTGAGATCAAACCAGCACCTTGATGAAAGCCAAGCAAAATTAAAATGAAGGTGATGGAGAGAAACTTGAGACAGGGATGCACGCATAATCTATTTTTTCTTTTTTTTTCCTTAAAGGGATTGCTGAACTATATCTGCTACATTTTTGTGTTCTTCAGTGCAAATTTACTCAGATAACTAAAAGCATCATAAGGGAAGATGGGGAAGGAAGGAAATCCTTGTAGAAAAAGTAGTCTACAGTTGCGGGTCATTGGAAGTTAGAGAAGTCTGAAAGCTAATGTAACACTGCATAGGGAGGACAGTTTGCACAGAGCAGTAGCAGGACAAAGGCTGTGCAAAGAAGATCTGTAAGCCACCTTTGTACCCTCTACTCCTGATTTGAGCTTTGCAGTTTTGGCTGAGAATCTGGACCTATATGTAGGCACATCCTTCATTGCTGAAAAATGTATTAATGCCTCTGTACCTAGTAGCATTCATCCCATGGGGATATTTGACTGTGCAGTGATATAGACTCATAAACAGTTGTGTTGGTAGCTTTGAGGATGTGCTTAGTTCTTGCAGGAAGTTAAGCCTGAGGGTCTTTCTTGAGGTGTGGTTTTTATTTCCTTTACTCATTTTCTTTAACTGACCTTCCTTTCTTTTTTCAGATGAATGACCAAATCCTGTACAAATTCTCAATCTGTTTATGGATTTTTTTATGTAGAGAAAAAAACATTTAAACCTATAGAATGATTCTTTAAAAATCTATATCTTGACCATACTCCTTTATTCTGTTACTAATGCCAAATAGGTATTCAACTTCATAAGAAAAATTATTCAGTTTTTGTGCATTAGAAATAATTCCATATTCTATGGATGTATATGCTATACATAGTTCTTTTGAGAATATGCCCTGGAGAATGTTTTTAACAAAGATATTTCAGTTTTAAAGTCTTCTGTGTTTCTTGTACTGCTGGTTTTAGGCTTCAGTTAAAAGTTGAGAAAAGTTTCTCTTTGCTGTAACAGGAACATGTCCAGGATAACTCTTTTGACATATTAGCCTCCAGCATGTAATGCAATTGCCTGTAGGAAATCCTAAAAGCATTTTAAAGTGCAAGCATTACTGGTAAATTGTTTGGAGTATTCAAATTTTAAAATTTTAGTCTTGAGCCAGAAAATGTATAATAGTGAAATTATAACTCACCAAAAACTTACACTAGCTTACCTCTAAAGGAACAGATTCTACAGAAAATGGGTAGCTTTGAAGAGCAGTGCAGATGGTAAAAATAACATTTGAAGAATAAAGAAGGAGAGATACTTACTGACCTTTAAATACATGGTTAATTTTCAGTGCATGTACATTCCCAGAAAAGCTCATTCACTAGAAGTTTTGTTTGCTGCAGTGAGTCACAAATAATAGAAAAAATACCAGAAATATTAGTTATAAAAACCTTATCACTAAAAGAATGAACATTATAACATGATAATGATGAACCTTAACATGTTTATTTTTGTCTGTTCATCTCAGTGTAGAAAAATATAATTTCAATTATATAAAGATTTTAATATTCTTACAGTTCATATATTTTATAACAAAAAACTACATACCATCAAATTTAATGTTAGAAATTCCAGTAACCTTAACCCTATCCCCCTTTACCAACACATAGCTATGAAGAAATTTAGTGCTTCAGTTTGAGATATAGGAAGACATATTTAAAAAGAAGACTTGAAACAGGTGTTTCAATGCAATTTCTATTACATTGTGTCTCCTCCTGCAATCACATCTGCATAGGTGTTGATAAGTCTTTGGGGCTTCAGACATGGTTCTTATGGAGGAATATATAAACTGTAATAATATTCAAATCCTTACTAATATTACGTCAACTTACAAGACTTCCATACTTATTAATGATCAGGTTTTGAAACTAATATTCTTGACATTTTTTCTAATGTTTGTATCACTTATTGTAGCAATCTTGGCTATAGGTTAACAAAGTTTTTGATCTAGGAATTTCCTAGATTTTAAAAACATTAATCAAAGGATAAATGAACTGTGCAAATTAGGCTCCTGCAGGACTTAAAAGAATAAACACCTGCAAGGTTGGTCTGAAGCAGATAAAACATTTTGGCCATATCCAGTTAATGAAGCCATGCCAATTTGTACCTACCTGAGGATCTGTCTACATATGGTTGTATTCCATTTTAACACTCTGCTCCAAGATAGGGGAGGATTATGGAATAGAGACTATAAATTTCATTTTGTTTGGGTAAATGTGCAATATCAGACAAGATTGTGCTTCAGTTTTACAATTTCTGTTTCTTGGGTTGTAATTTTTTAGCACAAATATTTTTGCCAAGACCTAGCAGAGTTGGACTGCTACTATATTACAAATAAAAAATAATAATATCCTCTTTGGAGGGTCTGGTGAGCAGAGGGATTACACATCCTAAAACATGGTGCTTCCTGTTAATCCACTCTGCAGGCTGGTGTAGAGTGCTGGCAGAAGGGCCAGATTTAGGTGTGGGAAATCAGCACAATCAACCTGGGTGAAAACTTCTAGGGGTACCAAATCCAGATCTGTAGGGGCACCATATTGTTCGGCTGCTCAGCCTTTTTTTTTTTTGGCACTTGGTGTCTGCAGGCTGGGGGATGCCAAAATCATTTTCTGCCCTGGGTGGCAAAACACCTAGGACTGACCCTGGCTGAAAGTGCTTTGGCAGACCCGCCCCTACATACCCAGCAAAGGGCTAGTCACAGTCTAACCTTTAAATATTTAAAACGATAAATTTAACAAACTGCCTTAATCTAGAATAAATGCTGATATGCATCTTGGGATAGATTCGTTACTCAAACCCACCACTGCATCTCTCAAGAAGGAAACAAGGGCTTCTGGATCCTGCATGCCTTTAGTCTGTAGACAAAACATTTCGTTGTAAATTTTCCAGATTCAAAGCAACAGAGAAATTCTATGGCCTCTTATTTTTATATGCCAGGGTATGTGCATGAAACTTTTAAAATAAATTTTGAAACAAGACACATAAGGAAGCAAGTGTAAGAGAAGAAAAAAGCACCCCCCAGAACTTGTCATTGAGATCAATGCTTGAGTAAGACTGCCAAATCAGACCTTAATACAGTAATTCTTGAATCAGCCACTATTCTTACATTTTACATTGCAGTTAGTTTATTTGCTCTGATGCACCACACTGCACAAAAAGGAAATGTGAGTTTTAGGGTCATTTGAGGTTAGGTTTCGAAGATGCTGCACCGAAGCCATGCAGTAACTGAGCAAAAAACACACAAATAAACCCATATGAGTAACAGTAATGTGTTACAATAATGACCTAATCATTATTAATTCCTTTGGAATTTGTTGTAATAACATTAATCACTGGGTTCACATTTGGGATTAATTTGGGTGAAGCACTTTAAGGGATTTCAGTATTAATTGGACCATTATTTTGAAATGTGGCATTGCTGTGCTAGGTTTGGACTTTGGAGCTTCTAACATTATAGATAAGTTCATTGTAAAGTAGCCAAAACTATACTGCATATGAGCAGATGAAAGTGCATTAAAAGTATTGGTGATGGTTCTGCATCCACATTACACTAATTGTAAAGTTCATGTGGCATCTATTTTGGTTAGTTTTGGATCTTCATATGGATAGTCTTGAAAGCTGTTTAAATTAATGAGTTCCTGTCCATAAAAATTAAAGGAAAAGGAAAATTGAACAAGCAGGTATGAGACAGTAAGGTTAGATTTCCCAACTTGGAGATAAATTTCTGAACATTAAAAAAATGTTACGTTAATAAACCTCCTTTCAAATGCTTTCTCTTCTGAGTTAGTTTTTGAAAACTGCACGCATTTAGGATTCATTTTGAAATGACAAAGCTGAGCTAATCATAACATGATCAAACCAATACATATATATGGAATCCCCCCCCAAGCATCATACTGTTCTGATGCTCCATGGTGGAATTTTCAAAAGCATTTAAGGTTTAGATTCACAAAGGGGATTTAGTTTCAGTGTTGCAATTCCTAGCTATAGGCATCCTGTCATTGAGTAGAATCCACAGTCCCAAGTTGACTCTTAGGATCTCTGTACAATGCATGGGGAGAGATAAGTGCCTAGAAATAGGATTCCCAGAGCCAGCAGATTGAGCAGGGACTGGTCTAACCTAGCTAGTAGAAACTTCCAAGGAGAGGGGCAACTCCTAAGTCCTACCCCTCAAACGCAATTAGGCACCTAACAGGAGGTGTTTCCCTCAGTTTAAGATTCACAGCCCAATAGCCCAGTGGTTAGAGAACTAAAGCAGGACATGGAAATGAATAGTTAAGTGTTTTATTCAAAATAGAATAACTTCAACAGGACAGGTTGAGAGAGACCCACCTCAAAATACCCCATTGCTCAGTGCTTAGGGCACTCACCTGGGTTCAAGTCCTTGCTCCACATCTGATAGAGGAAGGATTTGAATCTTGGTCTCTCACAGGCTGGCTGAAGGCCCAAATTGAGGAGCTCTAGACTTGTAGGAAGTGATCTGGGGAAAAATATAAACTGGATTAGCTCAGTAACTCAACAGATCATTTTGATAAACCATTAGAGCACTGGGTCAGTGGGATCAGGTCCTCTCCTATCTTGCACCACTACTCCTGTGGTGATTGAGTTCTCAGGAAGCAATCAGATCATGAGGGGTGTTTGAAGCTACAGCTGTGGCCCCTCTAGGGTGATTAGGCCAGCAAAAACAGCATGGTTACAAACAAATTACTAAATCATCTGGTCATCACACCTTCCCACGATGGGTGCTTTCAGGGTTAGATCCTATTCACCCCAGAGTGCTGAAAGAATTACCTGAAGAAATCTTGGAGCCACAGGTAGTAATATTTGCAATCTCATGGATGACAAGAGTGGTCCCAGAAGATGGGGGAAGGGCTGACAGTGCCCATCTTTAAAAAGGGGGGAAAGGAGGAACCAGGGAACTATAGACTAGTTGGCCTGAGCTTGATAGTGGGAAGCTACTAAAGCAATGTATAAAACATTCAATTTAAAAACACTTGGAGGATGAAGGGGTGATCACTAGCTGCCAACATGGATTTACTAAGAACAGATCATGCCAAAGCAGCTTGATTTCCTTCTTTGACAAGGTAATTAGTTTGATGGGTAGGGGGAATAGATCAAGCGAAGTACCTGTTCTTATCAGCATAATACCTGGACTTTAGCAGGGCTTTTGACACAGTCCCACATAACATTCTCATAAATAAGCTGGAGAAATGTGGGCTTGATAGAACTGCCATTTAGTGGTTACATAATTATAGAGCCTTGCAAATCCATGAATATCTACTTTATATCCATGGTTCATTTTTGCGGCTCAAGGATTGGATGTGGAAACAAATTTTGTATCCTTGCTAGGTTCTACATAATTGGCTAATCAACTGCCAACAAAGAGTAACTATTAACAGAATAACGTCAGATTGGAAGGCGTTCTCAAGTAGGGTTCCACAGGGATCTGTTCTGAGTCTGGTGTTATTTAACATCTTTATTAATGACCTGGATGTCATCTGCTCAAAATTGCAAATGACAGAAAGCTGGTGGAGGGAGGTGTAGAGAAACTGGAAACAGGCAAGTGACAAAGATGATCAAAGAGATGGAACACAAGCCATGTGAGCAAAAGATGAAGGAACTGGGTATATTTAGTTTGGAAAAAAGGAGATTAAGGGAGTATATTAGTGGTCTTCATATACTTGAAAGTCTGCTATAAAAAAAGAGGGAGGAAAATTGTTCTCTTTTGCCATAAAGGGCAGGACAAGGGCCAATGGGTTCAAACTACAGCATAGCGGATTTAGATTAAATCTCAGGAAAAACTTTCTAACTTTAAGAATGGTAGGAGAATGGAACAGACTGCCTCCTACGCAGGTTGTGGAGTCTCCTTCACTGGAGGTTTTCAAAAAGAGGCTGGGTAGCCTCTGTCTTGAATGGTTTAGACACAACAAATCCTGCATCTTGGCAGTAGGTGGCCCTGGCAGCCCCTACTAACCTTATGGTACTATGATTCTTTGGTAGCTGACAATGTGTAGTTTGTTTGCTTTTTTTGAGGATCCACCTTTTGGACTTTGCCACCTAAAGTGGCAGTTAAGTGCCTAATCCCTTTGTGCATCTAGCCCTAAGTGGAACACTTGTCTAGTCCAAGGATCCCATATCCTGTTGACTTTCGTGGAACTTGTGTTCTTAGGTCATTTAAGCACTTTTGAGTACTGCATCCCTAGGGTAGCATACTAAATTTTAAAGGCCTTCTTTACTACTGAAGTAGAGGTAGTACAAATATGTATTTTTAATAAGAAGTTTTATAGTGATTTTACTAAAGGACAGAAATACTGTTCAGGAAAGCAGATAGTAGAATTTATTGTTTTGAAGGCACTTCACTTTGCTCATTTTGCCAAACTTCTTTATAACTGTAGCACACTATTGTATATGTTGCCGGGTTAGCCTTCATGAAGAAATGAAGTAGTAAATTTTGTTATGTTTTGTATTATCCTTGTGTATCACTAAACAGTGTTGCATCAAATTGAGCTCAAATGTACAACACTGTTTCACTAGAAAAATCCATCAACTTTTAAACAAATTAATGCTGGCAAATAGGATAGACTTTTCCCTCCTTCCTTCTCAGGTTATAGGGGCAGGAGTTGGAGGTGCTTGTTTTAAGATCTTTTTTCATAAATGTGGAGCTTGTCTACAAGGGAATTACACTAACTAAAGTGATGAACTGAAAATGCACTAGTTAAAGCACAGAAGTAGAAAGCACACATTCAGAAGTAGAATAGCCTTAAGGCTAGTCTACAGTACACAGGCTTTGCGGATGCAGCTATACTGCATTGCTATCCTGGAATGTTCAGTGTTCTGCCAGCATCACTTCTGTGTGTGTGTGCGTGTGCATGCATCCTGCACTGACATAGCTATGCCAACGAACCTTTTAGTGTGAACATAGGCTTAGTTCACATTTGTGAATTAAAGTGAACTAAGGCCACTTCTGAATTATAGTGTCCAAAAGGGGTTTTAATGTGCTTAAATTAATGGAATTTAAATTCACACCATAACACGTCTACACAATGGGAGAATGCACACTAATGTGTTGCTCGTTAATCGGTCTGTATAGACTCTGCTGATGCTCACTAAAAGTTCTGTAGTGAGTTTTAACACAGTGCTGTTTGAAAGGGTTTTATTAACTATATACATCTGTGACTGTTTAATAAAAATGATGACAAAAAGAACAGTAAAAGTTTTTATTGTAAAACATTACTTGTTTTTCATAGATCATGTAAATTAGATGCAAGGGGAAAAGTTAAGTTTTAAAAAAAATATTAAAATTTGTATTTATGAAAGGTTTATTTCTTTGAATTTTATTAAGGTTTTCTGCTTGCTGCTTTATTCCCTGCTGTTCCAGATCTTGATCTAAGCAACAATCATAAATTTTAACCATGATTCACTTGTCACCAGGAATTTTAATTGTCAGCATGATCGTTTTATTAAAAGCCAAAGGCTTGATCTGCCCTCTGCTATGCAGCATATATCACTGCATAGGTGGAAATAAATGCAATTGCACACGTTTGTGTTATACAATAGAAGTAACACTGTAGGAAGAAAAATTACTGCATGTATACTGTAACTAATTCTGAAGTGTTAGTAATGTTGGAAGTGAGGTGACAACAAGAACCAGCTTGCTATCAGGTTCGATTAATATGGATCCCTCAAATAAAGAGTGACAAGGGTTGCTTTGGATACAACTTTGTTTTACTAACAACAATCTATGCACTAACAATTACAATTTAAAAGATACAGCAACTTAACTATATAAAACACAATCACAGTTACAATTATACAATTATACTTACAAAGCTAGCTTATACTAAAGGGTTAAACTTATGCTATTATACTTACACTGCAATGGTGAGGTTTGTCAGCAGTAAAAACAGCACTTCAAGTTTTCTAGTAGGGTTCCCGGGTTTGCATCTGAGTGGGATACAATGTTGCACTCAGGTTTCGCAGCCACACACTCTATACTTAGGTTTTGAGCGGCAAGCTGGGGAGAGACGGTAGGTAGATCAAAGCCTGCACGTAGGGCTATTCTGGTGCCCTTCCAAAGATACGGGACATCTCCGGTTTACTTCCTGTTTTTTGATCACCTTTATCCTCTTCCTCACAACAATATGCCCACTCTTTTAGCCAATTACAAAGTTTCCAAGAGCAATGAGGTAATTGGGGACTGCACCCCAAAACAGCGAAACTGACAGAGTGAAACCAGATTTTATTCTTCTAAATTGTCCAGCTGTTGTTTGCTGCTGACAAAGAATCACCCATTGCAATACATATCTAAACACTATTCAAATGCAGTTTTCTGGGTTTCGAGTCACAGAGATTTTGTTATAATACATGAATGGGTGCTATTTAACTGAAATTTACTGAGTTTCAAGTAACAGGTTTTCCAAAGGCTACATTTTGATTACATTGCCTTCAGTACTTAGCACCTGCAGACTCCTCCCGGGGCTGGTAAGTTTCACAGAGATTCTGTTACAATAGGTGGCCAGCCGGGGTTGATGCAAGGCAGTTAGCATTTGGTTCAATGAGTTTATATTCCTGTTAATTTAAAATGGAGTTGGGTCACTCTATTTATTCTATTAATTTAAAATGGAGTTGGGTCACTCCAATTATAAAATGAAACAATGTTACAACAGGAAGTATACAACAACAAAAGTTCTATAATTTAGGACTGAGAGATATGGTATAATCTCATATAGAGAACAGTACTTTTCATTTATCCAAGGACACAAAGGGTATGTCTACACAGCAGTCCACAGGTGTGATTATAGCACATATTGGTGTCCCCGAATTAGCTTGCTAAAAATAGCAGTGGTGGCACATGGGGTAGGCACCAGAGTAAGTACTCCAGCGGACGGGTGGGATTGTACTTGGGTGGCTAGCCCATGCTGCCACCTTTACCTCTGTTTTTAGCAAGCTAACTCAGGTTCCCTATACCTGCTGCAGTGTAGACATACCCTAACGATCATTACAAATACTAATTAAGCCTCTGCACTGAAGGAGGTGGTAATGTACCTATTTTATGGATGGATAAAGTCACAGATTAACTGAATTTCCCTCCAAAAACCCAAGAAATCGGTGGCAAAATGAGGAGTAAAATTCAGGAATCCTGGCTTCTAGTCCAGTGTTTTAACCGTGGGAAAATATTGCCTCTTCGTTAGACATATAAGCTGATTTTTTCAAACTTAAGCATTTAAGTTAATCACCTAAAGACATATTAGGACACCTAAAGAAGTTACCTTTTTAGAGGACTGGTGTGCCTATGGCATCCACTGAAATGAATGTTGAAACATAGCTATAAATTCCTAGCGCACCACATGTAGCCTCTGACCACATTTAGAACCCTGTTTTCCTTTGTGCTGGATTCAATGAAGGCCTGAGCATTTTTGGGTACAAGGTGGAGATTGGGTAGTTTGGGAGTGAGAAATGGGTGGGCTGTTGATGAGACCACAGGGATGTAAGTACCCATTTAGAAAATAACCTATCCCCAAGCTGTTATCTTTTCCATGGTGGCCTACCCTGTGATATCTGGACCCAGGGAGGTACTGGGGAGCGGACAATGTGGAGGACCAGGACTCCAGTGGATCCGTCAGGATCTGCTAGGTGAAGGGAGTGTGGCTACAGCCTATTTCACAATGAAGGGGAACCCAGAGCCAAAGTTCCTTGATGGAATGATTGAAGAGAAGCTCCATGAGGTGAATTTCACAGAAATTTTTCCCCAACAGAGCTCTCCTAACATTCTAGCACGGGAAGTTGTTCTGGCCCATCGTAATTAAAACTGACATGAAATTTTGTAAAACTTACTCCTGTGGTCTGAATTTGTCTTACCAAGTTTCAGCCAGGAGGATATTTTAACTGGTGAATTTAAAAAAGAAAAGATCCCTCCACGAGAGACTAATATTATAATAACAGTGATAAATGAATGACAAATGCTCCTGTGCAGCATGATTGTTAGGGTGTTGAATTCACAGAATGAGTTCAAATAGGGGTTGCTGTAATTTTACGTTTTTTCCCACAATGCTAACCATGATTTTTCTTTGTTGGCAGACATCTCTCTCTTTAAAGATTTCTTTATTATTTTGATATTGTATTTACAATATTTACTGAAGCCAAATTCCCACAGACTTGGGTAACTGCCAAGAGTCTAGAATGCAATTAGTACCTAAAGCTAATCTAGCTATGATTGGGGAGCAATTGTTGATGAAAATGATAGCTGGAAAATTCTAAAAATTAGTGTTTACTAAACCATCTCTTTTTCAAAGGTTGGTCTTGAATTCAAAAGAATGGGATTATATGTAATGCTTTCATAAAAAATGAAACTTTGCTTCAGTTAAAATTAAAAGAAAAACCTATTAAACTAAATAGTATTACAAGTCATTTTTCTGACAAAATATTGATCAAAACATTGCTATGTGTATAAATCAGTATAACACTGTATAGCAGTACAATTTCTTCCTCATTCCAATCAATACTTAGGAATAGCAAAGGCCCACAGTGTGTGATGGCCTTTCTCAATGGGCATCCTCTCTTGGTGGTGAGGAAAATGACTACTGTCTGTATGAAACTATTTTAGCATCACCCTGAGCTTAATAGAGCAGTCTTTCATTACCTGTTAACAAACTGAGCTTGTTGCCGGAAAGTGTTTAAGCTGATAAATGTTGTCAAATCTCCTCTGATGCAAAGATTTTTTGGTGTTTAGTGTGAGTGTTAGTTTTAATGATGTCAAAACATATGTTTTATTTAACACACTGATCATTCCATTCACCCAGTATGCAAAAATGTCTAAGCGAATTAGTAACTAGAATCTCAACATGCTTATGCTAAATTTAATCAGGTAAATTTACAGTTAATTCCCATTAGGATTTCAAACCTACCAAAAAGTGGGGCACATGTAGACCTTCTGGGTGCTATTCTATAATCCAGTTTATACTTTCTGGGTTGGATATATAATTGAAATTCTTCCTTTTTATAATCACAACAAGCCGATGAATATTATGGAGGGCAAATAATTGCTCCATTTGTTGTTGAAGTTGCAACAAGGGGCAGGATGTATTTAAATTGAAGTTCATGATTGCATGCAAATAAGCAAATTATTTGAGCTAACTTGCATGTTGAAAACATATTGCATAAATTGTAACCATGCTGCTGCAGAGAACTCTGTTTAAGGTGAGCTTTCAAATAATGATGTTAAGGGAGAGGAGAAGCCTCATCAATCCAGCGACTAGGAAGGCTTGCAAGAGAATGGCTTGTAACAAGTGGAGCTAAATTGTATGAAACATCCAAAACACGATAGTTTTCTTAGAGCATATGCCAACTCCACAACTTCAACAGCTGAGATTCTTGACATGAATAGAGATGCTTTGCTAAGTACCCTCAAAGCTCATCTAAATGGCCAAGTGGGCTTCCCTTGGTAGTTTGTAAGTAACTGCAATGACCCTCTTCCCTGCTCCTGGTGGGGAAAAGAGGGAACGTGCTGGGGGAGGAGGTAAGGCTGGAGCATACTGCACTATGAGGATCTCCAGGTGCCTCATTGGTCCTTGGGAGATATTACATTAGAGCAGCCCCAAGTCTTCTATAATTTATGCTGGGGTCCAGTTTGTCCCCACCAGCCCAAGAAGCACAGAGCCATGTTTTCCCACCTAAAACCTGAGTTTAGTGCAGTTTAAGCATATTTGAAGATTAGCACCCTATTTTTTTTCTTTTAGAATAAGAGTAGCCTTATCTTCTACTTTTAAGAATTCATGCAAAAATGAAGTGATGGTTCCTTCTCCAGGTGTTTTATACAACAGATTAACCCTTGTTACATTCTTCCTGGTTGATCATTGCTTCATAGCTACAGCTGGGGTGTTTGGTGTGTAATAGCAACCAGTTTTTAGGAAGCAGCTGAAAAATTCATTTTCTTTGATTTAAGCTGGGGTGTAACAACCACTATTGACCTTGCTAGGTAAGAGCTTTTGTTTTCATATGCTGAGGAAAGACAGGAAAACCAAAACTGAATTAAGGCTTTTATATTATTGAGAGTTACTAATCTATCCCCCTTCTAACATAAATTAAATTACAACCACTCTGTGCCACATGGCTAATATGTGGAAAAAAGAGTGAAATGAAAAAGAGAATTTTCTTTTTGCTTTGGGGAATGACTGAAGGCTAGAATGCTGTAGTGATTTTAAAAAGATAGTTATATACACCATCTGACTTTCACTCCTCTTAAAAACAGAGTAAGTCAAGGGAATGATGTCAAAACACATTCACTACTATACAATCCCTTGAGAAAAGAATCTCCTCTGAATCCTAGAAAAGGGGTAGAGTTCCAGAGAGCTTGAGAAATGCAAGCATTTTGCTAATTATAAAAGAAATATTAGGGAGGTAGGACATTCCTGTTGTGTGAAAAAGCACTTATAGTTTGACCATTGGACTAGAAGTCACTGAATTTAGAGGCACCTTTTGAAAATTTTATGCATTTGTTATAAATACAAATTTAAAAATAACCACTTTACTTTTGAAAAACACAATTTCAATTATCCCTTTCCACTTCTGTGAAATCACAATGAAGTAGTATGGTGTTAAAATAGTTGTGCCTAGGATACTGCCTACAGAATTACTATATGTGGACTGGTCTGTATAAGAGTGACTATATGATGATACAACATTAACTTGATTCTTACACACATTAGAAATATTTGCAGGCGTGCTGAGTGTTTGATGATGAGAAATAGTTTTAGATTGACCATTAACCAATAAGAGTCTAAAGCGAGGGACTAGACCATAGAATAGCAACTCAAGGAACTGAAGGAAGTCAAATTGTTTGGGATTATTTGGAATTTATTTTGAATTTGCTATAGACAAAAATCCAGCTTTGACAGGTTAGATTCTAGTCCACTTCCCTAACAGGTCAATTTGTGTCTGATTTTGTGACTTGTATAGAATTTTTTAAAAAGTGAGTAAATGGCAAAGTTGAAGTAGCAATCAGAAGGGATTTTGTATTTTTTAATAATTGCATTTGGTTTATATTATAAAAAGAGCATCCTTCCATAGACTAGCAAAACACTTACAACTATTATTTTGTGTATCTAGTGATATGAATGCTTGCAGCAACTGAATCAATACAACTACAAGCAGCAGGTGTCTTATCCTAGGTGTTCTTTTGTTCCTGGAAGGGAATAAACAGTGGGGGCAACACTGTATCTAGCCTGCATGTGTGAAATATTCCTTAATGACATTGCAGTAGTTAACACTTGAAGCTCCCCATGTGTATTAGCTGAAGCTACCTGGCAGTGAGTCACAGTTCAGGAAAACTATTTATGTATCCAAAGGCATGGGTAATAGCGTGGATGGAAGGAATAAGGGCTTGGGAAGGAAGGAGTAAAGGAATGCTTCTTAAGAAATGGGACGTTTTCCTTAAGACCCTTAATGTAAAACAAAGTAAAGATAACTAAGGCCTTTTCAGTAGACATCTGTTCTTACTTGTGAGAGATGCTTCCTATGCTATACTCAGAAATTGAGCCCTTTTCACAAAATAATGATACTGAGCATTTACGGCTGTTCACAACTGCCAAGAATTTTATATGCATCCTATTACATTCAGAAAGTATTAGACACACACAATCTATGTGTGTATTTGCTATTAATTCTCAGAGACAGAATCCATAAGGTACCTTGGTACCATAAGGTACCAAGGCAGAGACTTGTAGGCAGGAACCCATAGTTTCCACTGGCTTCACCTACATCTTAAAGATACAGGCATCTGCAACCCCCTATATTTTATGCATCCCAGGGCTGAGCAAAATTTGAGTGTCTAGTTTAAGGTTAGGCTTGGTAGAATTTGATTTTTATTTTAATTTCTGTGGATTAATCTCAATGTTTGTTTTTGAATATTTTTCTATATTTAAATTTTCACAGTTGTGCGGAAATTATGGTGCGGGCCAGATAATTATAAAATAACAGTAGACATTGAAACTGAGTTAATTTGTGCTAAAAGTTTATAAAGCTTTATCAGCCTCTTGTGGCAAAATAAATTATTCTTAAATCAATAAATGGTACCTGTTTTTACTATTCATTCATTAGTCCATTTGTAATAAGCTTAATTCAAAAGTCTTAATGATTGGATTTTGACTCTAAGTTCTCAAGCAGATTTTTCTTACTATCTGTATATTTTGATTATTGATGGAAATATTTTTCATCCATTTGTGTGAATAGTGAAATTGATATTTAAACTGATAAAATACTGATCCTTCTAAGCTTATTTATAGTCCTTGGCACATAAACTTTGAAAGTGTCTTCCAAAATGGCAAGTTCATTTCTATTTTGTACGAAAACTAAATGTCTATTAAATTGCTTGTAAACACTTAGCTGTAGATGACTTGATTCACCTCACCTTGTTTCTCTATGACTTCCTTACTTCTGGACTGGATTACTGCAGGATGATCTGCTGGGACCACAACTGAAAATAACTTGGAAACTCAGCTTAATGCAGAAAACAGCTGCCCACTCATTTTGTGGAACTCCTTGTAGAAAATATATTGTATGTGAGGGCCACTGGTTGCACAGTCTTCCAATTTGGTTTTGATTGCAATTTGAGGTATTAGATTTTGATCTAGAAAGTGCATAGTCAGTGTACTTTAAGGACCCCTTTTTTCCTTGTAATATGTTGTAGTAGTTAAGATCAGCTGAGGTGCAAGAACTAATAAATTCCAGAGTTAAGAAGGGGCTGATGGTATAGGGTGTTTCAATGAAGGGATGTTGACTGTAGAACTTGATCTTCCTCTTTAGTCATGCAGTGTGCCCTAAAAGTTTACCCTGCCTCTGCTGGATCAATTTATTTTCACATGATTTTCATGAAGTTGTGCGATAGATATTACTAAGTGTGTTGAAGGAGACAGGATTGGGAAGGTTGATTGGTATAGCTTTTGGCCATCTCTGAATCTTGTATGGAGTTCTAAGCTGATTTGTACGTGTCCCTTGAGCTTTGAAGTTAGATTTTTTTTTTAAAAAATTACATAAAATGCTCAAGGAAAGAATCCCAGGGATTAAAATTAATGTTGGCAACTCCACAGCAGAACAGTGGGAAAATATACTATAGTAATATTTCTGGTTGTTTTTGAGGTTTTGAGTGTCATATCATAAGTCATCATCTTCTGATGACTATTTTAAGTAAAATAACACAGAAAACCTTTTAGACATGACATTATATTGCATTCCTAGAGAACATTTAAAATGAACAGAAAACGTATCCACTGCCATTCCTACATTTTTTTTCTTATTAGGTACTTCTGCTTCAAAATATGATTAACAATTTCATTGGATGTTTCAATGTCTTAAGAGATACTGATAGATTTATAAGCAATTACACTTGGTTGGAGTAGTTTTTCAGTTTCTTGGGGGCTAAAAGTTTCACTGATGATCAGAGGTTTCCAGTGAAAGATTACACTTTTATTGTGTCATATAATGAAGAACAAATGTGTATTATTACTGAAGAGATTTTCACATGGGGTTGGTTTGTAAGGTTTTCCTTGGAGCACATATGCTCTTAAATCCTCTAGAGCTTTTCTTCTCTCATCCCATTTCAGTAATATATCAGAGCCCTTTCAGAACAGCAGGTGTACTTTATTCTATCTTTTTTTTATTGTTGCTCATAAAATTAGTGTTGTAACAGACTTCTATAGAGCCTGTAATGTATATATGCCCCGAGGTCATTTTTGAGTAATTGCATACCAACATAGAGGATGCTCAAGCAACAATGGCAAATGTCACAAAAAACAAGCTATTTCCGAAAGTTTGGTGATCAGGAAGTCAAAGTTGGTCAACAGGATGAGGCCTGTTGACAGTCAAAAAGCAGAGAATCTGTCCAGCAACAGTGGGCACCCCAAGGCTTGTAACTAGCCACTGGAGGGCAAAAAGTTCCTTCAGAGGCGTGAGACTTGCTGGTTGGACAATAGCCAAAACGCCACAATTGGTTTAAGCAAGCAATATGCTGGGGTAGAGAAATATATAAGGTTGTCAGGAGAGAGGCAAATTGGACGAGCCACGCATCACAAGGGGTGCACCAGAATAGCACCGCAAAGATGGCCTGATCAACCATCATTGCTTCTCCCCAGCTCGATGCTCAAGAAAGTATAGGGCATTAGAGCTGGTAACCAGGGTGTGAATGCGATAGAGGTTCTACCTGGATGAAAACCCGGGAATGTAACATAAAGAGTAAGAAAATTTGGCCATAAACTTTTATTGTTTTTGTTGCAACTGAGTTCATCCATCTGTGTGGTAAGTATTAATCAAATGTTGTTTATTTGTAAGTAAGTCTTTAAGTATCTGTTTAGTGTATTTGTGTTAGTATGATTAGTTGTTTAAATTATAAGTTTTAAGTGTTAAGTTTTAAGTTTAAGGAATTGTAAAAGAATAAGGGGAGACAACTTGTGATAGAGAGAAAACCCCCAATAAATAGTGGATTTGAATTGAACAGAGAATGTGTGTTATTGTATAAATGAATGATAGATTTATGAGCCGTTGACCAAGTCTTGGACTAAGACAGGTTTCAGCCGCCCTCATCCATCCACAAGTTGGTCTGGTGAATAGCAAGGGGGGCCTGTCTGAACCTAGTGACTCAACGGACAGGCGAAGGGACTGCAGCCACAAGGCTACCCTTTCCTCTTCCTAACTCATGAGACTTTGTAGCTCTGTTGCTCAGTAGAGCTTCTGTGACTTCAAAGGACTCCTTCTGTGTCTGTTTGTTTGCCTTTCCTCCCCCCCTCCCGCTAAATAAGCGTTCCGTTATCGGATTCATTCACCCTTATAGTACCACGGGTGAAATTGAGACGGTGCGGACCCCTCAATAAGTCAAACCCAAGTAACTTGTATGACTGTGTGTGAAATTTAATGGATAATTGGTCCAATAAAACTTTAAAATATCCTTGTAGCCAACTTGATGATAATTGAGATTTAGAAAGGGTCCAAGGTCAAACAGTTTTTGTACTAACAGTTTTATTAATATTAGTGTTAGTCATTTGTTGGAAGCCTCAAATATAAATTATATATAGTGCATAGGAATAATTGTGAAGTCTCTACCTATCTAAAGTAAGGGATAAAAGGGAAAGAGGAAAACAAAAACAAAAAACTAAGTAAAATCGGAAAAGAAAACTTCCTCCCTCCTTCACCCTCTCTTCTCCAGACCCCCCCCCGCCCCCCGTCTGAAGCGAGGAATACAAATGAACCAAGACAGGAGTTTTTTAACCCCTGTCACCACAATTAGTATCTGACTAGTTTGGTGTAAATAAATTTTACATGAACTGTCTGAATAGTTACAGAAGCAAAATAAAACAGCTTGTTGGGCTAATGCAAAGGAAAACATATTAACTTAACAGTTAGGTTTGCTGGAAATCTGAGGATACTCATAGCATGTGAATACACCCATAGAATCAGCAGAGCAGTTCAAAATATCCCACCAGGCAGACTCAAGAGAAATTAGTAAGGGTGGGATGGGGGAGAAGTCTATGTACCTAAGAAATCCTGAGTTAATCTCCTTATTAAAGGCTATTATGCTAGTTAGTTAAGAAATCCTTGTTGGATGGCTTTTTGTTACATGCAGATGAAACTGCATGATCACTTTAAAACAAATTGCTGCAGGTTTAAAGTATTTTGTGGTCAATGTGTGGCTTATGTTTTATGTATTAACATTTAAACATGGTAGTAGGTTAGAGAGAGGCATGCCCAAATTCTCCTATGGTTTAGGAACAGTTGGTTAGAAACTTAATATAAATTTAGATTACTGCTTCAATTATCTAATCTGTTATTGGAAAACTAACAGCAATGTATTCAAGGCAACAGTGATGTATGTTAGAAGAAGAATGTATTTTGAAATTAGTTCATAGAAACAGAACTTAATTAGTATATCTGTATTTTGTTTTCAATTGGTTTTCCTATTTTACCCTGTTTCCAGGAGACTGCCTTTGAGTGCTAAGTACCTCTCAAAATGCTAGTGCTTGTGATTCAAGTCTCAATCCAATTTCTGAAGGAAGCTCTTGCTATTGGGAGTTTGAATTAGAGCCTATAAAGCCATGCAGTCTATAGCAGCGCAATAAAAAGATGAAATCCTGTGATCTTAAAAACTTACCAATTTATGAAATCCTATGAAACAACCTCTCTGTAATTCAGCTATGTATTCCTGCTTGACGCTTCTGCTTGGATGAAGCATTTCCAGTTCCCTATCCTCATCTGGACACTTCAAGTAGATGCAGGTACTATTGCTCACATAGCTAATGGACAAACAACCAGATTTCAGAGAAGATGGAGCCTTGACATTGCAATATTTGTCCTATATACACCAATCTTACACTGACAAAACTTGGCAGTGGTGTACCATGGGTGCTTTGGGGCCAAACCTTCATTTGCTCCCCCCACCCTCAGCAGCTTGGTGCCAGCTTGGGTGGGACGGTCTCACCGGCCTGGTGCCCCCACTCAGGCTAGTGCCCAGGTGCCTGGCCCTCCCATCCCCCTCTCGGTACGCCACTGAAACTTGGATTCTGTTTCTGCTGTGGAATGTGAATGTCTGTTGGCCATAACTGGCACTTCATTCTTTTTCAGTATATACACTGAGTTTTTTAAAGTTATTTTAGGCTCTAGCTTAAATTGAGCCACAGATAAAAAACCTTGGTTCACTTGCTCAGTTTATGGCAATTCTTTGTTTCATGCTACGGTTTGAAAATCTATACTATATAATAATCTAAAATGGGTGGTAACACATTGTGTCTTTCTTTGAGTTTTAGAATTTGTCTTAAACATTAATGAACTCACAATTAAAAACTTTGGCATCAAATATCTGAGCCACATACAGTGCCACATGTTTCAAATTAGAGATACTGTGGTGGTAGGACATAGGTAGGCCTCAGTTTTATATTAGGTCATTTCTTTTACAGAATTGTTTGTTTTTGTTTTCACTTCATAATTCCACTTCAGAACTATAAAAATTATAGCCCAATTTTTCCATGTTATATTTAGCCTATTGGTTACTGTGCTACTTCTAAAGATAGTAATGAGGTAAAGCTCTTCTATTTCCACAGGCACTTTGTGAAAAAGAGTTCACAATAATTATCAAATGGTTGCTAACCTTGCCAACAAATTAATAATATTATTACGCACAAAACTTGGTTAGAAGACCATTATTAAGGTTGCAAAATCAAGCTCTGAAAAATTAGGAATTGACAGAATAAAGGTTGCCTGTGCAATCTTAGTACAGATGCTCAAGGGAGATTATTTTATGTGATAAACTTTAATTACATGATCACATACTGTTTTTTCCTCAGGGCCCTTGTTTTATTCAGAGCACAGGATGGAGCTAGGTTGTTTATAAGGGAGACTTTTGTCTCTAGGACCTCCACCTCATTTGTTGCAGATGCTGGAAGGCATGCAGTGAATGAGACTAATACGGTGTTTTTGTGCCTGCAGTTTCCTAAATTTTTCTCCTCCACGCTGCCTGAATGATGGTAACGAAGGCTTGATTGAGTGGCGTCATACATAGGACAGGAGAGACAGGGTCCCTATTCTGTTCTAGTGCCCAGACTAGAGCAGCCATTACAGAAAGAGTCTGTCTTCAACCCTGTGAGGATGATGCATGTGTAGTTTGGTCAACTTTAGGAACTGAGAGAGGCTGACATGCTCAGTGAGGATGGAATCACTGCAGATTTTAGCTGTTTAGCTGTAATAAGTCTCTGCTGAGCATGTGTGAACTGCGACTTTTTTTTTTTAAAAAAGGTTCATTATAACTTGGCAAGATTTTCACAGGGGTGGCAAAAGATACGTTCCTGACAAAAAAACCAAAACACCTCTGCGAAATCAAATTGCTTGGCACAAAGAATAGGGTTCCTAGAGCTTTTCAAAGAAAAATTTGCTAGAATTTTTAAAAACGGTTAAAATCTTGGTTTGTTTTTTTTCCTTAGTTTCATTCTTGGGAACAATGGAACAGTTTGAAATTTTGCAAGAGAGTTCAGTGGCAGTCTGAGGCAGGCTTAAAACCATAGAAATGTAGGACTGGAAGAGATGTTGTCTGGTCAAGTATAGCCCCCTGCTCTGAGGCAGAAACACGTATATCTAGACCATCCCTGACAGATGTTTGTCTGACCTATTGATTCAACAACCTCCCTTGGAAGTCTATTCCAGTATATAATTCTCCTTACTGTGAAAAAAGACTTACCTAATATCAAGCTTAATCTGCAGCAAGGAAGATTTAGGCTAATCACTATTTGTCCTATGTTCAATGGAGGTCCTCTTAATAACACCCCTTAATATATTTAAAGACTATTATCAGGTTTACCCCACCACCTCAGTTTTTTTTGTCAAAACTAAACATGCCCAGTCTTTCTTTTTTTTTTTTTTAACCTTTCTTCATAAGTCAGGTTTTCTAACCCTTGTGTCATTTTTGTTGCTGTACCTTGGAGTCTCTTCAGTTTGTCCACATCTTTCCTAAAGTGTGACAACCAGAACTGGACACAATATTCAGGCTAAGGCCTCACCAGTGCCGAGTGATGATTACCTTCTGTATCTTACTGACACTACTGTTAGTACACCCCAGAATATGTCTTTGTCACAACTACATCACATTGTTGACACACATTCAATTTGTGATTCAGTATAACTCCCAGATCCTTTTATGCATTACTGCTGCCTACCTAATTATTTCCCATGCTGTGGTCGTGTATTTTTCCTTCCTTACTAAGTGTAGTACTTTGCATGTGACTCTACTGAATTTCATCTTGTTAATTTTGGATCAATTCTACAATTTTTCAAGATTGTTTCAGATTTTGATCCTGTCCTCCAAAGTGATTACCACCATTCCCAGATTGATGTTATCTGCAAATTTTATTGGCATACTTTCCACTTCTAAATCATTAATGATAATATTGGTACTAGACACAGGACTGACCCCTATTTGACCCCACTATATATGACCTCTTTCATGGAACATTTCAGCACAAATGGATAAAGTTTGGCAAAGTTCTAAGCAACTGAAAGCAGTGTCTTATAATGGAAAATGTTGGGCAACTTTACTAATGGGCAGTGCTTTGACAGACACAAGACACACATAGAATATGGAAACACTATTGTATCAACTTTTATAAATGTTATATGTATCTTCATGAGCTAGGGATTGTATTCTGGCTCCGTGAGGAGCTAGAGAGTATCTTGTAGGAACTAAAATCACTGAGGGATAACAAATAGGAATCCCTAGACTGGTAACAAGTCTGGAGAAGCTTGTGCCCTTGGGAAATTGCATATATTAATTTGATTGGGATTCAGTGACCTAGAAAACAAAACTGAACTCTATGTACAGAGTGACCACCCTGAGGTAGGTTGAGTTATTCTCACCTCATCCAAAAACTGGCAGACTGCAATCAAGAAGTACAGACCTTGTGAGAGTACCTGAAGTACTATGGAATATGTGAGGATCTCCATGTGGAAGATGGGTGACACTTGGTAAGCTAGACTTGCATATACATTTATTGTGTGTAAGATATTTTCTTTGTAATACTTCTGTTCTGAGTAAATATTCCTTTCTTTGTAGAAGCTGGGTCGTCACCAGTTAACCCTGTCATTGCCCCTGGGAGAACAGGACCTGAAGGTGCTGAACAGAAGTCAGATCTGCCAGGGTGATAACAGTGAATTGCAGTACTCTGCACCCTAAATTCCCAGTCTGGAGGCAGAAGATTGCATGATCTTGCCCTGAGAAAAGTGACAACTATAGTCCTGAGACGTAAGGAGGCATGTCCTCAAGGAAACCACAAAGGAGCCAGAGGCGTAGTTACCTTACGAACTGTGATTATATACTACCAGCCCGGTCTGTAATATCAAACACAAATATTAAGACTCCTTCATAGGAGTTATATAGTCCAGAGTGAGACTTCTCATGCACTTAATAACTTTCTACATCACTCTAGAAACTGGAAAGCATTTTGGGCGGATCACCACTGTTGTGAAATTTATTTTCTTCAGCTTACCAAGTTTCCTTCCTAAACCTTCAGAAAATTCTTGCATGGTTTTAGGTTTTGACTATATAAGCTGTAAACCCTAATTCTAAGCCTATGAGAAATACCATATGAAAGAAGTTAGTGTAGCATGAAGCTCTTTCTTTTCAAAGCAAGGGACAGATTTTTCTCTAAATTCTTGTTTAGAAGATTGTAGTTAATGTGCATTTACCAAGGTGTGAATCTTAAGCACCGATAAATGGTGGTTGATAACATTTGCTAACAGCCAGTTGTATTGAATGTCAGGTATCAAAGAGTACACTACTTAGATGTGTCAGAGAAGAACAGTTTGTTGACAAAAAGCATTAAACAGGCATCCATATTACAGATCCGTACTATTCCTTTTTATAGTAGTTCTGAGCCTCAGAATTTGATGATGTGTGTGCGTGTATCTTTGTGTTGCCAAGACTATCAGAATTGCTTACGCTACAGCTAGTATAAATGTCTGAGGACTTCATTGTAAGAAAGCAGGGTTGAATTCCCCCCCCCAGCGTTCTTATAGTCAGCAACATATTTTATGCTATCTTGATGGCAGTTACAGTCCAGGTCTGAACTTCCTTTTGTTTGGACATATTTGGCTTCTTGGATTCCTGCTCAGGCCCCTCTCTAGTTAAACACTACTACAGTGTCCTCTGAGAAGTGATCATAAAAATTATATTATGGGGTTCCATGTTTTGTCTCTCAGTGACTCGTATCAAATGTGCTCAGATTAAAATTAACTATGTATTGCGTTAGTGCTCAAAACTGGGTATGTATTACACAAATTCTTGGGAATGCATACACAGGCACATTTCCCGACCCCAAACAGATAGATAGTAACACAATACCTTCCTGCGACCCTGAAGTCAAACAGGGTTCTTTCTTGCTCAAGCATCAACTGCAATAAAGATTAAATAATAATGAAGTCAATATAAAATCCAGCTCCCTATTCCAGAGCAGAGTATGTTCCACAATATTGCTAGCAGAAGAAAACAAATGGGTATTTTTCTAAGGTCATGCAAAGCAACTGTAAGTTAAGAAAGTCCATTTTATTTCATAACTTTTCTGACCATAGCTGCACTTTCAGACTCTGAGTATATTACATTCTGTTGTCGAAAGAGCAACATGGTTTCTCATTTTGTTTTTATTTTTTTTCTAAAAAAATTGGCCTATCCAATCCATAAGACCTATTTTGTTTCTTTATCTTGTTCTTGCACGCAAGATGGGGAATTGGCTGATAACACATCATAGCCTCCACAAGCAGAAGAATGTGGGTTGGATGTGGAGATGGTAGACTGTCTCAAAGGGAAGTTACATTAGTTATGTTTTCACATTACATTCAAATATATATATATTTTTAAAATTTTTGGATTGTAGTTTAAATGTTGGATGTGATCCAGAAAAAAAATGGAATGGAAAAACGCAAGAGTCCAAACTTAATAAAAAATACTTTGCCCTCTGCAAAGTTCTAGTAGTGCATGGGCTATTTTGAAGATTCTCTGAATCTCGGAGGGTTGGTGATGGAAAGTGACTGAGCAGTAGTTTGGAAACAAGATACTCCTTAGGATTATATATATAATAGAAATAACACCTTTTGGTAGAGGAATGGGGAAGGAAAGCAAACTAGATCCTGAAAGTTGTTTTGAATCCACATGTTCCCATAAACACCATCAACTGGCTGGGTTCTCATGTCGCACGTTTTAGTAACCCAGTAAATCACAATGAGAAACTACTTTGTTTTGTGCTTTTTCACTTTATGCTCCAAGAAGTAGAGGAATGAAGTAGTAGTTAAAGGAGCACTATAAATGCTCTGGCTGCCTGTAGTAGCATTAATAGATTTTTACATTGTACATATTTTCAAAGAGTTTTCTCAGGTCCTTCCCCTCATCCCTTCTTGTCCCCTGCCCTCCCTGTGAAGGACCTGAAAAGTGAAGACATGTAGTTTGACTGATAGACTAGATTAGGGGCCAATGGAGGGATTAAGAGAGAGATGCCATGATAAATGTGACTGGCTAGGAGAATGATCTTTGCAGGAGCACTCTGAATGGATTTGAGCAGGGCAAGATTGCAGATGGCTGCTGCAGTGATCAAGAGAGGAAGTGAGAGCCTGAATGAGAGAAAGCTTTTCCTATTTCTCCACACAGCCAACTCTTAGAGAAACTATGCAGAAAGAATTTGCAGGAGGGAGGTGTGGGTCAAAGATGACACCCAGGTTGCAGGAAGGATGGTGGTTTTGTCCATAGTGATTTCAAAAAGGAGGGAAAGGTAAGGTTTGGTGTATGTGAGATTGAGCTCTGTTTTAGCCATTCTGAAATGATCTACCTATCAACTTATCCATGAGGAGATGTCAGTGACTGGCTGAGATTTTAGATGGGACAAAAAAAGACAGGTGTGGAGAAGAAGATCTGCAAATGCTTGTCATAGACATAGTAATTAAATTTATATTTTGAGGATGAGATAATTTAGATATTAAGCATAGAGGGAGAAGAAGGGACCCAAGGACAGAGGTGTGAAACCTCAATAGAAAATTGGAAGGGGGGAATGAGGAATATCTGCTGAAGGAGAACAGTGAAGGAATTATTAGAAAGTTAGGAGGAGAACCAGAAGAGGACAGAGTCATGGAGGCCATGGGAGGATAAGATTTCAAGAAGAACATGGTAGACTGTGATGATTTGAGGCAGCTGGCAGGTTAAGGAGGCTGAAGATGGCATACAGATTCTGAGATTTGGCTAGGAAAAGGTTGAGACTGTGGTGAGAGTAGTTTCAGTAGTGTGCAAGGGGAAGAAGTCAGATTAGAAATGGTCTAAGATAGAACTGGAAGAGAAACTTTAGATAACAATTGTAGAAAACCTGTTCAGTGAGTTTAGAGATGAAATGGGGAAGAGCAGTAGGACAGGGGTTAGAAAGGTAAATTGGAGTCAAGGTTAGGGTTTGTTTTCTCTCTTGAGATGGATGGGCTGAAGCATGCTTGTATTGTTAGAGGTTAAGAAAAAGGGTAAGAGAGGAGATGAGACTGAATGAGATCAGGAGATGGGGTGGGGAGGAGACTTTAAAATTTCTGCATCTGTGACAGAAGGGGAAGGAAAGGCAAGCTAAGGGGAGGGGAAAGGTCATGTAAAATGAATTTTAGTTCAGCTCAATCTTCCCCATGTTTCACAGTTCCTACGGTCTCTACCTGAGGATTGCTCAGCCCACACCCTAGATCTCAACCCTTTAAAGAGCCATTCCCACCTCTTTCTTTGGTTGAGGTAAAGGTCAACCTACTTTAAGGAGTCTGCAGAACCACTTAATCCCAGCAGGATCAACATCTTGTAAGAGGAAGGTAACTTTCAGACAAATACTGTGAGCTTAATACAAAACCAAACCATATAATTGATTCGAAATTGGCATATGTGAATCAATATAGATTTTCAGCTGATATGTCCTCAGTAGTGTCAAACCCAACTATTCAGAAATTAGTCTGGCCATAAAAGATTATTAGATTGGTTTAAAGATCATGTGATTAAAAAGAAGACATTTGAAGGTCTTATATTAGCCTTTGTTTTTTTCAGCCCTTAGGAGTCACATTTTTTAATTTTTTCCACTATCATGAAAGGTAGAAACTAATTAATTTTTTTTTAATGAAAGCTGAGAGTGTTACATGATCTCCAGTATCTGGAGATTTAAGAAAAATACCAAATATTGCAAGTCTAACCAATAGTGTATAAAAAGAGTATAAAATAGTGAAAGTGGGCAATATTATTTTCCTGACAGCAGAACATTCAGCAAAACTTGATGCAACAACATTCCAGTCTAACATGACCAGAAGATCTTTCTCAGTGTGTAAAATAATAGCTACATTAAAAAATGAAATGTGTGTAATTATGGTGACTTGGTTTTGCAGTCTGCATCCCAAGCTTTATGCATAAGGAAAATGCCTGATTCTATTCCATATCCCATTGAAGAAAAGGTGGATAAAAGGTAGTGGGACAGCAAGGTGGCAAATGCCCAAAAGGAGATAAGGGGATGGCCCCTTTTATTTATTTTTTAAAAACCTCATCACTTGGTTACTCTTCAACTTTAACAAGTATATTGGTAGCCCAGATGTTGACTGTGGTATGTTTGCTGTACATAATTGACTAACCTTGAATGTTTGGCCTGAGAATCAGGATTTAAGCAAAAACTTCAGACTTTCAGAACCACTTCCAAAATCGTCTAGGTGTTTCTCAGCCATGAAATCCCCCTAAAGTTCACATGCATTTTAATGAAATAAAAACTAATGTTCATGCTGCTGTAGTTCTGAACTATGCTGAATGCTTCTACCAAAATATATATATGTGAATATACAGATTTATCTTTATCATCTTCCCCAGCTTTGATAAATTCTTCTTTTAAAACCAAATTTGTGCCATTAAAATGAGTGATTTTTCAGGAATCCATCCTATTTGTAGTCAAAGCTAAATCAGTTTTTCTCTCACCAATTAGTTTTTCAAACACTAAGGACTAAGGGAAAAATTTAGATGTTTCTATGGATGCGTAGCATTTTGCTTCAACCCTCTCTCTCTTCTCCCCCTCCCCCCAAAAAAGGAAATCCTTACACCAAAATTTAATAAGCTCAGTCTCTTATCATATTCTTTAAATCTTGTGAGAAGCTAACTTAATATAAGAGACCAGGGTCTGTTTAAAGAGAGAGACCTAAAAAGACTGTTCAATGAAAACTTAATATAACATTTGGTCAAATAGAACACAACAGCTATCATTCCATGATTGATGTTCCTCTTGAAATATCCAATAGCTCATTCCAGGTATAGGAACATAAGAATAATGGGAAGTTTTTCATCCTTCCTAATTGATCAAAAGGAAAACCTCCCTTAGGCAAGACAATTGTTTCTCCTCTCTTCAATATTCTATTATTATTTTTAATAAAATGTACATGGAGTTAAGTCACTTATGGAAGGGAACAGAGTGATGGATAGAGTTCATTGTAATCTTATCTCACTTTTGGTGCAGCTCATATTTTTTGTAAAAATTTAATCGAGTCTGAAGATAGAGATGTCCAACAGGGTTAGGGTGACCAGATAGGAAGTGTGAAAAATCAGGATGAGGGGAGAGGTAATAGTTTGTCTATATAAGACAAAGCCCCTAATACAGGGAAGGTCCTGATAATATCGGGACATCTGGTCACCCTAAATAGGGTATAAGTGGAATCTCTCTGCTTCTGGAGACTGTTAGTGACTCCCTTAAGGAGGGGAAATCGCTGGCTTCCCTTAAGGAAGAGCTTCTCTTTGCTCAATAAATCATCACTTAAGTTGGTGATCTGGCTAGTCATTACCTAGTGTCATCGTATGTGGTTAATCATGCTGGGACAACTTTAATTACCTAGGTGCATGAGATCACTTTGACTCTTGTAAATCTGGATTCAGAACTAGATATAGCATAGAGACAAACTGGTGACACTGGGAGATCTCCTGGCAATGTGTGAAGATCAGGTGTCCATTGTGATATTGGTTAGCCCATCACCTGCCTTTGATAGTATTGATTATGAAGCATATTTGAAGGCACATGCCAGTAGTATAGATTTGTCTTCTTCCTATTGCTTCAAATGAGATCAGTCTTTTTCTGAAAAATAAATTCAGTCCTGAAATAAATGAGTTAATTCTCTTTGTTTGACTTTGGTAGATTTATACCCACAAACACTATTTAGCCCATCTCCCAGTTGTGAAAACATTTCTCTCAACCTGTCAAAGCCGAAAATGCCAGATCCAATGAGATAAAGACATAAATTAATTCATTCAGGAAACTTAAAATTCTGTGAAATTTTTTTTCTGTAAACTTTTTATAACCTCAATGTAAATCACAGTCAAGAATAAAAATAAGGGGGATGCAAATTTATGAGCAATGCAAGTGATATAGGGACTAAAATGAGTGACCTTCTTTGAAACGAGGGACACTGCAGCAATATGGTGAAAAGACAGGCGTGTGATTTCTAATGTTTGCAATCAACAGAACAGAACAACACACTGTTGCTGGGAAGACATATTGCCAATAGCAGAAACAAAAGTCAGTGTGACTGTCTAATGTGGCATTCAGCATAAAACACTTCATGGAGCTGTTACAAGCAAAGAAAGCACAGCGTGAGTTATGTGAAGTACCTCTTGTAAATGGTTATACTTACAACTCAAATGAGTTCAGGCCTGCATATTATAATATTTCTAAGTTTATTCTTGAGTGATGTTGAATATCTTCTTAATTTCACTCTTTTACCTTTTACTTTTTTGGTAAATTGATAAGAAATTTGGTTGCCTTTTCCCCCAGAGTACTGAAGGTATATAAATGACTGTTTGCCGCTAGCACTGTAGAAGATCTAATTTGACATAGTATGTAGGGTGTTTTATTTCTTTCTGTCATGTGGCTTTTATAAAACATTTTAAATATTGTACTGTACTACTTACAAGATCTGTACAAATACTAATCTGTAATGTATTGAGTTCCTGAAGTCACTAATTGGCTCCTTACAAACCATCAAGGACACCTGCCAAAATAAATGCTGGAGTTTGCTATACACTATTCGCATCAGTAGCTGTTTCCCCAAAGGCGGCTTTTCAATTTCAGAAGGGTGATTTTTGAAGAGCTAAGTGTGATTTCTCTTTTACTTTTAAGGACTTACAATTTTCATGGACTCTAGAGTATTTAAATATTAAAATATAAGAAGATTCTTTCTGACCACACTAACATTTGCCAATTTAGGCCCAGTTTTTATTTAAAAAGCAGCTGAAAGTTAGTTTACTAAATAACTAGCCTGATTTTTTAAAGGTGCTAAACACACAATAGCTCTCACAATCAATGGGAGACGCTAGTTCCTCAGCACATTGGAAATCAGGCAAATTATTAAGAAGCCTAAATATAGGATGCCGCTTTTATTTTATTTATTTATTTTTAATTTAATGTTGGCTAATTTCTAGAATTGAAAGTTCTGTGTGAGAGGTCAGTATATAATAACACTAGTAGCTTGTTGTCAGATTTTCAAAAGTGCTCAGTGTAAGACTAAATCTGCTCCCACTGAACTCAACAGTAAAATTCCACTGACTCCAAAGGGAGCAGAATAAAGTCAATGAGAGCACTTTTGAAAAACCCATTGAGTGTTTAATGGGTAGTAAGAAGTTTGGTGAATGATGGCTTTCAGCTTTCTCTTTGCCTACTTTTCAGGAATTTTATTAAGAATATTTCCTTGTGTGGATTGAAAGGTAGCCAGAATTTTCAGAACAGTTGTACAATCAACAGTGAAGAGTTCTGTCTGTCACTGATTTGCGATGTTGCTATGCCTGGACAAAACTGTTTTGGGGGTTTGTGTCTGTGTGGTTTTCTTATTTTTGCTTTGTTCTTCCAAAGGTCAGTCTTGCATTGCTACAAGGGCAGAGTTAGTTGTTTGAGTGGACATTTGCTTATGAGTGTGTTGGATGATCTATATTACTCCATGGGATCAGATAAAGTTTGTTCTTTCTATAAGTTGCTGCTGTGTAATGTGTTTTGATATACCAATGTATTATCTTCATTTTTTTTTTCCTTTTCAATACTTGGGCTGGTGGATCCTCCAGGCATTCTGATCTGATCTTTCTTATGGTATTATCTATTCACAGATTTACAAATCCAAAAGCTTTTGGATACATAGATTTATTCTGCTTTGCCTGATCTTGAAAGGGTCACATTTACATGTATATTTAAGAAATATGGTTTTTTAAAAAAATTTTCCCTTAAGTAAACAAAATTAAAATAAGCTGTTCTGATTTTATCCTGCCATGGAGAGAGTGTAGTTCTTGATATCCACAATCCTTTGAATTTCTTTCATAATTAAATAAAATGTAAAACTTTTTACATTAAATAAAAATGTAAAATCCAATAGAAACTTAGGCTTGGTCTACACTACCAGTGAAATTCGGCAGCAGTCAACAGGAGATACACACGTTACATAGAGTAGCTTGCGTATCTTCCATTGACTTCCTAACTTCTACATAGCACTCTTAACTCCTACGTGCTGACAGGAAATGCCCTCCGATCAATGCAGCTGTGACGGGGTCAGGCCAGACGGCTATGCAAGAGTACTAAAAGGCATGTATATTAGCCCCAGGCTCAGCAAAGCCCTATTCCCCGGGTGATTTAGCTGGGGCTGCTTAGCTAATTAGGCCACCTGGGGCCAATCAAGGAGCCCCGCCCCAAACACGTAAAAGCCTGCAGTTCAGGCAGGCAGCTGTGGAGTGAGGAGTTTGGAGTAAGGAGGTGTGGAGTTTGGAGAGTAAAGGTTGAAGTTTACAGATTGGAGTTTGCAGTTTGAAAACCTGCAGATTGGAGTTGGCAGTTTGGAGCTGGCAGTCTGCAGTTTGCAGCCTGCAATCTGCAGAAGCTTGGAGTTTCCACAGTTGCTGCCACAACACCGGACCCAGCTGGAGAAGCAGGGAGCGGACCACGGACTGACCCAAGGGAAGGTAGTAGGACTCAGGGGCAGAGCAGGCCTGTCTCCTCCCTACCTCTCCGGCTCACCTTCCCCCAGCTGCACCACCGACCGGGCCGGAAGAGCGCAGGACCCACGAGGGTGGAGTATATCTACCTTCCCCCCCCTTACCCTGTTACACAGCGTTAAACATTTTGCGGGGGTGGATTAACGCCATCGACTTCGGATTGACTGAGCAGGTCTCCACTGCCGCAGAATCAATCCGGTGGTGCCAACATCTCACTGTAAATGTGGACCTACCCTTAGGGTGAAGCACAGATTTCATGAGACCTATGGTTTTGTGCTATAAGCCCTTCAAATGCAAATCTGAATGATTTGACAAATAGAAATAAAACCTGGAGTATGTTAAATTTCATCTCTGTAACTCAACTAAGTTCAAACGCATTGTAAATATAAACATTTGGCCTGAGGTTTATTCTGTAGTACATTGGATGCTTGTTTTCCAGTAGTTTAGGAACTCTGATTTTATCAGTGTGGCCACAGTGAACATAAATCTCTTCTTAATTGCATGGAGAGGCTCCACCCATGATACCGTATTAAGGATTTTTCTGGTTTGTTTTGTGTTTTTGACACACACTGATTAACCACCTGGATTTATTAGATTTCATTCCATCCTTTCGGTTTGGTAGATCCAAGGTGCAGTAATCAAGGTGAGAAGGAAATGCAAGTTATTAGGATGAAAGCATTTCAGGACTGATATTTTCGTGGAGGGGAGAGGGTGGAAAGGATAACCACATTTGGAAGGTGGGTTAAAAGTCTTGCAATGCCTAAACTACTACTCTTCCTGTCCTGGGACATTTATAAACATGTATTAAACTTTTGTTTCTAGTAGTGTTGCATGCTAATTTGACACATACAATACATCTTAAAAATGCTATAAAACGTATGCAGTTATAGTACAATTTACACCAATGATGTAAATATACTGTGAGACAGATGGTACATCCAATAAGTTACTACTAAAGAATTTGCTTTTCATCAGCATTTGGAATCTTAATATCTTGTTGGCTAGTCAGATCCTCTTAAAATCTTATTTTCACCCCTTTGTTCTTGGTATAAGTAGCCAATGGGATAAAATTAATTGATTCTACCATATGCATTATCCTGCATAGATACGATAAGATAATATGCTCTCTTGATCTGCTCAACTCACTCTGAGTAATTTTTATGTGTTGTCTGTAAAATGTGTGGCAGCCTCTTTGATGTGGACAACTGAACATTAATGACCATGAAAGCAATTATAGTTATATTAGAAAGCAAAAATCACTGGCAGGCTTTAATGAAATAATAAATCTAGTAAGAAGTTTAACAAACCTCAGGCTAGTAATGAAGCAAAACTGCTTGAGAATTTTCTTCCTCACAGAATGAATGAAAACCTAGATTCCAAGACTATTTCCATGAGCTGGGCTTTCATGAAGACCTTTGTCAAAAAGTAGTTTAAGTTATGTGCCTGCAGTAATAAACCAGCATGATCATTATCCATTTTCAAGTGAAAATGACGTTCTCCTTCCAGCTGATGATGCACATTGTATTTAGAAAGACAGGTCTGATGCCAGCCTCCATAAATAGGAGGCCTTGAAGATGTTGGCCTTGACGTATTCAAGCAGAAAAGGTATTCACAAGCATATTTTATCTCCAGTAGAGGTATGTTTTAGATAACTAACTGCAGAGATGTACCCCTTTAGCTTTGGGCAAGCTCTGCGAGGTGCATTTGTATTCAAGACAATAGGCACCCATCAGTGTGAATTCCTGTCTACTATGCAAGGTGCATCTTTTGATCTTTCAGAAAGCGCTGAAAAATTGGATGGCATTTGCTTTCAGCTCAGAAATGTCAATAATGTAATTGTGTTGAGACTGGCACATGAAATTGGCTTGTGGAAGGGGGATGGGAGGTGATTACAGGTGCTGGGATGAAATGTGTATCTGCTGATTACACAGGATGGAGTTCACGGGGAGGAACTGCACACAAGACCAGTGGTCGCTAGGCTGTGTCACAAAAGCTCATTTTACTGTAAATGAACATGGAAATACAGGTGTGCAATTTTGCATACTTTTTTAACATGCAGACTCCAGAACTTTTTCTAGTAATTTGGCCTTTAGTCCATATAAAGGAATGAAATGTGCTGAGAATGTTGTGCTAGTGCTCCTGAACAAATGTGAACAAATACATAAAAGAAAGATAATTTCTCAGTAAAGCTTTATCTGTGTTGGGGAATTTTTCGCAACTCTGCAGTGTTTAATGTGCCTCTCTGTGGGTCAATTCCATCCACATGCTACTTCCACAAATAATGAAAAATAATTACCAGTGGTTTAAAGTGATTATTGTTCTTCTGTTTAATGTATTCATTGTTAATCCATTAGTTAAAAAGGATTACCGTTCTTTTTTCTTAGTTTATCCATTTCTGTTTGAGAAAAGTTGTCAATGAATGTATATGTCTTAATCCCAGTCTAAACTCTTTCCTACTGGAAAATGCCATTTTAATGCAAGATTATTGAAACATTAAGTTTTCAATATCCTGTAAAATGCCAGCATAGGAGGTTTATTAAATGTTGTCCACAGTGCAACATTACATGATCTGAATGATATCTGTTTAAGTGGCTTGATTTTAATACAGGAAAAAAGAAGAGACGAAAGAAGGGAAAAGGGGAAATTGTCAGGAGGAAATAGTGACATGAATGTTTAAAGGCTAAAACTGAGTGTTAAGATCAAGCTGACCTGCAACAGGGCTGGGTATATGAAGGAGATCAGGATGGATCAATAAGCCCAATGTACTGGCTCTCAAGGTAAATCGTCAGTCTTGCTGAGTCATAATGTCACATTAGGATCTTTGAGTTCACTTTTTGATTGGCATCCTCTTTGCTTTTGAGAGTGCCAGCATGGTGGAGTGGAACAATAATTGTTTGGGATCCTGATAACTACTTCAAGATGGCCCCTCCCACATACATTCACACTGTCACATGACAAACAGAGAGAGGAGGCGCAGTAGAAGAGGCTAATGGTGCAAAATATGGTGCTGTTCATGTGATAGACCACTGCTCATGCTGAATTATATGATCAGTTCTAATAGGCTCCCTACAGTGCTGGACCCCAATTCCCTCAAGTACTTTAGGAGCTACCTGGAGTTTAGATGTTCTGTTCTGAGAAACCATTCATATGTTAGTTCAGAGGTGGAAACACATAATAGGTCTGTCTGTTTCCAATTCTGTAAAACTGAGTTAATAATGCCTACCTACCAGCAAAGTTGTGTCGGTTAGGTAATGGATTTATCATACTACTGAAGATGCAAAACTCTAGATAAATACTATATATGTTACATTTGTAAGGTTAATACACTACATAACAAGCTAAAAATTCAAGTTTACCTGTCTATATGTTGTAAAATACCAATCTAATAGAAAGAGGTGGCAATGATGTTTCAAAATCTGGTACTTATGTGTAGGAGTAGGGAGGTTGTTATCTCTGTATTTGGCACTCCTGCAACTGCTATTGAATTTTTATGCCCAGTTCTGGGGTCCACAATTAAAGAAGGATGTTGATAAATTGGAGAGGATTCAGAGAAGAGCCACCAGAATAATTAAAGGGATGAAAAACATGAGCCTTTCACTATAACACATGGAGCTCAATCTGTTTAGCTCAACAAAAAGAAGATATGAGTGACTTGATTACCTGCATGGAGAACAGAAATTTGAGGGCTCTTCAATCTAGCAGAAAATTGGTAGGTAACATGATCTAATTTCTAAAAGTTGAAGCTAGACAAATTCAGACTAGAAATAAGGTGTACATTTTTAGCTGTAAATGTAATTAACCCCTGGAACAATTTACCAAGAGTTGTGGTGGATTCTGAATCACTGGCAATCTTTAAATCAAGATTAGGTTTTCTGTTTTTTTTTTTTTTTTTTAAGATAGATTCTAGTTCAAACAGGAATTAATATGGGGAAATCTTATGGCCTGTGTTAGATGAGAGTTTAAACAAGATGATCATAATGATTCTCTCTGACTTTATAATCTCTGAACTTTATTCAGAGTTTCCAGCATGATGATTGATTACTTTTCTCATTTAGACAATTTATGCATCTTTGATCCCAATTTTTGTAGTTCAGTCTTTTCTAGAATTGTAGTTTTGAGACCAAGAAGCAGCAATTTCAAACCATTTTAAATGTGAGCATTGCTACCAGGATGAATGAGGTGTTACCGGATGAGAAGCGGATCCAGAAGCCCCACTCAACATCGTAGAAAATGTTCTTGTGTTTTTTTTTTTTTTTTTTAACACTTCCTTTTACAGGTCATTATTGGGTTGAGCTTGGCTTGGTCATGATCTTTATACAGTTTTGTAAATGAATTCTTCAGAAAATTTAAACCAGTTGCTTATGGTTTGAAATGTACCTGTCCCAAAAGATAGAGAAGTAAGTACCCCTGCTTTAGGTTAAGTTTTCAGTTTTACTAACTGATGGAGCAGCATGTCATCAGCAATGACATTTCTATACTTGATGTTTCTGATTAGGGGGTTTATTAGTTAATTAAATGTGTCTGCAAATTACATGCACTCTTGCATATAATGGAAAAGAGGACTCTACATGCTTCAGTGAAGCTAAACTTTATAGAAATTATCACACAAAGCTAAATTACTTCAAATTACTAGTACTTCAGGGTTCTCCCCTCGTTGCAGTTCACCGCAGCCTGCCTCGAGTACATATGTACTCTTAATTATGAGGTCTTACAAACAAAAAGGGGAATTGTAGTTTTGACTTTTTCTTTTAAAAAGAGAGAGGTTTCTAATAGGGCTAGATAGGAAACCCTTTTCATGTCCTGTGAAAATTTTTGAGACTTCAAAATATTTCACATCCCTAATGGGTTGAAAATCCAAATCTCAAACTTCTAACTGACAAACCAAAAAATATTCCATTTCAGTCAATCAAAATGTTTCATTTAGATTTTAACCTTTTTTTCTTTTATTATAAATAAAGTTTAAATTTTGAAACAATTAATTAGAATAGAAAAATATCAAAGTGGGACATTTTGACAATTTTGAAACTCACTTTAACATTTTTTCAGGTCAGGAAATTTGTCAATGCCGACCCAGTCCTGTGAATAAATTGGCATTTTTCAGCAAAAGTTTAGTGAAAATATTCCCACCAACTCTAGCTTTTAGCCTTTTCTCTTGATAAAATAGCTTTGACAATATAAACTGAGATAAACCAATTTATAGGCTTGAATTGACATTGACTATTCCTAAACGTTAAAGGTCATTTGGTTCCTCCTACATCCACCCTGGGTTTTTCTTTGTGGTCTGAAATCATAGCTCTAGCATCCTTAATTATGATGCGGAGTAAATTAGCTATAGCTGTGTTGCTAATGAAAGGAAGATAAGCTTCCTCTTTAAAATAAACTGGTTCCTATCATGAGCAATACTTGTATACAATGCAGGTAGCTTAATGCAGAGAGAGGTAGCATGCTACAGTAAAAAACAGTTACTTGGTGGGGTTTTTTGGGATGGAGAGTTATAGGTAAAGTAAGTGAGCCTCAGACAGGTTAAATGTCTTATCTAATGCCACACAGTAAGTTAGCAATGAAATTAGAACCCACAAGTCCCAACTTCTAACCCTGTACTCAATCCATTAAAAAAGCAGATCTCAGTCCTAGGGTTGCAAAGAAGTTGCAATGGAGTTGCAGCCAAAATCCTTGTAAAAATATTTTTACAAGTGATCATTTGGACTCAACAGAAGCCAAAAGATGGGCATCACTCAGAGCTGGGCAGGGGAAGGCATGAAACTGGCTCCAGTCCCTGCTGCTCAGAATGCTTAGCCAGCTTCATGCCTTCTCCTAAGGATGCTGCCCCTATAACTAAACAGGAATAGTGGAGGAGGTGAGGTTCCACAGCAAGACAACAACTGCTGAGGGAGAGAGTCCTTCCTGCTTTCTCAGCATCTATTATGTCTTGTAAACTTTTACTGAGTACCTCCCACCAAGCACTCCGGGCACTTTCCCACACAGCTTTATGGTCTCTTGCCTTCATCATGGAACACTCAGCCACAACTCCCTACCCTGTACGCTCATCATCACCCGGTATCCCTTTGCTTAGTTTCCCTTACCGAAAATGTCCACAGTCTCTCAATGCTCTGTAGCTGCTAAGGGTTGTGAGAGGTCCACAAAGGACTGTGTGGGAGTGGACTCATGACCAGAAATAGTCGGTAGCTTGGGGCTGCAGGAAGAAAGGTTCAGAACTCCTGAATTAGTTCCCAGCAGATAAATGCATGTGATACATGTATCTTGTTCTAGGCTATGTTTTGTGGGGAGTAAGATGGCTGCCTCAATATCTACCCTTGATTTAAAACTCTTGATTTAAGGGCTTGTGGAACAAGGAAAATTGTTGCCTGTTTGATTTTATTTTCAGCTGGCATTCTTGCACATCTTCCTGCAGGTTAAGAGGGTTAATCATATAATGGGCCTTCTCCTGCTTTCATTGAAGTAATTGGGAGTTTTGCCATTGATATCTGTGGCAGTGGAGCTGAGCCTAATGTTTGTAAAGAGCTGTGAACATAAAAAACTCTCAGTGTTCTATTATTTATTATTATGGCTGTAATAGTGTAGCTTTCATTTTGTCACTCTTAAAGTGTAATTTGGGTAATAAAACACAAGTGCAACACTAAATACATTCAAGTCTTTTTTAATCATTCACAAAAATGTTATTAAGTATTTTTTATGATCACTAAATCTATTTATTTTACATGCAGAAGTAGTGTAAAGATTATTTGGATACAGATGTAGGGTTTGCTCATTTATAAAGATGAAGCAAACACCTGAAATCACCATTTCTGACCTTAAGCCTTTCAAAGGCTATTAACCATGACACCTGAATGAATAATTTAAAGTAAGCTCAACTTCGCTTTCTGCTCATAGAATATCTGCAGCAGTATATTGTTGTTAGCTGATAAAAGTTTTCCTTGGTTGTTTCACAAGTTGTTTGACATTTTGAGATTCTTTTTATTTATATTTTAAATTCACTAATCTGATAGCAGTTACCTGAATAATTGATTTTCATATTTTTGTTTTTGAACTGTGCTGGTGGTCAAAGAAGTCAGGTGGCATTGTTTCTTTTCACAGGCTGGTAGAGCTCATGAACACTTCTGCCATGGATGCTCAAACATACACCTTTTGAAACTAGGTTTCCATGAATTTTAACTAAAGTAAATCTCCACCAAACCAATATTCATAGAAACCAAACTCAAAAAATGCCAAATTAATTCATTCAGCCCCTTGAAGGATATTTGTAGTAAGCTGATTGCATTATTCCCCTAGCTCTCTAACAACAGCCAGAAAACTGCACATATAGTTGAATTTTAATTGGGACAATTACCATATCTTTTGGTCAGTTACAGAAGAATAAGTTTGTGTGAGCTGAACAGTCACTCAGAACATCCCAAAGAACATACCTCACCTTACCTGGGAAACATGGGCTGCTACTCTGGTGGGCTGGCCCCTGATCAGCTGTTAGGCAGCCCTGACCCAGAAATCATGGGAGGTCCTGGAAAATGACTGAATCCATGACCTCTGACTGAAACATATTCTTAAGTATAGAATATAAGAAGACAAAAACAGTATTAAACTATGGCTTTGCTAACATTCACCAGAAAATTGGTCAATAGAACTGTTCAGGTTTTCAGAATCAAACAACACAGATAGTACTTATATTCAGTGAATGTCTTGGGAAGGTTACTTTGTTTAGATTTGTGACTAAGTCCTGCAGAATAGGCCTCACTTGTGGCAACTGGTTAACAAATCCATTGTTGTAAACACAACAGAAGGAAAAACAATCCAAAGCTAAAGCATAATACAGTTTGGTCAATTCTATGCTAGTTCACCATGGTCTACTTCCCAAGGGATCTGTATTAATCAACTCTTTTAAGCTGCCTTGCCAGACATCATATTAACACAAAGATCTGATTAACATTCCGAACTATACAGACCTATAACAAGACCAAAGGTGTGAGTCCCTTGAACTGCACTCAATCTACACAGTTATATTGACCAGTTTGCTAGTTAGCAAAATCGTAGTCCAGTTGTACTGGTGGTTATTGTTAAGGATAGTTAATAAAACTCTAGAGCTTAATTCAACTTTTGAGTTCTTTGCTTCCCTTTAAAAAAAAAAAATCAAACTCAACCCTAAGAAAGATGGAACCGGTAATCAGTTAGGCAGTTTGCTTAACTAACATTTGTTTTATACCCTGTCTTCAAGAGATGGCAATGAAACATAATTTTTGTGGTAAACCAGACAGGATTGATGACGGTCTGTACAAATTTAAACACTGTGCCCCTTTCCTTCCCCTTCCACCCCAATTTTTCTGGTGATGTTTAAAATATCATCTGAAGCTTTGGTTTGCGTAGACCGCCCAGACTGACAGATTGAAATACGGTCCTCATGATAAAATATTAAAATAATTTAAATATAAAAAAGACTGACAGAACATTTTCATTTTATAGGATTTTTATAAAGTTTATAGGGAATTTTATGTTTAAAAAAAACCCATTTATTGCCTTGATTTATATACTAACACCACTGGATAGACACTTAAATCAATTATCATTATTATATTTTAGTAATGCCCAGACACTTTTGTCCTCCTCTGGTAGCTACTTTTAAATTGGTGAGGAGATGGGGTAAGTTGTAGTGTTCATTGTTCCAGACAGTTCTTATCTTACTGAAATGGGAACTTTTCGTGTGTGTGTGTAATGTTTTTTTGTTTGTTAAAACACCAGGATTTCCACTCCTTTGTGATTCTAGGGAAAAATGACAGCTATTTGAATGACAGATTGGTAACAAAAATATCCAATGGGGAATGTTTTTGGTATAGCATAAAATATTTGTGCAAGCAGTCTGCTCCTCGGGGAGCTCCAAGTCCTGTTTACTACCCTGCATGATACAAAGACTTAGCTAGTAATGCTCCACGGCTGAAATGTTCCCCAACATAAATACAGAATATGTGCGTGCTTGCTGTCAACGTTTTTACTTGAAAAAATAACTTTGTTTTTCTCTGAGGAAAGCAGAAGTTTAACACAATTTAATAGCTTGACCCCTTTCTGAGTAATTGGAAAACATGTTTAGGAAGTACTGTTGCATGCATTCAGCTAGGGAAAAGAAAAAGTAGGCTACAAATGAATATGAATTGTGCTAAACTGATTTAAACTGCGAGACATGTTTAGTTTGGATTGTGAGTTAATCTTTAATAGAGTTACTTAATGAGACCCTCGTTTGTTTTTTGTGCAAGGACTCCATGGAAATTCTCCAGCTTTTGTAGATGTCTTTTTATTTAAAAAAAAATAAAAAGCTGACAGTATCACAGCTGTATTGCTAAGTGATTTTGTTTGAGGCAGAGTTCTCTAATGAAAATAGCCCCGAACTAAATCCTTTTCTCCCAAAATGCACATCCCTGAATAAATCTTCATCCTGAACTTTTGGTGGAATGGATAAAAAAGGCTCCAAACAGTTCTGCTTTTACAGAACTGAAGCCCTACGAGAACTGGGTTCCACCACATTTTCTTGGTTTGAGTATTCCCGTACTTTCCCAGTAGTTCCACTGAAATCAAGAAGACAGTTTCGTTGGTAGGGTACTATTCAGTGTACTTAAGGGTTACATAGGATTGGTCTATAGTTACCTGTGAGATTCGGCGGCAGTTGACGGGAGATACACAAGCAATGTAAAAAACTTGCGTAACTCACGTCAACTCCGCTGCTTCAGTTCTGCACGCCATCCATGCTGCGCTGCACCGACGGGAACAGAGTTCAAGTTGACTCAGTGCTACATCACTTTTGGAGGTGGTTTTCATAGGTCGATTTTTGGATCGACTGAGCGGGACTTCAGAGACCGCTCAGTTGATCCAGAGAAATGATCTGACGGCAGTGAATTTGCCGCCATCAGCGTAGACTTAGTAGTAATCTAGTCCACAATGAGAACTTGAAAAACCAAAGCACTGTCCTTTCAATTGATTTCTAGCAATAAGATACTGTTTTCTTTAGGTGGTTAAAACTCTTTCCTTGGCTATAGCACAAGTTTCTCAAAAGATGATAAAGAGCTAAGGCACCCCAGATAATTCATCTTCCTTGGGAGTGTAATATTTCAAAATATAATCGATCATTAATGAAAATGCTTCTAGGTCCTCTTCCTCTTTCTCATCTGTGCGTATGTATATTATTTCTCAAGGTGTTCAATACGTAGTGATTGATGTGTTAAGCTGTTTTGGGTGCTACTGAATTTATTTTTCAAGACCGTGTCAACCTCCTTCCCCCCCCAATCTTGTACACTGAGTATCAATCCATGTTCGCTCAGCATCAGTATCTTTCAGCTTCTAGTCTGAGGCACAGATGCTCCCGTTTTGTGGGATTCATCACAAGGGAGCTGAGCAGAGCTATCTGGAATAGAATTGTCCTGAAGTGTATGAGCACTGGTTCTTTAGCTTAACCCCCCTCCGTATTTGTGTTCTTTATGTTCAGTGCTACCCAGAATTTAGACTCTTATTGGAAAAAAGTACTGTAGAATTTAATTTGGGGACTGTGCCATCTTAACTCTGAGAACTGCAGAATTTGTCCTCGGTTCTGCAGCATTTGGAAACTTTATTCTGTGGACTGTTCAATGCATTTCCTAAATGACCCTTTCCCTGGAGCAATTGATTCAGTAAAAGCACTGAGGGTTTTCTTTGGACATTTTCTCCTCCTCTGTCATTGTCCTCCATTAAAAAGGGAGGATTGAGACACAAGTTACTATTGCTCTGATCAGTGCCTCTCACGTTATTAACTAGGGCACATTTTTCCTTCGAGAATCTTAGTATTTCTTGCTTAAAGCTAGAAATAACAATTCTTATAATGCAAATTCAAAATTAAAAAATAATAAAGAATTCATCTGTGCAGTCTGGCTGTAATATGAAAACGTAATAATAAAAAATGGGGAACAAACATGGATTTTTTATTTCTGGCTCGTACGTATTTTGGTTAAGCTTTTTTCACTCAGACTAGCATCAAGTGAGAAATAATCTTCAAATGAAACTGCAGTTATGTCTAGTAAAGACTGGCAGGAAGTCTATTCTAGATTGAACAACCAGAGCAAAGGAGGTAGTAGATTAAAACTGCATGACCTAGAAATCTATCTTGGATGCTAGGAATTGATCAAACTCTGACTACCAGAAGCACAAGCATGCAAAAATCTGCCATAGACACATTCATACTCACAAGTCTATCAAAACAGCATATGCTTTTTCAAATTGTGGGTGTTTTTTAAACAGAATTCCTTATGGCTAATCAAAGGTTTTTTCCAAGAATAATTAGATTTTAGGGTAAGAGCACTGTGAACCTTCGTGTTCATGTAATGATGTTTTCTATACTTCCTTCTAAAAATGATTTTATTGAATGTGCTACTGAGAAAGTTATGCTATAGTGTTTTCCATTGATTTCTGTGACTATAGTAAATAAGTATTTCTCAATATTCTCAGCAGTTAATTGCTGTTTAAAAAATATCATCCAATCATCTAACTGCCTAGAACCACCTTTTCTGAGCCCACACTTAACATTACGCTTTGATTGGTCACATTTTTGTTATGACCTCTTAATTTTGAGGATGATAGTATTTTTCATTAACAACACAACGTCCAGCTGGGATTAATTAACAAAAGAAATACAGTGATGGTGGGAGGAGAAAGAGAACAGAATACTTTTTTAGAGAAACAAAGTGGGTGAGATAACACTTTTTTTTTATTGGACCAACTTCTGTTAGCAAAAGAGACAAGCTTTTGAGTTACACAGAGCTCTTCTTCATATCTACGTAGCTCAAAAGCTTGTCTCTTTTGCCAACAGGAGTTGGTCCAATAAAAAAAAGTTTTACCTCATCTACCCTGTCTCTCCCTCATATTATGGGGCCAACATGTCTGCAACAAAACTGCAGATTACATTTTTGTTGTTTTTTTTGTTTTTGTTTTCACTTTGATTTTAAATCTCTGTTCACACTAATTTCTCTTGAATTCAAATTCCTGTGTCTATCGCTAAAACAAACGGTATATAAACAGTACATTGATATCTGAACAGATGTGCATGTGCAGAAAGGCAGCCTGTTAGCTAGAAGAAACATTCTAGAAGGACACCAAACTATGATTTGTGCTTTGATGTCCGACTAGACACATGGGTGACTATAAATGTAATATCTTCCTATGCCCTCTAGACATATGCAGTAGTGGCCTTCCTTAGATGTTATGTCATGGCAGTGTGTACAGTTAGTTACAGAATATTAGTTACCTTACTGGATGCTACTCTTTTTTAAAGAACAATAATAGTAGACATCAAACCACAGTATCCAGGCTTCAGCATGTCAGTAACCCCATCTTGTAAATGAAGGAATTTGGTTTCACAACAGGGTTGATTTTGGGGACAATGTGTAACAAATGGGAAGGCTTATGTTTACTAGCAATGAATTACGAGTTAATGTTTCCATCTATTTTTGGCCAATTAAATGCAGAAGAGCACACTTCACTTGGTAAGGAACCATAAGAATGGCCATGCTGGTTCAGACAAATGGTCCATCTAGCACAGTATCCTGTCTTCCTACTGTGGCCAGTGCCAGATGTTTCAGAGGGAATGAACAGAACAGGGCAATTATCGAGCGATCCATCCCTTGTTATCCAGTTCCAGCTTCTGGCGCTCAGAGGCTAATTGTCATTCATGGACCTGTTCTCCATGAACTTATCTAATTCTTTTTTAAACCTAGTTGTATTTTTGGCCTTACAGCGTCACCTGGCAATGAGTTCCACAGGTTGACTGTTCATTGCATAAAGAAGTATTTCCTGATATTTATTTTAAACTAGCTGTCTATTAATTTCATTGGTTGACATCGGTACTTGCGTTATGTGAAAGGGTAAATAACACTTCCTCATTCACATTCTCCCACCTTTTATAATTTTGTAGACCTCTATCATATCTCCCCTTTGTCTCTTTTCCAAGGTGAACTGTCCATTTTATTAATTTCTCCTCATATGGAAGCTGTTCCATACCCCTAATTATTTGTGTTGCCCTCTCTGTACTTTCTCCAATTCTAATATGTCTTTCTGAGACGGGGTGACCAGAACTGTATGCAGTATTCCAGCCATTCTCAAATTCCATTCCACCATAACTTCCTTCAGACAACAAAAATTACTACACAACCCCAGGGGGGACAGAAACCTGAGTGCTTCAGCCCTATGTGCAGGGGCTGTAATCTGAGCCTCAGGGCTGAAGTCGAACCTGAGCCCCAGCAAGTCTAACACCAGCCCTGATGACCCCATTAAAACAGGGTTGGAACCCTCTTTGGGATCCCAAACCAGGGTTTGAGAACTGCTGCAGTATTCAAGGCGTGGGTGTACCATGGATTTACACAGTGGCATTATGCTATTTTCAGTTTTATACTCTATCCCTTTCCTAATGGTTCATATCATTCTGTTAGCTTTTTTGACTGTTGCTGTACACTGACTAGGTGTTTTTTATAGAATTATTCATGATTATTCCAAGATGATCTTGAATGGTAACAACTAATTTAGACCCCATCACTTTGTATGTATAGTTGGGATTATATTTTCCAGTGTGCACTAATTTGCATTTATCAGCATTGAAATTCATCTGCAATTTTTCTTGCCCAGTCACCCAGTTTTGTGAGATCTCTTTGTAACTTTTGGCAGTCTGCTTTAGACTTAACTAGTTTGAGTAATTTTGCGTTGTCTGCACAATTTTCCACCTCACTGTTTTCTCCTTTTTCCATATCACTAATGAATGTGGTGAACAGTACTGGTCCAAGGACAAATCCTCAAGGGACCCTGCTATTTATCTTTCCCCATTGGGAAACCTGACCATTTATTCCTGCCCTTTGTTTCCTATCTTTTAACCAGTTACAGATCCAAAAGATCTCTTATCCTATGACTGCCTACTTTACTTAAGAGCCTTTGGTGAGGGACCTTTTCAAAGACTTTCAGAAAGTCCAAATACTCAATACTCACTGGATCAGCCTTGTCCCCATGCTTATTGACCTCCTCAAAGAATTCTGTTGGATTGGTGTGGCAGGATTTCCCTCTACAAAAGCTGCGTTGACTCTTCCCCAACATATCATGTTCATCTATGTGTCTGATAAATCTATTTTTTATTATCATTACAACCAGTTTACCTAGTACTGAAGTTAGGCCTACTGGCATGTAATTGCCAGGTTTGCCACTGGAGCTTTTAAAAAAAATGGCATTAGATTAGCTATCCTCCCGTAATCTGGTACAGAGGCTGATGTAAGTGCTACATTTACATACTACAATTAATAGTTTTACAATTTCATGTGAGTTCCTTGTGGATGTATATCATCTGTGCTGGTGACTTATTACTATTTTTAATATATCAATTTGTTCTAAAGCCTCCTCTCTTGACACCTCAGTCTGGGCCATTTCCTCAGATTTGTCACATGAAAAGAATGTCTCAGGTGCTGGAATATCCCTCAAATCCTCTGCAGTGAAGACTGATGCAAAGAATTCTGTTACCTTCTCTGCAGTAGTCTTGTCTTCCTTGAGTGCTCCATTAGCACCTCAATGTCTAGTGGCCCCACTGATTGTTTGGCAGGCTTCCTGTTTCTGATGTATTTTTTTTAAAAAAGTATTGCTTAGTTTTTGTGTCTTTTGCTAGTTGCTCTTCAAATCCTTTTTTGGCCTGCATAATTATACTTTTACACTTGACCTACCAGAGTTTATGTTCCTTTCTGTTCTGAAATTCAATCTCATTGACACATCAATCTCTTTCAAGACTTTGCCTCCAGATATAATAGCTTTACAATGGAGACTCTTTGACGTTGTGGCTGAACTCCAGTAGGGATCTAAGTCAGAGATAGAATCTTCTCTAATGTCCTTCATGTGTAGGGGGAAGGGGAAAAGAAAGAATTGTCCTGCTGTTAAATGTAATACTCTAAACACAGCAGGTGTTTACACTTGGAGGCTTTCCCTGGAATTCATTGTAAATTACTCCAACAGGTGTCTAGGTACCTTATTTATTATGATAATGGAACTTGCAGGATTGATTGTTTTAGTTGAACAATGGATGAATTTGATTGTATACCTTAATCTGAAGTGTACATAAAAAGAAAGGTCTGACCTGTGGCAAGGATCACTGGCAGATTATGCAGCAATCTGTTTTATTGTGAAATGTTTTCTCAGTAGGATTTCACTGAAAGGTAATGGTTTGAATCAGATAGCTCCTGAGCAGATCCTTTAGAATCAGGCCCTAAATTGGGACTCAAACACTAAGCAGTGATACAATTTTAAAATTATTGTGAAGGCCCACTCTTCGGGAGGGGGGTGGATATGTGTGTGCATGGGGGTTATAACAAAAGAATGAATGAATGAAACTGGGATGAACCTTTACAATTATTACCGTTCTTAGACCAAAAAGCATGTTACTTTGTTGAGCTTCCATCATTGCAAATCGGTAAAACAACTGAGCAGATGTGGCAACTTTATTCATATTGGATTTAACAGGAGGTATGTCATATAACAGCCTAACTGTTACATGTATTGTTGTCAGAATTCTTATCTTCAAGACCTTGTTGACATATTATTTCACTATGTATTTTGAAACCATATTTACATCTATTTCTACTTGACCTAACACAATTTATTATGTTAGAAGCATGGCAAGGCAGAACCCTTGAGATGATAATGCCTTGCTTTCCAAATTGTTTCGGACAAAGAATTCTGTGACTTTCATTTTGTTGTTTAGTCCCTCTGATTCACACCTAAAAGGAAAACAGCATTTTATATGTCCTCTTTGTATGTGCAACTTCATACTTTGTGGGAAGTCACATGCTGAGGGTGAGGTGAGTAGAAGGAAAAGGACATCTGATCATTAACACTCAAAACTGCTAGAGGGATGGAAATGGTTTCTATAATTTTGAAAGAATATTTGATTTAAAATCAATCATTATATTGGGTGGGTGGGTGGGTGGGTGGTGCTCCAAAACTAAGCCACATCATAACTTCCTGAAGAAATTTTTTTAATTTTGGTTTCTTTGCCTGATTTCTGAATAAATCTGTCTTCCTCTTCACAACTCAACCCTGTTCTTTTATGTTAAGATGTGTACACAAACTAAAATAATACATTTTATTGGAAATGATTAATGTGAAAAGATTGTATTCATGGTTATGAAAGGATTTCCATATGCAGTAATCCTGACTCAGAATTACATACTATAAAAGCAAAATTAAATGGCTCATCCTTTATGTAAGGGGTAGAAATTCACCACAGTCATACGACACTAATCCTGAATACAGTTGCTGTATTGTTTTGTGATTTTTCTGGTTCTGAATACCACCCATTTAGTGAATTGGGGAATAGAAAGGAAGCTATATAGATCATGTGGGTCCATCTGTCTATTTAGTAGCCAATGTTTTGACCCTGTAATGTTTTTCTTCCAAGTACCAATATAATTCATTATGGAACATGATAGATTCCTGGCTGCATCACTGCTTTGTTTGTTGTTGGTTAAAGTTTCACACGTTATTTATTCTCTTAAAAATGCTCTTCTTAAACCTCCTTAAATAACTGCTCCTTACTCTGTTTAGAGTCCGTTACTTTTTTTCTACAGCTGTTTTTTCTACAACAATTTTTCTACAGTATAATATTGGCGAGTCCCTGGGTTTTGGTGGTCGGATCTTCTCCTTGTTTTATAATAGATCCATACCTTCCATATCATGTCCTGGTATGGTTGCTGCATCTGTGTTTCTCTCTCTCTCCCCCCTCCCAACCCCTCCCCCCCAGTCTTGTGTGTTTTTGGCATGTTGCTTTTTGTTTTTCATTTGTACTTTTATTTTTCTCCCATCTCTGTCATCCTTTTCTGCTTCCCACTTTCTCCTCTGATTTGTAAGATTCTTTTCTTCCCCCTCCCCAACCCCCATTTTCTTTTCTCTTTCTTTCCTTCTGTTTCAATGCAACTTTCCTCTTCTCCTTTTTTTCACCCCAATGGCTTCCCTTCTCTTTCATGTCAGCTTTCCTGAGAGCAGAAGAAATCACTCTGGAAAGGATGGCATTGGTTTTCCCCCAGGAACTGAATGGGCATACATTTCCTTTCATACCTTTCAAACTTCACCTGAAAATAGTTTAGCTATCAGTCCAGAATATATCACCCATGTGTAACATGCTTTCTGCAGGAAGCACGGCTTCATATGTAGGCTGCCACGTTAAGCACTAGCTGCAATTTCTGTATGCCTTTAAAGTATAACTCATGAAGTACATAGTTCAATCTATGGAATTATACAGTCACAACATCTGTAATATCAGAGGATTTTGCATGTAATTAGGAATCTAGCTTTCTAAGCTGTTCAGCTTTCCAAGTCAGGCAGGGAAGTAAAAGAAATGCCATGTGTTGAAATCCAGCTAGCATCTCAAGAGAATCCAAAATGCATCATAATAAGCTGCTTTGAAATTATTCAGAGAACAGAGTATGGGGTTTGGGGAGAGAACTATAGTATATAGCATCAATGATATTTTCACTGGAGCCCCACAAACTTGAAATTGAGCACATTTTTGAGTGCTTACAAAGTTTCAATTACTCTTCATACAAAGGTATCATTACGATCTCACTTCATCAGCACTCTTTTCTTGCCACTGAATTGTAAGCATTTAGCAGTTTATGGCAGTAACAACAGGATTTGGATTTGATCCTATATTTTGTTAAGAGGAAAAAATTAATTCTCCTCTGGTTAAAATAGCATTAATTACACTTGTTTAACTTTGCTGGGGCATTTATCTTTTTATTATGATTGAGGTCCCTGGTTACAGCTCAAGATTTTCCTGTGATCTGAGCATATTGCAGTATAATCTGTGTGCTTTGTGAAATGATTAGTCAATCAATCAGCCACTTTAATTGCTACTTGCCCCTTCTCAGGTTGATAATGAAGCTATCTTGGCCCCCATAAATTTAAAAATAGTACAGTGCTAATGTGATACCAGATCTAATTAATTATTCATACATTCTTATTTATGTGATTATTCTTGATTCTGATGTAAATGACATTTAAAGCCTGAGCTCTATTTTTGGAAAACTTAATGGCAAAGAGAAAACTGCCATTTAACCTGAGGTGAATTGAATCTCCTAAATCTAAAGGGAGAAAATAAAAGGAGCCATGCATTACCCACTACTCTTCTTTAGTCCTATGGTCCATTACATGGAGAGAAAAGGTTAATAATTTGCCTCCAGAATAATAAACCTTCTAGATAGCTCTTCTTTAAAAGTTAATTTGTTTCCTAGACACCTTCTTAAGCATTGGAATTGCTTGTGGCTTTTATATCATTATGACCTTTTGCTAAAGACTCTGAGAGGTACGGATTAGAATTCCATGAGGCAAAAGGCTGGAGTTGTATTCATTATTGAATAGCATCAAGGGGATATAGCCACCAGTAACAAAGATATTACACTTTCTATGGACTGCCAACTTGTAGATTAAATTCTTATTAATCTTGAAGTGGGTTGTCCTGGAGAGCAGGCATCAGGCTGGGTATTGCGTTCTCTTTTCTCCCTTCTTCCTCCTACCCCCACTTCCTTAGTGTTCCCCCATGCAAATTTCCCACTATTTTATTACAAACATGCAGGTAAGGGACAGTTACTGGCCCTCCCTGAATGCTGGGGATTTGGGGAAGGATAAACTAGCATTCTGGGGTGCTTCAGGGTCAGCCAGGTTGGTGGTCTGGTCAGAGGGCTACAGCACTGAGAGGAGCAGATGCTGCTGACTTTTAAAATAGCAGCAAGTTATTTCAAAGTGGGCCCTTTGGCTTGGGTCCCTGAGCTATTCTACCGGCAGAATGGCTTGGGGAGTCTCCATTCAGCTGCTTGGTCTCCAGTGCTTTAATACTCCTCCCAGTGCAAAAACTCGAATCTCATCCCAAGACTTTAAAGTGGCATCTGGGTCACATTGGGCCTATTACAGTGGAGCATCTTACCAGGGCTTCCCTCGTGGCCCGTTCAGTTTCTGCAGAACTGCATTCTACAGAATAATACTCAAGTTCTACGAACATAACAGAACTGCTCTGATCCTGTTGGGCAGATAGCATGGGGTCTTTACTACAGAAAAGTTGGACTGGTATGATAGAGGAATGGCCAGTAGACCTGGCTCTATGTGGATCCAGTAAGCCTAAACCAGGGGTGGGCAAACTTTTTTACTCACAGGGCTACAATGCGCCACAAAGTATTCTAAAATCTGACAGAGGGGCCGGGATAGGATCGGATGAATGGAGCACCCAGCACCCAACACACTGCACCCCAGCAGCCAACATTTCAGACCACTTTCCGCTGTGAAATTGACTCGTCCTGGTCAATTTCGGTGGCGGACCTAAAATCGCAGTCTCCGCCGTGAAATTGACTCGTCCGGGTCAATTGCGGCGGCGGGGCTAGAGAGTGGGGGCTCACACTAGGGGAAGAATTTTTGATCTGGTCCCCTAGTCACTAGGGGATCCGTGTTCAGGAACCGCGCCTCGCCGCGGCTTGAAGAGCCGCATGCGGCTCCGGAGACGCGCCTCGCCGCGGCTTGAAGAGCCGCATGCGGCTCCGGAGACGCGCCTCGCCGCGGCTTGAAGAGCCGCATGCGGCTCCGGAAGAGCCCTGGCCTAAACCACTGGATGGGGCCAGAGTAGCATTTTCAGCTGCGGTTGAAGCCCACAGTAAGCTATCTTAGTGGCAGCAGAGTAGCTTCTTGGTGACTAGCTGCTGGAGTACAAGGGAAGGGTTCCTTATCTCCTTATCTCCTCATAGCAGAGTGGGTTTAATGTTCTAAGACAGGTGTGGACTAACCTCATATACCCTTAACAATAGGATGTTAACGCCAAGAATAAAGGAAATTTAACATTTATAGTCCGTTCCATAGCTGATTATTTTTACTATTCTTGGGCTGTGCTTAGAGTCTGCCACAGCCACCACTTTTCCCTTCTATTTTGACCAATTAATACAGTGTACACAGAACATATGGGGTGGGATACACAATGGGGACTTAGGCACACCATGAGCACGAAACCTGGGAGGCAAGTCTTAGAGAAGGAATTGAATATTTTTTCCAGACGAAATTAAAGAAGAAATGTTTGAGGGGATAGATAGAATGTAACTGTCAGGATGTAGAACCTTATTTCCCTTATTTCTGAAAAAAAAAAAAATTCCATGGGATCTTCTCTAATTATGAGCAATCAGGACCACAGTTTCAGATCTGACATGAAAGACTGCAAAGTGCATCAGACTGAGATCAAAATTCAGTAGTGACTCAAAGGGAAGAGTGCCCTGTCATGGAAGTCACAATCACGTTCTCTTTCTTTCTTAAAACGTTGATATATGCACATACAGCTTGCCAGAAATGTCTTCATTGCTAATGACTGGATGCTTAATTACATTTTGTAGTCATATCACTAAAATAATATTTTTAAAAGAATATAACAATCTACTCTGGGTTCATTAAACACCATTTCAGAATAAATTTTTGTCGAAAATTTAGGAAAATGTTTTCCATCATTTGAACAAAGAGAAAATCTACAGCTGGATTATGTAGTTCTCATTTCACACACAATTTTGCAAACATTAGTATCTGAATAATTAACTACATTATTCATTGTAGAATTACAAAGAATGTTCCATTATGTCATTTCTTGAAGTTGAGATGATTAGAAAACATTGTGATGGACAGTGTCTTACAGCTCATTGGGAAGAGATGCATATGGATGCCAGTTTAAATTATGAATCCGAGTAACATCCAATAATGGAGTAGTCAACATTACTCAATCTGGTATTTGATGTCTCTCCCATACAATGTTCAGAAATGAAAATATTCTGCTTTTGTCCGACAAAGAGGGATCACTTAGAGCTTCTCAAGATTAGAGTGATAAGTCAAAACAAATCTCAGAGAGCAAGTAAAAAGAGAGAATGGGCTTATACTCTCCCTTATATTATGGAACGAACTTTATATTTCAAGAAGTTGACAAAATATAGAATAACTGGGTTGCAATTTATGCACCAGTTTAATGAACTATATGGCTTTTACTGTTACTGATGTTTGGGTAAGGAAGAGGGAAGGATGTAAGTAATAAGAGGAAGAATGAGATCATGTATGCTCTAGGATGTTAAACTTCAGTTTTGCTTTCAGAAAGTACAATTATTAGTAAAATGTCAATTTCAGTAAACACATGAAGAGTCTGTCTGTACATCCTGTATAATTAGACCATAATAATTTTTTATATAGACTCATAGACTCATAGACTCATAGGTCAGAAGGGACCAATATGATCATCTAGTCTGACCTCCCGCACAAGGCAGGCCACAAAACCCTACCCATACACATATATAACAACCCCGAACCCATGACTGAGTTATTGAAATCCTCAAAAGTGAGATTTGAAGACCTCAAGCTGCAGGGAATCCACCAGCAAGCGACTCATGCCCCATGCTGCAGGGGAAGGCGAAAAACCTCCGTGGCCCCTGCCAATCCGCCCCGGAGGAAAATTCCTTCCCAACCCCAAATATGGCGATCAGCTAAACCCTGAGCATGTGGGCAAGACTCACCAGCCAGCACCCAAAAAGGAATTCTCTGCAGTAACTCAGTTCCCATCCCATCCAGCATTCCCACAGACCATTGAGCAGACTTATCTGCCGATAATCCAAAATCAATTGCTCAAATTAAACTATCCCATCATAACATCCCCTCCATATACTTATCAAGCTTAGTCTTAAAGCCAGATAAGTCATTTGCCCCCACTACTTCCCTCGGAAGGCTATTCCAGAACTTCACTCCCCTAATGGTTAGAAACCTTCGTCTAATTTCTAGTCTAAATTTCCTAATATCCAATTTGTACCCATTCGTCCTCGTGCCTATAATAGTACTAAACTTAAATAATTCCTCTCCCTCCCTAACGTTAATCCCCCTGATATATTTATATAGAGCAAGCATATCCCCCCGGAGCCTTCTTTTGGCCAGGCTAAACAAGCCAAGCTCTTTCAGTCTCCTTTCATAAGGCAGATTTTCCATTCCTCGGATCATCCTAGTAGCCCGTCTCTGAACCTGTTCCAGTTTGAATTCAATAGAACATATGTGATATTGACTGTGCTTTTTATGCTGAGGAGGATGTGGTAAAATCAATTATTCTGACTATATGTGGTGGCTGTGCCCCATACGGAAATGATTTAGAAACACCAGTTCATTGTTCAAATATTCTAGACTCTCAAGCTCACCTCTAGTTTTGTGGCTCATCAATGTACCTCTAGCAATGGTTCCTGTTGCATTCTCCCCACTTTTTTATTGGCTGCCAAAGTAGTAAAGCTACCAGTTGATCTGGACGTGAGGATGAATAAAGATGGACACAAGAATGGATTTATGTGGTAGACAGCTACTTCGTTAGCTTAGTGCCTCTACCCAGTGATATCTATCGCTTGTCCCTTTACCAGGTGTTTTAAGTGGGTCCAGTGCAGGTTACATGGTGGAAGCCCTGTAACTTCTGTGACTCAGAACCTATCCCAAGATTCAGCGTACTCTGCTGAAATGTCTTACCTTCCCTCCCGTGAAGTGGACGGAGGATATCAAATGAGGGCCCTTGCTCTAAGAGTTCAAGTCTCCCTGTTTCTCATAGACCCAAGCTTCACCAGCAAAATCCCAAGTCCCTTCTATTTCTGGAAGCTGGCCGCTTTGGTCTTTTATCCACAATGGACACCAGCTGCAAATTGTACAAATGTTTAGTTCATTGCATGTTTCTAAATTAATTTCAAAGTCCTATTCTTATTTAACTTGACTGTGCCTTCATGAGGGCCTGAAGAAGGTGGAACAAACCCACCAAGCCTCTGTCAATTTTCCCTGGACAGAAAAAAATCCTTTTATGACCCACAAAACCAGCAATTGATCAGATTCACAGGGGGTTCCTAAAAAACAGGGTTGGGTGTGCACAAGGTGGGGTGGGGAACAGGGGCATGGCCCCCCAATAATCACTGGGAGCACAGAACTTCTCCGGCCTGGGGGCACGGTGGTGGTGGTGGGAGATGTGGGAAGAGCAAGCTCCTCCTGGGATTTTAGGGGGTACAAAAGTGTCCCTCCAAAAGGGGTTTAAGTTAAATTTCTGGGCACACCTGTGATTAATGGACTACAACTGCAGGATGGAGAGTAGGTGCCTCTTGCTCCATTTTAGCTGCCCCAAAGACCTGGGTAAGGGTTTTAATGAGGTTATGGGGAGAAGAGGGGCAGGTGAACGAGTCAGTTCATGCTTTCTGGCTGGCCAATAGAGGGCAGAAAGCCTGAGGAGGAGCATCGAATCTTCAATTCCTGGCGCATGCACTTCTCCCTCCCCCAGTTTCCCCTCCAAGGCAGTCCCAGAGGTCCAATCCAGTCTTATACACATTAAATTGGGTTGGTGGCTATGGATCTCTCCTAGCTATTGGCTTGATCCAAAAATCACTGACTATTTTGGGAGATTAATACTGTGATTATCCTCATTGGGTGGGGGGAGGGGATGGAAGACCCTTCAGGTTTTGTTCACATGAGAAAGTTGTACTGGTTTAACTAAAATTTTAGTTTTAAACCAATTTAGTAAAAGAAGTGCAAATCCCTCTGTGGGTGTTATTTCAGGTTTTTAAACCAGGCTTATTTTGGTTTAAAGTACATTGATTCCTAAACAGCTTAAGTTAAACTGAAATAAGAGTGTGCACTTACTGCTTTTACTAAATTGGTTTAAATTGGCTAATGCAAGGACACTCTAGTACTTAGAAAAAATATTCAGGGACTATGCAGCCAAATGCAGCCAGGGCCTGAATGGATTGATTTTGAGATTATCAGGTATTTAGACTTTATTTTTCCTTTACCTTTTTGTATAATCTTTGACTTGAGAAGTTTGAAGTGCCGGATTCTTCTGTTAGTTACACCTGGAAGTTCTCTCTTCCTTTTATGGTGCCAGGAGAAGCTGTTCAGCTATCAAGGCAATTTCTGGGCTATTTAGAACCTAAGTTTTATTCAATACTATTCTTTTCATTGAGGTGTCTGTCTGAAAGCAGATCATGAAAGATGTATCCACAAATGTAACCTTTGGATTTGTAGGATGTACATAGATGGCCTCCTACAAGAAAAGCGCTTGTTAAAATTTTTGTTATCTGATGATCAGTATGTATGTTACATTTATGGAGTCCTAGAAAGGATGCATTTGACAGAAATGCAAATATATGTTGTGTGTTCCTCTAGTCAGCTGAAGGAAAAAAAACTATGATTTTACATAGAAACAAAGAGCTTTTGTTGTTCCTCCTGAGAGTAAACAGATATTTTGTAATTTCACTGCTCAACTTTTAAACAAATGACCAAAAACCCTCTAAAGCATTACCACATCTTATGATCCAGGGAACAATTCAAATGGTATAGTGATTGTATTGGTGTACTAGTTGTTACTGATTTAGTTGTTGCCGTGCTGACTTACTCTTACAGGTCAAGTAAAAGAAAAAGGGAGAAGTGATGAACTGGCTTCCTTTAAATGAGGAGGTGGGTCCTTCTAATAAGTCAGTCAAGTTAATAGCCTTTTATTACCCTGCTACTTGAGGGCAGGTTATGTGAATAACTGTTGGAGGCCTTTAGGAACTGTCTTGGAGAATTTATTTACCTCTAAGTGGAAGGTAGATGCATTCTAGCAGGAGCAGGGCTGCTTCAATGTGGATAATTTTCTTTTTGTAAGCTTTTTAAAACTATGTTTGTTGTTTCCTAGTATGTCTCCCTAGACTGTTCTAACACTAGTGGTTATGACGTTGCCTTTGCTGCTCTTGTCAGGAATAAAATTTATGGAAGAAGTCTGTCTGAGGAAAGCCTATCTTATGTTAGTGACTATACTAATAGCCCATGGTGATGGTCAGTTGAAAATTGCAGAAAACATGGTAAAAACCACACATCTATAGAGGCTAAACATTCTAGAAACTTTTTCTTCCTCCTTGCAAGAGAGAGACACAATTCTTTACTGTTCTAAATTACTGTTGGTCACATTAGATCAGATTCTGATCTTATTTCCACCATTGAGTTGCTGCAGATTTATACTGGTTTGACTATATAAGCATCTGTCATTGTGAGAGTATTGCTTATGTTTGTGCTCCCAGTAGGATGTTTGGCATCTTTAACACCATCAAAAAATCAAAATGTTCCTTAAAGCGTTTATAACCTAAACTGAAAATGGCATGAAAAGATGGAATCAAAAACAGATTAAAAAGAGGCAACATGACAATAATAAGATCACATGGTTGCTAAAGTAGGAGAAGTGCAACTTTTGAATGTTCCATGTTAGTCAGGAAAAAGAAGCCCAATAATTGTCCCACTCTCAATAGTCATAGGCCAGAAGCCATATAAGTGAATGTGTTGTTTTTTTGTTTTGTTTTTGTGGTTTTTGGGTTTTTTAATATAAATAGCATACATGTTTCTTGGATATAGAGCGCACTTATGGGTCATGCAACCAATCCAAACTCACACCAGTAAAACATGTACACAGTGTTATTGTATTCCGCGTATGACATATGTTAGAGAAGAACTACTTTTGGAATGGTTTAGAGTTAATTATTTCTTTTAAGTTGAGATTATTTCTTGGCTCCATCTGCCTGTGAAACCAGGTGTTTTCTTTTCCATGAGTCCAACTGTGCAAGGCTCAGGGAGAGAAAATTAAAAACTGTAAAATGCCTCCAAAAGTGTCCCAAATAGGGTTTTTTTGGTTGGTTGGTTGGTTTTTTTGGACACAAGGTCACCACTTTAAAGTTGGATACCTCTGGACCTTCTAGGCTTAGAAATGAATGTTCTATATCTTGCTGGTAAATTCTCATTTCCAATGGTTTAAAACACTCATACAGAAATGTCAATAATATTCCATATGCACAGAAGGGGGCAGAATTAAGGTTTTCTATGAGAACCTTAACATTCAGACTTTGTATGATTAAAATCTCAACTTCATTATTGCATAGATGCCATTGATGCAAGCACAGAGACAGATCTTCAGCTGGTATAAATTAGCACATCTCTGTGAAAGTCAACAGAGCCACGCTAATTTATACCAGCTGTGAATATGGCCCATGCATCTTAAAACTTGATAAAAAAGGTGCACAATGAGAACAGGTGCACATATTTCAGTAGTCATGCCTTACAATCCAAAACTGACCTCTTCAATCATCTGAAAAGGACAGTATTCTTGAAATATTACTGTATTTGATTGAATCTAAATTCTGTAAACAAATGTTTTATCTAGTGTCATTCATAGAAGTAAATTTTTCTTTAAATAATTTTTCCCTTAGTGTACACTGCAATTAAAACATGGATTCCTAATAGTGTTTGTATCATCTCTTCCAGTCCGAATAGAAGAATACTGCTCCAAGTGCTCCATTTGATTTTATGCAATTGACTAACCAAATGTTCTTGGTACTAAATATCTTTTCTCTCCCCCCCCCTTTAATGGAGAACTTTGATTGTCTGTTTACACAAGGCAAAGCTTGGCTTTCTTTTTTAAAAATAGCAGCATTTCTCTAAGCCCTTTGACTATTGATTTCCTCATTTTAATTAACAATTTCCTAAGTTCTAGAAACTTTCAACTGCAGGATTTTAAACAATTACTAGAGTTATTACCAGAGGTTTTACTGCACTGGAATTGATAGCTCAGGGTAGAGGACACTGCTTTTGGCAATAAAAATATTTGGTTATGGGGAGGTGGAGCAGGTGCATGGAGCAGTCAGAGCATAGCAGACAAGATGCACCTGGCAGGGAGGTGTCTCTTTGCTCCAGGCAGGGGGCGCTGATCCCGCCATGGTGCCCACAGTCCCGGCTGCTCCAGCCCTCAGTAGCAGCCATGCTCAACAGGACAGTGCTGCCTGCCCTGACCCGCAATGGACCCACCAGGAGGCAGTGAGAGCTGGGCCTGATCCTGGACTCCCTTGCGTGAGGGGTGGAGTTTTCTTCTCCCCCTAGGGGAGTCCAGCTGAGCAGGTGCCCTGATCTGGGCTCAGGTGGTGGGGACCGCAGCCCCTTTGTACAGGAGTGATGGATCCAGCAGGGTGGAAAACCTTGGAACATCTTTCATTATAGCGCTACAATCCAGCATGACTAGGTGTATGTCTACACTGTACAATAAGATCACAGTCTGACTTAGGTTTGAGCCTAAGCCCCGCTTTTAGTCATACACAAATCAGTCTTTCTTGTGTCAGCAAGCACAGGTCCTAGGGTCCTGCGAAGCAGCTGTGTCAGAGCCCAAACTGTGCTGTGACTCGAGTCCAAGCCCCACCATTTTGCAGTATGAATGCAGCTCAAGCAGTAGATCCGACTCTGAAAATCTATGTAGTGCGTCTGTGTTAGCATGTCCATGAGACCCAGATCCAGCAAAAGCTCAGGTTTACAGGGTGATGAGGATACTCAAGATTGGACTTGGAAACACCAAGTCCACAAACCCAGGTCTCTCAAACCCAAGTTTACAAGGCAGTGTTGACATACCTGGGCATGTAGCTGCCCTGCCCAGGAGCATGATATTAAGAGCTGCCAGTGGAATTCATTTGCAGTTCAGAATAACCTGGGTTTTTTTGGCCTTACAAAACCAGGAACTATACTAATTATTCTCGAGTGCCATCTCCTGCCATTTCATCTATTAGCTTACACATATACAGATAGACAGCATTCCTGTATTACAGGGCATAAGCTAGACTGTGGTCTGGTTCCTGCTTGCTCCAAGTGGGATCAGTTATCTTTGCCTGCACCCTTAGCTGACGGAGATTACTACCCCATTCGCTCCAGTGTGCCTGCTTGCACATTGTGCCTGGGGGAGAGAGTTAGGGCTAAGGCACAAATTTTCTTGCACAAGTGTAGTGTGCTCGCAGTGGCTGCTCCCACCTCCCCATTCCGCCACACAAACCCTCAGGGAAGCAGGTTGCCTCTGAGGAAAGAAGGGGTCATCTTGTGCCTCCTTTCCCCCTCATTCAAGTGCACAGCAGCGGAATTAACAGCCAAGCCCTGAGAAAATGGTACACTGAGGACACACTCTCACATTAATTTTTTTAAGTGCCTGATTTTTAACTGGATGATGACAACTCCTGTTCACCCTCAAGGACATAGTTTTCACTTTCAGGATGTACATCATAGGTTCGTACAGCACTCAAAAGGAAAAGCACTCATTAGAAAAGTGAACAGAGTATACTTTTCAGGACATATTACTATCATACTTCTGGCATTTACAATGCACGTTCTTAATATTCACTGACAATGTGCTTTGAAGCAAATAGAAATTTTAACTGAGTCTATAAGTCAATGCACAATGTCTTACTGGAGCTAAACTTCTTGAGGCTATTAGGTCAGTGGGAGATTACCTTCCTCCCATCCTTTTTCGTCACTGTTTCAAGCCATGCTCTGGTGCTTGGAGAATATAGTGAGGCTCTGAGCATTTTGCTTCACCTTGGAGCATTCTTAGACGGTGATTCAGAGGTAAGGAACTTGGGTAAAAATGAGAAGATGCAGTACTGGAATAGCAGATGAGCAAAATGATTTAAAGTGGGTTTCTAGCCTAAGAAACAGCTTCGTAACACGGCATCTCCATATTCAGTGTGTGTCACTGTTTTGATCTTACAAATTTACTCACTTTACAGGTAAAACAAATTATGCTCTTGCCTGAGGTGCTAGCCCATAAACTCAATGAGGGCTCAAACATACAAGCAAGATTCTTTCAAATTTGAGAAAAATCAGCAGTAAGAGAGGGTCTGCAGACTCTCCGTTGTGTGTGTGCGACTGTCTTGCCTTCAGACCCTCTTGAAATCAATGTATTTGTACAGGGGTTACTGAGGGGCATAATCTGAAGTTGATGGGGCAGCACAGGTGAGCTGGAGGGCATAATATGGCCTGCAGGCCACGTAATATTTGACATGTGTGTACCACTTGTCATTAAAAATGCTCCAAAAATGGAGGAAACGGCTGTTCTCCTATTTGATAACACACCTAGTACTTCAGATCAATCTGTATAAATCAGGAGTGAACCTCACTGTTTTAGCCAAATTCCAGTTGGAGCCACTAAATTCTGGGTCCTTTAAATTTTTCTCTGCCATTGGCTCTTAACTTAAAATATTGGTGTATAGTTACTGCATCCCCATCCTGGGTATGGCTGCCATAGTTCTTCAGGAATAGCATCCTCTGATGTACGTTAGGTATTTATTACGCATCCTAAGCATTCTAGGTAATGAGTTCCAAAGCCTAGGAGCCCCTGCAGTAAAGAGAGGATGAGCTGCCTGTATAGATTGGGATAGTGGAATCCCTAGAAGGGTGATATTAGAGTGCAAATCCCTGTCAAGATAAACCTAAAAAATATTTCCAATGTATCTGCCTGCTTGCCTGCCTATCTTTGTGTCACTATTCCATTTAAGCTATTTATCTTTCTTACCAATAGTTTGTAAAGAGCTTTAGTACTTAGGGAAGGCTTAGGATGAAAGGCTGTATATAAACATAACATCCTGTATTCTTTGTCATTATTCCCTTGTTTCTAAAAATTAAGGGAATGAAATGAATTTCATTGAAACATAAATCTATTCAAACAGCTCCTCCATCCCGAAGATTTTGATATTAATACTCCCGCTCTGCCATTCGCTCTTTTTTGTATGTGAATCTGAATTTGGCTCTTACATATGAAGGCAAGTCCTATTGACTTGAAACTTTTCCACACACTGGAAAGTGAAATTTGGCCCATGAGGCATATAACCAGATCAGTGGCTGCCTCATTGCCTTTTCTTTTGTCACTTTCACTCAGGACATTAAAAACACTTGAACGTGTGTGGCCACACACACATATGTATCTGTAGGATTTACAAATGTATATTACTTTTTTCTTATTTTATATAAATGCACAGCTGGCATTGTGGGACGAGCTGCCTAGAATTGATATATTGTCACATTACATTTCATTAGATTGTCTTCTAAACTTTCACACATCCTTTGAATTATCACATTAGTAAAAAGCTTTCCTAGATGTCACTTAAAAATTTGCAGAACCTCTAGTTGTATGCATATTGACAAATATTTTATTTGAGATAGCCTGACCTCCTACGTGAGCCACTCTGTTTGGCTTGTTTCCTTCTGTTCAAAACTACCTTTCTATTTCTTTTTCTGTTTAGGCTTCCGTAACTCTTCAAAATACACATAATTCCAGAAGATGAGAAATAACGGCCCAGGCTTGCATTCTAGTTGGTCTTCCATCAACACAGCTGATAGCTTGTGCTTGATTAGAATGTATTCTTCTGGGACCTGTGATTCCTTAATTAAACTCAATCAGAATCTTTCATATCATTCTTCTTTTTGTCTTTTCAACTGCCACATCATCTATCTTTGCTGGTCTGGTTGTGATCAACTCAGTTGCACAGGAGGTTTATGCAACTCCTTACTGAAACAGAATCTCAGAAGATTGAGAGCCTGTTCAAGAAAGATGCCATTGTTTGTAATTTTCCATTTTCCTTTGGAATAAGTCAGTCCAGGCCTTGTATTTTCTCCAGAAGGGAGGGATAGTACCTCAGAGAAGAGAGCTGGTGCCCAATTTAAGGCTAGGTGGAAGGTGTGGTTGTTTTTGTTTTTGTTTTTTTGTTTTTGTTTTGTGGTTGCTTTTTGGAACTTTGTGTTAATAGAGAAACCCAATTCCATGTAGTGTTGTGAGACTATGGAATTCTTGTTTAAGGAGCCCTGAAGAAGGGGAAAATGGACAGGGCACTGTAAAGGCATGGCTGGCCATAAGAAGTTGCTTAGCACCGTGTTACAGAGACTGTTTCAGTGCCAGTTCCTATATTTTTCTAAAAGGCAGGTATCAAAATCTGCTCTCTAAATGAGGGGTTCTTTCTCTTTGATTTAAGTCATCAAATTTCCTGTACTATTTACTATTCCTTTTTAATTCCATTAACATCCTGTTTGATTTTTGTTTTTAACTGATGCATATCATAACTGATCCATGCAGGGTCATTTTCAGATATTTTCCTTTAATTAATCCTACAAGTTCCAAACTCCATCCATAAATATGAGAACTTCAGACATTTCTTGCAGGTGTAAATGTCCTTACGCTTTATCAGGTAGCTTTTCATTTGCTATTTTGCTGACCAGCTTCTGATTTGTACAAATCTGTATGAAATTTCATATAATCTTCCATATTTGATTAGCTACAATGATCATTGGCAACCTTAGTCTATTCGGAGTCCACTTCTACTTCCAATATTCTAAAAAATAAATCTACCAATCACTCCACTGTTAACCTCCCCCCACCCGCCCTCCCCCTCCCGAGAAGCAGTTATTGTTTTAACACTTGACCTGGTTTTGATCTACTACAAGATTTTGCCCTTAATTTGCAATTTTCACGAGGAACTTCATCAAATAACTTTAGAAATATTAAGTGATGTTTTTTTAATGTTAGGCCAACCCTTTCTTTAAAATGACAAACAGCATATTAATTTCTGTCCAGTCTTCAAGACAACAGATTGTGGTTCAGGATAAAGGGCTTGATTTTATTTTTCCCAAGCCCTGAATGGGTGGAAAAAAGAGTGCAAGCAGTCAGAGCCACCCACCTTTTGTTTCCCACTGGAGCAGTCCATTGTTGCAGTCTTTTGTGTAGCCTTGAGTTCAACGTCTACGCTAGGGTGTCCCCAAGTGTGATGGGAGTGGAATGCAATTGCACCTTGCATGATTGCTGAACCAACTCTTGTACTCATGGAGGTTGTATAGCAGTCTCTAGGAACTCACGCTGCGGCACCTCAAACAAACTTCAAACTTTGAACCTTTAAAGGCACAACTGATTTTATTCTGAATGTCCTTTTTAGTATACTCTAGTTTTAGTGTCCACAATTCAATAAAGATGTGGAAATACTGGAGAGGGTTTGGAGGAGGACCACAAAAATGATCTAGGGACTAGAAAATGAGCATCACAACATGAGATTTAAAGTGTTCTACCTATCATCTTATCAAAGAGAATGCTCATAATCATTGTGCGTGTGTACTTATAAATGAGTAGATATCTGATAGTCAATAGTCGTAATCTTGAAGACAAAGGTTTAACAAGATCCCGTGACTGACCGATGAAGTTAGACAATTTTGAAATAAGATGCAGTTTCTTAGTAAGGGTGAATAAACATTGGAACAGCTTACTGGGGAGATGATGTACGCATCGTTACGTGGCATCTTTAGAACAAGACTGGACTTTTCTAAAAGATATGCTTTAATTCAGATTCTTGGAGAAACTCTAGTCTATGGCCTGTGTATGTGACATGGACATGGTGGTCCCTTCTGGCTTCAGAATCTGTGATTCTCCCTGTATATCCTGTGGCTTCATGGGCCATGGGAAGTACAAGAAGGTCTGCATTGCTATCAACATGCTCATAACACTGGCAGCTGCACATTCAGACATGACTACAATTAAATCTCATACTTCATCTGGAGATGAGATGCCAGCCAGGGTCTATCAGTGCTGTGTGAAATGGAGAATCCTCTTTCTAGATCCCTTACCTAGCGTGCTTTGTTCACATGCTTAGGGTTATACTTTGCCTGCTAGGATCATCTCCCTGCCATTTTAGAAGCATCTGGCATTCATGGCACCTTAGGCACAGCTCAGGAGAGACAATCATGCACACCAATTTAGTCCTAAGGACTGAAATGCTTTGCCTTCACGAAAGTCATTGGGCTCAAAATAGTGATATCTGAGTGAAATATAATGGCTTCGAATATACAGGAGGTCTGCACTAGATGATCTGATGGTCCTTTCTGGTTTTAAACTATATGAAAGCGGTGTTATAGCTGTTGCAGATGGCTTATGCCCTTGCAATCCCACATTTGGAAGTGTGTCTGCTGCCAGGGGCCCGTGTTCCACTGTGACAATGATTAAAATGTGCCCATAAATTCAAGAAATTTCTCCCTGGTATAATTCCCCTGACTTCAATTGAGTTCCACAAGGGATGAATTTGGACACTTTCAGTAGTGTCTTCTGATTTTAATACCTGTATACATTCAGTTTGAGGCACATATTTAATCTCCACAACCAATTTGATAGCTGTCCCAGAAAGATAATTCACCTTTTGTTAGAATTTATTGCTTGGGATATTACCCGGTTTAGACACTATTGCATCATTTACTTCAAAAGCTTAACATTCTGTAACTTTCAAACTTCACTTTCTTCCAGGGAACGTGATGTCTAATCCGACATAATGTAGGGTTTTTTAATTTGTTTTTTTTTTAAACTGATCCTACTAGTACTGAATAATTAAAAATAATGCAGCAGTTTTGTTAAGACCTACATAACTCAATAAATTTCATGTACCCAAAGATGAGAAATTAGTTTCTTTATATAGTGTGGAGTTTTTTATTCCCATAATTGTTAGAATTTGATTCAGTAGCCATAGTATGGTCAGCAATCTCATGAGTGGACCCAGTTCCTGGTTCCCCTGCGATCCAAGTCAGCTTGGTCTGGGTAAAATCTAATCATTCTTTCTTACTCTGATCAATATGGCATGGTCCCAGGTTCTGACCTTTTGTCTGATACCCTACTTCGGCACATGGGATGCTACTACCTACGCCCTAAAACTTGTCTCTCAGACCTCTTGAGCCCCTCTCCTTGCCGCTTAAATCTTGTAGAGACGGAACCAATAGGTTCCGAATAAGGTTCTAATTATATGATACGGAGGGGTCAAAAAGACAGCAGCGAGGCTTATTTCTCTTAACCAATAAATTCTTTATTTTTAACAAATGATAGTAAAGGAGGAACTCCATGCGTGAAGGACAAAATGCACCACCCAAGACTTTTGTGTTAATGATCTCAAGGGATCAACGCACGACTGTCACTTTTGTGACACTAGGGTGCCCGGTTATGGAGTTCCTCTAGAAGGTTTACAAGACAGGCAACAAGAAACAGTTAATTCATACTCACTAAGCTTAGGTAATAACAAATCATCTTGGCCAAACTTAAACGACCGCTTGCTTTAGATTCTGCAGACTGGAGAGAGTCGCTTCGGGTGATCAGGCCATTGCGAAGCAGGCTAGTAAGGATGCGTCAGCCCACTGAACTAACACGCTCGAGATTCTGGGTGTTAGGCGATTCCTTTTCCTCTCTGGCTACTGCTACTTGGCAGTTTGGTTTTATAGTTTTCCACATGCAACAGTTTGCAATGTCTTGGTGACCATTGGCTAGCATTTGCTGCATAACCTTTTAAGGTAACCCTTGGTGTCTGGCCAACCAGAGGCTTACACATCGCCGTGCACTCGCTGACCATGCACCGGTGCCTTACATCACCCTTGTCGTATCCCTATAGGATGATATGGCTTAAACCTATGCCATTCCCTTATAAGGTGACATATACGTGCAGTTCATGTTGCTGAGTCAACCCTCCCCAGGCCCTCTCTTATCCTGCATGAGGGTCTGTATGTGGTGCTGCAGATGCCATTATGTGATCCCAGCTCCACAAATCTCTACCGAAGCTGTCCATGCTCTGGGATTCTAGTTAAGGCCCTTTGGCGACAACGTGGTAGGAAAGCCCGGACCGTAGGCTTGGCAAAGGTATGTCTTAACCACAGTGATTTTACTCTTTAAGCACTTAAATTACAGATTTTTTTTTTTTTTTTTTGAAAATGACAAAGTCCTGAGACATGGCTAGCCTGAGCTCATCCCTTCTGTCAATCAGCAGTTCGGGCTAGTCAGAGTCTCTCGTGCTCTCGCTCTCCTGTAAGTCCTTCAGTTGTGCGTGCCTGGCAATAGTTGACCTCTCCCGCATGGAGCAGAGCCCTGCTCTTAAGTAGAGTCTCTCCTCTGTTCCAGGTACTCAGCTTGGGGAGTCTCCGGCCCACCCAGTCATCCTTGCTCTCTTCCCCCACCCTGCATGCAAGCGCTTTGCAGGAAGTTCATTGTTTCATAGGGTTGAACTGGTAGTTGATGGTTCTTGATTAGAGTGTTGATGCAACAAGATGACAAGCATCATTCTTAGGTAGGGTATGTCCAGGCTTGTGAAGTCAGTGTCCAGTATTTTCACACACACAAAAGACAGTGTTCATAATTTGACTTACACATATCCCACTCTGTCAGTGTACTTACATGCATCAGTATCAATTTAAGGTAACAATCATTAAATTAGTCAATAGCGTCTGCAAGTTGGGAGCTATATCGCTCTCTCCAGATATGATCTGTGAGTGAAGTTGACCAATTCAGTTTTTATTTTACTGTAATTTTGCAGAAAATCTACAAGAAATCATCATTAGAACATAGCGGTTGCCTTAATTAATCAAATCATTGGTCTATCTAATACAGGCTCCCATCTTTGGGAAAACACAGCTGTGCTTGATGTTCTTAAAAGGAGACAAAACTGCCCCCAGCAAAGGTGATAGTCTATTGTTTAAAGAGTTTTAGGCTTTTCCAGTACACTGATATTCACTATCTGAACACACTTTATTTTGTATGCCAGATTTAACTGGCCCTGTAGACCTTGGACCTCGTAGTGAATGAAAACTCCCTGTCATTCTGACGGTTCATTTGATAGCAGTGATTGTTAACTTCTGAGGCATCCCAAGTGGCATTTGAATGGTGTAATGGATTTTATGCTGTATGTCCTGCTGGTTTCCTCAGTCTCCATTAAACATAACAAGCCATCTTCCTAAAGGTTGGATTGATTCTTGACCACAGTGCTTGGCTCCGTGTGAAGCCAACCTATTCTCCAGAAAGGTCATCCTTCTTCAGAAATCTCTCTTAAGAAAAGACCTACTTTTTTTCAGACATGAGTTGCAGAGTGTCATATTCTGGCCTGTCCTGAAACCTTGGATGCCTCACAATGCTTTCTGCTGCAGCTCCCAACCTGGGTCCCTCACAAAAAAGCCTGCAGGTTACACCTTGTGTGTCTGTATATAACTACAGTCAGCCAACGTACTCCAGTTACACTCTGGCTTGCACCAGCCTTGGTTAACACCAATCAATCACAGCTGTTACTGGGGGGATGACTGACATATGGTAGCAATTAGGCTAATGAGATAATTGCAGAGGATGTATAATTGGGAGGAAGAGGAAGTGAAGGCTGGATGGAGGGGAGAAAATTACGTGGAAGTGGCTGTGTACCTGTGAGATGTCCTACCACACTTGGAAATTGAGGATTAAAGGAAAATGTGGTGGTAAAGAACAGATTGTTATGTGTTTGTGATTAGGAGACTATGAAAACAGGTGAGGCAGTGCTGCCCACTGTGTAGTTGAAGAAGCACCCTGAGAACACCTCTATTTGTTTGTTGAAGGGAGTACTATAATTTCTCCTGAAATAATTCAGAAAAGGTGCTTCGAAAATAGTTGCAAGATCTGAAGGTCTCCATCCACTGGTGTAATAACCTGTACTGACTTTTTTGCAACTGTTGCTTTAGGTTCTTCTACCTTCTGGACTGCATCGTACGCCTGTTGCTGTCTTCTTGCTCAATAATCTTTGAGCTTTTTTTAAACATCTTGTAGAACTCAAGGTGCTTCATGTTCAACTTGCATCAAGACTTGGGCAGAAGCAGCCCAAACTTTTGATGGGTATAGCATTGACAACTGAATAGGAGGCTGGAATAGCTAGCTGTTTTAGTCATGCCGTAGTCTGGTAAATTCAAGAAGATTCATGAGCAGTGGTCTTGGACTTCTACAACGTGCATTCAGGTTTAAAAGAACTATTAACTTTACACTCTGGAGGATAAAGAAGAATGCCTAAAGTATCTTTTTTTATTGCCACAAAGACTTTTTGTAGTTTTTTCCCTGCCAAATCAATAATAATCTCTGTGACTCTCTGAATTCTTATCCTTTAAGCTTTGATATAATGGGGCTAAAGCCATTAGGAGCAAAAGCAGCGACTATAATTGTAAATTTTGGCACATGGTAAAGGGAGCCACCTACTAGATGAAGGCAGAACAAGCAAACGGCTAAGGGTTTACAGAACATGTTTTGATGGGTTGACTTTGCTATTGTAATCAACAGGTAAGTATCAGAAAAACACTTCACCTCTGATTGTTGTAGTTTGCAAAGCATGCATGATGGAAGAAAGACCAAAGTTATTTCCTTATTTTTTAAAATAAAACATCTTTGTCAATAGGATCTGTTTTTGTATCCAGCACTCTATCTTTTTCATCTCATTGCTATTTAAATGTGTTTTGATGCTGTGATGGTAATGACATCATTCCTCTGTTTATAATCCTATAAAATAAGTCCAGTAAATCATGTTCTTTATTTCCCTCAAGCTGTGAATTCTTTTGCACGTAATGTGAAAGAGCAGCTGATATAGATGGTATCAAGACCGCTAATCCCACCATCAGGCCTGAATTAATGTGAGTGATTTAAGCAAGTGCATTAAAAGATTTGAACAATGATTTTCTTTTTGTAATTAATTCCATGAAAAATTCTGACATTAATGCAACATTAAAGCTATGAAATGAAGCAGCCATACATTTTAAACATGTGTGAATACAACTATTTTTCTAACTAAAAAATCCCTGCAGCAAACCCAGTCAGACTATATCTTTTTCTTAAAATATAAAAAAGTCAACATACATTTTTATTTAAACTTTGTGGAAATTTATTGAACAAAATATGTATATAAAACAAGCGTTATGATCACTAGTATGAATAAATGTTCCTAGGAGTATTTGGATTGGAAGGGTTTTTACAGGTATTTTCAAAAGTGTTTATATTATTTGTAGTAGCATAAATGCTATATACAAGCAAAATGTTATTTGAACAATAAACTTATTGAATAGTTAGGAATGAGAGTAACTTGCAAACAGAGAGAGACCCCTGTTAAAATTTAGGTCATCCTTATCATGAAGTTGAAACTTTTCCATGTTCCTTAGGTGTCCTGTTATCTTGTGGGTGTCATGTACTCATAGCAACCAATTAGTGAGAAAAAATTAGTCTAAAATGTTTGAACAAACGCAACATTATTTGCAATTCTAACAATTGCAAAAATATGGTTACAGAAGACTTGGGGAACATACAAAGTTACTATTTTCTTTGGATACAATAGTTGCAATGAAGAATCCAAATTTCTCTGAGGCTCCATTTTTCTCTATTGGTTGTATGGCTTATGGCCTACCAGTGGGAGGAGGAAACTGGGTTTCTCATTTTGTGGGAAATTTCACAAGTTTGAAGTATTTTTCTTCAAGTGTGGAACAAAAACTAAAATGTTGACATTTCAAATGAAACAAAATTCTGGGGAGGAGGCAGTGGGGGAGGGGATCTCTTTCAGGTTGAGCTAAACATTTTGGTTTTAAAGGGTTTTTGTTCTGACTGACACATTTTTTAACTTTTTTTTAAATGGAAAAGAATTCAAAAAGAAAATGTATTAGGTCTCCATATTGGAGTGGAAATTTGTCAAAATTGTCACTTTTTCCTGATGTTTATCTGCTCTTGACAAATTAGATTTTCTGTCTGAAAATGCCTTCTGGCAGAAAATTCCCAATCAGGTATTACTGCTCCTTCTCTAGTTCTTCCTGTTAGACTTCTTTTTTGACAGGAGCCATTCAAGGCAGTACTGGCAAGTATTAATGTAGCTATAGTATCAAAATACTGATCCTTCTGCCTCAGTATTTGGCCATGCTAATCCATGTTCTGAGGATAGAGTATGTGCATGTCCCCAGGCAAGGAAACTTTCAGCTGCTTTCCTACGCAGGATCTGACCTCTTCATTGTTTCCCATATGTATTTCGTTTGAAAACCCTAGTGACTTTTAACATTCTCTTAGCTTCTCCCTTCCTTTTAACAGCATCACTCCAGTCATGCATGCAAATCTACTATAGATACTGAAGGGGTGTCTGAGCAAGCTCTGCTGACAAAATAACGTGCATGTACACATTCATTCACACATTTTCATATTCTCACAAAAGGAAATTCTTTTCACAAACATGGCTATCTATATATGCATGGGAAAGCAAACAAAAGGTTATGAATATTGATTGACTTGTGTATAAATGCCTTGGTTTGTGTATAAATGCCTTGGCTTGTGTATAAATGCCACCGAATTCTTGGTTCTAGTCATATATAATGGTCGTGCTCTCAATATTACCCAGACTGCTAACATCACTGCAGTAAATAGTATGCAGTAAGGTAACTGTCAACTGTGGTGTGTGCATTCCATACATACCACAGTAATAATCTGTTACCACATAAAGTGCAAATGCACTGAACTGTCAGATTCTGGTTTATTGCTTGTAGATGGTCCTTTGTCAGCTGAAGTAGAATAAATATATTTGTTCTTCAGCATCTGAACTTGTAGGGTGGTGACAACGTGCAACACAACAGTTTTTAATATTGTTTTGTTCTGATAAAGTGACAAGTGCGTTTTGGAATATATTAAACTTTTCAGAAAAAATTTAGTGGCATTTAAACTTACTTTCAAATATAACTATACATATGTAGTAAGTCTACCATTTTCAGAACAGACATCATGCAGTTCAAAAAATGAAAGCAAAGGAAATCAACTCATTGCCCTTTTCTGGCTGAACTTCTAGAGAGTTCATGACACTCAGTGCTGCCTATTTGCATATATAGTAGTCCAGCCTGGCCCAGTGAAACAGAAAATATTGCTTTCCTTATGTTGCTTGTGTTTGAGTTCCTAAGTATTCATTTATTTTTAACTTCAGAACTGCACACTTGGAAATCAAGGAAACCTGTCTTAAATCATTTACAGTTGTTAGTTCCGTGGCCTCAAGCTGCTTAGCTTTTTTTGTTCTCCTCTTTCCCCACTGCCTCCTTCCATGCTGGTTCCCTATGCTCACAACTCCCTCTGTGACTCAGATTTCCAACCCTTCACCTTCTCTTCTAAGTACCTTCTTAGAAGACAACACTAAGACTGAAATCCTGGCCCTATTGAAGTCAATTGTAATTTTGCCATTGACTTCACTGGGGCTATGATTGTTTCTGTGATCTTTTCTGAGTAACATTATGTTACCAAAAACGCGCGCGCGTGCACGTGCCTTGGGGGCGCGAGAGGGGGCATGTGTCTCAATATGAGTTATTAACCAACTAGCAGTAAATACCATTTTATTGTTGCAATCCTTCACATGCCTTCCCATTCCTAAGTAATTGTTGTTGGGTTTCCTCTCATGTTCATGTAAGTTTAAGGCTTGATTGTAACTTGTTGTAATAGTCTTGTTGAAAAGTGGTGTAGAGCCACAATAGTCTTCTTGAAAAGTGGTGTATACCATCCAAGAGAGGAGCACAATAGGCCTTTGGGATGGGGGAAAGAGAAGGAGGGGAGGGAGGGAGAAAAACCTGCACTCATACAGGTTTCTGAAAATGTATACACTTCGTTCAGCCTCCTGGTGTTCAGCCAAGACTGCAGAAGTCACTCCAGTGATGTTTATATTGTAGCAAAACTGACTGAAATGAATATGTAAAATCCATCAAGGAACGGGGAGAGACAACATAAATACAGGAATCTCAAAATAGATGTATGTAGGGAAATAATCGCTGATGGAGAAATATCAACTTGAGAAAGAAAATAATGTAAATTTAACTGAGAAGACCATGCAACTACAAATAGAAAGGCCCCACTGAACCTTTCCAGAGACCACAGACCTGTGCATGCCAACTGAAAACCCCAGAAAAGGATGTTCTGAGTAGGCATCTCTCAATTCTTCAAAAAGTTAAAATTCTCAGAGCAAATCTGGGATGTTCCAAAATATTTCATGTGAAGATTTGTGGATTTTGAATTTTTGGAAATAAAACCCACAAGTAACTAAGTCCACAGTTCATACTCTGACTGGGTTTGTCACGGGCACCACTCACTGCTACGGCACCTCCTCTTGGCTGCTATGGGAATTAGCTCTTTCCAGGTCCGTCACCCCTTTCTGCAGCTCTCTGCATACCCTGCCATCTCTCTCTGTCTGTCTCTCTCTCTCTCTCTGTCTGATTCTGGGTTGCTTCCCTTTTGTGGTTGACACCCTAACCATGTGAATCTCTGCTTTCCTCTTTCCAGGGTATCAGTCTTCCTGTAGAAAACTCTCTCTGGCATTCTTTTCAGCCACTGCCCATATTGTGCCACTTCCTTGGCTGGTTGGAGAACTTGGGCCCACTCTGTGCTCCAAGTTCCAGCTCAGGGACCCTCTACTCAGGAGCCAAGGTCTGCACTATGCTAAACCTTGCTGCCTTATCCTAAGTCTTTTCTTAACCCTCTTCCCTAGGTTTTCTTCCTTCTCTAATGTCCAGAGGATGTCACAGATTCCCTCACAGAAGCCCCTTTCTGCTGCCAGCTTCCTGACTTTATAGTAGCCCTGCCTGTTCTTCCACAGCTGGGCTTCAGCATCAGTCAGTATCTCAAGGCCTGGTTCTCCCTCAAGAGCAGACTTTCTGGTTAATTAACCTAATTTAATCTGTTTTGCCTTCTGATGGGTGGATGCCCCCATCACAAGGACATCTTCCAGCTCTTTAGGCAAAGATACAATTGTATCCTGATAGGAAATGTGGACCATTCTAACAGGGATCAGGTCAATCATCAGGTCAATGAGCCACCCATCAAAAACTGAATAATGTGTTACTCAGTTATTCAGTACTGTTCTGACAGCCATCATCAGTTGGGGCTATTCTGCATAGTCTTACAAATGTTTTTCCTTAGCATAGGAGCAAGTTTTGAGTCTTGAAAAGACCTGCTTTGTTTTTGTTCTGGTGTTATGCAAGGTTTTGTGTAGAGGGAGCTGTGTGAGCAGCTGGAGTCTTTGCTCTCTGCTTGAGTCTTGAGGCAGAGCTGCTCTCTGGGAACTGGGTGTTTGGTGTGGGGCTGAAATTTCTTGAGGAATGGATTGACCTGCATGCTGTTTGACCAGCTCATTTCAGGATTGGTACGTATGTGTAAATAAATCAAGTTACACTTAAAATATACTAGACTCCATGTCACTGATTTCTCCTTCACTGAGAAACTGACCTGTAAGATCACAGATATTTGCTACTGCTCAGTAGAGGAGTGATGCTGGTGTAAGAAGAGAGAACCATACCTTCAAAAAATCACTCCCCACAATGGCAAAACACAAAACAAAACAAACAAACAAACAAAAACCAAACCGCTGCCCTCAACGTGAGGGAGAATGAGAGCAGGGGAAGTAACGTCTAGCCATCAAGGCTCTCCTACTGGTACAAAAAGTTATAACAGATGCCATGTGAACTCTTATTTAATTCTTTTCTAAGGAAAGATTGCAGTGATAATAGAATAAAGCAACAATTGAAAAACTAGTTTGAGGTAAACTACCAAACCGAAGATTTTACCTATCCAGAGAAGCCAGCCAATGTGAGCTGTTGAACATAGCTGCATAACTAATCTACATCACACCAATTTCCCTTAATAAATTGCATGCTTCTGCATATGTATTTTTTTAGTCATGTGACAAGTTGGTCACTATAAACTCAATAGTTCTCTAAAACATGCATCTGACTTTAAAAAACCTGTACATGATTTGTGTCTAATGTATACTTGTCTCACTAACAAGTTTCACCTTATCTGTCTAGAAATGGAGTCTAACTGCTGAAATTGGAAAGTTGTTACATTAAGCATAGCACTACATTGAACAGCAAACTGTCTAATGCAGTGGAAAGATGGATGAAAAAGGGCAAACATGCCTGTTGAAAACATTGTAACAGATTTTTTTCATGCATGATGTGCAATGTCACATGCATATAGCAGCTCAGATGAGAGAAGGTTGGATTCTGAGATTAAAACAAGGGTCAACTCTTTTTATTTTTGGTTTGAAAAATATTGAAATTTATATGGTAGTAAACTGACTAGTTTATCTTTATATCTCTTGATGAAATTTAAGAGAAACGTGAAGAAACAATGAATCATCAAGTGGTGTGTCTGGTCATCTTTGAAAGGAGAGGTCTTGGATATACCTTATCAGAATATGATAAGGTAACTTTAAATGGAAGTGTCAGGCATTTTAAATAATTACTAACTTTAAAATTATTTTTGGTTGAATGTTCAGTGACAATTCTATAACCTTCAGTTTTGGTAAAGCTTGGTTTATATCTTGAATGACAAATTAATAAGGACCTATGGTAGAAGGGGGAAAAGTAAGTAAAACTATAATATAGAAACGGGGATCAAATGCCACTCAATTGAATGAGAAAACAATTTATAATTGTATGCTAAATGGCACCCAAGGAATTAAGTGTAACGAGACCCATAAATGGTGGATGAAGCTCAAGAATATGAATTTATATGAAAATGACCGGTTTAGGGGAGAGGTCTGGGTACTCAAGAGGCTATTGCCTTCAATCAATATGCAAATAAGACCTGGGTTGCGTGGGCTAACATAATGCTACATATGCTATACCAAGCCCATTCCAATAGTTGTAGAGGAGTTACTTCAATAGAGGAAGGTATATGGTGGGCATGTGGAAAATGGGTGGGGAAAAAACTTTACCACCAAGGTGGAAGGGGAGATGTACCCTGGTATATCTTTGGCCTGGAGGTGTGCACCCGGTTCCTCTACGTGAAGTTGTGTATAACCACCGGCTTAAAAGGAGGTTTAAGCCCACCCTGGATGCTAATCATTACAACAGCGTTCTGGAGAGGATGGAGAATGTTTATGCCCTGACAAGGAGTGGGTGATTTGGAGTATGCACTAAGAAATTTTTCAGTTGAATTTGAGCTATTTGCCAATGCAACTGAAGATGCTATTTTAAAATTACAGGCTGAAATTGAATTGCCGGCACAAATGAATATTCAGAATTGGTTAGCCCTAGACCAATTATTGGCTCAACAAGGAGGAGTTTGTCTGATGTTGAATGAAACCTGCTGTTTTTACAAAAATGAATTAGGTCAAATTGAGATGGATGTACACAAAATTTGGAATGTAAGCAGATTTTTTCATGAATTTGCTAACTCTTCAATGCCACCACCTGGCATTGATATTTAATGGTTATTTATTTGGCATATGCTGATATCCTGGTTACTGGATCTATCCTGTCTTAAAAGTTTGTTTATGGGTGTAGTAGTTTTAATGATAATATTAATGCTAATGTTTTGTTGTATGCAATGTTGCTGTTCATTATTTAAGCAAGTAAGGTTTAAGCCCCCTAGGAGACAGATGGTGCAAAGGCCAATACAGTGTTGGTATATTGGCAAAGACAATGAAGGAATGTATTATGATTGTGTTCCTAGTAGTTAAACTAATAGGAACAAAGGGGGGGACTGTAAAGGGAAAAGAAGATGGATTCTCTCTTTTCCCGGGGAACCAGTCTGCCTAAATGGCTGACAAAGCATTTGATTTTGATTTGATATTTGATACCAAAATCACCTTTCCAGATTAGAATTAGTTTACTTCTTTCTGATAAGACTGTGTGCAATGTGATGCAGAGTTTTCTGTGGTACATGCTGCTTTTCCTTTCACAAGGATAAGGGAGACGTACATTTATCAAAGGGACACCAACTTCTATTTGAACACTTAAAAAAAATAGCACCACATTATTAACATGACTTTTCCATGCACATATTAACACATCTTATTTGTTACCTTTTTAAAAGATCAATTTGTACTGGTCGCCTTCTTATCCTGAACACTTTTTTACATATGAGTGTTATAAATAACACTTCAGACCAAAATATTGATAAGGGTCATTAGAAAAGAAGATTTATTTGTGTCTTTCTTTTTTGCATATGATGGCATTCTGCATTTAGGTAGTTTCACTATGGGTTCACCTACACTACAAAACAAACACTTACGGTAGTGAATCCCAGATCCTGGGTCAACTGACTGGGGCACACACTACAGGGCTAAAAATAACAGTGTAGACATTCCTGTTTGGGCTCTGAAACCCTTTTGAAAGGGGTAGGTCTCAGAACCTTAGCTCCAGCACAAGAGGGGAAGTCTACACTGCTATTTTTAGCACCATGTCAAAACCCGAAGTCAGTTGACCCAGGCTGTAAGATTCGCTGCCACAGGAGGTGTGTGTAGGTGGGTGGTTTTTTTGCTCAGTGTAAACATACACTGTTTCCCCTGCATGAGAGTCTCCTGTTTTTATGGGTCTTTCATGGAGAATAGGACAGATTTTTTTTCTTTTTAAAATAAATGGTATTCCTAAAACCATGAAAGTTGACAGATATGTGGAGCAGATATAGTACCTGTTATTACTTACTGACTAGCTTGCATGTCGTAATAATACCTAGCTCTTTGAGATTTACTGATTTACTGATAAGAAGTGCTATATAACAAGTGTCATTATTATCCCTGTTTTACAGATGGTGTCTCTCTAAAATGCATTGCTTTAATAAGGGCATCATTCAGTTTCCGATAGCTGATACCATGCTGTTGTTTCTGCCGTCCTGGTGGTAATGACCAAACATAAGGGAGGGAATTTTAATGAGTACTGATGGACGGTGCACTCTTTTTTTCGATTTGCATTTGAGGTACTAAACTGCATAGTTGTTCTCTGTGCATAGCCTGACACCAAATCAGTTTCTAACCACTAGCTTCCATTTTCTTTGAGCTCCAGTACCCACAAACCATCCTGCAGAAGATCAATACCCTTTCAGTAAGATGTATTGGTACAATGATCTCTCTCTGCCATCCTGAGTCTGTGTGTGTGTGAGAGAGAGGGAGAGGGAGAGGGAATCTTAGTTTGTAATAGTCAAAAAATATTTTTTTAATTGAAAATCTAGTAGGGGACAAAAAGAGGGAAGTTGTTTGTTGACATTCTATTAGCCAATTTTCTCAGGAATGAAAAATTCTATTTACAAATATTCAAATATAAAATCCAGACCATGTTGCTGAGTGCCTCAATCACTAGTTGCTTCAATGATTGTTATAGGATCCCTGCCTGAGTGTGTGGTCTTCTCATAGGATGGTGTTTGGGGAGAGGGAAACTAAATGATTCCAAGAGCAAATAATGCATACTATAAGGGGAAAATCTCTTCAGCTCCATGTCTATCTGTATTAGGAAAATAAGTCAAAAGTCAACTGCACTTGTATTTTATTTTTTAGAGCGTTAACTTCATGACTGGTAGGAGGAAAAGATTAACTAATTTTCATATGAAAATAAATGTGTTTTCCCACCAACTCCTCAGCTCTCACATCCTAGAACTTTTGATAGCATTTGTAGGCTTGGCAGTAGGGTCATATACAGTAAGTGATATAGTATTCTAGCTCTTGTTCTTTGTTGGAGCTAGTCAATGCTGTCGTCAGGAGCCTTTCCCACTTACTACTTTATAAAGAGGCTTATCCTCCATGCTCACAAATGAGAGCAATCATGTCTGTTAAATATAGAGAGGGAGATAGGCAAGGTCCTAGCCTGGATGCATCTTCATTTAAGGACAGGTAGGGAGGAATAAATGGAATACTTGTCAGGGAGTAGTTACTAATATAAATTCATTTAATGATATATGCAGTTAATTACTTAATCAGTCAGATCTTCGATAAAAGAAGGAACAATGTTGTGTGTGCTTCAGTAATTAGAACAGGAATAGATTAAAAGTGTTTATGGCAGGTTCTACATGACTGATATGTGCTTCAGTACCAAATGCAAGCTATTTCCATCAGCTGAAGAATAGCAAACATCTGCTCGCTGCCGTCAGATCGATGTCTCTGGATCAACTTCGCGGTCTGTGTAGACCCGCTCAGTCGATCCAGAAATCGATGGAGGAAAACCACTTCCATAAGTGGCGCAGCGCAGTGTGGACAGCATGTGGAACAGATGTGACGAAGTCGACAGGAGATACACAAGTTTTACATCACTCGCATATCTCCCGTCGACTGCTGCCGAAGCCAGAAAGTAAGTATAGACCAGGCCTCGCTCACAGAGATGCTAAAATAATTCTTGCAGCAAGACTACTGTTGCATTGGAGGGGCCAATATTAGACAATTGTATAAGTCACTTACAGGTGGTAAATGGGTAAATGACTGACCATCAAGTAAATCTTAGAAAAGATGTTAACAACTAATTAACAGGAGACTAGTGAAATCCGGATTATTTCTACCCACCTAACCAGAAAAGCTGATCCTGCTGGTTTTATATTCTGAGTTGCAGATTATTCCCATTTTAGGTTTTAACACAATTCTTTGGAAAATATAAATCGTTCACAATGTTGAAAGTTAAATAACTATTGACTATGCAACATGCTTATTTTCTCCTGTATAAAAATACAACCATTTCTAATGCCTGTGCCCATGGTCAAACCTCACTACTTGACCACAGCTCAGTTCTCTCAAGGAAACATGCAAATACTGTGAAGCAAAGTAACCTTTTGCAAGTATTTTTATTCCATCAAAGAAATAGAAAGTAGGGGTCCCTTCCTGTCTTCTATTTCTGTGATCCTATGGCTTTACCCATTTGTTCCCTCTCAAGATTAATGCTTTCATGCACAGGCATTATATTCAACTAGTTCTTGTACCTGAGCAATTTATAATCAAATACTTAATTTGATTGAGCCATCTTACAATATTTCAGAAGAGGTGACTGCAAATCTTAATTATAAACATCAACTTTTTCAAATTTGGTAGCGTGGAAGCTTGCTTTTTCTTCATAAAACCTGATGGCTGGTCTTCTTTCTTACTTCATAATATCACATTTATTGGTATGTGAGTGGCTTTCAGTAATAGCATGATGAGGTTCACAGGCTTGTTTCCTCCATTCCTCCACTTCACCCAGTCATCTTCTCTTCCATAAAAACGTTCCATTTTCCTACCTTTATTATTGCCTTTCTCATTGTTAGAGGTGTGACAGTTTATCTGATGGACACTATACAAAATCAATTCAGTAGTTTCATAGACATCCTACTAAACTATACTAATTCACTTAACATTTTACCTTACTTTTAATGGAAATGAGAGCTTAGAGGTTTGGTAACCCCTTGGTAATATTGTGGAGAATGTAGGAGATAGGTGTGTTATTTTTATGAATATTATAGGTACCTCAGTTTACCTGCTTAACAATATTCTGTTTGACCACATGGGTTTAAACTTGAAAGGGCTGTTATGAAGAGCAAGCAGGAAATGGAAACAATAGTCAGAGATAAGACAATTCTGGGCCAGTAATCTCATGGTAACTAAGGGAACAATGGATGGGCTGTTAACTGGAAGATGCTGCTTCCAGGCACATCAGAAAATTAGGCAGTTGGTTTGCTTGGGCTGAGGACCTGAGATCACGAAGACCATAACCAATTAAACTCTTTGCCATGAGAGAGGAGGGTTCAGTTGTCAGAGGCTGTTTTTTTGGATGGCAGTCACTCTGAGCCCTGGTCCACATCACAAAATTATTTCAGTATAACTACGTCACTCAGGGATGTGAATAATGCTGCTGCTGCTTAGGTTAGTGTAATTACGTCACTCAGTGTGACATAGTTCTACTAACCTAAGCACCAGCGTAGAGAGTGCTGTTAGCAGAGGAGCTTCTACCACCTCTCACCCATGTAGAGTTATTAAGCCACTGGGAGAGCTCTCTCCTGTCTGTTTAGAGTGTCTTCACCAAATGCTGTACCGTAGCTGATGTAAATTTCTAGTGTAGACCTGCCTTGAAACAGCAGCTCTCCAGGATGTGTCTTAGGTAGCTAAGCTTGGCCAAGTTTTGGGGAAAATTAAAAGTGTTAGCAAAGAAACAAACATGCGGACCAGTTTTGGTTTTAATGCTGCTTGCTACGTAGCTCTGCATGAATAGACAATAGTAGTAGAATAGAATAGTAGTAGCCAGGTCTGTTACTCTAATGGTTGAGTATGGAATTTTTTTTTCTTTTTTTTTTTTTTTGGTAGATGGGTAGTAAAGTACACAATATTTTGCAAACCACAGAAGTCAGAACCCAAAACATCTTGAGATTGGTTTAAATATGAAAATTTTTAAAACAAACAAATTTTTGGCTTCTTTATTTGCCTTCTAGTTCCTGAACCTTTCGACTGCACTTCAGTCAAGTTTTCAAGCTTTTTCTCTGCAACCATGGATGCTAGAAATCTTTTTAAAAGGAAAGCTGAGGAGATTATCATGTAGGAACATGACTGCATGAGCTGAGGCTCTAAGCAAAATAACAAATATTGTGAGATTCACAAAAAACTGAGTTGACAACAATGCATGTATAGTAAGTGAACAGTGAGCACTGTTCTCATTCAGCATTATTTGTGCATAAAAGTGTAATGGCATGAGAGCTGCAAATTGTTTCTGAAATGGTGTCTTCATGTTTAGCCATCAAAATCCAGTACATTTTTTTTTTTGAAATCATATCGTTTGTAATATAAACTTAGTTTAAAGTGGGAAATACATTATTTGTGTTTCAGGTGCAGAATTTTATAAACTTCTGATTAATCAGTATGTATCTCAGGTTGTTTGCTGTATGATGAGCAAAGTGGTCAGACCTGGAAGCATCCGGTTTGCAGAACCTTTTTTTCTAGGAGCAGGTGATTCATGAAGATTGATCATGTGTTTTTCAGGGTCCAAAAGCCATATATTCTAATGTCACTTTTATCAGCTGCCGATTCTAACAGTAGTTTCTGTAAGTAGCTGATTGAAGGCCTCTCTAAAAATAATATATGGGATATATTCTGTAGGTTCCCCACAGGCAAAACTCACACTGAAATCAATGGCAGTTTTGCCTGAGAAAGGGCAGCAACAATTTACCCTTAGAATAAAAGCCAATGAAATTGAAGAGGGAAATAAATATCAGTGGTTCGCAATAACATTTTGTATCTAATAAATGTTCAGTTGGTGCTTGGAGAAAACCTGATGCACATATATATATATTTGGAATTGCTTCGGTGTCTGTTTTTACTTATTTAATCTACTGTTAAAAAGGGGAGCTGGTGGATAAGTAAGAAAACAGACAGGTGGCTGTGTCTTTGTTACTAATGGAGAAATGCCTATTGTGCTGTTCATAATGTGAGCGTTATTGGTGGAAGAGGCAGTTACACATTACAGCTCAGTAGCCTGAAGACCTGGTACAGAACTGTCATTAAAGTGAATGCTGAATGAGGCTCATTCAACTTAGCTCACTGCAGATGATGATTGATTTTCACAGTCTGGCTAATAGAACATTTTTCTACAGACCTCGATGCAATTACATTACCATTACAATCTTTTCTTTAAAAAAACCCTTGGAATTATGTTTTAATAGACTCTTTGAATCTCTTTGTAACTGATCAAGATTCAATTAAATCTAATTTTAAAGCTCAATGTTGAAAATTTCACCTTTTTATTCTTTGGAAGGAAAAATACTCTTTCCTCACCCCACCCATTCTCCCTCAGTTGGCTGACCTCAAAAGGGTGCTGAGTTCTTATGCAGGTGGCAGGTATTTCTGAATAAAAATGCCTTTGATTTTAAACATACATATTTCATCATTTGGAAATGAATCATCAAGAAAAGAACCAGCATAAGATCCATCCTTACCAATGAGATTTTAAGTCTGAAGTTTGTAATAAAGTTTGTACACAAAGTCTAGTTTGGTTTATTTAGAAAATAAATCAAACATGCTTAACAAACCCGTACCTGGTTTATTTTGAATGGTTTTTATGAAAAAGCAGATTTTTTTTTAAATGCATGTAGGGGAGGTTGTTGGATTCCAATGTAAATGATTACCAAAAAACGTCTTGTAACTGGAGGTGCTTGGATATAGTTTGTAAATGCTAATTCATCAAAACTGAAACTTTCTGCAGGAACACACAATGTTTGACAAAACTTGAGTTGCAAAAGATGTCTCAGGTCCAGGATGTAATTTTAGATGAGGGCGAGGAGGAGGAGGAGGGGGAAGGAGGAGGGAGAGAGAGAGCCCATATCTCAAAATAGGTTGGTGGTCAGGTCACTAACATGGGATGTGGAAAACATGGGTTCAAGTCCCTACTTCAAATCAGGCAGGACTTGAAGCCAGATCTCCCACCTTGCCAGGTGAGTGTCCTAAATACCAGACTGTTCTGGAATATGGCTGTCTTTTTTTGTCAAAAACTCTTGATTTTTGTCATGATGCAGAACAGGGGAAAAAGTTCTAAAATCTGGAAAACATTTGTGGGATCAGGAAATCATTTCCTGTCCAACCTTAAAAATTTCACAGTATGTTACAGGCACATGTTTGAGAAATTTGGCTCTGCAAAGTCAGAACAGAGGGTTAAGGCTGAATAATCAACCCTGTCTGTGTTCTCTGGTGTATACAGTATGACTGATATACTGCTTCGCATATAATACTATGAATGTATGTGCCTAATAGAAGGCTATCCTAGATGTTATTAGGACTCCATTCATAGGCCATATGTTCCTGTATTCACATTAAACAGATTTAATCTGTTAGCTGACAAAAAAATAATAAAGGGATATTAGAGCAAGTGAACTGGTCTTTAACATGACCCCTTAATAAAATTTCACTTGTCCCTAAAAGAAATCTGAGAGATGGTTCTGGTTTCCATTTCAAAGACTATTCTAGTCAGCAAAGAGACTTACAAATTAGAATTTTATAGATTAGCACTTTGTCATTATTAGGAAAGTAGATGTTTGCTAAAGCCAAGTCCAAATGCAAAATTTATTGGAAATGTCATCTGGATCTAAATCACCTGGTTTATGCATTTTACATGGTGAAAGGGTAGAATACATATCGATGGCCATCAGGCTCATTGTCTGTGTCTGTGTTCCAAACCCTTGTCTCGCAGACTAGTAGAGAACATACAAGATCACTATTAACTGAAATTATTTTCATCTCATCTGAAGAGAGAATCTGCCATCTACCCTAAGTCAACAATAGCCTGACAGTAATAAGCAAACAAATTGCTTGCCTCTACAGATGTTGTATGCTGCTGCCCAGTGTAACTTTCTAATCAAGCTTATTAAGATGCTACCAAGAGAGTTCTCTAGTGTCTCTGGTCACCTGCCAGGCTTCTGGTTCCCTAGTGCCAGTTTCAGACTAGGACATCACACAAGAAAGACAGTAAGTACATCTATAGTCATCCTGCTGGAGCTCTCTGACATTTAATACTGATGATCCCCAGATACTCCTGATTCACCTTCAAGATGCGGAAGAGGAGTGTGGGTGACACACCCTGAAAGGCTCAGTTCCTTCCTTTTAGACCAATCCCAGAGAGTTGTTCTTTTAGACCAATCCCAGAGAGAACTATGCTGCCACCTCACCTTTGAAGTCCCCCAAAGATCATCCCTCTACCCCATGCCTATCTTTTTCTAAAAGATATGTATTAGGAATTACGTTGAGGAAATTCTATGGTCTGTTATACTGGTGAGCCAGTATAGATTGAAGCTCTAGCACTATGCAGGTGGAACCTAGCTGTATGTTTCCTTTAGATCAAATATAAAGAACACTATCTCCCAGCTTTCCAGCTGCTTAGGCTAGTGGTTCCCAATCGGTGGCCAATAGCAGCCAACAGGGGCTTTCAAAATGGCTTGTGTCTCCCCTTTTGCTTGCTGCAGATGGGAGCTGCTGCCTAAGGACCCAGGCAGAGTGCGTTTCTGTGGGGCTAAAAGACTGGTGCAGGCTCCTTGCTGCAGCCCAGGGAATAAGAGATCAGTGCTCACCTTCCTCAAGCTGTAGCAGGCAGCACAGCAAAGTGCTCCTCCTGGGTCTCATAGACTCATAGACTCATAGGTCAGAAGGGACCAATATGATCATCTAATCTGACCTCCCGCACAAGGCAGGCCACAAAACCCTACCCATACACATTTATAACAACCCCGAACCCATGACTGAGTTATTGAAATCCTCAAAAATGAGATTTGAAGACCTCAAGCTGCAGGGAATCCACCAGAAAGCGACCCATGCCCCATGCTGCAGAGGAAGGCGAAAAACCTCCGTGGCCCCTGCCAATCCGCCCCGGAGGAAAATTCCTTCCCGACCCCAAATATGGCGATCAGCTAAACCCTGAGCATGTGGGCAAGACTCACCAGCCAGCACCCAAAAAAGATTTCTCTGCAGTAACTCAGTTCCCATCCCATCCAGCATTCCCACAGACCATTGAGCAGACTTATCTGCCGATAATCCAAAATCAATTGCTCAAATTAAACTATCCCATCATAACATCCCCTCCATATACTTATCAAGCTTAGTCTTAAAGCCAGATAAGTCATTTGCCCCCACTACTTCCCTCGGAAGGCTATTCCAGAACTTCACTCCCCTAATGGTTAGAAACCTTCGTCTAATTTCTAGTCTAAATTTCCTAATATCCAATTTGTACCCATTCGTCCTCGTGCCTATATTAGTACTAAACTTAAACAATTCCTCTCCCTCCCTAACGTTAATCCCCCTGATATATTTATATAGAGCAAGCATATCCCCCCGGAGCCTTCTTTTGGCCAGGCTAAACAAGCCAAGCTCTTTTGAGTCTCCTTTCATAAGGCAGATTTTCCATTCCTCGGATCATCCTAGTAGCCCGTCTCTGAACCTGTTCCAGTTTGAATTCATCCTTCTTAAACATGGGACACCAGAACTGCACACAATATTCCAGGTGGGGTCTCACCAGCGCCGTATATAACGGCACTAACACCTCCTTCTCCTTGCTGGAAATACCTCGCCTGATGCATCCTAAAACCGCATTTGCTTTTTTAACAGCCATATCACATTGGTGGCTCATAGTCATCCTGCTATCAACCAATACCCCAAGGTCCTTCTCCTCCTCCGTCGTTTCCAACTGATGCATCCCCAACGTATATGTAAAATTCTTATTATTATTATTATTAATTATTAATCCCTAAGGTCCCTAGGCGCTGGGGTCCCTGCTGGAGCCAGAGGGAGGGGAGCACTGATCCACTGCCTGGGGACCAAGGTGGAGTGTACAGAACTACAGGACGCATGTGGTTTCCCTACTGCAGCCAGGGGGAGGGGAGATCAGCGAGAAGGGAGGCAAGCTCCTCGCTAAACTCCTTCCATCTGGCTGCAGGAGGGAGAAGAAGGGAGAGACTGCTGGCAGAGACTGGTGGCCCTTCAGGGCTGTAAAAATATCAGTGGCCCTCAAGCCAAAAAAGTTGGAAACCACTGCTTTAGGCAAAATCTAGGTGCAAAGCGGCTGGCCAAAAATTAATTCCAATTAAGACTTAGTTGGTGCTGGTTGGCAATGCTGTGCCTTACTTCCTGCTAATAGCCTTTGATATAAAGGCACTAGCCCTCAAATAACTAAACTGACCCACAATTTTGGTCCTTTTGGACTCTCTGGTATTGGATGGCCAAATGACTATGGTGGCAAAAAACACCTACATAGGTCTGCAACTGGCTGCAAGATTGTGCCCTCTCCTGGCCACAATGATTCATTGATTCATGGCCTCCAAGATTCATTACTGCAACTCTTTTCTAGGAAGGAAGCCACACACTTTGAAAACGCTCCAACTGAATACATCACTTTAATGCATTGCTCTCTGCACTGGCTCCCACTGAAAGAAGTGTTTGGTTCAAGGTCTCTCTTGTAGTATTCAGAATCCTCCATGGGAGTTGACTCTAACTACCCTCAACCACTATATTACATTAGAACAATAAAAATATCAACCAGTGGAGGAGGTCTGTGAGTCCTGGGACAGAACTCACTGGGGATGGGCTGGGACTATGGATCTTTTTTGCAAAAGCTAGAAGTGGCAGTAGGATGAAATCATTTTGCAACAAAATCCAAAACATGTTTACTTGTCATAGCTTTCAAGTTATATTCTGCATACACTGCCACAGTCACATTGACACAAATTTTAAAAAGCTAGTGTGGTAAAGTCAAGCCAGATGGCTATGGCAGGGTACTTCAGGGCCGATATGTGAGCCCTAGAATGCTTAAAGCCCTCTTCCCTACAGGCAGGAAAGAGGTTGCAGCTGGGGCTGCTTAACTAATTAGGCCACCTGGGGCTAATCAAGGAGCCCCGCCCCAAACACTTAAAAACCTCCAGTGCAAGCAGGCAGTTGGAGGTGGTAGAGTGAGTGAGTGAGTGAGTGAGTGAGTGAGTGAGTGAGTGAGTGAG
>ML675618.1:21587439-21697064 GCA_007922155.1 Mesoclemmys tuberculata | reverse complement strand
GTGAGTGAGTGAGTGAGTGAGTGAGTGAGTGAGTGAGTGAGTGAGTGTTTGGAGATAGAGTTTTGAGGTAGAGGTTTCTACTGCTGGGGAAGCAGAGCTAAGGGGACCCTGATCCTGGACCCCCCAGCCTACAGGGAGAACAGGTACCCTGCTGGGCCACTGGCATAAACAGGCTAGCGGCCCTCCCCAGTGAGGTTGGGGAGACAGCCCCTCAGGCCTACAGAAAGGCCTGCACCTGCTTGCCCTGAAGGGAGTGGCCAAAGAGAGGGGAAGACCCAGAGACTTTCCTGGACTGGGGTGGGACTACCTCAGGCCCCACAGCCTATAGAGACTGTCGCCAGTGGGTGAACGCCAGAAAGGGGGGCTGGCGTACCACACTAGTAAAAGACAAAACAATGCAAAGCCCTGTTTAGTTATCAAACTATTTCTACTAATGGCTGGGAAAAGAGATTATTCTTTTTTGTTTATAAATACTTAGGAGGTGGTCAGATACTATGGTGATTAAAGGAAAGGGCCATGTCACTATGTTGATAGATGCTTTGTGCCATGTAGGAGAAACATGATGCAAGTGAAGTTACACATGCAGAAGTGCATAAGATCACTGAAAGACCCTTAATGAGCTATACATTTTGCCAAAAAAAACAAAAAAAAACCACTAGTAGTCTTTGCTAGCGGTATTTGGGTCTGTTCCCAGCTGCCAAGTCTCTCAAGACTGGATGCATATGTATTTATACATTATACTTTTTGAAGGTATTTAAAATTACAAAAAGATCAGCCATTTAAAAAGTGATTAAAGTGAAGAAAGTGCATTTGATATTCATAAAGTATAATGTGACTGAGAATAATTTTTAAAAAGTCAAATGTATGTCTTTTTTGAGATGGCATATTAATTAAACTTACAAAAAAATTCATAATGGGTTTCTGAAAATGGAACTATATTTGTCCAAAGCATCCCTGCCAAACATATAGACTGAGGGTCATGTAGAGATTCAAGATGGTGGGTGGAGGAAAAATGCCATGTTCTTTTTCTAGTGTTTGCATTGCTTGCCCAGCCACCTGATAGCAGCTTCAGCAGCCGAATGAAGGGTTCTAAGGCCACCATGGAGTCTTGTAGGTTGACACTCATCAACATGAGCCATTAACAGATGGAGACCACATTTACAAAGTGGGTTGTTGTGCAGAACCACTGGGTAGAGGTTGGCTGTGCATATTCCTTGGCAAATTCAGAACCTGTTCAGCACAGTCCAAAGGTCATGTGACCAGTCAAATCCTGGTAGTCAAACAGTTGGATCAGCGAGCAGGAAAACATTCCAAACATCTCTAGCTGATCACTCATCATGCCATAGGGTTGCTGCTGTTGAGACCACAATGGACACCTCAGTGTAAGTAGTGCTCTTGGATGACTGAAGATATCAGTGTATAGGCACATGGCATATGAATTGGCACATGGCTTTTCCACCACTCTGGCTGGAGAGTCTCTGCGACAAATGTGTGGAGGATCTATGTTGCTCAAAACTAGTAGCCCTGGAAGAGGAGTGGGACGCGAGTTGCCGGTGATGATGCATGTAATTAGTTCGATTCAATGGCAACCAATTTAGTGAGAGGCCAACAATACCACAAGGGCTAATCTGCTTGTAAGTCTTGTTAGCTCATCTGTGAAGCTATTATTCACTACTGAGATGTGTGTTCACTACTGAGTCCCTGACGAAGCTTCAGATGTTTTGGACCCTGTTTTCTCCATCCTGCTCTCTAGAATCTTTCACTAGGCACATTAGCAGGTGTTTGTGAATCTCGTATGATGCTGAGAATTGCTGATTTGAGTTTTACTTTTATAAAGGCCCAGTCCTGAAAGGTTATGAGCTTTCTGGCCTGATCATACGAAATGCCTAAGCATGCGCTTAATTTTAAGTGCACGGGCAGTCCCAGTGTAATCAGCCCTAATCCCTAAAACAACCTCATTGAACACTATGGCATTAGTAGAATTTGTAAATGGCGAACTTGAGGTGGCGATAGATATCTATGTATAAATCAGATATCTTTTCTCTATTATTTTATAACCAATTTTGTATTTTGAGTGGGCAATAGTGGTGATAATGGAGAGTCTGTGATTTATGCCCAGTATGTTTAGAATAAATAAAAGGTAATATACTTCATGTTGCATACTCTGCCACAGGTGTTCATTGAGTCAAATGCTGTGGCTGGAGTGTTAAAAGGTTTGGATAATTTTATGGCCAGTAATATCTGAAGTTATACAAGTTTAGGTAAGGGTAACAAAATCTCATATATGAGGCATAAGAATAATTTTTTCATCCAAGACACCTTTGCACGGTTGGCTAAGTGAATTTGTTTCCTACTACTTTGACTTTTAGCCTCTGATGATGATGGGATGCTATCTTGTTAGAGAAATGGTCAGATTTGCTATGGCAAATTCTATGATTGTAAATAGGAAGTAGAGGAAGCAGGATTAGTAAGCCACCACAGACTTTTCTCAGTCAGTAGCCTGTGGAATAAAGAGAAACCTACCGCTTTGCTTTGTTCTCAGCTATATATCTGCTGAGGCCGGATGCCAGGTTTAGATGTTTTTAATGGGAACCAATGTCACTTCTGCTCCCTCTGAGAACAGCTGATAGGTGACTGGTGAAGAGTTGCCACGACTGATGAGTAGTGAGGACTGCTGCTGTGCGGTAGCACTGTAACAACAGCACTATCAGTTTTTAATAGGCATGAAGGAGTGCAGAGCTGAGTCAAAACAGGGAACTGATTCTGATCTTGCACAGGTGTAAATCAAAAATGTCACTGTAGTCGATGAAATTACACTCATCTGAAACCGGTGCAAGAGAGATCAGAATCAGACTCCAGATCCTCTTTCTTGCTCTGCCTACCTATCTCCTTGATAAATGTTGCCATGAACACATGTGGTATTGACATCTGAATTTTCTAAAATAAATATTGAGAGCAGATTTATATTCAGGAAAATTGGAGGGGCTGGGTGGGGCAGGAAAGCTATCAAAATCCTGATAGAACCACCTCCAGATACTTAATGTCAAAATTTTGTTTTGTTTAATATTTAAAGGATCATACTGATTTTAATATCAGACGCTTCATTATTTTTATGTATTTAAAATATATGCTTTAGGTAGTAGCAAGATAACCATGTATGCAAGCCATATTTGAACAGTGGGAGTGTAAGTGAAAAATTAATTTAGCAGGTTAATCCTTTTTTGCGTGTATTGTTATCCCCCGTCATTCTGTAATACAAAAACAAAAACACTCCCATGCCCCCAATCAAACTGGACTTCATAGTTTATTTTATTAAGATCTTTTAAAGTGAATAAACACTCTTCACATTGTAAAGGAAATTCTTGCCATAGTACTGAAATTATGCTAGAGCCTTTAACAAGTACAACTCACAAAGAAAAAACAGAACTACAAAGAAAATTTGCATTTTAATTAAAAATGATCTAAACACCACTTTTGTTTTTAGCTCCAGGTCATTCTCAAAGTCAGCTCAGTGGGTGTTCAGTTCTCTTTAGTACCAGTAACAATTCCTTAACTAAAACTGAGTACACTGGGTTTTTTTTCATCTTTTGATTTTTTTTTTATAATCCAGTAATTCTAAGAACTAACTTTCCCAGTGTTTGCAAGAGGGATGGTCTACCTGACTGAGCACAAGAATTCCAAAGTTCAAATTTTACTTCTGGTACTCATTTGTTGCATGAACCTGGGTCAGGTATTTGGCCTCTCTGCATCACTTTCCCCATCTGTGAAATGGGTACTAAAGAATTTCTCACACATAGATGTTTTGGAGATTATCTGGCTAATATTTGTAAGGTTCAGTGAAAAATAAAAGCTTTAAAGTATGTAGTCATTTTGTGGAGATTTCCTTACTTTGGAGAGAGATCCTTATTCACCTATTGGAATAACTTCTCCAGACTGATTTGAATGTCCTCAAATTAATTTTGGGCAACTTATGTAGGCCTTGATCCTGCAAAAGGTAGTAAAGTTAAGCACATGCATCAATATTTGCAAGATCAGGGCTTTAGGGGACCTATGCTTCTCTTTGGCCTTATATTCCCTACCAAAATGAAGTGTGTTCTCAACATAAGGTAAAATCCTAAAGAAGACAAGTCAGTTTGTACTCTAAGTAAGTTAAGCAAGTCAAATGACCCACTAACTTGTGTGAAGGTGATAAACTTCCTTGTTCTCACTAGGATTTGACTTCAAATTGAGAGAACTTTTTTCATAGTGAAGTCTAAGTCCCAGTAGGTTACTCATATTATGGGATTAGGAATGATCTTCATCATCAGAGATGTCCCCTCAGTGAAAGAAGCTGGGGATTTAGCCTAAAAACTCATGGAATGTAGAAGTACCTTGCAGATAAATTTATTATTTACTTGCCTAAATAATAATTTTATTATTTACTTGCCTAAAGATCAGTTCTCATGATGCAAGGTTCTATTGACACATTCTCCAGTGGCCAAGATATCTCTAGTGGCTAAGATATCCACCACGAGATCTCCAGTGACCAAGATATCCACCAATATTACTTGCCTTAATAATAAATTTATTATTTACATGCCTAAAGATCAGGTCCCATGATGCAAGGTTCATTTGACACGTTCTCCATTGGCCAAGATATCCACCAATAAGGCCCAGGAGCCTGTGTTTGTAGCTCCTGGTCTCTTTCATTGTCTGACTGGGTGGTGATGTGTTATCTGCATCAATACATGAATTGTCCTCAGCATTCTGGATGTTCTCAAGAAAGTGGATGAAATCCTGGTCCACTGATGTCAGTGGTCAAAAGTCCCCTTGACTTCAGTGGGGGGTAGGATTTCACACAGTGTGCCCTCCTTTGTTTTATTTTCATGCCTTCTGTTCTATCTGAAGAGCTGATTCTCAAAGGCAGTTTTGTTGTATGACCTTGGTAGAGCTCTGACCATAAATATATCTCCAACAGAAAGAGGCTGGCAACCTTATATTTGGTACCACTTGAAACGAGTGTAACTGTTTTTTGGCATTCTTGAGATTCACTTGCCTTCTGACACCATGTAGTAAGGGTGTGACATGTAAGAGTACTAGCAAGAAAACTAAGTTTATTTTCTGCCCTCTGTCATATAGCATGGGTTAAGGTTACAACGTTTCATATGCCTGTCACATACCATGCATCAGTATTCTGTGTTCACTTCTTGGTACTTGTAAGAACATATATCTGGGCCCTCAGGCTGGGTGTATTGTAATTATTGTTCAGTTATGAATAGCAACTGAGATGTATGTGTGTTTGGCCACAATACAAAATTCTAAAATAAAAAAGCAAAACCACATTTTCCAATTATTGTTGGGAACAAAAGTTATTTTTAATTAGTCACAAGCATTGTTCTGTGGATTCATGTGCCATGTAGGCAGCTGTAGGAGCTATAATACTAATCTAAACAGTAACAATGTCAGAGGGTCACATTAGTGAAAACATGCTTTCTTGTCTGATAAATAGCAAGTGTTAATGTACAGACAATTAAAAACACCAGCAATTTTAGTCAGAGAATACAAGTAGTTTTCTTTTGTTGCATTCCACTAAAAGATGTCTTTTTCTTTTAATAAAATTTTTATGTGCACTATCAGGTGTTTCCAATTCCTAGCTGAGTAATGATTAAAAATTACTTTATTCCAAACATGGATGTTTCCTTTTATAGCAGACAATATCTTGCATAAATTAATGGTTGTCACTGCTTGCAGTTTTCTATTATTGTCAACTTCAAGTAAAATGTGACTACTAAATTATATTTATAATAAAGAAATGTGTGTGCCTACAGTAGACATGGCTGAGTGACTGTCAGGAAAGAAGTGCGGAGTTTTTGTTTTTTTGGGTTTTTTTGTTAAAGTCTGAAAATCTATGTTTAGGCCCGATTTTTCAGAAGGCTGAATGCTCATTACCTATTATTGAAATCACTGAGACATTTTTGGTGCCTAGCATGCTTGAAAATCAGGTCAGTTATTCAAGGTACCTAGACATCTTGGAGATTTTTGGAAACATAGGTGCTTATCATTAAATCTCACTCAAGGCAGTGGCTTGCTTCAGGAACTTTGGCAAATTACTTTCTTAAAAGTTTGGATGCCTAAAGATGGGCAGCTAAGTCCTTATTTAGGCCCCCAGTGAAGTGAGTATTTCCATTGCCTTATATGGGGCTTCATAAATGACCTGATTTTCAAAATTTATGGGGGCTCGGGATCTACTTTTTAATAGAAGAAGAAACCAAACTCATGTAAAACAACATTTTGAAGGCCTCTCACAGTGTTTTTTTTCTAACTCAAGTATTATTATATCGCATAGTGGGACAACACTTCACAAATCCTCAGAATAATAAATGATTATTTTTGTCTCATCATAGTTTCTCTATGGTATTGCTCTTGAAAGGCTTATACTGGAGAATGGCTCAAGCACAGAATATATGGATTAATGAGAATCCTATAGGTATAATAAAAAGTGGAGAAAAAATTATTTAATGTCCTTACTCACATGCAAAGGGGGAATGATAACTGAGGAGGTTGCTTCACTAGGGCCCAGAAGACAGGAAGAAATGGAGACAGAAACAAGTGTAACCATTCTACCAGGTGGACTTGGCAGCAGCAAGGCCTAGGTTCAATATCTAGGGGTTCCTTTTTAATAATACAACACAGAACCAGCTTGCGCCCTCAACCAGTATGCTGGGAAAATGACACATCAACCAATACTGCCCATTTCACAATCATTGAGTCTGTGTATATCAAAAAGGACAAGCAGTGAGCATCAAAAAGAGGTATGCAAACCAGGGTTGGTTCCTGAAGTCTTCTGCCCTAGCTCATCATTAGTTGTCAGGGGAGAGCTCATTCAGGCCCTGTTTCCATAAAATAGATACGTTTCAATAACACAATGTGAGAGACTGTAACGTGAATGTATGTCTTGAGTCTCCAAAGGTTGCACCAGATACTGTAGACTGTTAGTGTTTTGTGATAGACTTGTCGTATGTACTCAGCTTCACAGTTAACAGTTCAAACTCTTAATTTACCACCTCACAAAATCTGCTGCTACTTTGCTTTTAATATCAAAAGAAAAGCCCATCTGTAGCCCATATTAGATAATTTAGGTGATTAGATAATGTAATATGATTATATTGAATCTCTGTCCAACTGCCAAATAATACAAAGGTATAACAGATATACCCATTTGGCACTTTAAAAGTGTAACCTGTGCTGAAAATATGGAAGTTAAAAAATGGTGTGACACAAATAAGTTTTAAGAAATGTTAATAGGTAACTTGCTAATATGTAAAAGCTATATATTCTAAGGTTATGAAATTTTGTGAGAGGAAGGGAAACAATCTTCTCTTAAAATACATAATAAACGGACATGTTTGAGGAAAGCAAATCAGCTTAAAATCAGCAGGGGCTCAAAATACAATATTAATAAAATGTAGTTGTTTAGGATGAAATTCTCCTTACATACAAAGCCCAAGTAAATGGGTTTTGCATTAGTCTGAGGGATGGACTTCAGAGAATGGGTGTATTTCACCCTCAGAGGATTATATCTATTTATTATATTTTAAGTTATGGCCTTGCTAATTGTTTAAATGGGTCCCTTGCTAAAGGTTATATTAATTTACCATTTGGCAGAAATTAGCAGTTGGTAGAAAAAAGAGCACTGTATTTTGTGAAGGCAAAATAAAAGAGAAAATTAAGATATGTATCTCCATTATTCACTTTTAAATTGATTAATTTATATGAAACACAAAGAAAATGATACATTATTATTCAAGCTCTGACAGCAACAATATACTACTAATAAAAAAGAAAATAGCATAATTCATCTCTCTCTCTCAGGGTGAATTAAGGTTCAGCTGCTTATGGGCGTGGTCTGTATATTATTATTTTAGTCAGTCAAAATTTGGGTGTGCTTGGTAATCCATGCTGCTTGCCGCTGATGGCCTAATTATGAGAGGTGGGAAATTAGTGAAAGTCATGGGTGAATTGCCTCTCAGAATCAGGCTCAAAATAAGATATTAAGATCACTACATGAAACTGACAGACGTTTTGCAAACTCCACATGCTTTTATATAATTAAAAAAACAGCCTGGATTCTTTAAAAAATGCTCCACTGCCTCTATCCTGCTCAGCTAACTCAAAGGAAGCAGAATCTGACTCTAAACCCTTAGCTGGAAATAAGCCATCATGGGGGAGCCCTCAGCACACTCAGGAACTCATTCAATTGGCTCTACACCACTTTCCCTGAAGTTCCTGATGCACAGTGTGTGTCGAGGCAGAGAAGAGTGGGCAGATGGATGAGCCAGAGGACAAAGTACTGCAGCAATTCCCAGTTTAATCATATTCCCTAGGGGACCATAGCCATCTGGTGTGGATTAGAATAGTGTCCAGCCCCCCTGGAGCCAGGTAGCGGTGTCTCCCCCATGCCTCCTCCTTGAGCCCAGCACAAGAGGGATGCAAACAATGAATCTAGGACAACTTTTTAAAAGTATAAGATCGCCAAGAATGCGTATTACTCCAGTTTCTTCTTTATGAAGGTCCATAGAATTCCCTTATTTGCAGAACATCATTAGTCAGTGGCTAGGCTTGGCATGCTTACACAATCAGCCAGCCTGATGTCCGTTTCATGGGCTCTGGCTACCTGAAGAAGCAGTCCACCAAGAGTCTACAGAAACTGCAAAACGATGACCACAAAAAACAGGTTTTTTTGTTAAAATGACAGGAACTGGGGACAGTCCCTGAAAACAAGAATATTCCTAGTCGTTAGAAACACTATGTTTACTGCACATATAGATTTCACTGAATTTTTTTAACACATTTTATTACCTTAGGATGGAGTTTTCTGTTGTGATCATTTCAACAGTTCTAGAATCCAGTGACATTGTCATTGTGGTTTATTGTATAGACATATTTTGTGCCTGACTTCTACAATTTATGGTAGCACTTTGTTTCATGCTCTGATCAGCTTTTATGCAGATAAGTTCTACCTAAACTGATATTCTTGTTCTCTCCAACTGCAGTCATCTGTTTATGACCTAGATTTGCTCTTATTTTTAATGTATCTGATGAAGTGGGTTTCTGCCCGCGAAAGCTTATGCCCAAATAAATTTGTTAGTCTTTAAGGTGCCACGGGACTCTCGCTGTTTTCTTATTTTTAAGTTACTTCATCAAACAATTTTTGTCATCAACCTATTGCCTTCTGGTTTGGGATCTTTTAAACTTTACAGCTTAGAAGTGGAAAAATGAATATTGCCTAAAATCTATCAGGTTACCTTTACGATGCTATGAATGGACAAAGTGTGCTTTCGGTGGAAAATAACAAGCTACTAGCAATAGTTGCTCAAAGCAGTTGTTTATTTTCAGAATATCCCTACAATTTTTTCAATTTCTGATTTTATGTTTTAGGGAACTTCTTAGTATTTGAATCTTATTTAGACTTCTTAAAGTCTAGACATCAGATGTTCAAACCAAAGTTTCATAACCATTCACTTGTAAAGCCAACTATTTCAGAACCAGTTGTACTGACCACAGAAGGAGAGTGACATATTAAATAATGCATTTTAGAAATAGGTAGACTTACAAAATAGTTTTTAATGCATGTTAATGTTGTAGTTTTAATATGGACCCGTCAAATCTAGAATTAAATCATGTATCCCATTGGGAATCTGTCTTTTCTAGTGGTGTTAAACTACTATATCCTGAATGTTGTCAACCTAGTTCTTTATGCAATGGCCATCACAGTGGTATTAAAGCACCTGCTGTGTAGCAAGAAATTTGATCCTAAACTTATTTGTAAAGGATTAATTGTTCCCCTCTTGCATCTCACACCAGTGTCATTTTTGTATGGGGGAAAGTTCCATATTTCAGGGAAAGAGGGAACTATTTCACTGGCATAAATAGTAGCTCAGAATGCTGCTCAGAGATTTGGATGTTCGAAGCGGTACAGGTGGAATATAAAATGTTGTCAGAGTTCAGATGGGGCCTCTTTAGGCACATGATATATCTATCATATGTACATTCCCATAACACAGGTACTGATATCAAGTACAATAGGAAATAGTTTGTTCTAGTGGACCACTGGACTTAGACCCAAGAGCCCTGAGTTCAAGTTAAAAACATAAGGAAAAAATGTAAGTTGTACATGTTATTAATGTAAGGAAGTTGTGTAGGTCATCCCAAAACAAATCTTTATACATACTATTTTGTTAAGCAACACTTACACTGCCATGTATCTATCCATCAGACCATTTAATTCTACAACTAATCTCTTTCTGTAAGAGTGAAATTTATTCTAAATGACTCAGCCGTTTTCGAAAAGACACTAAGTTTGTTTGGGGTTTGTTTGTTTTTTAAAGGAATGTACCACAAAAATGTTTCCTTTCCTGTCTTCTCTTTAAAATTCAGGCAATGTTGAGTCCTAGATTGATGTATTTTAAGTCCAGAACCAGAAACATCTGTCTTATCCCTACATATATAGGGGGTGAAGTCCTTGCTCCATTAGAATCAACAGCAAAACTCCTTCTGACCTCAGTGAGGCTGAAATTTGAACCCTGGGATTCCGCATTTCTAAAAAACACAAAGTATACGTTTCTAGCCCTGATAGGCCATGATATATTATTTTGTTTTGTTTATTGATATTAACGTAGCACCATGGGGTCTTGGCACCGTACAAAAAGACAGTCCTTGCCCCTAAGAACTTACAATCTAAGTATAAAATAGATGGATATCAAATATGCTCCCTGACCTTTCAAATCTGTCACTCTGATGTATATGAAAACTATTTAAAATCATTTAAAACAAGTCTTAAAAAAAGCATGTCAAGAAAAAGCTACATTGTAAATTCATGTTATGTATCCATGCCTGATTTAAAAAAAAAACAGTGTGGAATTTTGTCCATTATTGGATATTATTTTTGCTATTATTATTACTTACTTTGACTCCCTTATTAGTTTTGTCTAATCACTTAATGAAATACTTTTATAGGAATTGATAAGCCCAAGTGACAAAATTGTTTGCCATGAGACCTTTCACTCCCAATATCGCATTTAAAATCTTAGACTTAACTGCAAAACCTTGTAAATGAATTGTTAATTGGCTTAGTGTATGAATGTACATGTGTATATAGATACATCTCCTATGGAACTTATTTCTATAGTTGCAAGGTACACATTCACTTATGATATAAACATCTATGTGTACCTAGCCACTATCAATCAAGCTTGCATGTGCCTGGTCCTGATCTCCTGCACCCAATCAACCAGGCCTCCTCCATTAACCAATTGTGTATGATATTCCCATCAACCACCCTCCACAGGTCAACTAGGATTACGTGCACCCAGACTTCCTATCTATGAACCTGGTGTGCACACAGCCCGCCTCTGTTGGGCTTTAGTGAATCTTTCGCCAATCAGTCAAATTTGTGTGCTCCTTACTCCCACCAATCAAGTCTGCATGCACAGCGTGTAAATAGGAATAACTGCTAAAAATGACTTTAAAACCAAACATTTAACAATTTTTAATTTTTACAAAACTTTTCATTTCACATGTTCTCCTCAGGATCCATCTCTCTACAATGTTTTGGGCAGGGAGGCAATACTCTTTAAAAGATGTCTCTGTCTGTGAAATGCAGGACTGCCAAAGAAAAATTTCAGGCAGAGCCCAAATGTGAAGTCTTCATATTAAAACAATTTATGAAGCAAAAGAAACGAAACACTGTGAAGAAAGTTAAAAAGGCATACATAAAACCAAACCTGTATAAAATGTATGGTTTATTCCTTTAAATATTGGATATATTTTGGGGTGGAGGTTTAAATTAAAATGATCTTCAGTTTTATGTGAGAAAAATAGGCTTGTTTGCTTTCATTTCTGACAATACAAAAATGAGAAATTCAAATAGTCCTTTCAGGCCTTAAAAAAACATGAATCTACCCTTTGGCCACACATCATGGGTTGTGATTTTGTCAACTTTCATAAGCTAAATACGATGAAGTTATGTTCAGACAATCTTGGGTGACGACCACTGGGTTCTTGGGTGACAACTAAGGAGAGGAGAGTTGACGGAATCATTTATATTAATATAAGTAGCAAGGAAGAGTGTGTTCAGAATTGCAAAATGAAGTTCTGCAGGAGGTGAAGTTTCTGGTGCACAAAAATATATGTATTCCATGGACTCCTTCCTGTCTCCCCTCCCCCTGTGAGCATCTCATCCAAAAATAATCCAGACATAACCTTACTGCATTTAGCTGATGACATCTGACAAGATCACACATTATGGTGTGGCTAAACGATAAAGACATTTTTTTATTTTTGTACTCTTTAAGTAATAGGAATGAAACTCAATTGTCTGACACTGCATTACAGACTATTTCCGTTTAACCATTCAGAAAAAGATTCAATATGCTGAGGGCTAAATTCACCAATAGTTAGCACCAATAGTTGTCCAGTGCAGTCCCTAAAATGGGCCATGCCAGCCAGGGACGGAGTGTGAACAGACAGTGGGATGCATGAGCTCTGCACCTTATTACTGCAGTCCCACTGATTGGGCTTTGTAGAATGAGACCTGCCCTCTCTTTGTCAGCTGTGGAAAAGCTGTGTGCCCTCCCTCATCCCCAGCATAGTATGCTAGCCACTTTCTGATGAGATACAATTTGCACCTCCTCGTTTCAGCTGCAGGCTTATTTAAAATATTTGACAACAATAAAATATCACGTAAAAATCCTAATGGCAACTGCTTACACCCCAGCTATTTTCCAACAAACATTGTATAGCAGGTATGTGAAAGCGATCACTAAGTTGTGAAACTAACAGATGTTTTTATTTTTCTGGCAATTCCAAAAATGAAAGAGAAAATTTCAGTTCAGATCAAACTGAAACCAAACACTTTGAGAATTTTTTGGCGAATTGAAAAGACATGAAAGATTTCATTTTTGAGTCAAATGAAATATTTTAGTTCAACCACACATTTCATTTGGGGACTTTTTAAACTTTGCTTATTATTTAATTAATTAATTGGGGGGAAATAAATGTCTGGACATACAAAATAGCAGTGATTGCAGCAGGCCCCTTATATTCAATATGTCAATGGTTACAGTACTTGCCAGGGATGCGGGAGATCAGGTCTGAATCCCTGCTTTGGCACTTGGACTTGAACCCAGCTGTGATTCCCACTCCACTGCTTCAGGTGAATATTCTAACCATTGGATTATAGTCCTTCAGTTTCTCTTTCGTTCTTCAACTCAATGAATACTGAAGTACTTTACCCAAAGTGAAACAGCTGCACCAGGTGAGAGTGAGAGGGACCCACTCCAGAACAGCCAACAACATTATGATTGGGCACTTACCTAGAATGGGGGAGACCTTGGTTCAAATACGTTGTCCAGACTAGGATTCAAACCTGGTTTTCTGATACCCCAGGTGAGTGCTGTAACCACTGGACTATTGAGTACCTAGGGAGAGACCCACTTCTTCCTCTGTTCTGTAAATGGTGTTTAAATCCCCTTGTTCATCCAGCCTGAAAAAATGGGAGTGTTTAATTTCAACATTATCGCAATGAATCACTTCATCATTGCCAATTATTATTCTTTTTCATTCAATTTGACGGACACATTGGTGAAATGTTTCAGTTGACTTCAGTCTTTTTTTTTTTTTTTTTGGCAAAAAAGGGCTTCTACTGAAAAATTTCACCCAGCTCTAGTGAGCGTGCGGAAGACTTTAGTTTAAAGTACTAATTAGGTTCAAATTGATGGCTTCTAAAACAAAATGAGGCAGCTATAGTCAAAATAATGACTATTGTTTTTCAACACTTTAACTTCCCCTTGTGCAACATCTTTCCAGGTTCCTGCTTGTGCAGAATGCTGCTACCTGTACTCTCACATGTGCACATAAATACCATCACCTCAAAATCCGTAAGCAGGGGTCGGCAACCCGCGGTTCCGGAGCCGCATGCAGCTCTTCAGCTGCGGTAAGCTATGTTTTGCGGCTCCAGACTATTTTTCTTTAGTCAGTGGAAAATGGGGCAAAATGGCTCTTTTGATAGTAAAGGTTGCCGACCCCTGGTCTAGAGAACACAAATTGTTCTTATAACAGCACCTAGATACTACACAATAATTAATAAAATCAGAGAGCAGTAAATTCACACAAGCCTTGTCTTCACAAAAATTTACTTTGAAATGGCTATTTCAATAATATAATATTTATCAACTTTTTTATTTTTCTGTTTGCCAATTCGGTGACAAATGGGATTTTATATTTACAGATTTGTATCCTCAATCAAAAATATACAAATGGCACACTGAAAAAATTTCAGTTCAGGAATTGCTTAACCACATGTATTCACTAGTCACATTTCTTATCACTTACTTGCCTCTTTATCTCTTATCTATAGTTCTCTTCTATGACTGGATGAGTATAATTGCTAGAAAATAAAGGTAAAATGTGGGTGCTGCTTGGTCACTGGCAAAGCTCTCACTGACTTCAGTGGAGTGAGGATTTCACTCCAAGCCACATGGATTTTCTCAGGATTTGGGGACAATTTGTAGAGAGTTCAGCTGACACTTAGCACACTTTGCTGTGAAGTGGTGTTTCTGTTTTATTGTTGTTTATTTTATTTTACCCAGCTGAATGCATTACTCCTTGAAATCAAATACAATAAAACAATTAATTCTTTGTTTGTCATCCAGGATAACTTTAAGTATAACCTTGGTGTCACTTACGTTTTTAAGGGTTTTTAAAAATTCTTTTTCAGTTTTTACTTTAATTTGCATTCAATAGATTTTCAAGGTTCTATGGTTTATATGTAAGCCAAAGGTTTGAGGAAGTTTGGATAAACTTTGATTAGTGTGTTGATTGCTTTCAACACTTAAAGTTCTTATTGCCATGGAAATGCAGATAGCATCTGAAACCAACTAATGATTACAAAGTGTCCTTCACACACCTACAACAAACTGAAAACATCAAACTCGTGATACAGGATACAATTCATACTGATGGAAATACTAAATAATTTTTGTGAGGAAAACTGTAAGTGACTGAAAATGGGGGTTAGAATTGAATCATAGAAGTCCCAATCCGTAGCAGTACATGGGATTCTTCTATCTTAAGTGCAGGACTCTGCACTTGTCCTTGTTGAATCTTATCGGATTTTTTTTTGGCCCAATCCTCCAATTTGTCTAGGTCACTCTATATCCTATCCTTGCCCTCCAGCATATCTACCAGTCTCCACAGCTTAGTGTCATCTGCAAACTTGCTTAAGGTGCAATTCGCTCCATTCTCCAGATCATTAATGAAGATGTTGAACAAAATCGCTCCCAGCACCGACCCCATGGGCACTCCACTTGTTACTGGCTGCCAGCTAGACATCAAGCCATTGATCACAACCCATTGAGCCCAATGAGCTAGCCAGCTTTCTATCCAACTTATAGTCAATTCATCCAACCCATACTACTTTAATTTGCTGATAAGAATATTGAAGGGGATTATATCAAAAGCTTTGCTGAAGTCAAAGAATATCATGTCCACCACTTTCCCCACACCCACAGAGCCAGTCATCACATCATGGATCACATGACAAAGGAAAACCGTAGGGAACCACCAACTTAAAAGTGAAAAATATTCAAATATCTTCCTAATACTAATATTTAATTCACTGTAATTGCCATAGAAATCCTGATTACAAGTGGAAGGGGAGGCAGTCTATATTCTCAAATGGCAGAAAATGGTCGTCCATATAAATGGGAGGAAAGGCATCCATAAAATTGTCTGTATACAGAGCTATAGTCCCTTTCCCTAACCTGCTGTACCCTAATACAGTAGAACTGGAGAGTTACAAACACCAGAGTTCTGAACCGACTGGTCAACCACACACCTGATTTGGAACTAAAAGTATGTAATCAGGGAGCAGCAAGGATTAAAAAAAAATGCAAACCCAGTACAGTATTGTGTTAAGAATAAATTACTTTTAAAAAAAGAGAAAGTTTAGGGAAAAACATTTGACAAGGTTAGGAACTGTTTCTGTGCTTGTTTCATTTAAATCAAGATGCTTAAAAGCAGCATTTTTCTTCTGCATAGTAAAGTTTCAAAGCTGTATTAACTCATTGTCCAGTTGCAAACATTTGGAACAACAACCATAACGTTTTGTTCAGAGTTACGAACATTCTCCATTCCTGAGGTTTTGTGACTCTGAGGTTCTACTGTAAGTAGTTACATCCAAGTCATCTTATGCACAGAATTACTTAGCAATTTCCTTGGATGTCACAGTAGCACCTTTTCCTTCTCTCATATTTCCTTTTCCCATACTTCTGTGTACTGGCACAGAATGTTTTTAGGAATCGCATAATGCTCAGTTCCTGAGTAGTAACTTTCCATTTCTCTTAACAGTTAATCTCTGTTCTTCTTTTTTGTTTTCATAGACTATTGTATTAATGTAAAAATGGAGAAAATACCTTCCAGAGAATCCAAAGTACAAGAAAATAATCAAGAACAGTGCCTAAATGAATGATTTCAAGGCCCTCTACTGTCTGTAGGCTCATCTTACTGTCAAGGCCCTATACTGTCCTTTTTGGCCAGATCATCATCTTTTCCTTTCTCTGGTCTTTCATATTTGGTTGTTATTTTCTGATCACTATCAAGACAGTATTATCTTTTTCAGTTTTTAAAAAAGTGTGACTCTTAGTTTTCTATTCCCTTATGATTTTGTATTGACGGTACTTATATCCAAGAGTATAATTGCATTTTGTCGGTGATTCACACTCTCCCTTTAGAGGAATGCATTGGAAAATACTGCATTCAGAGAAACCAGGCCTTTCCTTTATGTCACATCTATCCCCTCAATATCCTTTTTAATGGCACCTTCAGGTCTTATAGCAGGTAGGCTTTATTTACTAGTCAGTCTAAACACAGTGGTAAATACTACACAAGAGTTATATAGTTTAATTGTAACTGTAATTTCACCGGCTGCATGTTTGAAGAAGTATAGAACTCTCTATTATAATCAAAAGAGCAAGCACATTTAGTCTCCCAGGAACCTAGAATAGTATTGTTTTTCCCCCTATTTTGTTTGCATCTGTTGTTGGAAGGGAACTAAAAAAGTGCCAAAAAAGTAGGTGTTTCAGCAGAATACATGCTAGACAAAAGTAAACACAGTGTTGTTTCCCATTGGAAGGAAAGATTATACCCATCATTTTGTGTTGGAAATATTAATTTATCCCTTCCATTCATATAACCCATGCAGTAAACATGGGTGGCAAAAATGGAAGGTATCCCACAGGTGCATGTTGACTCTTAGATGGTATCCCATAGGTATGCAAATAATTTGTATTTATTGATGTACCTCCTTTCATTGGGAAGAATCCTAAAAGACTTTAGATACTGTAAATCAGGTAGACTGTGGCTAGTGCCCTGCAAATGATCAAGCCAATGGAGGATCATGGTGGATTCTGTTACTGACAATATTGGAAATCAAGATTGGATGTTTTTCTAAATGATATGTTATAGGAATTATTTTGGGGAAGTTCTATGGCCTGTGCTATACAGGAGGTCAGACCAGTTGATCACCATGGTCCCTTCTGCCTGAGAATCTATCAGTCTATTGGTAGCAGTAGCTGCTCCATAAGGAAGCAGAATAGGGTGCGGCTCTTCTATCCCCAGCAGTGGAACAGAGGTGGAATGCACTTTCAAAACCTGTTGACATGGAGTGCCTTCAGACATTACTATATAAAAGAACCCTTTTTATGCATGAAGTCTTAGAGCCTTTGAGAAACCCACTAAGAGAACACATAGCTTCAGTACCAACATAAAAATTCAAAATTCAAACATCTCAAGTGAGGCTCACAAATCATGAGATTAGTATAGAAAGATGATCTATTTTAATGATCAATATGGGTTTTGGTTTTTTTTTAATCTTATTTTTGAGCCCTTAGAATTCATGTTTTGAAGTTTTTTCTTTGCAGCCAGGAGGCCTAAAAACTTTTTTTTAGTGAAATCTGAAAATCTCAGCAATCACTGAATCCAGCAGCAGAGGCTTTAAGAAAACCAAATATCACAAAAGACTCATGGCAAAGTAATGAGAGTTAGCAACACCGCTGAGAATGTTTGGCCACTGAAAATAATTTCACCTGTAACAACGTACCTGTTGCAGAATCATCCACAATTCTGCTACCTTAATGTTCCAGGACATTTTATTTATATTTTATTTTATTTTATTTATTTAAAAAATAAAATAAAGAGAAATAGCTCTACTTACAGCTCATACTATTTCCATAGGGTCTCTGTAAAATAAATTGCAATTTGCAAATGGATATATTTTCCAAGGTAATATATGCAAATAAGAGTTACTCTATAATCTCTACCACAGGTAAAAAAAAGAAGGAAAAAAATAAAGGACAAAAAAAAGGGCAGATTGTTTCCTCCTTGCTCCCCCAGAAATCAAACTGTCATCATAGCAACACTTTCTGAGCTTCAACAGAAGGGTGCATGCATGGGATAAGGTAACTGGTTCTGGCACTTGTCAGGGCAAGGGAAAGCAAGAGAGAAAGGGAATATTTGGGGAAGTTGAGGTAGTAAATGGAAAACTACAAAAATGAGATACAAATGAAGGGTATAATAACATATTTTTTTTCCTAGCTACAAGTAGTTTTCTCCTTCCCCTTCCTCCTCAGGCTACAGTCTTTGGAACTGTTTTCTCTTTTTCCTTGGAGCAATGTTGAGTTTCGGGAAGAGAGATAAAGGATAAAAGGATGTCAGGAAAGGGGTTCCAGGTTTGTTGACTCTCGGAAGAGAGCCTGGAGATGAGTGGGAACAGTTAATCTGAGTGGAGAGAAGGAGGGTAATGCAATGGTAAAACGAGCTGCGGTCTTCCATATGTGCATGAGTACATGTATATGTCTTCACCCACCTCTGACCTCGAGACACCTCTGAGGTGTGTTGTGGTGGAGTGGGGCGCAAGGGGCCCAATCCCACCACTCCAAGAGTGTGTCCCATTCGAGAGATAAGAGACCAGACCACTATTTTTTGGTTAACCACTATTTATGTAACTTTTATTGAAGTATATAGAGTTATAAAAAGGAAAAAATTAGTTAAATGAAAGATTCCTATTATTACAATTAAAAAAGCTTCAATTCTTATCAAATCCTACATACATCAACCCCTCATACACATGCCACATTCCCAACTCTACTTCCCTAAAACATTCCTTATTAAATCTTACAGACATCAACCCCTCATACATAAGCCACATTTCCAAAACTTTGCTTCCTTAAAACATTCCAAAAATCCTTCAAGTGCAAACACCAGCACCACCACAATCACAATCCCTCTTCCCGTGCCCAACACAGAGGAAAAACCTCAGTGCCAGTCTCAGTGGGGTAAAGCTCATACCAGACAGAGAAAGAGCACAATCTGGGGGCAAAAAGGATTATTCCAGCTTAACACACATTATTATATATGCGCAGCCCAGGACAGCACGAACACCTTGCTTCTCCCCCTTGCTTCACAGACACCATGGGTCACAGCCCGGTGAGGCTAGCCATGGGCTGTTTGCGGCTAGGAGTTACAAGTGTCAGCTGGGGTGCCTGGTGGGGAATACAAGTGAATTTCAGTTTATTTTTAATCTGTGAGTTAGTTATCTTGGAGCGGTGATAATACATACACACAAAATCCAAAAAACATTCCCCAATTTAAATCCCAAATTTAACCAGGTTATATTTACCACATGTGGATGTTATCTCTGGAGTGATAGATAACAGATCTGCAACTTGTTTTTCTTGAGATAAAAGATTAAGTGTAGATAACAGCCCAATGTTCCATCAGCTCGACCGACTTACAGTTCATCCTGACTATAAGCAGCCATAATCAGAGCCCACCGCAACCAGTTACAATGGTTGAACACCCCCTGCCAACCCCTTCGGATATGCTAAGGTGTGCAGCCTTGCAATCCAGGGCAACCAGGTGAACAAAAAGAATCAGTAAAAGAAAAATCCAAAAGCAGAAAAAAGATCTGCAAAAAAAAACCCCAAAGAACAAGAAAACCAAACTGCAGGCTCCCTTGGTGATCAGACAAGGGGGTTTAACACTCTTCCTTGTGAAGAGTGGGGAGGTGCCCAGGACTGGCCAGGTCCCTGAGCGAAATGACAGGCTACTAACCTATCATCTCTCCAACGTGTCCAAACCAGAACCCTGGCTTTATGGCTGAGACCCCAGAAAATTAGCATATCGCCTGTTGGCATGGAAACTCACTGACCTTGGTCAGTAAAGTTTTCTCATGAGTTCTGCAGCTGGTAGCTATAATTTATCTTATCACCTTCTCCAGGGTTGTTTCAAACCAGTTTGGGACACTGGTCGTGAATTTCTTAGAAAACTGCTATTGTCTGCAGTTTTTGATTCCAGAAGATAACACCACCTAATTATTTATTTATTTATCTAATTTGAGGCTTAACAAGCTGCATTCCATCCCAGGCTGGAGTTTGGCCATAGCAAAAAGCAAATGGAAAAATCTACTTCTAACAAGGTGGAATGTAATAAATGTTCACCAATGCAGGCTGGGATGGAAAAAAGGATAGCATCCAATTGAAACTGAAGGTGGAATTTAGGTAGTCACCTTACAGCTACCACCATTTAAAATTTAAGCAAGACTGGGGGTTACTATCCTGAGTCTTGGGTAAGTATTTAATCTTCTTCACCACTATTTGACCTAACATAAGGTAGGGTTTCTCTCCAAATATGACTGTCAATAAATTGACATAAGCAAACTGATCTTAAAAAAAACAAAACAAATATATTGTTGAACTATCTACAGTCTTTGTGAAAAGGTCTGTAAAGTCTTTAGTCTAATAGTCCAGAAACAAATGTTGTTTCCCTTTACTCAAAGGTGTTCTCACAGGATGCTAGTCAGGGGATCTTAAGCTGCTGTCATTTTGAAAGAAATCTGTGTCCTTTACCAGCTGTTTCTTTGTAAAATTCATTAATTAAGTTAATTATTATTGACCTTTTCCAATATTCATCATGCCATTGCTTTATCATCCTCAATGTTTGCTTTAAAAAAGGTACAGCTAGTCCTGAGGGAGATGTGGGGTAGAGGGAGTCTCAGTTGGGCTTTATTTTTATGCTAATGTTAACAAAATTAAATTGTTTCTGTTGGGCAGCCTCAATTTGCAACATTATTAAAGATACCATATTTTTTTCATGTTGTAAACTGTATTAGAATTTATTTTGCAGTGAGGTGTTGATTGGGACAATACATGGGAGCTCTTCGTGCTGGAATGACTTTGTGGTCATGCTTCAGCCTATTTTCTTGTAGGAAAAAAATGTCTTTATCCAACTGAGTAAAGTAATAACTATTTTTCAAATAGCATCACATGCCCATTTCAGGATTATAAGCAGGGGCTGTATTAGGCGCTTTTAGAGACACTATATAAACCATCTCTTTCTCTCTCTCTCTCAGCAAATTGGACAAAGATAAACAAGATTATGGTTCCTGCTCCTTAGTTTCTGTGTTTGCATGAATACTTTCCTGAAGACCTTGGAGTGATTATGAAATTAATTTCAGATTAGTTAGTAACTAATGGCCCCATGAAATCTTAACTGCTGACCTAACAAGCAACTCAAGAATGATATCCTCATAACACACTTAAAGGAAAAAGAGCTAGTATTCATAACAACAGCAGTCGGTCACTTCTTTATCACCCCAATCACCCTTCCCAAAAAAGGCATGGTGAGAAGAAACTTGTACAATTCTGTATTTCTTTTAAGTCCCTGTTTCTATCAGATAAGCATTATCCTGGTGCCTTTCATCTGGCTGAATAATTGGGTAAATGGCTTGCTCCAAGAAAGATGCTTATGTTGCTCGAACAGGGTTAGATTTTCAAAGTCAGAAGCATACAGAAGTACACTTAAGTATGTACAAAACATAAACATGAAATAGCTGATGTGAATGAGGAAATTAGGTATTTGGTGCATGCACGAGGCCAGTGTGGCTTTTCATTTTGGCATTGCACAGGAGATCTTTGTTTGTCTCCCCTGGCTCTGCCATAGACTAGCTGTGTGATTTTGGAGAATTCAGTTCTATGTTCCTTTACATGTAAAATAGAAATAATCAGGACTCCTTTCGTCTCTTTCCTATTTAAATTGTATCTTTAGAGGAGGGACCGTCACTTAGTGGTGTAGTTTCAGCACAACGGGGCCCTGATCTCAGCAGGGGTTTCTAAGCATCATTGCTTAGCATAACCTATAAAAATAGGTTCAGATATAAGACTTTTTTCTTTCAGAACTGACAATGATGAAATTACAGGCAGTTTGGGCAAGTAGCTACCTTAATCCAGAAGAACTCAGGTTTCAAAGGAGAATGCCTGGATTAAAGATAGTGGAACCTAACTGTTTTTACCCATACTATCCAATCTTTTTTTATTAATTAAGAAAGGAAAGAGTTGGTGTGATGTGGTGAAAATCCAAATTTACTCATCTGAGATTGACAGTATGTAAACATTTGCTAAAACTTTATGTACCTCATAGGCAAGAACCAGTGAATTTTTAACCAGTGTCATGCCTCTTTCTATACCAGACAATTAATGTGCCAGTAAAAACTTTATGCACACTTAATCATTCATAACCAAACATATTAGATTCTCAGCAGCTAAAAGCTTCAGCATTCATAATTAAGTTACATCAGTAGAAAGGGACCAGCTAAATGTGGAAGTGGACAGACTGAAAGCTAATGAATATTTAAATCTTCTTCTGCATTTTGAAATGTGGTGCATATGGGTATTTCTTGTTTTCATCAGAAAAAAATAGCAACAGGTCCTTGATATAATTTTCTTGTGCCAGAAAAGAAAAAATTTGGATTACGAGAGAGCTGCATAGAAAACAATACAAAAATATGTGCTGGAAAAAACAAATTAAACCATGGATACAAATTCTGCAACATTGATGAAAGAAAGCTATATTGGCATATCATGTATAAACATCAGTTACTGCCAATAAACCACAATGGAGGAAAATCACAATGTGGTTTCGTCACACCAAGGCTGTATTAAAGAATACTGCATGTCATTATGTCACCCACTAAACTCTGATTAGACAAGTGCCCACTCTAATTCTATTTTGTTGCAGGAATAGTGAGCAGGTTCAGTCTGTTTTGAGAACAGAACTCCCACCTTTAGGTAACAACACGTAAGATAAATAAGAAAATTTGGACAGTTGTGGATGCCGGAAGCTCAGTGGCTCCAGTTTGGAATAGACACCACAATGTAGTAAAATTGCTCAGACTAAAAGCAAAAAACTCTATGTTTATGGGGAACCAATTTGAGGGTAAACTGAGACTTCATAAATCTAAACATGATCTTATCATTACAGTAACACAGCAAATATTATGCAAACAAAAACAATAGTATTAAACATACAGATTTATTCAGTACCAAAAGGTACACAGGCCATAAATCCTCTGCACTTAAAACATGTATTGATGAGTTGGCATTTATGTCACCACATGGTCATGAGTTGAACATTGCAGCAAGTGCCCAATTCTCTGTAGCGCTGGTACTCTGTACCTTCTGGTGGTAATCTTCTTGCTGTAGTTAGTAAAAGCAGCCCTGTGAGTATCAGCCCTCATGGCAAAGATCTTTACCTCCCTCTGGTATGTCTCCCTCTGGGTCTGGCTCAACTAACTAAATAGTTCGGTGCCTTTTTTTTTTTGGTCATACTTTGGGTGAAATTGGAACCCACCCTTGGAGAGGCCCTTTTAACCATGCTTCAAGGGTTCGTGAACTTTTTTCCTTTGTTCACCTGTTAGTCCCAGACTACCTGGAGTCACTGAAGAGCTGCAAACTTTCTTCTGACAGAAGAAAAAAGAAAAACCTCTATTACTGTTTAAAAAGAACTGCACAGAAGCATGGGTTACATTCTCCTATACGCGATCGTAGTTATCTGACTTGTATCTGATGGTGAATCACGAATGGCTAATGCTGCCAGTCACCGATGAGATGTGGCATCCAGATTTGCAGAGTTAGGAATGTATGTTAGAGGATTATTACCAGTCACAACTTCAAATTTTACTTCATACAAATGGTCATGAATTTTTTCTTATACAGCTCATTTCAGAGCTAGGAATTTAAACTTAGACATGGGATGGTTCTGTTCACTTGCACTCAATCCTCAAATGGCATATGCAATTACTCTGAATCTTCCTTATTTTTGCTTATTATTGCTGTTCCCAATCCTGCCAAGCTGGCATCCGTATGTAATGTATATGGAAGCTTCCAGATGGCAAACCCCAAGACAGGTACAGTTGTTAACAGTTTTCATGGTTTCAAAGGCTTCCTGACAGCTGTCAGTCCATGGATCCATTAGCTCTTGAGCGTTTTTTGTCTATTCCACAATATCGCTTCTTTCTCCACCTCGCCCCATGAGAAGCAATGTCAAAGGCTTAATAACAGTCAAATACTTCTCTACACATTTTTATTGTATCCTCACAGTCCGTGGCCTTAGCCAGTAATTTAACACAGACAATTTGTCAGTCAGGTTGTATGCCTTCCCATGAGATCATGTGTCCCAAATACTTAACAGATATTTGAAGAAACTTGCACTTGGAAACTGACAGCCTGTGTTCTATCTAACAGTGAAGAACCTTCATTCACCTTGCTTCTTGTTCTTCAAGCATTGCTGAAAATATTATGAAGTCATCCAGAAATGCTACAACTTCTGTGAGGCTGAGGTCCTTCCTAACACAGTCCATCATCCATTCAAATGTCACAAGTGCATTGGTCACTCCTTGTGGCATCATACAAAAATGCCAATTTCCCATTGGTATAGTAGATGCTGTTTTAGGTCTATCCTCTTTTTCCATCTCATTTTGGTAGTGCCTGCTACCAAATCAGGAACAGTAAACCACTTGGATCCAGAAAGCAAAGAAAGAGCTTCCTTGTTCCTTGGTAAAGGATAGGCATCCTTTCTGGTGATGCTATTAAGCCATCTGTAATTCACCACCATCCTTACGGTACCAGTCTTCTTTTTGACTCAAACAAATGGAGAGGCAAAAGGAATATTTGACTCCTCTATGACTCCCCATGCTAACAGTTCGTAGAGATGCTATCACAATTCCTCAAAATCAGCTGGTGAAACTAATCTTGTCCTTTCCTGGAAAGGTTTATTGTCAGACAGGTGAATAGCCTAAGTTACTTCCTTGACGTGACCCACATCCAAGTCACATCTGGAAAAAGTTGCTCCAGTTTCTTGGGAAATTTTCTTTTCAAGATGCTGTTTGTAATCAGAATTTTTAGAGGAATCACCACAGTCCAAAGACTGAAAGAGGGGTATTGTCATCTCCTTTTATAGATGGCTTTGGCTTGAGCCAGTCCACAACTTCTCTTTTAGCAATCATGCAATTTCTGAGTAGCCAGGTTCCATGAGAACTTATGTTCTGCAGTAATAGCGATCCTATTACAGGAAGCTGTTGTGAACTGAGATTTTTACTGCTAGCCCTCCTTGAAAACTTCAATTTTCTGTATCTTGCAGTTGAATTTAGAGTCGGTAACATTCCTACACTTCAAATAACTTCCTTGACTTCATCTGGATGTAGTTTCACTTGCTTACCCCCTGCAACTCTTACAATTTTCTTTGTAAGAGCATTTTCTTCAGAGCATTGTGCACAGTGTATGCCTCAGCCCATATAGTACCAACTTGCTGCCTGTTTCTGCAGGAAACGTGAGCTTGCCAGTCTTCCTTAAATTTTCATAGAACACTGATTCCCACAATAACTGTCACTGAAGCTGATGGATTCTGATTAAGGCATATCAATGTGAAGATTGCCTTCCGTTCCACAATATTTTTGGGAAAATCAGACCGAGGCAATGATGTACCCCCAAATAAGGAAAATCTTGTCTAACAGCTTCTATTTCCTGGAGTACTTCTTTCATTGGACACAATTCTCTAGTTATGCTGGTTATTTGGGATCCTGTATCCTATTAAGCATTTGCATGCCACTTCCTCAGTGAACATTGAGATGTGACATGGTTCTCCTGGCAGTTCAGTTAGTGCCTTCTTCCATTTGGTCATCTTGTTGATGGCCTCTCGAAGCTTAGCTCCAATTTTATAATTTCCAGCTGGCTTCTGAGATTTTGGTGTTTCATTTAGTGACAATCATTCCACTCTGGAAACAAACTTCTTTTGTACTTACAGTTCTGACAGACAGCACCCCTATGTTTACCACATTTACACGACTATGACAGTTTGTGCATGCCATTTGCTATTGATAAAATGACTGGCATTCTATGATGGGTGGCCAAACTTACTGACCCCCGAAAAGTCCCATCCATGCTTGGCAGAATCTTCTATCCCGACCAGTCTGCCACAGGGCAGAAGCTCTGAACAACCCACCCCAGTCTGGTAAGTGGAGGATGTTGGGTGGGGCTGAGGGGCCTCTGCTAGCTGCACTTTAACTGTAAAAGAGCCGCATGCAGCTCACGAGCTGCAGTTCAGCCACCCCTGTTTATGAGCTTATATTGCACAGAAGGAAAGAGCTGGGCAGTACAAGATGCACATTTCTGTGCCTGGGGATTTGTTGGTGTCACTCTGAAATATAATCAGAAGTGGCTAGCTGTAGCACTCTTACAATATACTAGAGAGTAATTTACATGGTAGAAGCTGTGTGTGAACAAGGCCAGGAGTAGTTGCTCTCACAGCAAAGCAATGTAAAAGGCACCCCACATTGGAGATTTGAGGGGACACAGCTGTTCAGCAGTCTAGATTGTCCCCTGAGGAATGTCACAATGATGTTGAGTGGCTCAGTGCACATAGCACTAGAAAGAACCTCCTTACCACAGCTGTAAAACAAAAACCGTGGATTCTTTGCAATCAATTCCTTGGCAGATGAGAATGTCTTCTGAAATTTGAGATAGCTATTCTGCTCTGGTGAATTCTGCCTCCTCAGAGTGACAGGTCCTTCCATTAATTTCTCTATTTCTCCTTCAAGTTGAGCCATATGGTTTTCCATCTTCCTTGATTCTTCTGCAGTGGAACTCAAGCTACATTCATCTTCTATGGCATGACATGAACTGCTAGATATAGATTGACTTTTCCTAGCTTTTTAACTCTTTGCTCTTTCATTTTTCTCTTCTTCAAATTGGCAGATTTTGTATAGCAGTTCAGAGTAGGATATCTTGGAAACAGCAATAGTATCCAAATGGGTCCTCTGATGGAACTGTGTAATCAGGGACTCATCCCAACATCCATGAATAAATAAATTGCTTTATTCCCTGTACATTAGGGTTTTCTGGCAGCCATGTTTATTCTGCTTCATTATCTTTCTCTAACAGCTGTTTAATCTTCCCAAATACTCAGAGGGTATTTCCATGGACTTCCAAAAGGTCTCTAGAGATTGTGCATACAATTCATCACTGCAGGAAACACAACAATGCTTATTTTCCAGCTCTGTCAAACACTCTTCTGCAGTGGCAGACTTCCCTGTATTGAAAGCTCAAGGATGGAGGTCACAAACTTTCTACTAACTTCCTTTTTCTTCCCTGGTATTTGGGAACAATCTAGTATCTGTTTGTTGTATTTGCAGTTTTGAAGTACCAGTATTTCTCTGCCCACTGGGTTGTGATGAATGGCTATTCAATTTGTAGGCTATATGATGTCAGGGGGCAATAACCTCTGTAGAGTTTATCACATGTTCTACTATCACTTTATGTACCCCCTCGAAATAATTAATGTGGGAGTAGAATGTGTTTCAATGTGTGGGGAGGAGAATGTATACTTCTTTCTAGAAGCATATTGGTCTGAAAAATATAGAAGCGCAGCATTACATCTCTGGTTAGTATTAATTGCAGTATTCGATGGAATCACTTCTGCTGTTAGAATTGTCATCTTTTGGATACTGGTCGTCAGAAGTACTATGAGAATTTGTTTCAGTCTAATGTGAATCACATTTCACTTACCATTCAATTTAACCTGTTCACATTCTTTTCTTAACATCTTGAGCTGCACACTTCTTACTATGATCACAAATTCAGTACTCTGCAGTGTACTTTTTATCCTCTTTAATCTGGTTACTGCCCCATACTCGCTCATAACAGGGGTCAATTCTGTAACAGAAGGGTGAACCCTACTCCACCTAATTGAGCTGATTAAAGCTTGCTAAGTTTTATGGTCACAACGATACACAACTTAAATTCCTTCTGGACAACCCGAGAAAAATTCAATTAACGATTAATCTTCAAATGCAGGATGGCGCTGCCCTTGTTATGGTGCCAGCATTTTAAAAATTATGTAATGCAATAATCTATGATTACACAAGCACCCACTTTAATTCCATTTTATTGCAGGACTAGTGAGCGGGTTGAGTCTGTCTTGATAGCAGAACTCCTACCTGTGGATAACAACACAAGATAAATATGCAAATTTGAACAGTTGTGGATGCCCATACCATCAGTTGCTCCAGTTTGGAATAAAGACACTACAATGTGGTAAATTTGCTTAGACTAAAAAAAAAAGAAAAAATCTTAAGGTTATAAAGAGACAATTTGAAGTTTTTCTAAGACTCCTCATATATCTAAATGTGATCTTATCATTACAGCAAATGCTATGCAAACCAAAGTAACAGTCTCTGTCATATAGATGTATTCAATTACCAAAAGGTACACAGGCCATAAATCCTATTCATTTATAATATATATTGATGAATAGAGCCCTGCAAATCTGCATATATCCATTTAATATCTGCAGATGTCCATGGATTATTTTTGCAGATCAGGGATCAGATGCAGATACAAGTTTTGAGCCCGCGCAGGGCTCTGCTGATGATTTGGCATTTTTCTTCATCCTATCCTGAATTGAACACGTAGTTCTTTGGATGGGCTGGTATCCTTCTCGTTGTGGTTATTTTTTTGCTGCAATTAGTAAAAGCAGGCCTGTGAGCATCGGCCCTGAGGCTGGAGAGCTTCACCTCCACATTTGTATGGCTGTCTTCTTCTGAGGATGGCTGAACTAACTGAAGAGTTTGGAACTTTTGTTTTTTTAATACATGGAGTGGATTTGGCTCCCACCCTTGGAGATGCCCAGGTGGCTCCCACCCTTGGAGATGCTCTAAGGGTTCATGAACTCTTTTGTTAATCCTAGACTAGCTGGAGTTAGTGGACAGCTGATCTACTCTTCTGGCAAAAAGAAAGTCTGACTAGTTCTATTATTATTATTATATATGGATGTACGCTGGTGGCATGGTCCTGCCGGGGCATTTGACTCTTCCTCAGGCCCAGGCTCCGAGGAAGACCACAGCACCTTTGTCTAGGGGAATAAGCTTAGCAAATTACAATTCTTTAGCACCAGCCCCAGGTAGGGTGGGTTTCTTTTGCAGTCTATAGCCCCCTGGCCCTCTCATAGAGCAGGGCTTGTATCGAGTCTGGTGCCCCTGGCCCTCAGACAGGGCATGGCAGACGAAGGCAATTATAGCCCCCTGCCTTCCAATAGGTGGGGCAAGCAAAGGAGTCGGGTGCCCCTGTCCTTCCAATAGGCAGGGCTAATAAGCAGTCTGGGGCCTCCGGCCTTCAGGCAGGGTGGGGCAAGCAAGCAGTTTACAGCCACCAGCCCGCAAGCCGGGCAGGGCTGGTGAGACAGTTAGTCGCCCTGGCCCTCCAGCAGGCCGGGCCAGAAAAATAACCTGGAGCCCCAGCCTTGCAGGCAGGCAGAGCTACTAAAGCTGGGTATCCTCAGTTGGACCAGTTCCAAGAAAGCCAAGCACCCCGGGGTGGTTAGGGAAGTTGGGTGGGGAACAGAGGCCCACCCGACTCCACTGCGTCCCAGCCCAGGGCCCTATCAGTTGCAAAGCAGTTTGCCACTGGGTCAGCGGGGATCCAGCTAAAGCATGCTGACTGGCTTGGCCACTGCCTCAGCCACTCTCTAGTTGGCTGTCCCTGGGCTACTTCCTCCCACCCAGTTCCCCGTGTACCTGCATCCAGGTGTCTCCCTCTGCATCGCTGGAGTAGACGGTAAGCAGGAGTCCCACCAGTCCCTCACTATACACTATACACTATATTGTACTGCCTAGCATCATTTTAGGCCTGGTCTACACTTACCTTCGGGATTTGGCGTATCTCCCATTGACTTTGCTGCGTCTCCTCTGCGTGCCGTCCACACTGCGCTGCGTTGAAGGGAACAGCATTCCCTTTGATGCAGCGCCATGCAACTTACCGGGGTGGTTTTCCTGCGTTGCTTGCTGGATTGACTGAGCAGGTCTACACAGACCACTCAGTCAATCCAGAGCAATCAATCTGAAGGCGGCGAATTTGCCGCCATCACTGTGGACCCAGCCCCATACTTAGTTTTGGTCCAGTCTGTCTCCTATGTGTGACTTGACAGAGAAGTGCCCACATTTTGAGTTATGCTGTCAATCAAACAGGAAGTCTCTGGAGAATATATATATATTCCCTATGGATGACTTTTTGTTTCTATTTAGAAATTTTTGTGTGCATTTACAAATTAAAGCAGCACATTTTAAACATTGAGCTCTGGGGCTCTGAAATCTTTCTCTTGAATATGCTGTGGGTAGCAAGTAGTATTGAGTGTCAAGCAATTTCATCCTGAAGTGTCTAAAATTATACTCTGGTGAAACACTGATCGGGTGGGCTGAATTATGAATAATTGCTTCCTATGATGCAAGTTCATGAATATGACCTCATAATTTGTCACCTAAAGGTGTTTGCCTTGGTTTGGGGAACTATGACTCAGACAACCAACAGAGTTGAGTTCAATAACAAGTATATTATTAAGCAACTAAACTCTGTAATCAACAGAGTTTATACCTTTTATAAGAATAAGGCTCTCTTTTTGTAGGGGACACATCTCTCTCTAGGTGAGTGTACGCCTTTATACCTTAGGCCCGGATGGTGAATGAGGGTCCTAAGGGGCCAGGATTATTAGTCTTCTGACACCAGGTTATTAATTAAAGGGAATAACCACCCAAAGTTGCGTGGGGTCTTGGAGTAAGCGGCTCCGCTTCCCCAGGCCTAATGTGAGGTATTATTAGAAGGTTTACAAAAATATTCAAGAGTCTGATGTACTGAACCACAAGAGACAGTTTTTATTATAAGGTAACAACCAAAGGTTAAAACTGCGAGATATATGATTAATAAAACAAACAACCAACACTGAAAGCTAGAATCTGGCTTAGGGTTTTTGGAATGAATAGAAGATAAAATAACAGTCATTTGAAAAAACTTAGAAATACATTACCAACACGATTACTGCATCTCCGAAGAGAGGTCCGTATTCTTAACCACTACTACTCTTACTCGATTACTTCACCTCCGAAGAGGGGTCAATTCGTCTGAACCGGAATCAGGTTGCGACCCAACGATTGCCGACTCGATTATTTTTGTTGTACAACTATTGAACTATTGATTATGATTATTACAAAATTAACTGAGTGCACTGAAACTGAGAGAGAGAGAAAGAAGCGAGCAGTAAGGAACACAGAACGAGCTTTCACCAGAGAATGGTAATGTCGTCTGCTTAAAGAGCAGGAAAGAGGGAAAGGCAACTGAGCTTCTGCCCTGAGGCAGTGTCAGTGCCTAAGTCCTCACAACCCCATTGCCGGCCGGTACACCAGATTCTCCGATCTGAGTGGACCGTGGAACAATCTTTGCAGATTGAACACTTTACCTTAACTCGCTCTTTCTTTATATATGTTTTTAGAAGCACCTCAGCATTTTATCTGTCATTTTTTATTTTTAACTGAGTGGCACAACCGCTAATTTGAATGCTGTTGAACTTTATATAACTGCAGTTGAACTTAACTGCTAATTAGAATACGGTTGAATTTTGGAGGTTGGAAATGACTGGCCGCAAACTTTTTCCTATGACTGAATTTCTTCGTATGACTAACCTCAAGCTACTTCCTGTTACGGAGTCAGCTCAATTACAATTTCCAAACTTAATATTAAACACTAGATTATTCTAATTTGCAAAAAGCATGATTACTTGTACACTTATGCCATTACTGCTGAATAACATTTTCCTACATATTGATTAAACTTATTGATTGAGCATAGGGAAGGAGTTACAAAGTGAAGGGATCTGAAGGGCCCATTCACAGTGAGCTGAAACGGAAGGTAGATATTCCAAAATAAATATGTGGATAATGTGCATTTATCACAAGTGATCCAGACAGCTTTTGAACCTAAGCAAGGGTCAGATTTTCAAAAATGCTCAAAACCCAATGTTAAAAATGGAAAATCTTTCGACAAATCTGTTTTTTTTTTCCCCTCCAAAATTACATTGTCCAACTACTCAGAGTTTAATAGGAGAAACCATTAAACTTTTAAGTGACAATAATATTTCAATATCTAATTCAAATAGACTTCAAAAATAATATTAATCTAGGAATCATAATTTTCAGCAAGAGTTTCTCACCAGTTGGACATAAATATGGTTAATAAAATGGCTGAAAATGGCTATTGTGCTTCAAGAACAAAACTTAATAGTTTCAAAATTTTTCATGATGTATTTCATCTTTTGATTAAATGTTTTTTAAAAGGAAACTTTTGGATTTTTTTTTTAATTTAAAAAATGGTGTTGATGGGGAATAAGCCTTCTTCCTCTCACTACTTTACTACTTCTCACTCCCTTCCTTCACCTTTTCTTTTCCAGTGAGAATTTTAAATTTGAACCAAAATGTTTTGTTTTCTCACACCTCGGTTTTGGTTAAAAAACAAACAAAGAAACAAACAAAAAAACTCTCATGTGACAAATTTGCTTTAGTCTCCATAAGAGGAATATTCAGGGTTATAATTAAGGAAGGCTTACTAAAAAAAGACTTAGGTTATGGTCTGACGTATGAGAGTTTGCATCCCTTCTGTAATTCAACATTTAACCAATGTTGCTGAAGAAGAAATATTTTTTGTTTGCTGGTTATTCCATCATTGCCTCCTGCAGTTGTTTTTTGCCTTGTCCTCTGAAGCAGCTGGAACTGGCCTCTGTTGAAGACAGGATACAAAACTAGCTGGATCACTGGTCTGATCCAGTAATGTAATTCCTATATTCCTATTGAAGCTTGAGGTTTGATATTAATATCTTTTTGCAGAGCAATGCTGAGGCTTTCTGATGCAATGCAATCTTCCTTTATCTCTTTCACTCTCCTCTCAGAAATTACCGGAGTTTCAAATCTTCTTTCCTTTTCATAGAGTTTATTGATGATATAGAATACAGCTCATAGAAGTTTAGCTGGAGATAGATATTAATGCCTGTCGTGTGTCCATTGGCTCATCTGCTCATGGACTGGTTTCTATCACTACTTTACCTAACAAAATTACAAATATTAGAATCATGAATTCTTGTTGAATATATATTTTGACCCTCTGGTGGTCTAAGAATTTCTGTGATATTTTACTTTAAAAACTCTTCCTTTTACTCCATGTGCAGACATGGTCAGCAAGAGATGTCTTTTTCTGTTATTGATAGAAGGCTTTTAGCTCAGTGAACTGTGTCACTGCTGCATTATGCCAACTTCATGTCAGTATTGTGAGGGGAAATCAGGTTCTATATTATAAAAGTTCTTAAGGCCTGGTGCCTAACTGTCTGTATAGGATGTTCAGTACTTTAAGATGTACCTTGTATCTTTCTAAGTTTTCTGAGAAAATTGTATAAGCATATCATTCAAATAAGCCCCTATCTTCAGCCAGATTTTCAACAGAGTTCAGGTCACATCTCACCTAAAAGAAATATTTTCACATTATGCAGTACCAGCAGGTCATGTGAAAACACTAGGTGCTGAACATCTTAGAGAATTATGGGAGATGGTGGATGCTGAGCACTCTTGGAAAATCTAGCCACTTCAGTGAAGTACCTACCTGTGACATGAGTTCTTCTGAAAACCCAGCCACTTATTTAGGTCCTCTATGATATAGTCTTTATTGAGTAAAACTTATGAAAGTATTCAAGTCCCACTGACTGTCAGTGTCATTGAGACTTCAGCTCCTAAATCACACAGAGGCTATTGAAGTGTTATCTATTCTTTCTAAATCATGTTTGTTTATGTACTAGATTTTCCACAAATTATAATCAAGAGTATGTCTAATGTCCTGGGCATCTTTGACAATCACTTAGAAATGTATCAGAATACATTGAATCTAGTTTTATGTTCTGAAACAGTTAAATAACTTGCACCAGATTGTATCTGGATTCCTTGTTAAATGACTATCACCTGCATTTTCTCTCTCAGTTGCACAACAACAACAAATGCATGCAATTCTTTAGTTGGTTTATAGGCTCAGAATTCCCCACAGAATATCACAAAACCAAATTACATTCTTGAATATGGGATTTTGCTTTTGGGTTTCTCAGATGACTGTCAAATAAGCATGCCGACAGTTCCCTATTGACTAATGGCAGAATCCTCAGCTGGTGTAAATGAAATGTGCCCTGGATCCTCCTGTTATTTGGAAATCAGTTTATGTGAAGAACTTCTGTCAAAGGCTATGCTCTTTCTCTTTCAGTCTGACCTCTGTCAGGATCTTTGAGCACAGGCTTGTTAGCCTAACACAACTCCTTTGGAGAGAGGTGCTCCATTATAGATTTTCGCCACGGCTGCTGACCCCTGAGAATTAGTATGTTGTGTCTGAGATCAGAACTGAATCTCTTTATTTTTGCGTTTATGTCTTTACACTACATATTGTGTCTTCTTTTTTAAAAAATGGATATAGGAATAAAGTTGTATGAAATTCTACTCTTGAAAGGTTACCAGAATTAATTGTTTCCCTGTGCATGGAATCTTTTAGGTTAGCCCCAAAGAAAATATCATGTGTCCCTCTGTACATGTGCTGATGTATTTCCAGAAATAGAATCAGAAACACGGGGAGTATATGAGATTGCCTCAGTGACAGATTTAATCTGGAAAATTTATGAGCTTCAAGGGAAAAAGGGTTGAGGGTTTACTTTTGCTGTATGCAACTCTCATGTTGGCCTTAGTACTTGTTTTACAATCTCTCAGGTCATGTCCTGTGGTGTTGGAAACAGGATGAATGAAAGCATAACTTTCCCTCCCTGCTTGTGTGAGACAGAAAAAGGGGGAGGAGAGTAAATTGTTTTAACAGTTGTCATTGCTGAAGATTATTTAAAAGCTGTAAATGCTTTCATTTGCCTTCAGGAATTCACATACGGCTTTAGGATTTATTATCATCTTTGTTGGATGGGATTCAAAGTATTCTTTAACAAGGATCTTATCCTTCACCGTACTTGGAAGAATCCTTCTGAAATTGTGGAACATATAGAAAGCAGACAGAATAATGAGGTTCAGATTATGTTTGTTTTTGTTTGTTTGGCACTAAGCAGGGTTGCCAACTCAAATTTAAAAAATGACATTTCATCATCATCAACCACAAAACTATCCTCTGCCCATACATTAAGATTATACTTTTAAAACTATGCACAGCACATGTCACTGTATGATTCAGGAGCAGTTTGCAAGCACGCAACTTCTGTTTTTGCTTAGATCTATCCATTTTGTCTGAATTCACTCTTTAAAGTGAGAGGCAATAAATATAGTTGTTTGTTATAGATTCCATTCTTTGAAGGCATGATAAGACCTTCCTTCTCCTCTAAAGCCCCATCAAAACTGGTGAGGGCAAGGAATTGACAGGTAAGTGCCAAGTGACAAGCTATGTGATCAAATAGAGTAAAAGGTTAATGATAATGGGAAGAGAACTGACTGCACATGGGAATGTTGTAGAACCAAAAATAGCCCCAACTGTGCATCTAGGTATGCAAAATGAAGAAAAGGTTAAAGAATAGATCTTTTATTAACTTCATTTTCCCAGCCATCCCTGTCTGGAACAATACCTTGCCTATTATCTCTCTTCCAATCCCCTCTGCCCTCCCCAACTGCTGCACCTATGGGAATTAAGAATAAAGCACAACTCCATGAATACTGAAAGACGCATTGATCTCAAAGTATACAAGGTATCTCGAAGACATGGCCAAAGGCTTTTTTTTTTCTTTGTATTAGACAAGCTGATTCAGGCTTGGCCTGAATAAAATCCTTTAATTTGAGCAGATTTGATAAAATGTATTCTCTTCCAGAAAGCTAATAATACAGAAACATAATCCTCCAATCAAATTTTTAAAGATCACTTCAGATCATAAATTAAGGGGCTTTCAAAATAGTTACTTACAGATAAAATGTCCTTGATTGTCTCCTGGATAGCAATAATTTATCACATACTCAGTAATTTAATCTCCTAGAGGCTAGTGACCAGGGGCAGCTAACCAGAGTTTTGCAAGGGAGTTCTGAAGGTGAAGGAGGAGTGACTATGTGAACTTTGGTTGCGAGTTTGTTGTGTATAGTGTGCATGTGTGGTGTGATTGCTGCTTGATTGAAGTATATTGTGTGGTCTGTTTGTTTGGGGAACCATGTGCTGATCCTAATGACCTGTTAGGCAAGGTGGAGAGCTTCTTAACCAGGCTTTGATCCCCAACCTCCTTAGCACCATCAACCCTTAACCAGGGGACGGGGTTACTCAAGGAGAAACATGGTTTAAAAAGCCCATTCCTAAATGACCAGAGGAGCTAGTGACCAAGCGACCAGGGGAGTTTTGCAAGGTTAGGGGAGACGTGTGTGGGGTGGGGGTAGATTTACTTCATTAACATTCTGTAAACTGAAGACAATAAGCGACTCCTCCCCCAGATAAACCAGTGGGGTCCCCACACGATTGACAAACTAAAGGAGCATGCAAGGAAGATAAGGCCATTGCAGAGAAACTAAATGAATTCTTTGCATTGGTCTTCACAGCTGAGGATGCAAGGGAGATTCCCAAAACTGAGCTATTCTTTTTGAGTGACAAATCAGAGGAACTGTCCCAGATTGAGATGGCATTAGAGGAAGTTTTGGAACAAATTGATAAGTTAAACAGTAATAAATCACCAGGACCAGATGTTATCCACAAAAGAGTTCTGAAGGAACTCAAATGTGAAATTGCAGAAACTACTAACTGTGGTGCATAACCTATCATTTAAATCAGCCTTTGCCCCAGATGGCTGGATGTGATGCCATTTTTAAAAAAAGCATGAAGCAGTCTTTCTGGCAATTACAGGCCGGTAAGCCTAACTTCAGTACCAGGCAAATTGGTTGAAACTGTAGTAAAGAAGAGAATAATCAGATACACAGATGAATATGATTTGTTGGGGAAGAGTCAACATGGTTTTTGTACAGGGAAATCATGCCTCACCAATCTACTAGAATTATTTGAGAGGGTCAGCAAGCATAGGACAAGGTTGATCCAGTGGATATAGTGTACTTGGATTTTCAGAAAGCATTTGACAAGAAGCCAAGTAAGGACCGCAAAGTAAGCAGTCATGGAATCAAAGGAAAGGTCCTCTCCTGATCAGTAACTGATTAAAAGATAGGGGGAAAAGGGCAGGAATAAATGGTCAGTTTTAAGAATGGAGAGATGTAAATAGTAATGTCCCCCAGGGGTCTGTCCTGTGATCAGTACTGCTCAACATATTCATAAATGATCTAAAAAAAAAAGGGAAACAGTGAGGTGGCAAAATTTGCAGATGATACAAAACTACTCAAGAGCAGACTGTGAAGAGTTACAAAGGTGTTACCCCAAAATTCAGACCCAAAAGACCCTATAGTGGCTCAGGTATACTAATGGACCAATCACAAGTCTTACTTCTATAAGCAGGTAACAGTAGACGGTCTGCCCTGGGGGTTTTACAAGAGTTTACGAGGGTTTTCCTTTAAATCATTGTAAAACTCCTTAGATCTGCCTGCCTCATTTTAGCCTTGGGGGGACACAGATACAGCTTTCTGCTCAAAGGATTGACATTTTCAGAAGATGTCTTTGAAAACAAGATGTCTCTTAATTAAATGCTAATTCTAATACAATTTAAAATTTAAATTGAAAATCAACACAATGTAACAAATGAAATAAATGGCTTAAGACTACAGAAAACTATAACATAAATCATCAAACTGCAATACAGTGCTCATAACACGATATAACCTTTCCACTACACATTACAATGTTATGGCTACTTAACTGAAGCTCTGCATGACAAACATACAAAGTTGCAACATATAACATAAGGTAGAGATAGAGAATCCTTCATACATATGTATAAAAGCTTAATACAATGTTGTATTAGGGTATCAAAATTATTACAGTATAACACACAATTCCCTTATATATATGCATAAAGTAAATAACACATTCAATAATACAGCTACAAACTAACATTCAAGGAGTGTTGATCAGGCATTCATAGAATTGTATAGGATGTCATTCAAATGCAATCATTCAGCTTTATTCACAATCTTGCACATGCATTCCTTATCTGAAGAAAAGTTATACTTCCTTCCTTTCTTAATTGAATCCCTGTATCTCATCTTAACTCCTTCTGTTCTGTCTCTTCTTTCTTGTTCCTGCAATCACTACTGCTGCTGCCACCTTCTGCAGTTTTCTCCTGACCACCCAATCGCCCACTCTCGAGCCTGTCAGCTCTCTGTCTTGGCTATGATTTCTGACCGTTCCTGATTGGTTGCTGTCCTAATGTCAATCATCAGTATCATCTCTTCCCAGTGGGTGATATCATTTTTGATCAATCAGTTGTCGGATATGCCAATTAGTTTCACTTGTTTACTTCAAACTGGACCACCTCCTTTCCACCTAACTGACCCCTCCTTTCAAGTATTAGGAGTGATCTTTATTTCACCCCAGTTTACCTTTCTGCTATTGATCAGTTTCTTAAACCTCCATTTTGTTTCTCTCTTTCTTTCTAACATGACATCATAGAAGCCACCATTTTAGATTTATGGCTAAAACTTATTCTAAACTATCATTATTTACTATTCATCAAAAGCCTTAAACCTAAAACTATATTTTTGTTCTTGCATAAACGTTAAGATACTGTCACCATTTCTGTTATTTTAATTAAAACAGACAAAATCCACAATGTTTTCCCTCTCTCTGCCCGCTTTTCAGCTGGATGGCTAAATGCAGTCTCTGGTGCTGACCTCCTTATATGGACCAAAACAGTTTTAAAATCTATTGTATCAAAGGGATCTTACAAAACTGGGTGACTGGGCAATAAAATGGCAGATAAAATTCAATGTTGATAAATGCAAAGTAATGCATATTGGAAAAACAATCTCAGTTATACAAATAAAATGATGGGGTCAAAATTAGCTGTTACCACTCAAGACAGAGATCTTGAAGTCATTTTAAATAGTTTTCTGAAAACACCCACTCCATGTGCAGTGACAGTCAAAAAAGCTAACAGAATGTTGGGAATCATTAGGAAAGGGATAGATAATAAGACAGAAAATATTGTAATGCCTCTTTATAAATCCATTTTATTCCCTCATCTTGAAAACTGCAAGCAGATCTGATCACCCCATCCCAAAAATTGGAATTGAAAAAGGTACAGAAAAGTGCAACTAAAATGTTTAGGGGTATGGAATATCTTTCATATGGGGAGAGATTAATAAGACTAGGACTTTTCATCTTGGAAAAGAGATGACTAAGTGGGGATATGGTACAGGTCTATAAAGTGACTGGTGTGAAAAAGTAAATAAGGAAGTGTTATATACTCCTTATCATAACACACGAACTATGGGGTCAACAAATGAAATTAAAAGGCAGAGGGTTTAAAATGAACACAAGGAAGTATTTCTTCACACAACGAATAGTCAACCTATGGAACTCCTTACCAGAGGATGTTGTGAAGGCCAACTCTATAACGAGGTTCAAAAAAGAACTAGATAAGTTCAGGAAGGATAGATCCATAATGGCTATTAGCCAGGATAGTCAGGGATTGCTGTTTGCCAGAGGCTGGGAATGGGCGACAGGGGATGGATCACTTGATGAATCTGTTCATTCCCTCTGAAGCACTTGGAATTGGTCACTGTTGGTCACTGCTACCCAAGGGTCTCACTGCCCCACTACCTCTGCTCTTTAGATCTGTAGGCCATCATCCCTCTCCCCCCAGCCCCACAACTATTTTTGTAAAGCAAGTGGATTCACCATCACAAAAGGGATGAAGCTGCTCCCATCATCCCTGTTAGGGCAGGATTGTTTCCAATGTCAGGTTTTCTTGTGCTTTATTCTTGTTTTAAATGTCCCATGTTCTAAGTATGGGATTTCTACTGTTTTCCTTGAGAAGACTGTCCTTCAGCCTCTTTGTCAGGAAGACTTTGCTGACCTACAACCTTACATATTTTTTAAAAATTTTTATTTGTAAAGTGTGTGCACCCCTCAGTAATTTTGGGCCTTTCTTACTTGACTACACAATTACATAATTAAAAAATGATTAAAAAAATACTACTTGAAAAACAGCTCCATCTAAAGAATTTCCTCACACTGACTGAAGAAAAACCTGAGAAAATGGGCCTTTCACTGTGCACTGAAAGTCAATGAGGGCTGCTTAGTTAGAGCAATGGGGGAAGCAGATGCTCAATCCAAGCCCCTTTGCTCCCCACTGAATCACCCTGCTCACAGCTGCCCAAGAGTTCAAATTTACTGAGTTTTAGTGAGAGCACCCCAGAACAGTTCATAGGGAGAGATGTGATCTTAGAAATTAAAATTTAATGCTCTGAATTGCACCAAGCAGATATTGCTAACCAGTGCTGTCAGTGGAGGACAAGTGTGTGAAATGATTCATTAAGCAAGTGACCCATCACCTTCTGCATTAGCTTAAATTTCAAAATGGGCTTCAGTAGTAGTTCCAAACAGAGCACATCATAGCAATCAACTCGGGAAACAACGAAGGGGAGGATAACCATAGAAAGAGTTCACCTTAGTGTTCCATCTCACAGAAGGTAGGCCTCTGTTTTCAAAGTGCCCTGAGAGCCTGTCGGAGCAATGCCAACATACATTTGGTCATTAGAGGAGGGCTGTTCTCGCCTAGACCTGAAAAATTTGTGCAGAGAGTGATAAGAAAACAAGTACCATATGGGATTTCACAGTGCTGAGAGTTTCTCTGGAATGTAAACTCCAAGTTGGCTGATCATAACCCCAACTAGTAGTGGGGTTTTCATTGCACCACAAGAGGGATGTGGCTCACTTCCTGGAAATGACTTCACTGGATTGGAGAATTGGGTGGGACCATCCTGAGGAAACCCAGCATGAGATTATGGGAATAGGCTGCTTGATAACATCATGAAGGAGAGCCTGATGTTGGAGGAGTCCCAAGGCAAGTCCTGTCATGAGGTGGGAGTCATTTGTAGACCAGGTATAGATCCATCAAAAGTTCCAGCAGTGAGGATAATCTTCAGAATAGTGTTCACAGTTTCCTTGCTGTTTTGAGCTGCAGAACTAAGCTGTTACCAGTCTTCTGAACCTTTTGAGATTTGCCCCTCATTAATGCTTACTTAAATAATCTTGATGCTTCATAGCAGATGTCAGACACAGAATCTCAAAACAAACAAAACATTAAAGGGAAAGAACTTACTGAATAGCAAATTGTTATAAATTTAATTCTATATTATACCTCATTTGCTGATGTAGTTCTCTTTGACATAAATTTATCTTGCTGACATCATTATGTAGCACTTCAAACTCTTCAGTGGATGATTGTCAATGTCTGCTTCTTTTTAGAATACCTGTTTTTCTTGTTTGCTTTTGTATACAGATTTAGTGATTCATCTTAGAAACGTGCAAGTATATTTCTGTGGACTTTAAATATTGCATTCCATTAATAGCCATTGACCTGTTTTCCCATGGAATAAGAAAAATGTGTCTAGATATCCTAATCAATCTCTTGTTTCAAAATAGAAATCCTTCAGTTCTGATCCCTGGGCTGAGAAGAGTACAGTAGGGGGCTAATTATGGTAGTATTACTTCTATGAAAAATAGTTGCTGGTTCCTTTTATGGCAAAAGTTCCTATACAATAAATACTACAATTGAAGATGCCACTAACTGAAGAACTAGTTTAGAATCTGAAAGAAAGAAGCAGTTGCTTTTTCTATAAGTAGTTGTAGATTATTTTAATTAAGAGATTTGTGATATATTTGCTGCTTCTACTCAGAATTTCCATAACTAACAAAGACACAAATTGGCTGATATAAGACATTACATAACCCATGTCAGGATGCATGAAGATAACATAATATAGGTTAGAGAACAAAACTTTTTAAAAAGAAATCAATACACATTTGCATTAAGCTTTAATTAAACATAGTGGAGTGAAATTTCAAACCTCTGGCTCAACATTGCCTGTAATATTTACAGGCAAGTCCACTTGTTGCTCCCAAGACCGGTCATTTTAAAATGATAAGTGCACATACAGCGTACAGTAAAGATTCGTCTTTTACAGTTTTTCATTAGTGCAATCAGCTGACTCTTTAGATAGGTAGGAAAGTATAACTTTTGTATATTTGTACAAAATAACAATTGATTTTACTGTTGTGACTCCTCAGAAAGTGAATGCAATGCAAGGTACCTAAATGTAGTGACTGGACCTTCTAAATTTATGAATAGATCACTTGCAACCTTGTTTAATCACCTACTATTCATTGACAAAGAGAGGCCTGGAAGCTGGAGCTATTTTGTTTAATAGTGAACCATTTGTGCAAGAAACATTGGCACTGTTTCTGATTTATGAATTGTATGTGTACATCGTTTGATTTTTACTAATCTATATTTTATTCATAACTGTTGCAACACTTTATGTAAAGATATTTCAGTGCGTGGCCTATTTGTTATATGTATTTATTATTGCTTGATACTCTTGTATCTCCTTTACTAATATGGTATTGTTTCTGTTCCCTGATGGAAGAGTAACAAAAAGAGCCATTTATAAAGGGTGGGAGCATCTTGAGGAAGAGGGAGGAGCTACATTACCAGATTTAAGAAGGTTTTAACACCATTAAAATCTTCTCAGGTCACCTGACTGTGGTCTTATCTTACATACAATCAGTAGAGAAAATGAGGTGGCTATAGGCTAGGATTAGGGAAGTAAATTCATTATCTCATATTGGTTTTACTCATAGTAATGGCATGTCACAGGAACTTTTATGGAACCAGTTGAGAACAGTGCAACCAATGCCTTCTTTGTTTTTGTTATTTATTTATTAAAATGTATTTAATTATCTCTGTATAGGGCCCTGACTATGAGTTTTGCATACTCATTAGTAAAAAAAGACGTGGCCATATAGTCTAGCTGTTTCAGGGCCAGAGTTCTGGCTTGGGGATTGGAAAACACAGTCCCTATGGTGCTGTCAGCAAATGGTTTCTCCCGTTTCTTAATCATCAACATTTCCTATACCTAGCTGTGTGCTCATCAAAATTCTTGGTCTGTGATTTTCTGTCACCAGTCACAATTCATCACTCGTCATAAAAAAATTAAACAGTGGAGTGTGCACAATTCACGTTGGTAAAGGTGTGTTTGGATCCTCAGAACAGCTTCCATGTTAGAATTCTGTTAGCATAAATTGGCACATGGATGGCAAAATAGGATTATATTTCAAATACACCAAAGAGTAATCTTTCCTACAATTTACTTAGCTCTGTTAGAATAATTTATTTTCCTTTCTTTTATCCTTTTTGCATTTGTTTTGCAGAAGACTGGTTTCTTAGGCCTATTTACTCACATTGAAACTCTTTTTAATTGCCAGAGCTGCAAATATATAGATATATCTATCTATGGGCAGAGTGAATATGGAAAAAAGAGACATCTGAAAAACATATAATTTTTTTAAAAAATCCAATACTGTAGGAGAAAAAAAACCCTGAAAAATAATATGGTCTCTCTCAAGTTAAAACTGAGTGCTATTTTACAGAATACTGCCGTCAGACTGAAACACTTCTGGTGTGGGAGAAAAAGCACTCCAGAGTCAGGAAAATTATGGCATGATGGCTAAAGTATGAAGTAAAACATTGCAGTTCTATTCCCAGCTCTGCACTTTCCAAACCTCAGAGAGAGTGGGCACTATTTTGATGCAGAGATGGGCTCAGGAATAGTTGTTCAGACTGGGGATGGACTAATTTAGATTAGGATATAGACCAAACTTTAGATACGGGTGTTACTGAAAAATGTCACTAGCTCTTCTTACATGGATTTTGAGGGTTTCCCCCCCCAACTTTCATCCCAAGTACAGTACCATACATAAATCTAGGGCTTGTCATTGCCCCCATCTCAATGCTATCTAAGAAGCATGACTGGTGTGTCACTCAACATACTATCATCTAGTTTAATAACATTCAAAGGAAACAAGTGAATAGTTTCCTCTGGGTGCTCAGATGTTACTGTGGTGAGCTCACGAAATATTGAATTTCAAAGTAAACTCACTTTCCTTGCAAAACCATGAAACACAAACTGATGCACAGGTTTCTACAGTGAATGCAAGGTATGAGTAACCCCATCAGATTTACTCTTTAAGTGTGCAGCAGACTACTTAAGGAAAGAGAGATTAATTCATTTTTAATGTTAGGAAAATACAGTCATTAAAAAGTAGATAACATAAAATGCCAGAAATGCTTTTAACATTACATGAAGTGCACTCCTTGCCTAAATAGCTTGCTACTTTTGGAGATCTAGATATGCTGAGGTATTAAATATTAAAATAGAGGTTGCTTTATAAAATGCAGCATTTCTTATCAGAAAAACAGTTTGAACAAGCCGTGTTGTTGTATAATGCATGATGTTGCTAATAAGAGAGTCTGGGAGAATCATTCCTTATGCTGTAACTATTTTGAATATGAAAGATGCTTCCTTTGTTCATGTTCCCTTAACAAATATTTAAAAGTGCTGTCAGGCTGCATGTGGTAATGAATCTACAGATACATTTTTGTGTTGCATTCTGTATGTTCTGCTGGATTTTAGGATATTTACTCTTAACTCCATTAGCAAACTACACATAACACATAGTTGCCATAACAAAAATGACACAACCCAAAAGGCTGGAAAGAAACAAAAAGTAAATTGCTTGGAAAAGATCATCATGGCATCTGTAAGTGGGGCTGTGGAACTGTGTTATGATTACAATGGCATGTTTTTCAAATAATTGATTTGATACTATACAGTAGTCACTGGCTGCTCTCCTTCCTCCATAGTGTAAATTACAGTTTGGTCAGAACCAAGTTCTGGGCATTTTCAGGGCATTTTGAATTTGAATTAATTTGGGCTTGGATCCGTATTGCATGGCTAGACTCTATCCCTGTACTGAGATGAGTCATAATCATTACCCTACATCCAAACAGACCTGAGGTTTTGAGGAGGATGTTCAATATTCAGATTTTGATCTGATTTCTGTGACTCAAACCCATCTCTAGTATGAATACAAAGAGAGAATTATATCCAAGCAAAATCATCCTTGCACCTAGCATTAGTTAACCTTCCTCTGTCTACGTGAAGAACTTTTGGATAGACTCATGGCCAATCTTCCACTTTTAATGCAATGAGATTTTGAACATAAATCATTTAAAGTAATTGTGAATAGATACTTTTTATAAATATCTTCAATGATTCCAAGGTCCATGAGGTCCTCATTGTTTGAGCCTTCGTATGGAAATCAATACGCTCAAGCAGCAAAACACTTTGACATACTGTGTCCTTTGCTCCATTTAGACTAACAAGATTATTCTAATCAGATCATACTTTTTTTTCTGTCTTCTGTTGCAAAGTTATCATTCCTTTTTATTTTAATGTAACTATTAACTTCAGTCCTAAGTAACTGCAATTTTGCTTCTGCTGGACAAATTTTTAAGCTTCAATCCATCAATTCAATATAAGTACTATGTACAGTTTCTGCATTTCCTTTTCCATTCACTACTGGATTTTGTGATTCTTGGGTCTAAACAATTTTTTTCTCTTTTCTGACCATCCTGCTGCTATTGTCTGATCTATATGCTGGTTCAAAAGTAAAGTGTTTGTGATATCACAATCACTCTTGTAGTGATAGTGACACATCCTGGCCTATGGCAAAACTAAATGAATAAGAAAGGAGGAAAAAATGATTGAGAGAAAGAGAAAGAACTTCAAATTTATCTGAGTGGCACTAGTTCTTTTAAATAAGTCCCAAGGACACTGGAATTTCTCCATTTAAAGAACTGGGGAACTGTCAACAGTTTAGAACCTAAATACTATTCCTGGCTCTTTTTCTGACTTTAGGGAGGTCACGACTCTGTCTCTTTCCTTCTTTTATCTATCTTGTCTGTGGAAATTGTAAAGTCATTGGGTGGTGACTGTCTTTAACCATGTGTTTCATTCCCCATTGTGCTAGACACTGTACAATCTCATTTGGGGCCTCTAACCGCCACCGTTATACAAATAATAGTAATAGCCATATAAGAGAAGAAAAGACAAGTCTGTGAATAAGGTAAGGTATGCTCCACATGTCCAATCTACCACAACACATCAGGCATTGCAATGGGAGTTCACTTTTCCTGGAACTATTTAGGAGTATTCATAGATCAACAGCTAGAATCTGTGTGGCTCCCTATTCCCTTTAAAATATTAATATTCTGTACTTATTGTACCACCACAGAAAAAACAATAAAGAAGCTGAGTAAAGACCTGCCACATCAGACACACTCTTGCAGTCTTTTATACTCGCTATCCCTTCCTCATTTTGCATGCTTCTATCCCCTCTCTTTTTTTTCCTGCTTTTTTTTTTTCTGCAGCTCATTTTTAGTATGAAATTAATTTAAGAGGTGCTTTAGATGGGAAAAAGATCTCAACGCTGTAAAACAAGTAACATTTTATATTGCAAAGTGCTGTGTGAGTGCTCTCCTAATGACGATGGTGTATATAGGTAAAATACCTGTAACATGTGTATGTAGGCTAATGTTACTATTTACACATCATTCATGTAATTATGTTGTGAGGAATCCCCTGCTCTCTGTCTGCATCGATGATGACCGCATTTATGAAGGCTGGCAACCAGTTTAACAGTCTAAATTTCATATTTAATTTAAACTTAGTCTGATTATTTGGAAGTGCCAGATAAGAAATTGTGTATTCAATTCTCCATTTTTGCTTCTGCCCTTTTTATGCCACTGCAGCGATAAATGGAGCATTAATGGTCCCTGGAGACTTACCCTTGGGAAATAAGGTTCTCTAGATGGCTCAGAGTTGGTGGAATTCTATGTTGCTCTCTTTTGCAGCCACTGGGCACGTTACAGGAAGAGAGGCATCACTGGAGTACATAGTACTCTTTCTACATGTGCCTACTGGGTGGAAGAGCCACTGGGAGCAACTGGCAGCCCAGAGCAAGTTAGAACAACCCTGAGCAAGGCTGAGAATCCAACAAGTTAAAGCCACTTTTGCGCCAAGAACAGGAATAGAAAATTGACCCTTTCTATTTATCTCAGTCTTTTTGATAGTTGGCTGGGCACTTGACTGCTAGGCTTTTCCCAAAGTTCCTCTCTGGTTTTGCTGATAATGTATTTTTCAACTATTTCACCAAGCTCTCATGCTTCCAAGCAAAACAGGAAAGAATTGCTTTGCTAATTAAAGTAGCCCAGCCTGGAGCCCACTATGGAATCTGCCAAGCACGCACAACTGGGTAGGAAGTAGAAACTTTTGTTTTCATACTGTTGCTCTTGACCAGTCTCTTGGAGGAAAGCAATAGAAAGGATAACAATGAATGAATGAGTGGTTTGAAAAGAAGCATGTCGCTTACATTTTATCTGAACATTTCAGAGTTTTTTGAGTAAAAGTAGCAGCATCTTAGCTAAAAAAGAAAAAATCAAAGCATTTCATATTGTATTATTCTTCTGGAAGATAAAGTTCTAAAATGCAATGTTAGCTTATTAATTATTCAGAATGTCTCTGTTTCTTTAATTCCAGGAACTAGGAAGGGAGATGGTGGTGATGGTAGGCAGAAATCCTGAGAACCTTATTAAAAGCCTGATCTGCAGCCATAGTTAAGGGGAAGACTCCAACTGGACTTTATGGGAAATGGATCAAATGTTGAGGAGCTGATCCCAGATAACGCTGCAACCTGCTAAATTCTCTCCATTTCCATTGAAGAGAATATGGCTTTTTTTTTTTTTTCTTCCCCTCCATTCCATCCTTGGAGGAACTCCTGTTGAGTTCAATGAAAAAAGTAAGGACTGAGGAAGACCAGATTTGGCCACCCTTAGATATTGAGTAGTACTTTTATTCCATGAAAAGTCTCATTCACTAGTTCAATGGGCTATTTATTTAAAGATATTAGATTTTTCAGTGTCAGAGTGGCAGAATATGGCAGTGAGTAAAGAGTTCAGGAGTTGGCTCAGGTTTCTGAACAGAAGCTGTACAGTTTAATGCAGATACCAATTTTAACATTGCTTTTAAGAATATGATGCTATCGGTGTGAGATTTTTTAGAAAAGCTTGAAAAGCATTTTTATTTGATTTTACAAATTATTCTAAAGCATTTCAGTTTATTATTTGTACAAGCTGAATACTACTGCTCTTTTCAGAACTTTCATGTGCTTACAGCTACCAGATGACTTGATTCTAGGTGACTTTTTTTGTTTTGTAATGATGAAAGTTCAGAGATAAAGTACAAATGAATAGCTTTGATTGAAAATATTACTGCAGGTACTGTGCATCCTGTTCATGAGAACCACTTCCTTTAAAAAAAAAAAAAAAAAAGGTATGACATTAGGTTCCGCTATCAAAATTATCCATTCATTATATAAAGTTTTTTTGAATACTACTCTTAAGTAATCACCAACAGCAACCTAATGCTAATATGACATAGTGGATGGCAGTATTCAGATTATAGTGGATTACTCTTCTGTCTGTGATACCGGTGTAGTGGTATACAGGCCCTGTAATAGATATGTATCCTGTCCCCTATAATTTGACATGAAATGCTGGTTAGTGGGAATAGCCGTTTGTCTTTTAATCACTATCGGACAATCAATACTGTTGATATTGGTAGATTTATTCCAATGAAAAAAATCTCTCATACTGAGGTTTCAGGTATATACCTATACAAACTCCGTAATGGATATGATGAATTTCCAGTAAGAACTGTTATACATTCTGTACTGAGTCCTGTCTACATTATTCAGTAGCTTGGTAAGTTGATGTCCTATTTTAACACATCAGAAGTCACTTGCTCCCAAGATGACATTGTATGCCTTTGCTGATGAAAATGGTACAGATGTTCTCCATTGCCAGTTTCAGACAGTGAAGGTGTAAAAAATAAACTGTGTCTCTGATCAATCCAAATAAAGTAGGCCCTGGTGGTTCACTGCCTTTCAGCCTGTGGCCATGTACACTTGTGCAAAATGAGTATCAAACTTCACTAAATCAAAATAGTTGCTCTTTATATCCATTTGTACTCACTTCAGAGATTTAAATGACTACACAAGCTGCAAGTATTGGAAAAATAAGGTCCAGTAACGTACAAACACTTTCTGGGATTTCATAACAATATATACCTATAAAGAAAAACTGAAACATCATGTCATGGTTCTCTAATAAATAATCATCTCAGTGTATCTTTAAATATCACAATCTGTGTGGCAAAATGTGGATGAAAAAGGCATGATCGCAAGAAAGTTAGAAAAAACTATTTAAGAGGAGAAGAGAGAAATGACTAAAAAGCTTCTCCTAGTAATCGACTCAAAAGGAGAAAATACTAACCAAAGCACCAGAGGCAGAGGTGTCAGGCAAAAGAGAAGACACTGTGATGAAACTACTATCTAGCCCTTTCAGGAATACAAATCTTTCCATAGCAAGTATGTTTTTCTGGATGTGTTCAGCTTAAAAGAATAAATAAATGAGACATACAAATAATGGAAGAATCTGCATATTCATTATTTATAGGAAATTGAAATTTGTTATGCAGGCATGATAAGAGTCGCATTTTAGAAGCATTGATAAATGAATGTCAAAGCATACATTTTTAGGAGATTATCTGGTTACTTTGGCAACTCTAGTATTAGTCATTTCTGATAAGGGGTACTTCTTTCATTACCACTGTGCCCTTTGTCACTGTGTTCTGTGTTTCCTAGTAACATCAAGTTGCTTTGATAAGAAGTAATTAACATATTTAACTGTAACAGAAATATACATAGATTTGTGCACATTTAGCTGACATTTTCAGAGCAGCATGGCAGAATTTAATGGTAAGCTTTGTTGTCTTTATTTTTCCAAAGTGTAATTTTTTTTCTTTTTCACAAGTAATGTCTTTGTCCACACCTGAGTGAAATGAACGGAATTGTCGAGCCATTCATAAACCCAGTCTAGAGATTTCAGATTGCAGGTTTAAGAAGCAATATTTCCTATTAATACATGATAACTAATGATCACAATCTGCTTTTTTATTTAACCTCTCTGTGTCAGGGACTGAGATGGATAAGAGTAAAAAAATACTCTTGCAGTATATAAAAAGAGCAAACTATTTTGTGTTTTTTACAGGAATACTTGAGCAACAAAGTCTTTGTTCTTGTTATCTATCTAAAATAATCAATCTTCATTGTGCTCTAGAAGGAGAGAATTCTAAATAACCAAATATTGGACCAAATATTTAAGTTCTTATTTTAGTCCTTAACCAGACAAAACTATTTGTGATGTCATTAAGATTTGCCTGAGGATGGCTTGTACAATTTACCCACTTATGCCTAATGCTGGCTCATGTTATTGCCACACACATGTAAGTCATTTCTGCTATGCCATCTGTGAAAAATGTGAATATTATCAATATATTTTAGAATGTAGGGCCCACTGAGATTTCACTGAGGGTTCACTTGGCTGTGCTATTCTTAATGATATTCTTAATGATTTGCCATGGCATTGGTTATGCCTAATACTGTTGCTACAAAGCCAGTGTCTACACAGGCAGCCCTTCTTCAGCATAAGGTCCAAATGCAGGTACAAATTTGCACATTGATTTGATGAAGACATATCTGCCAGGTTTTCAGATATACATTGTTGGCGTTTGACAGAGATTGACCCAGTAATTTTAAGAATAAATACAGATAAATTACACATGCAATAAGAAGAATTAGCAACTTAGATAACTGAGTTGGTGTAAAATATTATAACTCCCTGATACACACAAATATTGAACCTAATACTATATGAGCTCATGTGGAATTGCCCAGGTGAGTAAAGTTACATATTGTGCTGGGTTTTCTTGGGGTTCAATCTGGACTGTGGGATGCTGAGCCCTCTGTCCCTCACCTGGGGATCTCTCTTGCACTGTGGTGCTGTGTCAAACCACAAATCTCTGGCAGGTACTGCACTTACACAAACATCCACAGGCAGGGATACAACCAACTGAGTTACACAAATCCTTTCCCCAGCCATTCATGACCCAACAATAGAGAGAGAGGCACCAGCCAATTCCCCGCAGCTCTCCAGCTTTGCATCCCAGAACTATACCATCATGCACTGGTCAGAAGCCTGAACAGTGTCAGATCATTACCCAGACTGCCCCTCCCTCAATGTGGGGAGGATGCACCAGCCTTTGTAAACTGAGCTGAGATTTTCCAAACACTTCAACCAAAATACACTGTTTTAGGTAAGCAGATTTATTAACTACAGAAAAATAGATTTTAAATGATTATAAGTAGCAGGCATAGAGATCAGAGTTGATTACTTTAGAAACAAAAGTAAATTAACAGTGTAAATTCTACAAACTAAACAGCATTTGAATCAAGCAATATCTCACCCTGAGGGATGGTACAAACAGGTTTCTGTTCCTCAGTACACAGATTGGAACTGCTTTCCAGCCCGGGACCGTTCTTTCTCCATTCAAAATCGGTGTCCTCCAGATGTTTTTTCCAGGTGTTCAGTTGGGGGGAAAGAGGGAAACAGAAGCCAAGTGATGTCATTTCCCCTCTTTTATAGCTTCTTCCAGCTTCCTGAAAATATCTACAGTTGTGATGTGGGAGTCTTCCCCCAGTGGTTAAGCAGCCTCCATTATCTATGTGCTCTCTCTGAGAAGTCTCCATTGTATGCAGTTTCTGAGATAGTGGATTCTTTCTTTGATGAGTGTTGATGGGCCATTAATGCTGTCTGACTACTCCATTGTTATACCTGAAAGGCTGGTTGTGGACATTCCCAACCTCAGAACATGTTTCAATAACACACACATAGCAAAACTTCATAACTTCACATACAGTGGTAGCACATACAATGTAACTGGATATTAATGTTCAGTAGATCAAGACTTTTAAAATGATACCCCACAAGGCATAATTTATACAAAATATATCATAATTATATGACAGTGGTGAATATGGGGGTTCCAGGGTGTTGCTGTGAGGTACAGAGTGCCACACCCAGGTTTTTTAAATGCTTAAATGCAGGCTCAAGCCCATTACTTATAATATGCAATAGTTAAGAGCACAGTCAAGTGGCAGTTAAGAAAGGAATTGCAGAAGTATTTTTGTAACTGCCATAAACAAAAGCAGAGAAGTAGAGAATGGTCAGAACCTCTCCCTTCCATGCAGGTAAATTAAATGCTTTCAGATTCCATTTAATTTATTTATTTCATTTACTACGAAAGAAAACACAGTGTGATGAAGGGACAAAATCTGCTCCATTTTACGCTGGAGTAATCCGCAGCAACTCCAGTACATAGGAAATGCAATTAGTACAGTTTCACAGGTGTGACAGAGAGCAGAATCTAGTCCTAGGTTTTAATCACTGCTTTATTTTTTTTTTTTATATCTTACTTTTTCATTTGTGCAAAGATCTCTGTTCTCAGGCACACATTAGTTTTTGACTCTGTGGAGCTTATAATTATCACTGTGTTCTGTGTTCCATGCGCCTGGTATTCTCAAGGAAGACACTACATTTAACTAATTTTGATAGAGACTGCTTTATTTTTATCATCATGCTGTGCTTGCATTAAACTTTCAGACAGATGCTAACACTGCACCCTCGGATTTGCTGCATGAGACTACAGAGAATATTGAGCTATTTTTGATGATGCATTATAGTCCTGAAAGATAGTAAAGATCAAGTACCTGTGAAAGTTTCTGCTCGGAGTCATAAGGCTAACTTCTGTATTGACTTTGACCGCCCATGCAATCCTATGGAGGTCAAAGGCAATAAGTGAGTTGTGACTGAGTGCAAAACAATACCTTTAGTGTTGTTAAATGGTTAGCAGTGTTTCACTCTTAATAGAATAGTTTTGAGAAATATAATTATGAACTGCCTTAAATTCATATTATTGTAACTTTTATGGTGATTTATTTAGAAAAATCCCTTTGTATTAAAACACAGAAATGAGGTATTTATTATTAGTGAGTCTTGATCAGTTTTATTTCCCATTGATGACAAGATCAGGGCAAATATTGCAAAAATGTCTGTTAATATTTTTATGAAACTTTCAGTTAACTTCCTTGGACAGTAGTTAGGCCCTTGGTGCATGGCTGTCTATGCATAATGAGGTAGGTGAGTTTACTGGCAAATACGATGACTGAAACACTTAATTTTAGGCAATCAGAGTATTTATGGAAAGCAAAGTTTAAATTAATAATTGCAAGCATTTGCATTAAATTCTAGTGGTCACACTCATTCAGTCACAGAACATAAACATATCGTGGCCTATATTTCTAGTCACGATAGCTCAAATTTCAAATTTTGAATCTCTCATACTTGCAGCATATGCAGAAATGAACTATGGACAACATACTCATAAAAGTTTTTGAGTGATTAATTTTGAATAAATAATACCTGTTTGAGGAAACTATGATCTTTTCATGACTGCAAAGAAGGGCAAAATTCATAAATTAAATTATTAATTACAAAATATTTGCCCAGCTGTAGTGTCAACGTGAAGAATCATCTTCTCTTTCACTGTGACTGTTCAGGCCAAATTCAATCCAGAAGTGCATTAACATTTGAGTTTGGCATTCAGAAATAATGGAGACAACATTAAAAAGTTTAATGGAAAGATCTTGACAAGTCAGGTGGATTCCCGCACCCATGTAAAGCTGTTCCCCGCTCCATACAAAAAAATTTGCTTGACAGGAAACTAAAGGGCTAAATTCAGCAGTGAAAGTGATTGGCAAAGTTTAACCTGGTAAGTTGAAGTGGGTCAGGTAACAGCCAAGCAGGAAAATTTTTGGATTTCATGCAAAATAAGTGTATCTTATGCTGGTTTGGTATTATACATGGAGGCCAAATTCATCCTGGCTGTAACAAGTGCAACTCCTGCTAATCTCAGTCGAAGCTGTATCTACTTGTAGCTATATTAAATTTGGGCCAAGTAATGCTGCCGATGATTCAGTCATAAGTTAGCATGTTTTATGATGGCTGTTTTAGCTCAGCTCATTCAGGGATGAGCATAGAGTGTGGCACATTACTGGAGAAAATAACAACAGGAGTGAGGAAAAGTGCTGATGTGTACTTACTAGAAGAGAGAACAGCGACAACACGAGTTGAAACTCTTGCTGCAGTTCTTTAAGAAATTAAGTCTGAAACACTAACTATTCTATGTAGTTGTTGTTATTTACCGTAGGCCCAGTGAGTAAGTTCTCAGACATACTAGGCCTTGAGTTCGTAATAAAATGCATTTAATGCCAAATCCCTGTGACTTCATACTGATGTCAGCAGCAGCTGTTTCCATCCCCCTGCAGGGCAAAAGACTCTTCATCATGACTCTGCCTTTTAAGATGACATCTGTGATTCTTGTAGACAAGTTCTTGCTATTATGGAAGTAAAAGGCCTAAAACTGTGCAAATACCTCTCACTTCTGTACATTTTGTATGAAACTAAATTCATTTTACCTGTGATCCTGTACCTTCTGCCTTCCCTGTCTGTGAATACTGTAGCAAATGAGTTTACTGACAGTAATTTTTGCAGAAACAGAACATCTAAAGGTAATTGTGAAGGTAGAAGGGATATGATTCCTCTAGGGCAGAGGCCTGCAGCTGGTGCACTGACTGACTAGCCTCATCTGCTACCCTTGAGATGAAGAACTGGAACTTAATTAGATGATCCTTATAAAAGAGGGCAGCAAAAAATGGAGAGAGGAGACTCCAATGCCTTCCAGAAAGCTGATGGGCCAGGGACTGTTTTCCCAATGGACTGCTTCTGGAGCTACTGTAGAGAGGAATTGTTCCAGAAATCACATGCTTAGACCATGAAATCCTTTATCACTGAGGCTCTGAGGCCAGGAAATTTTGGATTGCTGAAGCTACTGGTGTGAAGGACAGTCTTTGGTAAGGGACCACTTTATTCTACGTGGTTTTGATTTGTTTTGTTAAGAAGGCTTAAAATAAAACAACTAACTCTGCTGGAAACTGCTTCTCTGGATTCTGTGAGACAACTCAAACAGAATTACTCTAGGATGTAAGATATCTCAGCAAGAGCAAAAACTAGTCTGGTAGGAGGAGGGCACAGTAAGATAGGCCCCATTCCTTTACAGGAATATTATAAAAATAACTGAATTGTGAACTACTTATAAGCATGAGTATGTGCACCAGAATCCTGATTCTGAAAATTATTCATCTGTTCCCAGTCCTACAATTCGATATGTGAATACAGAACCATTGCGATACGATTAATCTAATGGGCTCTGTGCAAGTATGAAGATCCACTTGCACAGATTTAATCACAGGATTGGGAGTTTTATCTGGAAACAGAAACATACCGTGATATTTGCCTCCATCAAAACCAACCAGCATATCTCAGATTTAGAATATTTTATACAGTTAATTGCTTATGACCGAGAATTATTTGCAAAAGAAAGAATCCAGCAAATAATTTTGTATAGCAGGTGAATTCCAAGTCACTTTCAGACAATTTGTGAATAGAACAATAGGTTAAGTTAATCAAATAAATGATATGCAATGACATACTCAGTTCCAGGAAACAATGTGACTTTAAGGGGAATCTTGCTATCAAAATTTCATAATTTAATTTCTGACTGAATTTCTGTTTGGAGCTTTGCCAAAGATACTAATTATGATGGTTAGCCACTTCAGAGTGATAACATCCTCAGGTGTACAGAGAGCTGACCTACTTACTTCACAGGAGGATTCTATGAGTCTCATTTCAATTCCCTTCAGCTCCCTCAAGTGACACTGCACTAAAGTGAAGGTTTGACATAAAATTTTAAAGATTGCCTTTTACTTTATGTTTACCCTTTTTAGCATTAGATGTGTGTTTGCAATAGAATATGAAATTCTGAAATTAATTTTGTTCTTCTGTAACTAACCTCTGTTAATACATTTATCCTAAGCCATCTTTGTTAAGCCTATTATTTTTAATGGCTAAAAAACTTATTTAGTAGCCACAAACATGCTACTAAATGCATGCATGAAGATGGTATTTCTGAGGTGTAGTTGAATGTGGATTAAGTGAACAAAAGGGGGTAGCAATTGATTTAATGTAGCATTATCACCTTGCGATTAGGTATTTCAAAGTGTACAAGGGTCAGCTGAATATCAGGAAACTTGAGCCATGACTACAAACTAGTTTTGAAAGAATAGGGTCTATGCTTGGAAAACAGATATTCAGCTTTTCCCTCCTGTATGCCTGGGAGTTGATGAAGCGGAACAGAATGTTCTGCTGGGATCAAGGGGAGATGACATGGCCATCATCGGTAAGATGAGATGCTGCTGACTCGAGGAGCTCTCTGCAAATAAATCAGACCTTCCGGCAAATGCAGGCATGGGGATTCAGTTAATGGCATGGCACAGCAAGAATACAAAGATCCCATCTGCTCTGTGGGAATGGTCAAACTGTTTGATAGACAGTAAACTCTTTCATTACTAGTGGCATGGATTACCTACATTTAGGAAAGATAACAGCAGACTCGGGTTGCGGCCTAGCAGATGGAAAAAGAGAGTGGGGGAAAAACAGCGTATGTGCAGAGCCTTAGGTTTATTGGTTCTGCTTCCTTTCGCAGTCTGCTCTGGGGTATTCCTCCACATGAGAGTGTTGAATTGCATTTGAGATGGGAGTGTAATGAAAACTGCTAGAAATTAAGGAAACAGGTGGTGACTTAGTAAAAGCAAGTTTACAAAGAGCAACATATGCTGCATTAGGTGTCTTAGTTCTTTTCTTTACCCTATCTTCTGAGGTTATTGAGAGATCTCTTTTCCCTAACAGAATCGCTTTTAAAGGGGGAAAATAACTTTGCCTCTTCAGTCCAAAGCTACAACTTCAGGGAATTCTTGCAACATTCCTATGCTCAAATCCCCTTTGAAAAAACAAAGCGAAAGGGAAACCTTATCTTAAAGGTATAAACATGCCTTCCTCTGCTAATATCTTCTAGCAGGCCCCGAGGATGCCTGAGTTTTTCAGTAGGCTGGAATCCCCCTGTGACATCCTGGACAATCGACATTATTGAATTAAATTTAATATAATAAAGATTAATTTAATTCCTTTGGAGTTCATTGTATTAAAAGTGCTAATATTTTATGCATTGTTATGAGATTTCTTTAGCAGGCAGCCAAAATTAATGCAGTCTCTGGAAGGTATTTGGAATTTCACATGTATTGTTCCAAAAAAAGCTCTTTGAAGTGGATTATCTAGGAAGTACCTGTGGGCGAGAGAATGCAAATCCCTTCCCCACCCTCTTTCCCAACACATAACCTTTCAAAGTTAAGCCCTGGGGAGAGAGACCCCAGGTACTAGTTAGCTGCTTCTGGAAACTCCAGATCAAAGCCCCTGAACCATATAATGAATGGACTAAACAAGTAATGAGTGTGCTAATTTTGAGCTGAGCCCGTGATGGAATTTGGGATCCCAAAGGAAATCCCTTGGGTTTGTTGTTGAAGGACTGCTTCTGCCAGATCCCAGGTTCAAGTTGGGTTGATGTCTGATAACCCTATCAGCACATGTGTAGGTATTTGTGTTGTTTTTAATGTTTTCTTTGTAGTGCTTTTACCTTAAGAATAAAATAAGCTTGCCTATAAAGAGCTGTGTGTAAGAACTTAGAACTGTTGACAATCTGTTATCAGTCTCTGACGAGAAAGCAAGCAGGAGCACTTGGGGAGCCTATTTCTGCTGGGAATAACACAGTGACAGCAGGGAACTGAGAAGCCTGAAAACACTCTGGCTAGAAGGAAGAGAGATGCAGGTTTCTACTCCAGAAAGGCAACAGCTGGGGAACTGGAAGTCTGAGCGTGGATGCCCTTGCTGTATCACTGAGGGAAATACAGGTGCAGTTGCCCTACAAATCCTTTACAGGAAAGTAGGCTCTCTGCTAGCTGTTATACCGCATTCCAGGAGCATGGGAGCCCTGGGTGTTCACAATATCTGAAAATTTGGGCTGCTACTTTTGGTATCTACATTAGGAAATATTAGTGCCTAATTTAAGGAACCCACGTCTGAAAAAATTGGTTTAACCACATTATGCAAATACATAATTGTCATGCAACCTAGTGATGGCTGGTCCAACGTTTTTGGCATAGTTTGTCTCCGAAATATGCTTAACTGTAGGTGGGGATATTGATATTACAGGTGTCCTCCTACTTAAGATTTAAGGATTTCTCTTTCTAACATGTTGGGGGATTTCATTACTATTACTTGTATTATTATGGCCAGTAACCTCCTAGATCAGAGGCTTCAAATGAGATTGTGCCACCATTGCGGTAGGGACTCTACATACACAGAGTAAAACACAGCACACCTAAAGAGCTTAAATCAAAGTAGACAAGGCAGTCAGATGGTGAGAGAATGGAAGTTTTTCTGTTTTACGGATGGGGAACTGAGATGCAGAGAGACGAAGTGATGTGGTCATAAGGGAAGTCTGTGGAAGAGCTGGGAATTGAACAAATAGCGCCTGAATCCCAATCCAGTTCTTTAAGCACAAGACCATCCATTTGTAAATCTTTCCTCTATTCTCTCCTGCGTATTTCAGAAGTGGCTGCATTTTCATATGTACTCCAGCCAACTTTGTTCAGTGTGTGGAATTCCCAAGAGAGAGGAAGTTATACCCAGTTGCTCGGGGAGAAAATACCTTACTGTATGACTGTTTATTTTTGTTAGTAGAGGCTGATTTACTAATTGTTCATAAACAAGTGGCACCTCCTGAGAGTGAAACACCTTCATGCTAATGTCCCACAAGGCTGGAATACAAGGGTTGTTACTGTCATGTGCAGGAACTTGTGTATACTTTATTGCAAATGGAGGAGGATAAATGAAATTATGTTAGGGAGGTGTTAAGACTGACTTTGAGTGTTCAAAGGACAGAGGGGAGGTAAACTACTGAATGAATTTGAAACAGACCCTTTTGAATATAGTGCAGGCTAAAGCTCCTACTGCTCCAATCCATTGCAAGAATCAAGTCTGACTTTGTAATATAATGTTCAGACATACTTTAAAATACAGATTATTATAAATGATTATAACCAATTCACAGCCAAGATAATAAAAGAGCAAAAACATACAACCCACAAAATTGCATATCTGACATGAATAGCAAACCTAGACATGAATATACATAATGTTTCCAAGATGTATAACATGAGAGTTGTGAAGATGTATCTACTTATCAAACATCCTCTTTGGGTATTTGGATTCATAGGTCTGATTTTTGCTCTCAGTTACTTCTGATTTACATCAGTGTAAAACTGGTAGTGAACCAGAATTACACTAGTTTTTGTAATCTACACAATATCAACATTATAGATAGCTAGAAAATGTTTTCCTATTCTGCCCATGCTCAAAAACTTCATATTTTAGTGAAAAACCAAAATAGTTTCTTTTGGAAACAACTTTATGTCTTGTGAGAGTTGTTCATTCTGCCATCCTCCTCCATAGGATGGTCTGCCTGGTCAGACTACACTTCCTGTGGTGTATGTGAGCTCCCCTTTTGGTGAGAGGAGGCAGTTTATCATGGGAATAGCATGGCAGTAACGAATTATGGGAGATAGAATCTGGCTAGGAAGCCTGGCCTATAGAGGATAAGGGAGGCATACACTTAAATGGCTCCTAGGAGGCACTGCAGCCGTATATTGGAATCTAATTACTTTGACTTTCCATAAAAAGCAAACAAACAAACAAAATAATAACACTTTTTGACTTTGAAGAATTCAGTTTTTCAACAAAAAATGAAACTTTCTGTGAAAAACGGGCATGTATCTTATAAAAATCGTGTTTGGTTAAAAAACAGTTTTCCATCATACCACTAGATGGAAAATTTTGGGCCAGCCTTAGTTGTGACCCTATTTCAGTCTTTGCAGATTGCTTTCAGCTGAAAAAGGCAACAAGAAAGAGCTTCTTTCTATTGGAAGGAGTTATGCTAAACAACACTGACTGGGAAGTTATTGCTTTCAAACATACCTTGCAAAATCAAAGGTTGATCTTTATTTTTTACTTAAAAAACCAAACAAAAACGCACATTCACTGAAGCTTATCTTCAGTCACTAATTTTAGGAATAAATAAGTAATTTTGTGATTCTGACTAGAATACTTTAATATTAAACATTGGTTCCAATGGAAATTGGAGAGAATAAATTTGGATTTACCATCTAGTAAATTTTTCAGCCTATCAAGATCGCTAATTGATCCAGTTGATCATGCAATCAGTAAGCATCCTCACTTGCTGATAACTATCAGAGTGGTGTACTTTAACTTTACAGACAAAATCCTACTGAAAGTTAAGGAGTCATCGGAAGCGTTTACGAACAACAAGTCAGAATAATTACAGTTGCATCCACTGGAGCGACCAACTGTCTTCTATTTCCTGGATTTGTCGCTTTAAATTCCCTGGGTTTTTTTGGACAACTTTAACTTTATATTTCACTGGAAAATTACCAAAGCCCTTTCTGAGAAGAAAGGCTAACAAAAAGTAATCAAAATTATAAAAAATACAGAGTGATAATACAGATTAACAGTGTCATGTTGCACTTGACGAACATTAGAAGTACAAACACTAGTATGTTAGAGAGATCACACTGTAGTCCTAAAGGAACCTGAAATCTTTAGTGTGTTCTGTACCAGGGGAAGAACAAATTAAATCCCATTCTTCTGGGGTGATTCAAAGAGAAAAGTAAACACCACACCATAACATATACAGAATAGAAATTATGTTTAGTCATGTTAATGTGCTGTACATTAGTTACAATAAGACACCCTGACATGCTAAGTACTTCACTGGGGCACCTTTGGAAATAATCCACGCTCTGTTCCCACCCATTCATGCACAATGAAGTGCAAGGGATATAGGCCCAATACCTGAAGTTTTCCAGTGCCAGAGCATGCCATCAATTGACGCCGCAATATACTAAAATATTGTACATCTAATGCAAACATTTTATTCTCCTGCTTTCAATGCATGCCATAATACATGATACCAACTTTCAGAATCTGCTCAGTTCAACAAAGTTGTAACACTTGTTCCTGTCACAAAATGAATTAGAAAATGCAACATTCTGAAATAATGAATATCACAGATTATCCTGGTAACTAAATAATTTACAGCCAACTTTTAGCTTCTTAACAGGTGTAGGCACACAATATTACAAACTGGTTTAATATGGATCCATGTTCACCTGTTGTCTTTGGAGATGTTCCTTCCTCTTCAGTTTCTTTCATATATTGATTCTCCATCTTGGCTGAGGTATCTGCTGTTTTTGCATTGAGAAATGATTTATCTTACCTGAATGGCTCGAAAATAGAAGCCTGACTTCAAAAATGAACCTGCATGAGAACTAGGTGAAAAAAGGACTGGGATTTCTTCCAGAGGGTCTCTAAATGAGCAATTGATTCCTTTTTGAAAAATGTCACCATGTACTTATTTGATTGCTATTCTGATTCTCCAATTTCTCTGCAGTGTACACTTCTATGCTATTCCTTGTATGAGCATTTTGTTAGTATATAGAATATGCCTGTAAAGGCCTATGTTTTGTAAGTATATCCTTCTCATTTAGCTGGTTACAGGGGTATAAAACAAAGAATCAAAACCACAGGCCTTCTTTCAGTGTGATTGTCTGAGGCCTTGTACTTTAGCTCAAATGCAGGAGTGGCAGCCATAAACTGGGAAGCTTACAGTCACATACGCACGTTCCAACATAACATATGATACCAGGCTGTTAAAATGGTGATCCAGTCTAAAACTTCCAGATAAAAAAAGATCCTAGAATGTTTAAAGAAAACTTGGTTTGATAGCATTCTGTCTGGCAAAATAATTACTTATCAACAGTTCTGGTTGTAAAATCTACACTCCTTATTGTTTTGTTTTTATGGTATCCAATTCTTTATTTCAATGATTTCTCTCTGGTTCTTTGATTGTTTCTGACTGTTGCATAACTAAGTGTGATCAGTTAAGGTGGTGGGATATGATTCGTTAAAGAATTATGTTACAATATGTTAGGATTGGTTAAAGAATCATCTTGTAATATTGTTAAACAAATGATTGGTTAAGATACATTATAAAAACTGAGGTAAAACAAGAAGTAGGGGGGAAGATTCATTGGTGTAAAGGACTGGGGGTCCTAATGGATGCTTTATTGAAAAGATTCCAATAAACCTGTCATATTGTTTACTGCTGGACTCTGGACTTCTGCTTCTGTCAGCAAACTAAGAACTGAAAGAACTGGGGAGGTCCTAACAGATTTCACAGATGAATAATACAGTTCTTGGTTGAACTTGTGGTTGAGATTCACCACATAGAAATAATCAGGCAGAGATTATGTCCAACACCACCTAAGTATTGGGGAGTGAAGCAGGTGTCTCTCATCTGCAAACAACTGATTTTTATTAGGAGCTTTGTCTATGCCTAACTTTTTGGGTCTGTCCTTCTTTCCTATTAATCCATCATATTTGATATTCTAGTATATTCCCTGTCCAGAACATTCAGTATCAAAATCTTATGATGTATATTTCAAATTAACCACTCAAAGTTTAATTTCCTGGAGTTTGAGATATCTTTCACTTTGTTTTTTACCACAGTCATTGAAACCTGTGTGGTATTTCATGGTTTGTAGATCAAGGTCTCAGTTGGTTGCCTTCTTTGGCTCAACGATATTAGACTCAGCATGTTTCCTTTTAGGTCTACAGGGAGATCAGGAGAAAATAAAGTAGACATGAAACTAAAGAAACTAAATAATCATGCAGTGAAAGAAAAGTAATATCATGGATCAAAAACTGGCTAAGAGACAGGAAACAAAGAGTAGGAAAAAAATAGTCAATCATGGCAAAAAATGAACAACAGGGTTTCACAAGGTTCCATACTAGAAACAGTGTTTAACATATTTATTAATAATGTGAAAAGGGAGTAGGAAGACAGCAGTCAGGTAGCAAAATTTACAGATTACTCAGTTATTTAGGTGAGTCAAGTTCAGAGAATTGTGACGAAGTTCAGAGGGACTTAACAAAACTGAAGTTAAATGTTGGTAAATGCAAAGTAAAGCCATTTGGAGGAAGATAGTGAAACTACTCATGTCTTACATTGTTCTAAATGAACTATCAATTCAGAAAGTGTCCTGGCTGTCCTGTTGGCCTTTTAGATATTTTAGAAAGAGTAGTAATTCAGTTTAATCTCTCATCCTCCTCTTTTCTTCTTTAGTTAGGTTTTTAACTCTTCTGCTCTACAGAACTAAAATATGTTTGTATTCTTCTGACACAGTATAAATAAATGCAATGTTGGTCACTTCATCTCAAAAAAGATATTGCAGATTTAAAAGAGATTCAGAGGAGGGTGACAAAAAGGGTTTGGAAACACTCATATGAAGATGGATTGAAAAAAATTGGAATTAACTTTAGAAAAGAAACAAATGAGAAAGGATGTGATAAAAATATATTAAATAATGAATGGAATAGAGAAAATAGACCAGCTGTTCTTCCTGTTTGCTAGGACAAGAAAAAGGGGACATTGAATGAAACTAAAAAGTGGCCAATTCAAAATTAATAAATGAAAACTATTTTCAGCCATAAGTAATTAGACTGACCAACTCATTGCCAGAGAATGTCATTGAAGCAGAAATGTTAACAAGATTCAAAAGAGAGTGGACATTTTTAATGGATAACAAGACTATTCAGGTTTCTTATATGTAATGTCAACAAATATTGGAAGAGATAATAAATGTCATAAACCACTCTCTATTGGAGATTAAGAAGAGACAATGCAGGGGACAGGTATGCCACATATTCTTAAAGCAAGGTAGTTTATTCTTGTCTCTGAAGCATCTGGTGCTGGACAGGGTCAAAAAGGTTATCAGATTAGATGGATCATTGGTCTGATGCATTATGAAAATATCTGTGTTTCCTGTTTTTCAGGAAGGTCTGATTGAGTACTTTGAGTGTCACTCATAAGACTTGAAAAAACTCTGACTCAGTCCATGTTGGTTTGTTAAACATTTTAGAAGCAGTACTGATTCAGTTCCAGGTGAAAAGTCAAAATTAATTAGAGACACAGACAGAGTTTCAACATTTAGTGACTAGCAAGTGTTCTCATGCATCTCTAATCCTCCTCTCTTCTTAATTCATTAGACTTCTAACTCTTCTGCTCCTCATAAGTAAAATGTGATTGTATTCTTTTGACATAATACATTTTTGCCAACTCTTGCAATTTTATCAAGCAATCTCTCTTTTTAAGGGGGAGGGTGCTTGGGGACCCTTTAAAATAGATTGGCGCCTAGTAGTTTGCTATGGATCAAGTGACTGCCTGATGGGCACCTGGCTCTTATAAAAACTGAAAAAGCTCAGTTGAGGGAAGGAGGGCTATGGAAGGCAGATTGGGAGAAGAGGAGATGGGGATTCCCCCCAGAAGATGGCTTATAGGAGGACTGGAAAGGTCTGCCAGAAACACAGAGGCTCGGGCAAGGAAGCCCCTGAGTCAAGGAAAGGAGCTGATGTAGATGTTAGATTTATGTTGAACTGTATGTTTTGGGATCTTACTGAAGATTGTCAGCAACAGTAATAAATGAAAAGCTGAGGGCATTATCAAGACATGGATGGTGTCAATTGTGTTTGGGCTGTGGATAGAGGCCAGCAACCTACAAGGAGTCATGATACTTGATGCATATCTTATATCCCTGCTCCTGAAGTCATGTGAATATGTGAAAAACTGAGCTTAAGATTCTTATTTTTTTACATGGCAGGTTCTAGTCCCTGTGGTTGCAGAAAAAACAATTGAAAAAGCGTTCTCCAAAGATTCAAAAACTAGTATTTAAATTTTTAAGTGTGCACTTTTCTTTTTTCTGAGTGTTAGGGGGCCTGATTCTTGATGACTGAATCAAAGCTGAATCAGGCTAGACTACCTTTTTACTCATTTGGATTCTTCTTTTCTCATTGGACTCAGTGGGAGCAGGTGTGACAATCAGAGTCCAGACACCCAGTGTCCCAGCAGGTTTGAGGCCTGTGAGTCTGCAACTAGACAAACTAATTTGACATGGCTACAGGATAAAATGTGTGAGCATATCCATCCATTGGTAAATTTTGTTATGGCAGAGATGCTATATGGAATGACCAATATTTAATCGTATCTAATATGAGTGAGCAGAACTTTATCTTCCTGAAAAAGATATCCATTACCTCAGATTGTCCCTTTTTCTTTTTCTGCTCTTCTTACTTTCAACCTCTATACACCATCAAATCAAAATTCCTTCCAAATATACTTATAATAAACACCTGAATAATATTCTTGTTTTAGATAGAAATAAAGTGGTATTACAGAAGAGGTAGTTAATAGTTGGACTGTGGGCTGAATCCGGCCTGCCAGATGCTTTTGAACAGACCCCAAAACCTTTTTATTTCTTTATTATTATAATTATTGTTATTGTGATGTGAAAAAATGTTTCTCTGGAGTCTGGCTCTTGACTGAACCTTGACCAAGAAATTTAGATCTTGACAAAAAATAATTGATAAATCTCCATTAGAGAATATAGAAGATATTTTTTTCAATGGTAAATTTCGATTTCAAACTCAAACCATCTGCTGTGTTAGTCAAAGTTAAGAGAAAATAATCATTGAACCCAGATGCCTATATATTCATAGGTCTGAGACTAGAAGCATTCACAAAGTAAATTTCCCTTTCTCATCCTAACATTTATTTCAGTTTTACTCAGAAATAAGCACAATCTCAGGAACTGAAAGATCGTTAGTTATTGGGTAAAACTTTCAGAAGCACTTAAGTGGTTTAGGAGCCTGAGTCCAATTGACAGGCAATGGCATCTGAGGCTCCTAAATCACTTAAATGCCATCACAATTTTTTCCAGTTTTCTAACAGCAATTAATATTAAAATATTCAGAATTGTCTCTGGTGGTTTTTGTGATGTGAATATAGCCCGTCGAAGACAGAGCTGATCATCAGACTTGTTAAGGACCTTCTTTTCTCTTTGTTAATTGTGTGACTTCTAGCAGCTACCATACTTTCCATGCAGTTAAAAAGAGCATCATTACCACTGGCAGAAGATTACCTCTTCTTCCTTCCCACCACCTGTGTGGTTTTGGAAAAAGAGCAAAACTATACAGAGAATACTGCCAAAGTCTAGCATGTTGACTTTCATGGATGCCATTCTCAGGCACCTTTGGGTATGTCTACACTGTTGCTGGGAGCCATGATCCCTAGCATGGTAGATATTCATGCTTGCTCAGCTCGAACTAGCATGCTAAAAATAGCCATGTGGATGTTGCGGCACAGGCAGCTTCTCTGGTTAGCCAGCTGAGCTCAGTCCCAAGTGGTCAGGTAGGTTTGGACATCAGAAACTAGCCTGTGCCATCTCCAGTGCTGCAGCATCCACACTGCTATTTTAAGTGCTCTAACTTGAGCTGAGCTACCGCAAATCTATCTATCCAGGCTGGGGGTCACAATGCTTAACTTTTAGATGCCTAGAAAATCACAGGAAGAACACTGTGATCCACAAACCCTGGGTAGGTGTCTAGGTTCCCTATTCAATGCAGGGGACGAGAAAGGCACCTAAAAAGACTACCCAACAAGAATCCACAAAAGCCAGCATGCTTGGTGGGGAACAACCTGAGCTAGCTAGTGGGAAATGCTGAAGATGGGTATTATTCTAAGCCTATCTGCTCCCAGGGAGAGAGGTACCTAAGTTCAGACTGCAGGGAGATGCGTATGTCTGCTAGTGATCCACAACTGGGATCTCTTTTCTGTAGTCAGATGGCTTAGACTCATAAGTCATTTCTTGTGAGAATGAATTAGGTGCCTAACTCATTCCACACAAACCAGCTGGAGGAGGAGGAAGAGATGGTACACACATTATAACTTTTAACCCAGTGGTTAGAGCACTCACTGAGATATGGGAGATCTGGGTTCATTTCCCCCTTACCCCCCACCTGAGAGAAGAAAGGTGGGAGACTCCTGTTCAAATCCCATGAGGTGAGTGCTTAACCTCTGAGCTCTGGAATATTCTGATGTGAGGCTCCTTCAGTCTCTCCTGGTGAAGCTGTTCCATTTTGTATAGATGCTTAGTTGTTGGGCCAGAGAGAGAGAGACAGATTTTATAACCTGGTGGTTAGGGCACTCACCTGGGAGGTTGGAGACCCAGGGTACAGTCCCCCTGCTCCAGTGTCTATTTAATTTAGTTTTCTGGTGGGACAGATTCTGGCCAGATTTTGTATGAGATCCAACATAGCAGCTGGCCTCTAGACATGCCTCTTGGATCAGACTGTATGGTTGAGAAAAGCAGAACATATCTTCCTCTGATTTGTGTATTGCACTGGGATTTAGGCGGGAGGTAGGTGTCCAAATGCCTAGAGTGAGGCAGCAGTATGCGTGCCCAGAGGAAGAAATTTTGTCACTTCTAGCAGGCCAGGGAAATTTTATAGCCAAAATTTAGGTGCCGAGTGTGTTTACATGCCTACAATGCTAGGTGGTAGTTGAGGGAGTGCTTTGTGGATTGCAGTGGAGCCTAAAACTGGAATTTAGACACCTAAATCTGGGGTTTAGGTGCCTCAGTATCTTTGTGGATTTGGGCTTTGCTCCCTAGAAACTAGGCTCACATAAAGTGATTCAAATTGGGACTAGGTATACTTCAGATTATATTCTCCCAGATTTATTAGGCTGTGTTTGTACAAGTTGAATTTCTTTTATTAGTAGTAATAGTATTATTAATACTATTTTGGCCATGTTTTTAATTTGTCTAGGTCCATTTGCCTCTCTCTCGCACGCTCTCTTTCTCTCAATTTTTACAACATTTCCCAGTTTAGTATTATCAGATGTTTAATGATCTGGGAGAAAGGATAATGAAGATGTTGACTAGATGGCACTTAACAGTGACTTCTGAAGTGCCCCCATCAGATATTACATTGCAGTTTGGTATACTGCACTTTAGTTATTACCTTTTTCATTATTATTGAATACTGGAGTCCAGGACTGTAGGGAACATAGCTAAGGAAAAAAGCCATAGAGATCCAGGCTGGGGATCAGGTTTCAGTGGCATAGCTCAGAATTGGTTGGGGCTTATTTACTTCCTAGAAACCCAGTGTGGGGCAGTTATAAATTAGAGGAATAAGGTTGCTCTGACTGGAGCACCAGTGAGGCTTCCATATAAAAGGGACAGACTGCCTTTGAATTGTGGGATGTTCTTCTTCTGTTAAGGATTGTGGAGTTTTTTTTTCTCCTGCGGGAGGAACAGATTATAAAAGATTAATTTAAAGTCTGTGTCCTGTTTCTCTCCTGAAGCCAAGAAAATCTATAAGCTTTGTTTCATCGGGTTTTTTTTCTACTGTGTTTTACTTTTTTCTTCTGCCCATTGAAGGGCTCTTAATCACCACTCAAAGGAGAAGATCCAAAGACTATTGTATTTTCAGTCCACAAATATTTTAGCTTCATTTTTTTAAATGGTGTATAGATCCAGGAAATGAGGTTGTGTAAAACTGTTAAAATAGTTCTAAGACAGGGTTTTCTAAAAGCTGATGTCAATAGAACTTTTCACATGCTTAAAGTTAAGCATGTGCTGAAATACTCTGCTGTACTGGAGTCTATCTGAAGAATCTTGCGGGCAAAAAGTCACTTGCTTGAAAATGTTGAGGGTAACCTATATGGATAGGAAAGCAAATTGAGTTTCTGTTTAAACAAATGTTCATATGTTTGCTTTTGCGATACATATCCACATCTAATTATTTTAACGTTTATTTAGGTAGAAAAATACGAAAATGATTAGCAATTAATATGAAAACTAGTTCTGTTTTTGAGCATGATATATATTCTGTACTTTGCCATGTGCTACTTTTACAGTTGCTGAAATTCCTATTAAAAACATTATAAAGCAAAGAAATTTTTTGCATTTTAATGCAGCCTTTTAAAATAAAGTCCTTTTACAGACCCTGCCCTGGCATAGAATTGCTTCAGCTGTGTGCTGTGTATCACTGATCTGAAGTGGGACTATGGAAGTACAAGATTTAGCTAAGGCTATAGTCATTTGTAATTGACTATTCCATTACTGGTTGACTTAAGAGGAAAGTCATGGATGAGCAGGTGAATTGCCAGTCTTAGCAGAAAAGTTATTGCATGCTTGTGATAAAAATCAGGTGGTCTAAGTATATTTATCCTTTTAAGATGTTTACTGAAGATCCAGGAATTAGCTACTTTCTTGATAGCTTTCCTAAAATGAAGCATAGGTCATATTCTGTTGGTCTCTGTAGGTTGGTCTCCATAGGTCAGGTGTCAAATAAAAATAAACTGGGTACTCCGCAAGAAAAAATTCCTTCAATGATCTTTGAAGATTGCTAGAAAAAATGTATGGTAGCACTTGCCATACAGGATAATTAGGGATGCAAAATTATTTCTATTATAAAGCTCTATTTTCACACACACAAATTTTATGAAACATTGTTTTACTTGAAAATTTTCATACTTTTGCTCAGTATCATTTTGAAGTCTGAGCAAAATGCCTTCGGCAATTCTGGGTTTTTTCCAAATCTTCCATAAACTGAAAATAACACTTTTCTGTTATTTTCTATGTGCAACTGAGAGTCAGCTCTCCCTTTATTTTCTGTGGGTCTTTCACAAGGAGAAAAACAAAAACAACCCAAAAAGTAGGAAATGTGGTTAGAAACCTACAGAAATTGTAAATGCATCTATAGTGTCTGAAATTACTTTCTCTCTTTATTTTTAAAGACTAGATTTCAAACTGGTTGTATGCTTCTAACAGAATATTTAAAACTTTAAAAACAAGATATTCAAAAGTGGCATCAGAATTTCTGAGCCATGCAGTTTCCACAGATGTCAATATTTGCATGCATGTAATGGAAGTATTTGGATCAAGTTTTTGTAGTACCATTAACTCACTTTCAGCAAGTATAACATTTAATAGTCTAAGTAGTAGTCTGCAGTACTGCATTCCTGTTCTCAATCTAAACAGCAGCTGATGTGACATTTGGTTGTCAATTTATGACTGTGACATGACTATTGACAGTGAAGAAAAACAGTATCTTGATGGAAAACAATTCCCAGTTCACCTCTATTATAGATACTGTGAGCATGTCATGTGTTGATTGCATTATCTCTCTTAAACCCAATTTTATGTGATCTTCATGTTTGATCCTTTGGGAGAACTGAATTGTCTATGTAATAGACTTGTGGGATTGAAATGACTTTTATGGTAGCTAGCCACATATTCCAAATTGATAAATAGAATCAGAATAGAATCCCTAAAGGCATAGTATCTGCCTCCCCCATGAGAAGTTAGAGTTTAATTATTTAATTAATTTGCATCAAAGTAGATGGATTTATAGAATTGTTAAAAGCCTTGGTTGTATTTAAGCAAAAAGGGGCAATAGAGACTAGCTGAACGAGTTAGTGACCAGCTGCATGGAATTAACATTAAGAAAATACCTTGCTCATGGATTACTCTCACCTAGCAGTACTGATTTACAACTTACCCCTTGCATTTCTGTTTGTATCCATTGGCCCTTCCATGTTGCATCCTGCCTCTGATTTAAAAAAAAACCAGTATCAACCGTTTCTTAATAGTTAAATAACAGAAAAGCAGGGCTAATTTCTTAGGGTTGTCATCATTGTAACTCTCTTATAGTTGGATTACTTAAAAAGGTACTTTCACTAGATTCCACAAAGTAACCAGACATACATACAAAGATAAAATGTATAAAAACATAACATTTTAATATTTAGTATTTTTTTAGAAATACTGAAGAAAATAATTTAGTGACAGGTTCCAGTTCAATTGAGAACTTTTAGGACTTCGTTTAAATGCAATATCAAATATTCCTTGAAGAGAAATATAGCCTTGTAGAAAGTGACCATATCTTTACTTTAATTTTCACTCTTTCTGGTCAGCAATCTTCAAGTCTTGCACTTTCTGTTTTCATTTGATATTAGGGAAATTTATTGTTAATGATGTGCTACTATAATAATTCTTATTAGCACTAGTATAGAAATACAATTCCATTTTGTTCCAACAGTCCTTCAAATGCACCTGAAATAGAAACTTGCTTACATTTGGGGAAAAACATCCTATTACTTGCATATGTTTGAACAGGAGGTATATGTGCATATAGCTTACACAGGTGTTGAGAAAGTGTCCAGATTCTCATTTTAAGAGAAAAGAGGTATTTGATAGATAACTGGATTAAAAAAGCAAATGGCCGGTTGGAGAAGAGGCCCTCCATGAAATATTTAAAGCAAAGAGTATATAGAACAAAAAGAAGTATCTAAAAGCTTGAAGTATATTTAGTGTATTCTAAATGGACCATTGCAGTTAGAATAGATCACTCAAGTAACAAAAGTTCCATTTACATCTATGAGAACTCTTTGCATGTAGCACTGACTGTATACAACAATCTGCACTCTTTTTTTCTTTTTTTAACTGGAATCCTATACGTTGGATTCTGGTAAGGATAGTAAGTGAATGCTTAAGCTTCACTAGAAATCATAATATACCACCAGTTTCCTTTTTTTTTGCCTACGAGTAGTTCATTCATGCTCAGGATTTAGCGTCTTGAGGATGGCCATACACTCCATATGTCTTGCCAGGAATAACTAACCTCTGGAATACCAGTTCTCCTTTCTTTTCTGAATTTCCTTTTGGCTGTTGGTCCAAACTCTGTAAAGAAGCAGCTCCTCAGGAAGGCCTCATCCTCTTTTAGTTAAAAATGTAGTAAGAAATGCTGAATCTACTATTTTACTAATATCTCCACTGTATAATTCTTCATTTTATGGCCTGTGCCAGAGTGCTCCATGAGCTCAGAATTTACTGTTCATGAAGTGGGGTGGCAAGGCCCATCGCATAATCATAAAGAAAACAATGTTACTTTTGCTTTCACTTCAGTAATCAGAACCCAATATGAATGAAAAATGCTCTAGGGTATTATTTGGTCTAAAATGAAAAGTAAATAATGATCTTTTAGCCACCAAGAGAGAACTTCTATTTTTGTTGTTTTACTTCATGTGTAAAGATTAACAGAGATTGAATAAACCACTGGGTCAGGGTATACAATGATGACAATTCTTAGATTTTCTGCATCTAAAACAATCTGTTAAAGATCACTGAGCAGTAATTATGATAAAATGAAAGCTGTAAGGCTTAATTAAGGCAGGTGTGATTTTTTCAAAATTACTTGGTGTTAGCCTAACTTTCTCCCGTTATTGAAGCAAACAGTAAAACTCCCATTGACTTTGGTGGCTGTAGAGTTAGGTCAATGTAAAATGCTTTTGAAAATCCCACTTGTGAGGTACAGTAGTCCTAACTAAACCAAGCATGGCTAAGCAAGAGTTTGCATCTTCTCAGGTGGGTGCCCTAACTGCTGGACAGTAGAGTCATTCCTGCTCTCTCACTGGTCCAAAGAATATTTAATACAAAGTGGAATGACTTCAACAGACATTGAGATAGCCCCAAATCAGAATGTGCTATAGTCCAGTCCAGTGGCTAGGTACTCTCCTGAGAAGTGGCAAATCCTTTTCAAACCCGTTTTCATCAGTCAGAGAGGAGAACTGAAGTGGGATCTCCCACATCCAGGGTGAGCACCCAAACCACTCAGCTAAAGCTTATAAAAGGAGACCACCTCTTTTTCTTCTGCCCCGCCCTGCCCCACCACCCAGCTGTTTTGTGTGCAAATAGATGTGGTGTTAGGGGGAACACTAGGGCTTAGGTAGGGTTGGATTTAGGGGCAGGCGACCCAAATGACTGTCTAGGGTGCTGGGCTTGAGGCGCCAGGCTTGGGGTGCTGTTTTTGTTGTTGTTGACAAAAAGGAAAATAGAATGTTTGAAGTGAAACGTTTCAGGTATTCCGTGTGTGGATTCATTTTTCACTAACCTCCTAGAATGTTCTGGACTTTTTTAGCATCTTGTGGAACCTTCCAGACTTTCTGAGAACTACAATTTCCTCTAACCTCCTAGAATGATATCAGCCATGCCCTCTCACGTATATAATGGGTGGGGAATCACCATTCAGCCAATGAGGTAGAAGAACCAAGTGAAGTGAAGTGAGAGCCAAGCTGCGATATTGTGAAACTTGTTTTATTGTGTAATTATGAAAGTGTATATGTGTATGGGGGAGGGTGCCAAAATGGAGGGCTGGGAACCACTGAACATGCTCCTTGCTTGGGGTGCCATTTGGTCTAGGGCCAGTCTTAGGCTCAGTTATGAGAGAAGCACTGCCTGAGACAGCAGTGCTACTATCTAAAGGCCATGGGGATTTTTACTGTGGAAATTTAGGTGTCTAGTGGGTTAGGCAGCCTCTGAGGCAAGTGTGTTGTGGATTGCATTGGGATCTATCTCCTTGTGGGTCTGGACCCAAGTGCTCAGCCATGCAATTAAAAGATAAGCCTGGAATACAGGGTTGCTGAGAAACACCTCAGGATGATTAAAACAGCAAATTAGACATGAATTTGAAGTGTGACATGCTAACAACAACATCAAAAGCCAGTGTACTGGCTTCCCGTCACAGAGTAGAGAGGTAATAGGCTCTCCTGATATTGCCCTAGTGCTATTGCAGTTGGTATATTACATTAGTTCTGAGCTCCTCGTTGCCAGAAAGATACTGACAAATCAGAGAGAATTCAGCAAAGAGCAACACAAATGGAGCTGGAGAGACTGACTGACTTATAAAGAAAGATTAAAAGCTAAATATTTATCATTTGCCTAAGCACTAACTAATAGGAAGATAAATCTACAAATGTTGAACATAAATGCCAAAGAGGGAAAGGAATAATTTAAGGTGGTGCAAGGTCTATATCAAGGATCAGTGTGATGAAGCTAATTAAGGGAAAATTTAAGCTGAGCATGAAGGAAAATAATTCTGACAGTAAGACTTATTAGGCTGTGAATAGCTCAAAATGGATCAGGTATCACCAGAAGTATTTAAAAGTACTTGGAACAAACTACTAGCAAATGTGGTTCAGAGAACAATCCAACATTAGTAGAGGGTGGAGTTGCTGATTTAGCAGGACTACATAAATTAGTATGGGAGGGATTGGGAACTATCATTCAGTCCTTGGAAGGAAGGGAGGAGAAACGTTTTGTTTGAGTTCCCAAAACTGTTGGAATTCTCTCACCTTTAATATACACAGACATACATGGCAGCATTTTTCAGGGCTAGTCTCAATTTTTCTTTGTAGACTTTGTATGTATGCCCCAAAATCAGCATAGTACTTATTCACATGCTTAACACAGCATGAAGTTAAGCACATACTTAAGTGCCTTGCTGACTAGGACCCTAGACCACATTGTGCTTTTCCTTTCTCTTTCCTCTAAAGAGATGTGATTCACCTTGGGGTTCATCTGCATATGTTACATAGATAATGTAAAGTGGCTTAAGGTTTAGTGTGGTTGTGGTGCTTCAAAGCCTTCAGGAAGTGCAGCTAGAAAATTAAGGTGGTGGTTGTTGGATGTATAAAAGATACAGCTGTAACACTTGAAAAAATTCAAGGGCGCAAGGTAGAACAGAACACACCAGACATATTTAGATCATGCTGAACTTCAGTGATGTGCACAGTGAGTAGGCAGTTTCTTCTGAGGAATATAGTACTTTTTAACCAAAAGCTGTTTGTTTATCCTGTTAAGACTCCAACCCAGTCCCATATTCAATGAAAGCAAATGTCCCTTTCAAGGGATGCCTTGTCTTTAGACCCTGGAAGTTTGAAGTTGAGCTGTGCAAACCTCAGTGTCCCATCAAATACAGCTTCTGAAGTAGGTAGTGAAAGGAGAGGTAGTCTTTCAAAGAATGAGGCCTTTGACATTTTGGGGGTTTAAAGGTGGAGTGCAGAATGCTACTAGACCCAGTGTTGGTCAGGCATTCAGTGTAGAGTGTCAAATATAGATGTGAATGAGCCCACCTTAGGCAATTGTGAGCTGCAGCTTCCAGGTGGTCTTCAAGGCCAGTCCAAGATACAGCACGTCCACAAGCCTTCAAAATTATTTCCTTTATAAGAAAGTTGACTGGATTTGGTATTTCTGTGATACGCCTTGATGGTTTTGCTCATGGCTGCCAAAATGAAACATGCATCTTGACTAGAACAAGTAATTTTTTTTCTCTTTCTTCAAGATTTTCATTTCCCAGTTGCTCAGACTGCTTCTAAACTACATTTAACTAGTACATGATGATGGTCCATTAAAAATCATTTGGAACAGAAGTGAAAAGGTTTGGGCAATATAATGCGTGAATGAGACCCTGCAAGGACTCGAAACCCCATCCTACACTCCACCACCGAGCTGGAGTTTGCTACCAATTTACTGTGCATACATTTATTTAAAGCATGCTACAGTATTAACATGCAAGTAGATGTTGTCCAAGATGTCACCAAAGTGCAGAAGAGCATAATATTATAATTGAATTGAAAAAGCAACTAACATCTCCCTGGAGAACTTTGCATACCCTTCTCTTTAGAAACATTTTGGCTTAAGTATCATATATTTATGCTTACGTACTGAGGACATTGCCATGAACGTTTCTAAGAATTAATCTTCCTCCTTCTTATTTTCCAACCAAAGTTATAATCCTCTGTTTGTGACATTGTAATTATTTCCATAGCAATCTCTTTTGATGTCACCAACCCAGGATTAAGAGTTCAGGTGGAGAATAAGCGGAAGGAACAAATTAATTCTTGGAAACAAAGATTCTGCTTTTACGTAAATAACATTGGAAATGAATAGGAAAATACAGTATTAAAGTCACATTGAAAACATTCTACACCAAATGCTCATTAGCAGCAACATATCAGTGCCCTTTTGCTATGTTGCCCCTAAGCGGCTGTTGCTGTTAGGGAGAGTGTTGTCTGACCAAAGGCAGCCTGCTTTTTTGGATATGTAAAACTGCTACTGTACTTGCTAACAATCTGTAGTGGTAACAATCTGACGTGTGTTTATTCTTATTAACGCTAAAGTATTTCATCAATATATGCACTGTACATTTTAAACATTTGCGTTCTTCTGCATTTGTATGCTGCTGCAGCACTCGCAGGCTGTATCTTTTCACTGCCCTCCCGACACTGACCCTTCAGTACTGTGGCCTGAGGAGAGGTGCCACCTTTCCTCCTCAAAGGCAGTGCACCCCATTGATGCCCAGCACCCTTGCCTTGCAGAGACAGGGGAAAAGCCCTGGTCTCTGCCCCCCAGGGGAGTTGGTGTGTGTGGGTGGGTGGCTGAGATTCCTCGGCGTTGTCGGTCACTGGTGGCAAGCATGGCATGTTCCACTGTGCCTTCTCAGCTCACAGGACCCCATTCTCCTGCAGTCGTACTGGGCAGAGAAAGGAGACAGAACCTGTTACATGAATAAGAGCAGAGGTTCAGCCCCAGAGACCTTCAGCACCTTCCCTCCTTGCTTCATGAAGGGCTGTCCTGGTGCCCCTCCCCCCTCACCCCTGCCCCCAGGCAGTGGGATGTGGCCACCCTATCCAAGCTGGTGCAGGGCTGCGGGGCTGTAGCAGGAGAGGTGGGTGCCGCGTGGTGGGTAAGTGCGCGGATCGGGAGGTAGTGGAGCCAACCCTGCATTTGCATCACCCCCAAGCCTCACACCCCCTCTGCAAGTACAGACCCCTCCTCCCTGGGGCAGCTGGGGGGTGGCTCCAGGACTCTTCTGTCCTGAGTGGGGGGGCACAAGGCCTGGGGGTGACACAAATGTAGGCTTGGCTCTCAGGTGCCAGAGACCCTCAGTACACCACTGGTGGGGTTTCCTGTTGCCCCCTGTTGCTAAATAGCAAACCCCCACCCCACCCCACTGCCTGCTAGCCAGATGCTGAGGAATGGAGGAGAAAACCTTTCAGCTGTTCCCCTGTCCCCAAATTCCCTCCACAAAATTCCTCTCTTCCAGACTGCCCTCTGCACACGCTCTCCATGCAAGCTTCATTGGGCAGGACAAGTGGATGGGTGTGTGCTCTGGAGCTGCGCTGAAGGCCAGGGTCAGGAGGAGAGTTGAAAGATGCAGTTTTTTGGGGGGGAGGCAATGCCCCTGAACGCGACATCACAACATTGCAAACGTTGTTCTTAGGCAATGGCTATGCTGCTGTAAGAGAGTGGACAATTTATGGTAGGGAAAGTGTTCCCAGAGGAAATGTTGCTCATAAGTCATGGTTGCTCTTACAAGGTATTGTTACAAATGACCATCTACTGTATTTAGAAACAAAGTTTTCCATGAGGTATCAGCTACTTTTTTGCTCAGCAGTAATGGGTTGGTTTTCTTTCTTTTTTTGGGGGGGTTTTTTTTTTTTTTTGGTGTGCATTTCTATGTAAATATTTGTAGTAATAATGAGGGAAAAGAGATGAGGAATACATGTTTATATCTATCTATCAATCCACAGACTGGTTACACAGTAAGCGGTGTTGTTTCCAATTCATTTCTGAAGGGTCAGAAAAGAGTTCCTGAATTACAACTGCTGTTGATATGCATTACCACTGCTCCTATAGCTGCAAATTATTCAATCCAAGATTTTTTATGCTCTTAATCTCTTTAGCCAATTTGCCACTAGATGTTTATATAGAAAACAGTGCCTAGATTTTTGTTTGTTTTAGTTGTAGATTTTTTTGTTTGTTTGTTTGTTTCATTGTAAAATAAGACTAGCTCACTTTGGAAAAGTGTGTAAATAGATAAAAAAATAAGATTTCAGAAATAACATCCCATTAAGAATAGCTACATTGGGCAAAGTCTATAACCTATCCCTTTTCTCATGATATGTAAATAACATAGATTTGTCAAACTTCTATATGATGAGATGACAATTAAACATTCAGTCACAGAGGTTTACACTAAAGCATTTTGACAGCTTTCAGGAACATTGTAAACCAGGGATAAATATTGCTAAACCATTAACCATAAAAAACAGATGACAGAGATGAAAGAGCAAAAGAAAAGAAACAAAGATTAAGATATGAGATTAATATAATATAAAGATCAGGTTTTTCAGAGCATTACTGATGTAGTCCATAGAAAGTGTACATGCTAATTAGGTAGCATAAATTCCAGACTTTTAAATGAATGGAGTGTGGTTGGATTTAATGGTAACCTATGCAAATGTTCTGAATTTTTCTTTGGGTAAATGGTTATATTTAGGATATATAAACTTCATGGCTTTATTTGATCAGATGTGAGAGAATCAGAGCTGATTGAGGCAATCTCCTTCAACCTTTTGTATTTATTCAACAGGGTGATCAACTGCAATTATTGTAGTTTGACCAGTGCACAGAAGGAATGAAATTCTCAGTGTATTTTATCCCCCTGACTCTTTAACAATGTTAAATCTCAATCTCAATTTTTTTTGACTGTTCACAGTGTGTTTGTCTTTGCACATAGCAACACGGAGATCTGTTCCCTGCCCAAAGCATATAAACAAGCCCAGAAAAATACGCTTTAAGATAAGCGATCTAACTTCGGCTTCTTTGCTCTTTATGAAAATCTGAAACTTCAGCTGCCATTACCTTTGCTCCATTATACATCTATTACTACTTACTATTTATAGCATTTTAAAATCTACTTGGAACTATGCACCTGCTCCAAAGAGTTTACAATCTAAAATGACAAAACCAAACTCTGCAAACAATGTGGTCAGATTGGTGATTAGGCTAGGCACGTGCATTTTCAGTTGTATGCTTTATCCGTAAATATAAACTATCCCAACTATCCTTCTGCTAAACCGTTAGTAGTTTGACACAACTTTTTGTGTACATGAGGAAATTAAATAATATATTTTATTTTATTTTTTCTCAAAAGCATTAAAATTCCAACTAAACTACCAATATCTTTCTAACAATCCCTGTCCATCCTCACTCATACCAGCTTCTCACATTGTGTCCTTTCTAATAAAAACCTTCCTACGCCCTCTATATGAATTCTCCTTCTGGCCCAGAGATTTTGTTTTTGTTTTTGTTAGAGCTGACATTAAAAATGGTTCTGAAGGTATTGAGCCTCTTTCTCCAGCATGATTGCTGGCTACATTAGCAGCTGCAGGCTGTCTCTCCACCTGTATAAATTAATTAATTTACTGTGATTTCAGGATAACTAAGGTATGTCTACACTGAAGGTGTCATTTACAGTTTGCAGACGCATACTACCCTAACTCTGATTGAGTTAGCGCACTAAAAAAAGAACCATAGCTGCTGTGGTTCGAGTGGCAGCATTAGCAAGACACCGCAGTTCCATCCTGTTTGAAACCCTTGGGATATACTTGGGCATTTTCCACCCTCCCCTAAGCACTAACAAAGCTAAATTTGAAAATGTGAATTTCTGGAAATGCCTTGTGAGAACTGTATTTTGGGTTTCTCATGCCCCCGTTTTCCTCTATGGGCTGGACTCCGTACTGCACTACATCTCCCATGATTCCTCATGGACTTCCCTCTTGCTCTGCTGCCACAGTGCATCGCAGACTATCTAGTCCTGCTGACGATCCCAAAGAGAGAAGTGGGGGCATGAGGCCTGACAGCAGCCTGCACTGAATGGATTTCTGAATTGAAATTTTGTAGTTTTGCCTGAAAAGGAAAAACTTAATGGTTGGGGGTGGGAGTTATCTTTTATAGATAAAAAGTTTGAAGGTGTTTTGTGGAAAGCAGAAGCAGATGCTTTTTCTCCCTAAACCTTTTTGTTGTCAGAAACCTAATTTTATAAGGAGAAACAGTTTTGATAGCGTTTTGGACCTGCCACACTGTTTATATAGGTTATTGCTGTCATTTTCTTCTACCCTCAGACATAATCACTGTTTCTATTGAGGAGGGATGGCTTGATGGGAGGAAGGGCCTGCGTAGTCATAAATTATGCAATACGTCCTGGGATCCTTTAAAAAAAAAACCACACAATGGCAGAATTCAGGACAGTGGGAGGCACCAAGAGGCAGCAGAGGAGAGCAGGAGGAGGTAGGAGAAGAAGAGAGATAGGAGGAAGATAGAGAGTTTGGGGGAGGACCAGGAAAAGTTGGTAACTCTCCACAGAACCAGTCCTATCCCCTCCTACCTCCTGGCTGTAGCATTCACACCTCCCACTGGGCTGACCTGCTGCTTAGTGCCTCTTGCCTGGATTCAGCGCTGACACCTATCAGCTCAGAAGACCCTCTGTAGCCAGGGAGGGAAAGGAGTTGCCTACCCCAACACCAGCAAAAGTACTGGAACAGTATTTGGGCTCCTTTTTAAAAAAAAAGTGTTGAAATGATGCTCTGGAGCATTCCGGCATGACTCGAGTACGAAATAAAACACAGAATGTTTTTGATTGCACCATATGCAGAGCTGGCAGTGTTACTTATAGCTAAGGTTGCCTAACACTTTCCATTATAATATTATGATTTCAATTTTGCTCATAACTTTACCAAACTTTGGCTGTTCAGGGTGGCATTTTCCATGCATCATGTCTGTCTCAGGCTAGCATGGCAATGTTCAGCAATTTGAGAACAAGGTTAGGGGAGAATATATTGATTTCTCCATGTTATAAAATTCTTACAAGTCTTAGTGGAGAAGCTGTATTACCTTCATGCTTTGCAGCTGGGACTTGAAATTTTGTAGAGTGGCCCTGAGAATACAAGTGCCTTTTGCTGTCCTCGGGAAAATCCATCCAAATCTAGCTGAGCTACAAGCCTCTGAAAATCACCATTTTCACATTCTTAGAAGCTGGGAGCAAAATTCTCCAAATAGCATGGAGCATCCAAGGAGCATGCTCCATTGCTACTGAGGTCACTGAGCATTTCCAACACAGAGTTTAGCAGGACAGTTATTTCCAACTGCAAGAGCAACTGTGGTACTGGAACTGACAGGGGTGGGAAGCTGTCTCTTCTGTGCTCTGTACTCATCTTGCTGGCACTCAGACATTGTGGAGAAGAAGGGAAAAATGGTGTGATTGAAAGGCAGAGAAGTGAGGTGAGTGAAAAGATAAAGACAAATTCCTGAGAGAGAAAAGGAAACTATTAGAAGCTGCAGAGGTGCAGAAACAGAGGGGGGATCAGGACAGGCTGTGGACCTGTACAGGAGCAGAAAATAATAGAAACAAGGAGAACAGGCTCATGAAAAACAGGTCAGAAGGGTCTATGACCACTAGAGCATGCTCCCCTCCACAACTTGGTACAGAACCTGGGATACTTGAGTCCTAAAAATCCTCTGCTGTCAGCAGATATCCATGAAACATACTGCCAAATGAGTATTTTAGTCCTCTTTAGTGGCTTAGAGGATACGTCTGTTACTGCTTCCCCAAAACTCCAGTGCTGCTGGTGTTCAGTGCAGGAGTGTGACAGGGCATACAAAACTCACACTGGAAAGGAAGGGTTTAAAGAGCTATTTTGGGCCCAGGCAGCCCTACTCCACCACACCAGCAAAGCGTACATGGGCTGGAGGAAGATGGAGCTTAAAAGGGAAACAAACCAGCTCAGTAGCAGGCAGCCAGTGGAGAGGAACAGATCTATGCTCCTCAGAGGGTGCACAATGGGAGGTCCAACTGCCTGGGGCTGCTGACTGTTGAGAATCTACCTTATCTGCTGAGAGAAAAGGGCTTTGAACTCTTGCAAGGTCTGGGATTTATCCTTTGATTTATTTTGTTTATATGTCTTTGCTTTGCTCTTTGTGTGAGGAGCCTGGTAAGAAGAAATCCAGGGGAGCAGCACCTTTGAGGACGCAGAAGTTTTCTGCCGATCACAGAGCCCCAGACTAGAATCCAGTGGAGAGGGTGGGCCCAGGTTCCCCTGCTACCTCTCTTTCCCCCCACACCTCCCAGAAGAGGCTACAGGCAAAAAGACTACTCCTGATATCAATAAGTCTGGACTAGAAAGACCCTATGACGCAAAGGGCCACAACTCTAGGATCTTGGCCTGGTGAGACCTGGGACGCCGTGTCTGACAGCAGAACTGTCCTTAGTTGGACCCTGTATATACCCTGAAAGGGGAGGACACAACTCATGGCCTGGACAAAGGTCCGAGTCACTGGCGAAAGTATTCTACAATGCTATGGGCCAACTCTCTTTGTCTTCTGGACAGTCATGTTTGGTGGACAGTCAAGTTTTGGCACATTGCACCATGAACAGAGGGCTAGAGTGGCCACATTTTGGGAGGGCACTAGGAAATCTGGGATGTCGTTGGCTGGACTCTTGCCCACATAATGCAGTATAGATGCTGGAGCCCCAGGATGGGACCCAGGATTCAGCAATTCTTAACTTGGGGTTACAGATGAGTGTAGAGACTTAAACCCTAGAATAACAAAGCCAGGGACTGCAAATTTGCCTTCGACTAATCTTGGTTTTACATTGTAAAGACGTACCTTTAGAGCAGAACTTTGAACTTGTAAAGTGCTATAATAACATTCAGTACTCTGAAAGATCAGGCCCATAGCTGTCTCAATTGGGCACTCAAAATTAGTGGCTGATTTTGACAGTTTTTAGAGATTTTTAAAACCAGAGATACAATTACTATAATCTAATCAGACCTCCAACATATGACAAACCATAGAACTTCACCCAATAATTCTTCTATCACGCAATAACTTCTAGTTAAATTAGAGCATATCTTTTTTAGAAAGACATCCAAATTTTATTTAAAGACTTTGAGGGATGAAGAATGCACTGTTCCAGTGGTTAATTACCTCTCTGTTATAAAGGCTGTATTATTTCTTGCTTGAATTTGTCTAACTTCAGATTCATGGGATCTGGTTATGCCTCTGAATTAATTTGAATCTGGTGTATTCAAATTAATGAAAGGCTCCTCAAAGGCTCCAATCCTGAAATAGCTCACATGCTATAATGATAGGCAGTAATAATAAACCCCAAAATAAAGGCCAGTCTACTATTAGAAATCTTCTCCCCATGTACATAATTGCTACCTCTAACCCTTCTCCTGGATAAACTAAATTAGACCGAACTTCTTTAGTTTCTCACTAGAAAACTGGTTTTTCAGATCTAGAATCACATCTGTTAATTCTTTTTCTGAACCTTTTTGCATTTGGACTTAGTTTCTCTGTGCCTCATTTGTAAAATGAGAATAATAATAATACCACTTTATTTCACAGGTGTGTTGTGAAGATAAATTCATTAATGTTTGTGAGGAACACAGATGTTATGGTGATGAGTGCTATAAACAAAATCCCATGGGAAAATTAATCATTATGTATTCAGCACAGGGTTTTAATGATGTGCAGTACACAAGGTGTGAGGCCAAACACTGAATGATGAGGTTAAAGAGAAGCATTGAACAGCTGCCTCAGTCCTTGAACGGTGTCCATCCTATGAACTGAACAAGGCAGGAATCTTGTGGAAAAAATGGTATGTCTGCGACTGTATTACAGTGCACATTCACAAGGATGTTGAATTAAAGCTTCATTGGCAATCTTAGTACTGGAACTTTCTAATTTTTAAGTTCTTGACATTGCAGCCTTAACATTCTTTGCATGTATTTTAAATATAATCAATGTATTGAAATCATGCACAACTTGCAGCAGTTGCAGCTGTTGATATTGTTACAGAGTGAAAACATTTAGAGTAAGTGGGAACATTAGATAAGAAAAGGCATGATCGTAGTGAGCATGGAAAGGAAAATGGCTTTTCCCTTTATTGACTGTGGACATCATAGAAGACCTACATTTTCAAAAATGAAAAGTCAGTGAGGTGAGTGGACTGTTTCGGGCAGCTGTTGCAGAAGCAACCAAGTATCAAACATCTCCAGTGAGCAGAGACTGAGGGTGACACTTATCAGAGCAGAAGTGAGTGCAGTTTTAAGGAAGAGTTAGATTGGGCAGGTGGTATAAGCTTGAAGATGAGTAGACTGATTGTGTAAGGAATCTGGACATTGTGAGCCATTTTCACATTAATGCTGAATGTTTTGCATAACTTTGATGCAGTGATAAAGGCTCATTGCTACAAGCAGTGGATTTGATGCTGATGCAAATGGATTTGTAATATGCAATCATTTTTATCTCTACTGATGAGCTTGGAAAGAACGTTAAAAGCCTACTCTTTAATCACAGCTAACAGAGCTGCTCTTTTTGCTCAAGTAGTGAATGCTTGTGCTTTTAATACTGAAGTACTACTTAGTTCTAGCCCTTCTCATTACTCAGGTGATTGTAATTAGGTAGTCATGGATTCTTTGTTTATATAAACAAAACAAACAACCCTCCCTCCTTCAATTTGATTTTCTTAAGTAAGGCCTGAGGCTGGAGGGGGAGAAGTGTATTATACTATATAGCTTGATTGCAAGAGAGAATGTCATTTTTAAGAGAATGTCACAGACCTTATTAAAGTTGCCCATCCCAAGGCTTCAGAACAAACAAACTTGATTCCTGTAATTTCTAGTCTTTGCTGTAATGTTTTTCCACTGCAAGCATTAAATTAACTGACCAAAGATGGTATGACGACCACCTCATAGATTTGAACTGAATGTTTCAAACATTTGGATATATATTTTACATTGTGAAGATCATTATGAATGTGCATTGTTTTTTATCACATACAAATGGCTGTAAGTTACTGTAGATTCCAATGACACACATACTCCATGAATCACAAACCCCTGCTGGACACAGACCAAACATCTATACCTCCAGCTTACCTCTAGGTAAGGGACTTGACTGTAATGCTTTTCCCACTAGTACAGTAAAATAAGGAATAACTAACAAAATGCCTTTTAATGAGGATACTAAAATGTCCTGGCAAGATCATATGCTTAATCAGAGGCACGTTTGAAAAGATTTCTATCTACAGAGCGGTTTAAAAATCATGGCAATGCTCACCATGAATTCCTCTTTTTGTTTTTAGGCAGTTTTTGGAGTAAAGGTTTAAAGCAGATTATTTCATACATGTCTGAAAAATAAGACTAGTAAAAGACATGCAAATGCTTGTCGTTGAGAGGAAAAATCCCCTCAAATATTCATGAAATTCCTGCAATTCCATTTTAATTTGCCTTAGAAAATTGTCTACTTTGTTATTCATTTTTTTTCAGTTTGCATAATAGTCACCTCAGCTCAAATTGCTTTCCAATTCTAGAAAGGTTTCGTGGATGATACAGCCACACTGATTTTTCTGTTGAATCATAAATTGAATTCCTTTCATAAAAAGGTAATATAAACTTTGTAACTAGCACATTTTTGCTAATATACCAGGTTTCCTTGGAAGCGATGTTGCTCTTTAGCTGTCCTATTACTGTGAATGTTCAAATATAAATGTCACACAGCATGATTAGTCTTATTTTGAATTACTACATATTTTGCCCAGCTATGCAAATAACTTCAATGGATCAATTTTGGAAGGAAATTAAATTTGGAGCTATAGGGTGGATTGTATCAAAATACTAAACGTATCCAGATGTCAGACAATAATGTAATGTGAGATGTTCATATAAAGAAGAAAAAGGTGTCTACGATATGAGACATTTGCCAAGTGAAGTGCTATTGACTTATTTTAAAACAGCTCTTATTTTAATCAAAGTTCTAATGTGAAATATCCATTTAAAATATCAGGAGAGAGACAGAAGACTGAAACATGGGAGGTCTTCCTGACTCATAAGACATAGGCATTCCTTTGGGGATCTAAGGAACACAGGGAGACTTTATCTTTATCCTTCATCTTAGGAGACAAAGAAACTAAGTGATTTGATCTCTGGGATGGGTCCAGGCCAGGATGGGCAGTAAAAAGCTGGAAAGCAGACTGTGGGTAAAAGAAACCTTTTTGAACAAAAATTCTATCTTCCTAGATTATATCTGAGATCTTAGATGCGTGTGTTCACTTTTATTTACTTGGAACCATCTCTACCTTTATCCCTTTTACTTGGTATAATTAAATCCATGCTCTTTAATGAATAAACTTGTTTTATTTTTACTATACACTGTTTGAATGGAAGGGTGTATTTACCCTCATTAAATTAATAAGCTGTGACGCTAACAGAGCAGCAAACTTAATATCTTCTCTGAATGCACAGTGGTAGAGGCTGTGTGTTGCACAGAAACATCGGGAGTTGGAGTTAACTGACTGCTACCTTCTAGGCAAGGTTTGGTTGGGAGAAGCTTGATGAGTCTGCTGGTGAGGAAGACAGACTGGTGTGGCAGGGAGCTGACACAGTCTAACTGCCAGCAAAACTCATCCTTGCTGAGGCAGAACAGGGTGGGTCATAGGTCTCTCCGGATGACCTCAGGGCGTGTTACTATGGTGCACAAGCATAACACTATATATAAGCCATTTTGATGCTCAAACTTATAGGCATGAAAGGGACTAAACATGAAATCTGTGATAACCAAAGCTATTGCTGGGTGTTATCTGCTTTTCAGTCCCTCCAGGAACAAGAGAACACCACCACACAGTGCTCAGTCAGCTCTTTGTTTGAAAATCTGTTACAGTGGATGCTTCTGTGTGATAAACATCTGGTCTGCTTATTAGAATCTAAACCCAGGTTCCTATGGAAGCTCTAATATGTGATAGATGACAAGGCATCAATAATAATGCCTAGGTTGTCTTATACTTAGATCTCAAAGCACTTTGTAATAGAAGTCAGTATCATTATCCTCACTTTACAGATTAGGAAGCTGAGGAACAGAAAGGGGAAGTGACTTGCCTGAGGTCATCAAATAGGCCAGGGGCAGAGATTGGACTAGAACCCAGGTCTTTGGTGTTTCAGTCCAGTGATCTATCTACTAGGCTACACTGCGTACCAATGACATAGTCAAAGGCAAATACAAATATTTGTACTTTAATTCCCTAGTTTCATGCCTTTCAGTTAATCTTATTAAATTGTTCTCTCAATTTTCAGTTTTAATGAAACTTTACAGTAATCATGTATCTGGGGAAAAACACAGTAGAAGCAACTAGCATACACAAAGGAACATGGAGTAGAAGTCTTCAGTGCCATAAAGATGCAGGACTTACTGCTAATAAAATCAAGTTGAGAGGTATTAGAATCATTGTCACCTGAGACTGTAAATCCTGCTTTAAGAGGAAGGTAAGATATCAGGTTGGCTAAAGTTAACAATTGTGAGGCACTTACTCAAGAAGACATCTGTTGAGGTTTACAGCTGGGTTCTAGCCGGGGTTGGTCCCAGGATATTAGAGACATAAGCTGAGTGAGGTAATATTTTCTATTAGATCAAATTCTGTTGGTGAAAGAGAAAAGCTTATGAGCTACACAGCTGTTCTGAAGATTCTGAAGAAGAGCTTTGTGTAGCTCAAAAGCCTCTCTCTTTCACAGACATCTCATCCACCTTGTTCTTATCTTTTGAGATTGACAGTCTCGCTTTCTATCACTCTCTCTTTGACCTGCCTTGTGTGGTATCTGGTAACACTTGGAATTGCCTTTATAATTTACGTTATGTCTACACTGCAGACCTTACAGTGGCACAGATGTACCACTGTAGTTGTGACTGCAAGGTCTCCTGTGTAGCTGCTCTATGCCAATAAGAGGGAGCTCTCTTGCCAGCATAAATAAATCACCTCCAATGAATGGCAGTAACTATGTCGGTGGGAGAGCGTCTCTTGCTGACATAGCGATGTCCATGCTGGCATTTTTGTCAGTGAAATTTATGTTGGTCAGGGGTGTGAAAAAAAATCCCCCAACTGACAAAGTGCTAGTGTAGACAAAGACAGTTTTCAACTAGATATAGAAGAGAGGCTGCTCAAGTTTCATTGGCTTATAATAATACCCTTACCATTGAAAAAAATGGAATGTCATGCTTATACTTTTAGATCTATCAGAAGTCTTTGCTACTATTTGTTGGCTGGTGATGAGGGCCACAGGAACAGGATGACTCAGTGGCGGAGTGCGTAGTGACAGCAACTTTATTCGAAGCAGGGTGTCCACTTATTGCACCTCCTAGTGCTGGGGAGCGAGCCCTGAGTCTAGGCAAGGTGTGGACATATATACCCATTTACATGCATCTTGGCCCTCCCTGAGGAAGGTAGTGTGCCTCTGTATTTTTACCTTATAAGATCTTGTTCTATGCATACACTTAGACTGCCTCTAATATTATTTATTTTTATGCTGACACTGGGCTTGCGTTCCTTTCCACTGCATGTCTGTGATTAGGGCACTTCCCTTGGCCTATAGTGGGACCATTGCGTGTGGCTGAATATTGATACATCCACTGCCACTGTGGGCTACACTATTGATGATGGATCTGCTTTTCTGGAGGGCTGACTACCTACAGCTACAAATTAAGTCAATGAGAGGTGCAGGTGCTCAGCATTCCTGAAAATCAGGCTAAGCAGGGTTTTGCAGATTGTGGCAGCAATAAAAGAAATTTGCTGTAAATTGGTTCTGCTCTTTCTTCTCTGAGAGATCATAGACCATGGGGTTCACTAATTGCTCAGGCACTCCAAAGCCTGCAATATACAGGCTTCTGTTCACCTTCCTGTTTAAGATGTACTTGTATGTTCCACTTGTAGCAGTTTCCATTTGATAACATCAAACCCACTAAGCTGACATAATGCAACTCATTCTGGTGTCATTGTTGTGGCCAACACAAGAGCTTGGATGAGTGACAGAGGGGGCTGGGTCTCAGTCCAGATAAGGTGGCTGTTGGGGAAGCATCTGGAATGTGGCAGAGATGGTGCTTTTCTTCATCATTCAGGTGATTTGGTATTCCTCATTAAAGAGATTTGCAACTTAACGATTCTTTTGGACCGACAATTGCTTTGCAGACTGGAAGTATCTATTTTCATCTTCTCTTTGGCACAAAAATTATTTTTTCCATCTGTTGTGGACCTGATCATAGTCACTGATATATTTCTGACCTCCAAATTGGATAAATGAGACTCTACAAAGGGCTTCACTTTAAAAACATACGAGATCACCTGATATGTGCTTAGTCAAAGTCCCTAGATATTATTGCTTTGGCTTTGATGGCAAAGCATTTTCAGGGGAAAGGCCCACTGCGACCTATGGAATTAACATCCTCATTAGTCTAAAAGACGTTTTGGCACCAGCATGAAGCTAATTTGTTGGCTCAAGCTTGTGTGGAGGAGGACGTCTTTATAATACTTTGAGTTTAGTTAAATAAGTATTACTTTTGTAAGGTCACGTTCTGCTCTGTTATTGTACAAAAGTGTGACATGCAGCAGATCTTTTGAAGTCAGTGGAGTTACTCCACATTTGTACCTTGTAAATAGGAACTTGTTGGCATAGTGTGGTAGCACAAACCAAAGGGACATAAACTGTAGAGCACTGTAAAGTGTTGCACTGTGACTGCCCCATGTAAATCCTGTTGCCATGCTCTGAAAGGATCCTAGGACACATTAACATAGTACTCTTTCATGTGGGACTATATCAACATGCACTATATACCTTTTAGAGCAGCATCTTCACAGGGCAGTTAAAGCGAAACACTTTACAATGCTCTGTAGTTTACATTCCCCCCTGTGGTGCCCATTGCTGCATCATGTAGACAAACCCTGAGAGCAGAATGTGCTACACAACTTGACATGTGATAAGTATGCACGCACACAAAAATTATAGTTAATTTTTCAGGTCATCTCTTGCCTTTTGCTGCACAAGAATTTTATTCTTTTGGCAGACATTCAGTTATCTAGGCTTGCTCTATTTATTCATGGGTTTATAGTTAGAAATGGACTTAAACCAAAATGGATGGATATTATCATTTTGTAATGCACTGAATTCACACACCATATCTGTTGATACCCAGGGAAAGCTGGGATCAAGATTTAGAACCTTAAGTTCACTATGTTGGGATCTGGGCATTTATTTTTCCCTGTTACAGAAAGATGAAGCTCAGGATAAGACTTATAGTTCTGACCCATCTCTAGTTTTAGTATGGCAAATGTAAATTTAAGATTATGTCCTTTCGCAAACATATAAACAAATTCAGGAATAGGTGGTTTTGCAGTGACTCAAATAATTTAGGGTTGTGATTTGAAAACAATTACTTAAGGTTCATTTATAGCACTATATTAAGATACTGAAACAAGTCCACAAATACTCAGATGTTTTCATTCAGACTGTGTCTACACTATCACTTACATTGCTCAGACGTGTAAATAACTTCCCTTCTCCCCCCCCCTCCCCGAGAGACATAACTTACACCGACTGAAGTACCAGTGTGGACAGCGCTATGTTGGTGGGAGAAAAATACCTACCACTGCTCATTGGGGGTGGATTAATTATGTTTGCGGGACACCTGTCTCCCATTGGCTTAGAGAGGCAACATGAGAGATCTAAACAGCGGCACAGCTGCATCAGTACAGTTATGCTGCTGTAAGCTCCCTAGTATAGACACAAAAGCTTCACTGTAGAGAAATCATAGGATGTAAATGTGTTTCTCAAATGGTAGCCTGTGGTCTTAAAATGAAATATTTTGAGAAAAAAGGAGCAGGGAGGTTGGAAGGAGAGATGGATCAGAAAGATCCTCTCTCATTTCAAGAGGTCCACCGAAAGAAAACATTTGAGAAACACTAGACTTGCATGAAGAAGGTACCTCACTGAGCAGAAGAAGTGGAAGCTCAGTGCCTGATCCTCCAAACCTGGCTGAGGCACATAGTTCCTGTGATGCGGATGAGACTGTTTACGTGAGCAAGGTTTGCAGGGTCCGACTTGGAGTCCTCAACTCAGCATTTTATGGGTTTTACTCAACATTCTGCTATAGCTTTTCTTTTTGTGAAATTCTTCATGACTTTGCACAATCAGCATAATTGGCTGTAATTATGTATTGGATATAAATGCAGGTAATCAGAGGATTAGACCATGTAATTAAAATGTATAATGATGTTGGAAAAATACGTATTAATCTACATAAAACTACCACATAATGTGTGTGCAACGGGAAATTTTTTTAAGCTCAATATTTTGGTAATTCCAAAATACCAGAAACAATTAGTCGAAAAGATAGATTTAATGCCTTGCAAATTAGAAACATTTAGTTCAAAATATGGAAATAAGTGGGTTGCATGGCTCCTTCCTTCTTGATGTTTTACCGGGCTCCCTAAAGCAAAGCACATCTGAAGACTCTTCAGTTCAGTACTTTGTCCTCTTAAAAGATTTTAAAACCAATTTCAAATTCTCTTTCAGGAAAATAAACGTTACAGTAGAATTGTTGGAGGCACCGACACAGCCTTCGCTCTTGGGAAGTGGAGTGCCACTGCACGCATTATCAATTAAAAGAACACATGTAGAATTGCATAGAATGAAAAGGCTGGATGTTACACACATGGTAATTTGCTATGCCCAAGACATCCTCACCCTGTGAAATTACAGCAATTAGGGTGCATTTTAATTAACACATATGAACATCAGTGTTTTAAGGCTTCAGAGAGAAGTTTTGCATCCAATCATGCCTTAATGCATTTCAGCTGCTGTCTGACAAACAACAAGCCTTACATCACTGAGGAGTAGTGTACTCTTCTTGTTTTGCTCCTACATACCCTGTACCTTATACTACAAGACACTCACACTGCCATCTACATCCTGCTGATGTAGAAGGACAAAATTTACTGCAAACAACCACTGTGGTTATTAGTGGTATTTTGCCTCACACAGTAGTTATATATTTATTGTAATTGATCAAGAGAACCTTTTAAATTATCTACTATAAAGAAAATATTTTTGGGGTTAAAATCTTGGTTTTCTAAAAGAAGTGGGCCTCAGAACTTACAAAAGGATATCGGTTTGCTGTGGGGAGATTTATACACAACTCCTGTTAAGCTGTAGGTAAGTGGAAAATAAGCATCTTGAAAATGTTATGCATAAATAACCTGTTCAAAATTCAGGATAGGACCTCAGACAGTAACCCAAAAGTTTAAAAAATATCAGTAACTAATAATATTTGGAACTCCACCTGTTACTTTCATCTGAGGATCTCCAAGCGCTTTATAAGCATTAATAATTGTTTCTGGAAGAATAAGAAGAAGAACAGGGGATGCCCAGAAACCTTTCTAAAGGAATATGCCAGTATAGATTTCAGTGTGAAGGGTTCAGCCAATTTAAAATAGCATGTCTGTAGTCAATTCTCAGAGTCCCATGATTCCTCTGTCTTTTTGCCCAAATGGAATGATGGTGCTCAGAAGAGAGAAGACAAGTAAAACAGCATTGTCCTTTTCTTCCCCAAGTCAGATAAAGTCCTTTTTACATTCAACTGTTAAGGTTCCCAGAGTCTAGGGGCCTAACGATTTCAACAGAGTCCTGGATGGAGCCAGATGTAAAGTACATCTGTGTATGTGTATGTTTAAAGAAGAAAAAAAAAAAGCTCGCAAACACATGAAAACTCCAATGGAAGTTGTTGTTCATTTCTACATTAATCTGTATTTCCTGGCATTGTGCTGCCTTCTTTTTTTCTTGCTGTGTTACAGTAGGATCTTTGGTGTAGCCACTCTATGGCAACAGGAGAGAGCTTGCCCATCAACACAAACTAGACCAATGAGCGGTAGTAGCTGTCCACCAGCGCTTCTGTCGGTGAAACTTTTGTCACTCAGGGATGTCCACAAATACCGACAAAAGTGGTAGTGTAAACATATCCAGACATGCTTCCTTTGAGTCATGCTATCCTAGCACAGGTGTGTTCAGAAAATATAACACAGATAGGCTGCCCTCCTGCACAAGTGCCTCAAGGTCTCTGGGCTGTGACTGAAGATTTCCATCTCCTCCTACAGGAGAAAATGGTGGGTAAAATTTTTAAGAGATCTATCTGTTATGCTAGGAAACTGCAAATTTAACTATGGTGGCAGATCCTCAGCTAGTGTAAAATTTAAATTATAGCTCAATTAAAGTTGGTGAATTATCACTTTACATCAGTTGAGAATTTGCCCCAAGGAGTTTCCTGATAAACTTAGCATTGCTAAAGAGAAGGGGATAGTGGCTAGCTTGGTCTTTCATGTTTTACATAATCAGTCTTAAGGAAAAGTTATTTCTTACAATGGTCACACAGTAGCAGTTTAAAGAAATGGGCAGGAAGAAAAAAGTGAAAACAAATGTGATGACAAAATGTGTTAAGAAAAATATTCCAAGTTATGCAATCAAACTGTCAGTCAAAGACTACAAAAGAAACCAATTATCTGCACTAATTATGTTCCACTGCTTGAAGAATATATTTAGTAAATTCACATTACTTATGTTAAGATACTTCCAGCAACATAAGAAATCTTTTCTGCCATAAGAACTTTAAAAAATAAAACAACAAGAACAAAGATCTGGTTTTTCCATCAGCAAATATCTCCACTATTCATTTCTAGCTGACCTTTTAAAATTTAAACCTCTCACATTTACCTTAAGAGGCAAAGTGTTTTAACCAATTTCATTGATAGAATTCCTGGTACTGAAATTGGTCTAACTTGCATTTTCACCTCCTTTGGCAACACCCATTAAGGATTAGACCTGATAAATTAAAGAGCAGCTATCATTTACATTTTACATCTAAGCCATTGGGTAAAGTAATGATGGTTCAGTCTCCCTTCATAGAAACCTGATTAAAATCTCTTAATGAGTTAATTGGAGTCCTTTCAGATTTAAAATGTACAAAGATGAAATAAAATTTATTTTGCTCAGGTCCCATTGTGTCTATGATAACATTATTCAGTGTATTTTTTTAAATATTCAATATATTAAAATATTTTGAATAGAAGTTTTGTCTGTATAAATGTGGCAGATTAGTTTGATTGTAAATGTTAGAGTGTTTGAACACTTAATGTATATAGGGTGGATAAAAATGGGATTTTTATTTAAATAAAATTAAATACATTTTTCCTTTTAAAAATTAACCTATTGGAAATTATGAAAACCTATAAGATGACAACTTTATGACAACCTATAAGGTGTGATATTGCTATAATCTATTTTAAACGTTTAAATAAAATCACAATATTCAAGCAGTACATGTTGGCTGCTGAAATGTTTTTAAATCAAAGTTATACCGCTGAACAGCTCTAAGTCACTGGTTAAGCACTAGAGACCATTTTTTGTTTAAGTGCTAAGCCAGCTTTTGACAGTAGTAGCCTCTTCTGTCAATGCAGAGAGAATATTTTTTTTCATTTTATTTTATTCAACTAGTTCAGTTCAACAACTTGTTCTTAAAAAATTGGAAAAGTCAAGAAAGTTGTTTTCTTCCAATCTGTGAATCAAAATGAAGTGTGAGAGAATAGATTGACTTAGTTCTAAAATCTTGAAGGATATGATGACCTGCAACAATCACTTAAATTCACTAACAGCACATTATTCTGCTTTTATTTAATAAATCAGTTTTAAATGCAAAACATGACCCAGCACATTTCTGCCTTTATTTAAGTAATTAGGTGTTTAATTTATTTAAGTAATTACTTGTATTAAGTAATACAAATTTAAAAATGTTCTTTGTGCCTTTTTAATTACATTCCAGTTTCCATCTAAATGCAGCTTGACACAAATTGAATACACAGTTAATCATCTAGTAAACAAGAAATGCATCCGTCACCATTTTCTAACATAATAAACATGTAAAAATTAAATATCTGAATAAATATATATTAGGCTATAAAATTATTTTAAATAAGTGTGTATTATGTATCTTCCTGGTTAGCAAAAAAAGTACCAAACTTAACGTTACGGCTGTTTAGTTGAAAATCAACATGTTTTAATGGTGAAACGCTCATTAAAATCAAACCTCTTTTAGGAAAGTAACTGAAGTACAAATGCAAAACAAGATTAAAATCAATTGCTTGCTGATTTAAATCAAACCGCTCAGGTACTATGTAAGAAACCTGCAACCAACATTTACAAATGTGCCCCTTATTAGCCTAGGTTTCCTCTGACTAAATTCCCATTGATGCCAATAGGAGATATTAATCCAGGGCTGTGAAATTCTGAAAATCCTATCCTTGAAGACTACAACCAGATATGAGTAGCACTGCCAACGTACCAAAGGAAAACAGTATAATGTTAATAAATAAATAAAAATCTCATGATGCAACTTTCAAATGATCAAGGCTATAAAAAAAAGGAGTCTAAATTTATGCTCCTAAATCCCTATTTAGGCACCTTAGTAAATTAGTTAATTTTGTGTAGTTTGCAGTGCCTTCCCACTGACACTGAAGTCTTTGAACAACCCCATTTAGACATCTGCCAAATCCCAACCACACAATCTGCATTTCATGTTTTTTAATATAAACTAAAATTAAATTATGTTTTATAAATGAAGGGATAAGAACTTTTATTTTGTGCTGGAAAATGAAATGGAGCACAATGGGCATTTAGTAAATAAGAACTTTAGTAATATGCACAATATATTTCAGGCATTTTCAACTAAACTGTCCTCAGTACAGCTGGAGCTGTGGTTACCAGTGCTTTGAAAGCAAAGTGGGAAAGTACTGGCATTAAGTCAGAATAGTAAACTAAAGCTATAGTCTCCACTGAATTTGTACTATTTGCAGAACATGTACTCAGTCAGTGAGCTCTTCATGCAGAGATGAATCAGAGCCAGTGTGTTCATTTCCTCTCGCTTCTCTGTGACCTTCTCTCACAAAGGAAGTGTGTTTTTAAAAACAAATATTACAACAAAAACAAACTTTTATGACTTCCTGGAGTCTCACTGAAAAACAGATCAGGGCCCTGACTTGCAACTGAACTTCAAGCACCCAGTTACCAGAGAAGTGCTGTACAATGATGGAAGCATATTAGACAAGTATTATTCATTCACATATCAAAAAGGCCCTCGTTTATCTTTTTGTTGTCATGAAGGCATATAAGGAACAGAAATATCAACACTGCCTTTTTAGCCCTGTAAATTGACCCCACGTCAAGTGATCTGGGCTCTGAGTCTGCCACAAGTCTGCTTTTGGTTTTTTTATGCTCTCCTTTGGCAAGTTATATAAATCTTCAAAGGTAAGTTGAAGAGCTGACCGTAACTGGTGAAACACAGAAATTCTTCAGAAGCACTGTTGTCCACCATCATACAAGAGCAGTGGTAATGTATTCCTCACCATCACCACTCAAATATAGTATTTTAGATCCTGATCCTGTAAAGGGATCCATGTGAATGCAGCTTTTTGCCTGCTTGAGTCGGATTGACTTCATCTATGAGGAACTCATGATAGGACGGAGGCTTTAATTTGTAGTTTAGAACATTCACCTTTCAAACAACCTACACAAACATTGTGGGCTCTTAATTTTAAGATAGCATTTAATTTCTGTTGAAATAGAATCTTGTTTGTTGGTTGATAAGAGTAGAAAATGCATTGTCTGGTCTGATATTAATTAAATAGCAGTGTTTAACCTTAGCAGCATTGTCAACCACAAATGAGTCAGGGCTCAAAAGAATCATGAGGTTGGCATAAATTTAGACTTTTAAAAATAATAAATATGGATTCTTTTTATTTGCCTTCTGTTTCTCAAACTTTAGCATACACTTGGGATGCACATTTTTCTGTGCAACCACGAGGCTAGAAACTTAATGTCAATGAAAGCTGAGATTCTCATGCAGTTATGTCAATGTGAGCTGGGGATTTTAAGAAAATCAACAAATATTGCAAGACATGATAAAAATCTTTCGATTTTAGCAACACTTGCTTTAAACTGTGTTGGAGTGATATACGTTCTAATACTCCTCCCATTGGAGCCAATAGTTTATTCTCATTGATTTCAGTAGGAGCAGATTCAAGCGCACAATCTGTAACTAAAGTGCAGGTTAATCAACATCAGTCTCAGAATAGTGATAGAGAATCTTCCATATCAAAAGAGAGGAGCTTTTCTTAGGAAAGAACTTCAATCAGATACAAATCAATAAAATAAATGTAAAAACAAATCAAATACAGAGTGATATGGGTTGAAGTTAACTTTGAATTTGTAGGGTGGGATATTCCAAGGATGCCTGGAGCACCTAAAGGCATCTTCCTCTCTTACCCCTGGTCTACACTTACCTGGAAATTCGGTGGCAGAGTAGCTTGTGTAACTCCTGTCAACTGCTGTGCTTCCCTTCTGAGCGCCGTCTTCACGGCACTGCACCGACGGGAACCATGTTCCCATCAACACAGTGCTATGCCACTTGAGGAGATGGATTTACTGCTTCAACTTCCTGATCGATTGAATGGGTCTCCACTGACTGCTCAGTCGATCCAGAAAGATCGATCTCATGGCGGCAGCTTTGCCACCGTCAGTATAGACATACCCTTTAAAAATTCCAGTCAGGGGCCATAAAGCAGAACATACACACACCCTATTGGCTTTAGAGGTGCATAGTGTAAAACGTGCTCCTATTTTTCTAGGTGGTCTGAAAAGGGTTAATGGTGAAATTAGCACTGAAACCTGGAGCAGACATCTTTGGATTTCAAATGCACAAAATGAATAAACATGTTGAAAATATTCTTCATTATTTATCCATGGTTACAGACCATGCAAGTTGAACAGTGATGGTAGTGGAAAGTATTGAGCTGATGGCATGTTTTGTAATCTAACATTGCTGTGGGGTCTGCATGTATTTTCAAATGCTAATAGATTGTGTATTGTTTGAGGTGTCTATACTGAGAAGACGACGTGGGAGTTGTATTTTGCTTGTTACATATCTGACCACAGGTTTTGCTTTCTGTAATTAAATACATGAAAAGACAGCGAGGGTGAATGGCTCAGTGGTCTGTCTCTTAATCAAAATATGATCAATTACAGTGGTCACATTTAAAGTCTTTTCTTAGCTTAGGTAAAATGTTTGCAGATTGAGCAGATACTCCACATTATAAGTATAGGCAATACTGCTAGAACAGAAAAAAAAAATCTTACCCCTCAGTAAAAATGTAACGTAAACTGTTTTATCTAATCTCACTGTGTGTTGCAACATGTATAGTACAGCTCAGTGGAAAAAATAAAATTATTGTTGGGGGGGAACACCCCCCCTCATGTTCACAGTCTCACAAAAATCTTAGTGTTTTGTATGTTCTCCTTGAAATTTAATATGTGAGGCTGAATTATTTTTTTAGAAGAAGGAGAAAATGTTTTTGACGTTCAGATGAAACATTATGCAAAGATCTTCTAAACAAACTGGTGATAATCAGAAGGGGTTTGCACATGCTGCAGGTGGCTTTCTGGGGCTCCAATGTATCCCTGGTTAAAATTCTCCAACAAACTATGTTGAAAGATCATACCTCTCTGGGTGTTGCTAAATCGTCCCTGCCAGGGATAATTCATTCCTGAGGTGCATAAAAATATGTCTGAAGAGTATATTTTTTCATACTTATACTGGAACTGATTATTCCAAATGGCACTGCTCTCAAAATATTTATTTGGGAAAAATGATTCTAGAATCCCCTTTTTAAAAAAAATCTTACCCTCCCACACCCATTTCAAATTACATCAATATATTTGTATTTTCGTCAGGAGCAAAATATAAACACCTCCAGTAAAGTATAGTTTACTACATGTTTGTTTGCCCAATTGTGTTACATTCTTCCATCAACTTCCATCTCTCTGGCACCTGGAACACAGCCAAGGACATGTTGCTATGGCTGGTAAATGGCAATATTTAACCCTCTGGAAATTCTACATGTTCTCTCTTGAGAATATTTAGATTTGCAAATGAGTACACGTGAACTAAAAAAGAATTTTTTCTTGACTTTTCCTAAGGAAGACACCAATATATGTCTGAGAAACTATAGATTTAAATGTATTTAATTACGGTTTAATTCTACATTTCTACATTTTAATTTCACATTTTTATATTGTTCATATAAATGATGTCCACAGAGTTTAACATGTGTCTGTATTAACTTTCACTTCCCTTGTGAGAGGGGAGCAAACAAAGGTCTGTATTCCAAGTTGTTTCTGCACTCCATAGAGTCTAACTCATAGTCATTGTTTTTTCTGCTAAACTGAAAATCAAGATTAATTAAAAAAAACAAGCTACCCAAGTTTGGTAAGGAATATCACTGAACTGGATGTCAGAGATTCTCTCTAACCATTTAGGAGGTCAGAGTTCAATTCTCAAATGGCCTTTGCTAATAAATGGAATGCATGAAGCTGAAGTTACCGCAGTATAGGTCTCAGTGGTATTATTTTTTTTCCAGTTGAAGGAATGTGCTGAAGTGCAGGCCTGTGTTGACAGTGGGGGGTAATGTTCCTTCCTTGTGGTGGGCTGGGAATATGCCTTTGCAAGCAGGAGTAATTCTTTTTGGAATGCTTTCCCCCAAAACGTACCAATTTAAAATGGCTGGGACACAGGAACAGCCTGAAGGCAGAAAGAGAAAGTGGTCTGAAATTGATGAGGAAATCACAAAATGAAGAGATGTTACAGAGAGTTCTTCAGGCTTTATTTTACCCAGTTTCTTCAGTTTGCCCTAAAGTTTCAGCACTAAGGTTAAAAGTTGAAGACCCAAAACTTCAGATGTATGTAATTGAGTGGGGTAATTTTTTTTTATTAAAGCATTCTTTCAGTTAAAAACCTGAAAAGCTTTTTATTTCCACAGTTTTTTCCCATTTTTCTTGTTAGCAACATTTTTCAAATTTAGACATAAAAAATGTTGTGGTTTTGGTTTTTATCCGTCTCTTTTATATTTTGTTTTGCTGTTTCCTGCCCCATTGAATGCAGTAGGATGAAAGATGCCCAGATATTTTTTTCACACTGCTTGTTTATTTTTCATATGCTCTTTTGTAGCCCTAATTTTTCAAAACTTCCTAAAATTTAGAAATGTCTTCAAAAGTTGGAGGAGTTTTGAAAAATTAGAGTAGCAATAGGGCTTTTAAAAACTGTCTTCTTTTTATTGCACTGATGGGCAAAAATTCAAAAGAGGGGAGAGAAAAGGTCTTTTTTCTTAATTTTATATTTCATGAAAAATTTCCAAATAAAACTTTTAAAATATTTCATTACGAGCACTGTAAAATTAAACAACTTTGAAATTCTGATTTTTCTGCAAAATTTATTTTTGATCAGTTCTAGTGGGAGCATTCTTTGACACCTGCCTGAATCTTACACTCCATATCCTGTACAATCAGAAGTCCTGATTTATACATACATATTAGCATACCTGCATCAAGAGTGCACATTTTTGTGTGTACACAATAGCTATGATGTCTAATAAATATAAATGTAATGGACCTGTTACTATTTGATAACAACAGTTACATTTTATGTCGATTATATGTTGATATTTTGCTTTGCGAGGTGTATGCATTTTGTTCCTCCAAAGATTGTGTGCTAACACAGAAACAAACACAGTTTTCAGCATCAAAATAATTTTATGATTTTTAATAAGACATACTATGGGGGGAGAAATAAAAAGATTAGCACTTTAATAGATGGCTCTCTGCAGTTAAGATTCTGAATTTTTTTTTAATTGTGGCCTTAACTTTCTGGTATTAAAATTTAGGACTCTTGACTACTTTACAGATTCATTGGTCCCAAGCAAATGTGGAAATTGATGTTTCTTTTTGAAACAAACAGGAAAATGGCAAATACAAGCAATTTGAGCAGCTTTACCAAGGTGTTCCACAAGAATCAAAATATATATGGAAATGGTTTTTGTAGAAGAGGTTTTATATAGTTATACTCCTTGGAATTAGAAAGAAAAACTGATTTTGCAGTGTGATACTGTGTCAGTCATCACACCTGCACACCCCTGTGCAGGTTTGAATTTAAAGAAAGCTGCCAAGGAAAAGGTTGTCAGACAAGTTGTTCAGACTCTACTCTCTTTAAGTATTGGTTAAAGGATTCTGAATAAAAAGATCTTCTGAACAAGTGTGTGGGGATCATTTTCCTCTCCCTTCAGCAATACATGACAAATTTGGTAAGGACCTTGATTTGATTTGGTGAGCACAGCATCTGAGAGGAATCTATTCCCTGATGGGATGGATGTCTAGCTACTGTGCATAGTATGTAAATTGATGGTTGATTATGATACACCATAGTAGGCATGGACTTGATCATGAAAGCTCCTTTCTTAATTTGATTTCTTTTTTTATATCCATAAGGATAAATGAATGGAAAAACATGTTCACCCTACAGTTGCTAGAAGTGTATTTTAAGATACTGCATGAACTGCAATTTATAATCCAGCACTGTCTTGAGGCTTCACACTATGTTTTAGTGTATCCTGTTCGATTCAGAAAACAAAAACTGTGTCATAAAACGTTTGTAGTTTGAAAGTTTGGTCAAATCTTTGAAAAGTTGCTGTTAAAATATTAAAAGTTTCATCTTGCCTAATTTTAAGCATTAATAACTTTTAAATGAGTGAAACTGACTCCTTTTGAACTTGGCTTATTTAGTAGATCTCAAGGATACTTGAATATAAAGCAAAATCTGAAGACTGTTTCAGGTTTATTAAAATTCAGTTTTTCTTATTTTATCTGCTAATTGACAAACAGTTTATAACAGAAACCACATGTATGTCGTTATAAAACACACAAATTTTAAGGCATAAGCACTGGGGGCGAATTAAGACTGAGCTTTGTCTGGTTGAAAATCGGTCAGCAAAAGGGTTTTTCACACACAAATTGGACTTTTGATTAAATTGTCGAATTTTCATTGGAAAAACCTTACAAAATGTTCAGTATTTGGGTTTCTGATTCCGAAGGGGGGGTGCACAGAAAATATAATCTTCATAATTAATAATCAACATAATCTTCTAGAAGTTCCTGTGGAAATGAAATTCCGTTTAAAATTTTACACAGCTAGTATAACAGTAGAATTGTATGACACGCTGTGACCAGAATGCCTGGATGGGCCCACTGAAACTGCAAGGAATAGGGCAGACAATCCCCAAAACTAATATTTAATTGATTCACCAAGCCAGTAACAAAACAGCTTCTATAATACCACACTGGTTACAGTCTCCATTAAGCATTCTAGCCTTTGGACCCCCTCCAAATGGCCAAATCTAGTATAGTGAGGGATTACTGAAAACGTGATTCACCATATGTTTGGTTCCCCAGCCCCAAAGTCCCCAGTTTAATAGAAGTCTCAGATTTTACCCAGCAACTAAAACTAAAGGTTTTAATAATAAAAGGAAAAGAAAGAAAAGAGTTGCAAAGGGTTAAAAGATGAATATACATACAGATATGTGTACAGTCATTAAGTCAGTTTCACAGAAAAGATGGTGAAGCTGCTTGATTTGTAAAAGAGTTTCTGGAATCAATTTAAAAGCCAACAGGCAGTCCAGGTGTAGAGTCCGTTCAAGTTCTTTCATGAGAATTCCAAGGTAATCCAGAATAAACCTGGAGACCTTAGTCTTTAAGGCTTAGAAGACCATCTCTGTTAAAGTTTAGGCAGACCAGCAATGGCAGGAGCAGGTCCAGGGCTTTCCTAGCAAGCTGGTAAGACTTGACAGCAATTTTCACTGCAGGACCTTTACCTCTCCCTCCCCTCAACCAGCATGAAGAATAGGCAGTGCAGATTGTTGCTTTGAAATCGTCTGTTAAATTAGTTGTATTCATTAACGTAAGGCAATTAAACATTAACACTGAAGTCGACTTACCATAGCTTTGGTAACTATCTGCAAGGAATGGCCCTGTTTACCATTGCCATTGCCTTTTGATGTGTCCTTAAGGTTGCTTCCAGGTCACCAAGCTTGCTGATTGTTTATTAATCTTCGCTGGCTCAGCATTACACGTGTGTACTACAAAACCTGAAGCCACGCATCACTTACCTGCTTTTGTGTTTCTGGGATGTACTGGTATATCACTGAGCGTGATTGCTGTTTGGCTGGAGTTCAATGGGAGTGATTTCAGGAGCTGTAAAGCTTGCCCCAGACTTGAAAGCATTATTCTTTTCTAGGTCCCTGGGTTTGACAGAGAGACCTGCTGCAGTTTGGAAAACTCAGTCAGCCAGGGATTGAAATTAGCTTGGGAACCTTGGGTATGTCTAACTGCAGATGTGAAGTGGGATTCCTAGACAGACTGGAGCTAGCATGCTAAAACTAGAAGTGTGGATGTTGTGGCATTGGTGGCAACTTGTGCTTGCTGCCAGAATCCAAGCTGACCCACGCTCCTGGGTGCATGCTCAGGAAGCTAGCCCCCGCAAGGGCTACAACAGCCACAGTACTATTTTTAGCACACTCGTTTCAATCAACTGAGGTAGCATAGTCTGTCTGCCTGCACTGGGAACAACACCTCACAGTTGCGGTGTGGACGTACCATTTCAGCCTTGAAGTTTAGTTTGGTAGTCTGCCAGAAGCCCACACCAGCCTAGAAATAGTTGTGTTCAACCAAGATTAAGGTTTGTTCTAACTCTGGAAGCTTTTACTTTAGCTAAGATCTATAACAATGTGCAGTTGCTGTAGGAATTCTTATAAATTGTTATTCCAGTTACACACTTCCCAACTGCAGTGAGAATATGGGGTAAATCTTGATTTGGTCTCAGAACCATGAAAAATTGTCAGTTACACATAGTTTTTTTAGGTCTGCGTGAGATCATTTAAATGGGAGTACATTAAAGTGAATTACAGAACTTTTAGTGCATGGCAGTAGTGATCACTGAGTGGAAGGCTAGTGTGAGATAGATTTATCCCTTAGCTTGCTGTGCACTAAGTATTCAGATACACAAGCCCCAAGATGTGCTTTGAGATTTTGGGTTCATTCAAACCTGAAGCAAAAAATGAAACTCAGGAGTCAATATCCATAGAGATCAAAACTGAATATGTTAGCTTGAACCCGATGAAGTAAAATTAGTGAGTATTGTTCTGCTCTGAGTCACAGACTTAAAGATGTGCAGAAATGAACACGTAACACAAAGGAAACACATAATAAGATAAAATGTAAAAATTCAAAGACAACTTGATTACACTGTATTTTAAATGATCACACTTTCACCTTTACGGACTTGACTAACTACGTTATCTGTAGTTTTCAGTTAACGAATGCTCTTCTGGTGATACAATCCCTTGTAATGGAAATTCTGTAACTTTGCCTTTTCAGGAACTTGTCAGTATATTATTAGTGAATCAAGGTTATAGTTTGAGCATTTGATACCTGGAGTGATTCAAAAAAGCCTTAGATACTATCTTGACTCTAAATGATGCAGCAAATTAGGCCAAAACCACTGCTTGCTGATTCTCTTCTCAAAGTGTGCATATCATAGATCTGTGGTTTCACATGGTGGATAAAAATGGATTTTTTTAAAAAATTGGATTTTAATTTAAATCTGATTTATTTAAATTTGTATTTTTATTTTGCTATATAAACTGTATATATTTTTTCTTTTTAAAAATAAACCTGTTTAAAATGAAATCTGTATTAAATACAAAATCTGATAAGGCTTAAACTACTTATCTTGCACAACTTCTAAATAAAAAATAAAGAGGCTGAATCCATGAGCTTCTATCAGAAACTGTGAGTTAAAAGCTGCTTTTCTATATATAGAAAGAACCAGGGGGAAAAATCTTATTTTTAAGGTCAGGCTTCATAAATATGGCACAATGGGTCTTGTACTAAATTAAGGGCTTGTTTTGTTCAATAAAAATGAATTTTATATACTGTTGTGTGTTTAATTAAATTCCAGTTATCATCCTAATGCAGCTTGACACAAATTATGAGGAAAAAGTTAATTCTCTAGTAAATAAGCAATCTATCATTCACTGTTTTCTAACATGCTAAAGTGTGCAATTAGTTAATGGGCATCTGAAAACTTTAAGCTATATAATTCCTTAAAGAAATGTTTTATAGTTATAATCATATAGCGTATCCTTTTAGGTAACAGAAAGATGTACCAAATCTTGCATAAAGAGTCAATTTAGTTGTAAATCAACATATTTTAATAGTTATAGCAACCAGTGACAATGCATCTTTCCTTAGAAAATTACTGAAGTACACAATTGGCTTTTAGCAAATAGAAGGAATGTGGGCTGAGTCTGACCTTGTGCCAATTTTATGCATGTGGTCACTGAATGTAACCAGGAATTAAAAGGCGATATTAAAGAGAGGTTAAATCAAGGATTATATGTAACTTCTGAGAATGGCTCCTCTTATACTGATGTGTGAATCACCCAATTTAATCATATGCCAAATGAAAACTAAGCTAAGAACTGGTAGTGTATATTCATTTTAGGTCATGTTTGGCTAAACCTAATGGAACTTAAGTTTGTGGTTGTCACGTCAGGTTTGCAGCTATGAGCTCTAACACATCAAAGCCTTTTTTACAAGTGAAAAAATTCTCAAATCTAAATCTCCATGTTCACTTAGGCCTTGGCTCTGGAAACATTTATGAATGTAATAACTTTATATATGTAAGCAGTCCTATTGAGTCTAATGGGATTACTCATCTGCATAAGTGGTTTCATGACTGAGTTGGATTTGACTTTTATGAATAGCTTTTGCAAATTTTAGGAGGTACTTTTAAATTTGGGTCCATGCTGTCAGGTAAGATAATAGTGAGGTTTAGTGAAGAACTAGCTGTATAGCACGACTGTTCATTTCCTGATTTTTCTGTGCTTACGGTTTTAAAAATCTATATAATTTTTGTAATGAGAAAATATAATGTGGGTTTTTTGTTTTTTTTTCTGGATGCTAGCTGAACTCCATTGAAAAACATACTTTCAGCCTTAAATTCTAATTTCTAACTCAACCAAAAATGGGAGGGAGTGGGGAGATGGTGGAAGAGGAGCTGCTTTCTCTAAAAACTTTGAACCCAATTGTTAGCCTTTCACTTAGAATGTGGGAGATCCCAATTCAGTTCTTCCCTCTGCCAGATAACTAGAAGGGATTTGAATGGGGATCTGCCTCTCAGGTGAATGCTCTAGCTCCTGTGATACATTGAAGTTGTTTCATCTTTAATGAAATACTAATTAGGCCAGAGAGCATAAGAAGAACTCTATAGACCAGTGAGAGGGGACAGGGCTTAGGACACACCATTCTCCTTGGCATTTCCCATTGGGTAGCTCCCTACTTAGTGTGCTGGTTTTTGTGGATCCCTTTCTTAGGTGCCTATTTCTCCTCATTCATTATATAGGGCGCCTAGGGGCATAACTCAGTTTTGTATATTCAAAGTGTTACTGTGATTTTCTAGGCACTAAAATTTAGGTGTTGTGATGCTAAGCATCACAGTGCCTACATCCCTTTGTGCAGTTGGGCCATTTTTCCTAGTGTCTTGATTCCTTGGAATAACTTTAAACAATACTTTCAATGATTTCTTTCAGTGGAAGACAGTAGTATAGACATGCCCTATGATTTTAAGCATAATCATTAGTGCAATTAGTATTAGTATCCTCTGTACTTTGATAGTCCTCATTAAAACATATAAATCTGTGTTTCATAAATACAAAGCACTGTGAGCCATGAGCAGATAATATATGTATTTAGTTGCAACATGAATCTGTAATTTGTCATTTAGAAAAGTGTTAATTCAATCAAGAGATTTACTGGGCAGGTGTGAGTATTTCTCTACTTTTTTAATGAAATGATCAGACTTTGTTTTCCAGCAGACTGAATCCTGGCTTTTACAGATGATAATTTGTTGTGTTAGGTTGTAAATACAGTGGAAGGGCTCAGATCCGTCTGACTTTCCTCCTGGAAGCAGTCCCAGCCTATCCTGATATTTTTACCAGAGTGATTAATTCTCCAGTTCCATGTGGGGAAAAAGTATATTTATCAAACTGCACATTTAATCTGGAATATAATTGTGCACATATGTAAAAATTTCATCCCTAAATAAGGGGCTGAATATAGCTGTGATAATAGAGAAGCAGGAAAGCCAGTGGGACTTAGGCTCCTAAATGGGACTGAGCCTCTGGGTATATCAACATCGACGGCAGCACTGTCCGTGCCACCGGATCGATTGAGCAGCAGTGGAGACGTGCTCAGTCAATCGGGAAGTCAACGGCTTTAATCCACAGCCGTAAAAAGAGTAAAGATGCCTCGACCAGAAGGCATTTCCAGTCGGTACAGCATAGTGGGGACACCGAAGTAAATAGAAGTTAGGAAGTCAACAGGAGATGTGCAAGCTACGCTGGCAGTGTAGACCAAGCCTCTGGGTTCACTGGAAGCTTAAAAAAATGAAACTTGGTAACAGTGAACGCCAATGCTATTGACATTAAAACTCAATGTAGTAAATAAATAGAACAACAGGAATTTGGGAGACCTACTTGGCAAGCCAAAGTGCTTTTATTTTTCTTCTCATTTAGCAAGCCTCTGAAGCCAATGAAGTACTGTAATGCACATTACTACTACAGATGGGCCAAAATTGGAACCACTTACAGAAATCACCCCAGCAAAAATTTGGGAATGTCCATTCTGAATCTTGTTTGTTCAAGAGTCATGTCTAGTTTTACCTTTCTTTACTGCCTAGATTTATCATTATTTGCACAACTGCCATCATCACCTATCATGACCACTTTTTCTCCCTGTAACTATTTGTATAAATGATCACCTATTTAACTTCCTCTAAAACTACTAGTATATTTTTCCAAGCATTATAAATGATACAAGTTCCCATGAAAAATCTCTGAAAGGGGTCATGGTGGATTATCAAATCAACATGAGCTCCCAGTGTGGTGCTGTGGTCAAAAGGAATAATGCAATCCTTGGATTCATAAACAGGGGAACCTCAAGTAGGAATACCTCTATATTTGGCACTGTGTGTGACAGCTGCTGGAATATTGTGTCCTGTTCTGTTTTGCACAATTGAAGAAGGATGTTGATAAATTGCTGAGGGTCCAGAGACGAGCCACAAGAATGATGAAAGGAGTAAAAAGCACACCATATAGTGATAGACGCATGGGAATCTATCTATGTATCTTAACAAAGAGAAGATTAAGGGGTGACTTGATTATGATCTACAATTATTGTGGGCAAGGGCAGTAGGAAAGTCCTCCTATTTGAAACTGGGGTTAGGTGGGTGGGCACAAACCCACCCACTGCAAAAGGCTCCCCCCAGGCCTAGGGGAGGAGCCACTAGACCCTGGTCCAACAAATTATGGGAGACAACAAATGAAAAACAGGAAAGGGCGTAAGGGTCACAGGGTCAAACGCAGGAAACCAGAAGGAGACACCGAGCACAGAACCCCGGACAGTGCCCACTGCTCCTCGAAGGTGTCCAGGGAGCCCAGAGGAACTCTGCCCAGAGACGTGAATTGATGAGGGAAATAGGCCCCACAGTCGCAGAGAGCCCCCACTGCCAAACTCCTCTCCCTGGTCTTGTAGATGGCTAGTTTGGCCAGGACTAGGAGGAGGTTGACGAGGAGGTCCTGTGACTTCGTGGGGCCACGGATGGGGTGTGAGTAGATGAACAAGTGAGGGGAAAAGTGCAGCCAGAACCTCAGCAAGAGGTTCTGGAGGAGCCGGAAGAGGGACTGCAGCCTGGCGCACTCCAGGTATACGTGTGCCAGGGTCTCCCTCACACCGCAGTAGGGGCAGGTGTCGGGGTGGGAGGTGAACCGCGCCAGGTACGCGCCCGTGCTCACGGCTCCATGCAGGACCCACCAACTGATGTCCCCGGCAGGCCGTGGGTTCAAGATGGAATACAGACTGGCCCACTGGGGGTCCTTGCCCTCCAAGGGTGGTAGTAGGTCCCGCTACTTGGTGTCCAGGCGGGACAGGAGGGCAAGGAAATGAAGGGTGTGGAGCACGAGCTCATACAGATGGTTCCTCAGCGCGGTCTGAAAGGGGACCGGCTGCAGATCGAGCAGTTGGCTTGGGGCATGAGGATGCGAGAGGCGAGGGGGTTCGCAGAGCCGTGGCCCAATAGTAAGCACCACCCTCTTGCAAGACCCGCTCAAGGTACATCAAAGCAGTAGGGGGCAAGGCTGCCTTTACCTCCTGGAGTACGTGTCGGGGGGTTCGAAGGGTGGGAACCCACATGGGCCGAGCAAGCGCATGGGGGTCCATCCAGTCCCCCCAGGTGTAGTCCAGGAGGTCTCTAACCCTGGTGACTCCTGCCAGGACCAACCGCCGTGGTCTCCGCTGCCTGCACACACAGCTGGGAGTTGTGTAGCAGGGGCTCTGTGAGGTGACCGCAAGGGGCCTGGAGGCCGAGACAAACCTCCAGGTCCTGGTAGAAGACTGGCAGCTCAGAGAGGTCTCACGGAAGACCTCTCGGGTGGAGAAAAAAGAGCTGCTGGTTGTATCAGAGCCCTCGGAAGTGGTGGAGGAAGGCGTGCGCCAAGTGACTCCATGCTGGACTACCTGCACCATAAAGGAGTCTCTGCAGGGCCTGGAGGTGGAAGGTGTGGATCTGGCTGCGGATGCAGCACAGGCCCTGCCCGCCCTCCTCCAGGGGGAGACTCAGAATCCCTGCAGAGACCCAGTGCAGTCCTGACCAAAAGAACTCCAGAACTCTCTTCTGGAGGTAGGCCAGGAAACTCGGGGTTGGGACCAGGGTGTTGAGCCAGTGCCAGAGCATGGACAGGACCAGCTGGTTGATCAACAGTGCCTTTCCTAGGAGGGACTCCAGGAGGGTGATGGTACAGCCCACATCTGCCGCCACGGCTTCTTCGGCCAGTGCACCCCACTGGGCTCTGGCAGGGGGTGCGGCGGTAGGCCCAGCCTCAGCAGCCCCCCCTCTTCCGCTGCTGCTGTGAGTAACCCCTCCTTTCCCCCTTCCCCCTCCCTCTTTAGTACCCCG
>ML675618.1:21487425-21577439 GCA_007922155.1 Mesoclemmys tuberculata | reverse complement strand
TGCTATTTTATGTAGATTAATGTGGTTTAATTATGTAATGCTTATTACATGCTTCTGTATAAATAAAATAGTACGAGCTCCCAGCCTCCTGAGGTGGAGGGCTGGGCAGTGGGGCAAGAGTCTGGGGGCAAGAGCACAAGAGTTGGGGCTTCGGAAAGAGGGGGGAGGACATGTTCCCCTGGGGCATGCCCCCTCTGATGCCTGACAAAGGTGGCCCTGCCTCCCTCCCCTCCGCAGGCCCTGCTGGACTGCTCCAGGCATCAGCGGGGCCCATCAGCTCGCGTGGGTGATCCAGGGGAGGTGCCACCGGGTCCCGAGCACAGGTGACTACTTCTGACAGGGACTGGATGGCTGTGGGGGGGCACCATCGCGTCTGACTGGTGCCCTCCTGGGTCTTGGGGGTCCCAGGCTTCCCTCTGGGCCGGGCCAAGGGGGCAGTCCCTCAGAACATGCCCCACCACCCGGCAGAGGTAGAACTAGGCCTCCCCCGTTGCATAGTGGACCCGGTACTGGGCCCCTTGATGGAAACAACCCCTCGAGCGCCTCTTCACCATGCACCACCACTGGCAGCAGAAAGGCAGAAAGGTGGCATTGTGGAGGAAGGGCAGAATGGAGGAGAAGACCACCCGTATGCCCAGGTCCTCCAGGGGGTCCACTGGGACGTGGACGCCCCCTAGTGCCAGGCCCATCTCCACCGCCTCCTGGGCGGCGGTCTCGGACGCCAGAAAGAAGACCATCTTGCCATACAGGCAGGAGGCCGCCACTACGGCCGTGGGCCCCACCACCCGCACCATCACCTGCACGTAGGTTTCTACGTGGGGCAAGGCAGGCACCAGGAGGCACCACACCCCATACCTCCTGGTAAGGGTAGGGAAGGGGCCCCGGCCCCCTGGGATGGTGCTGGAGGCAGCGGTCGTGGCAGGTGACTTGGAGCGTCAGGGAGGGGGCTTTCAGCCACCTGGGCATATGCCCTGGGGGTGCCGCCGCCCCCAGTGCTGGTGGCAGGGACAGGGGGAGAGTGTAGAGAGGGAGAAGCCCCAGCCACAGGAGACGTTGCCTTCCAGGCAGAGCCTTTGCCCTTTTTTTTACTTCCCTGGTTTTTCCTCCTGGCTGAGGGCGCACCCCCCAGATCAGGGGGGGCAGGAGCCATGGCGGCGGCAGAGTCCCTGGTGTCCCTCCCTTAGTTGTCCTCCGCCAGCACCCGGGGACGGACACCCAGCAGCTGAGCGGGGGCAGCAGGACTAGCTGTTGTGGGCAGGGCCTCAGGGTGAGAGGGAGGAGCAGAAGCATCTAGGGAGGGGGTCCCAGACCCAGGCACAGCTGCCATTTTGGGAGGGGGTAGGGGTGGGTTTGGTGAGGGGGGTTGAGTAGGGGGAGGGAAAGAAAGGGGGAGGGGAGGCAGGCAGGGAAGGGGAAGATGGGGAGGGGGGGTGACCACTCCCCCCCGCTAGGCTGAAAGCAGGGTAGGAGGGCACCAGAACAAGGGAGTACAGGGGGACAAGCTGGGCAAGGGCGGTGCACTCACCAGCCCAAGATGAGATACCAGCTCCTCCGGCTGCACAGGGAGCGGGGCGGTGTCAAAGCATCATAGGGGGGTGCATTGTGTGTGTGGGGTCAACAAAAAAGGGAGGAGATCAATTAAGGGGGGGCCATGGATACCGCCAGGGCCAAAGCGCAGGAGCAGGGCACAAACCAGGCAGGAGCTGGGCAAACAAAGAAACAAAACAAAGGGATGAGGGGACAAACCGCAGAGGGGGAGGGCAGCAATGGGGAAGGGGGTGAGCAGGCTAGGGGCAGCAACAGGAGAAGGGGAAGAAAAGGAGAAGGCAGGGATGTCCCCAAAAGGGGGCAGGAGAGAAGCAGCAGGGAAGGGGTGCTCACAGCAGCAGAAACCTGGAAGCAGAAGGGATGGTGGCAGTGGTGGTGGTGTGGCCACTCAACCCCTCCCCCCTGGGAGAAGGGGTTCAGCCAGCAGGGCCCCCAAGAACCAGGAGCACCCCAGCAGCAGCAAGAGGAGCAGCAGCAAAGTAGAAAAGGTCTGGAAGAGCAGTATGTAAGTTCTAGAATGATCCAGGCTTTATTCCCTGTAGAGTAGCCAGTCATTATAGGGCAATTAGGGGCAGCTGAGGCCAATTAAGGACCAGCCAGGTGCCTGATAAAAACCCTCTGCTCCTGAGATACCGTGAATGAGCTGGAGGAGTAGGTGTGCTGTGCTACTGAGCAGAGGGGTTTGTGGAGTTGTGAATAGGAGCAGAACAGAGTACAGTGGTGTGTGGAATTGTGAAGAGGAGCAGAATGGAGTACAGCGGCGTATAGAAGAGAGGTGGAGTCCTAAGGAAGGTACTGGGCTCAAGAAGCCAGAAGGACAGAGGTAGGAAAATAGCCCGGGGGAAAAGTCTGCAGCTGCAAGTACGGTGCCAGCAGCACATAGCTGCTACTCATAGGGCCCCTGGGTTGGGACCCAGATGAGCAGGCTGGCCCGGGTCCCTACACCCCTCCCTGGGGAGATGGGATAACGGGCGACACCCTGGCCCACTACAAGAGACAAAAGTGTTAGACCCACTAGGGAGAAGCCAGCTGTTTGCCACAGTATCTACAGGGGAACAAATATTTAATAAGGAGCCCCTCAGTGTAGCAGAAAAAGGTATAACATAATCCAGTGACGGAAGTTGAAAGTTGATAAATTCAGACTGGAAATAAGACATACATTTTTAACAAGGAGGGAAATTAACCATTGGAATAATTTACCCAGGGCCCTGGTGGATCCTTTATCTCTGGCAACATTTAATTCAAGATGGCTTGTTTTTCTAAAAGATATGCATTAGGAATTACTTTGGATATGTTTAAGGCCTATGTTTACAGGAGGTCAGACTAGATGATTGTCATGCGGACTGGTTTGGGAGGGCGGGGGGCATTTGTGTTGTTTGACATTAATATATCAAAATCCTAAGGATTCATGTAAGACATGCCATGTCAGGTACTGTCAGAAAGGTTATGATATGCTGAATAAGATGATACTATTTGTGTTCATATGTAATATGTGTGAGGAAAGTTATGGAGATCTTTGAAATATCTGCATATCAAACTGTGTTGTAGAAGACACAACCCAGACAGAGAGGCCGCAGGACAATAGTCCACTTAATGGCCCATCAAGACCTTTACAGAAGCCAAAGGCCCAAGAAGAAACTAAAGGCATACCTGAAAAGTTACCAGGATTGGCCCATGTGACTCTGGACTCCATTTTGGTTCCTGTAAAGTTCCACAACCACATGGCCAGTGACAGAGGATACATAAGATCAAACCACAGAAACCATTTTGTCTTTGTTCCTGTCCAGCTGCGGACACACCTCTGGATCAACACACTTTGCAACTGAACTGAAGGACTTAGACCCATCCAGGTACTGGATGTATTCCAGAGGGACTATACAAGCCTGCAACTCCACAATTGTTCTAGAAACCTGATGTATATGGATTTTTAAATCATTTGTATGTATCTGATTGCTTTAAGCCTTTAACACTTCTCTTACTGTTTGTTTTTCTTTTACTAATAAACCTTTAGTTTTAGTTACTAAAGGATTGGCTGGCAGCGTGGTATTTTGGGTAAGATCCAAACTTATAGTGAACTAGTACTGTGGCTGATCCTTTGGGATCAGAGGGAATCTTTTAGTAAAGAGCATAGAGTTTAAATAACTGGTCTCTTTACTGGACCTAGTGTCAGTTTGGGAGCCAGAGACTGAAATGCAGTAAAGGGGGCTGTGTGTATTTGCACAGTGGCTTCTTGATAACTGGTGTGGGGGAATCAGAAGCACTGTTTGTGGCTGGTTGGGAAGTCTGACTTGAGTGTCACCCACCAGTGCTGGGAGAATTTGCTCTCCTTTTACAGCCTGCCCTGACCCTGGCATTATCAGTGGGCTACCCTGGGCACGGACGGGTGACAATGATCATAATGGTGCCTTCTGGCCTTGGAATCTATAAATCTATGCAGCCCTCAGTGTGTACAGAGTGTACAGGGCAACATGGCTATAATTTAGAGAATCCACAGGATCTCCCTGTCCCCCTTATAGAACATGCTCCAGTGGCGAATAAGTCAGCTTTGTTATTACAACTTAGACAAATGCAAGGGTTGGGTCAAAAGAAATCTGATGAGGTTCAATGAGGATAAGTACAGAGTTCTGCACTTAAAATGGAAGACTCCCATGCACTGCTACAGACTGGGGACTGACTGGCAGGGAACAGTTCTGCAGAAAAGGATCTGGGGGTTACAGTGGACAAGAAGCTGGATATGAGTAAACAGTGTGCCCTTATTGCCAAGAAGACTAATGACATGTTTAGCTGCATTAGTAGGAGCATTGCCAGCAGATTGAGGGAAGTATTTATTCCCTGCTATTCGGCACTGGTGAGGCCTTATTAGGAGTATAATGTCCAGTTTTGGGTCCCCTCACTACAGAAAGGATGTGGACAAATTGGAAAGAATCCAGCGGAAGGCAACAAAAATAAATAAGGGCCTGGAGCACATGACTTATGTGGAGAGACTGAGGGAACTAGATTTGTTTAGTCAGCAGAAGCAAAGAATGAGGGAAATTTGATATCATCCTTTAACTACCTGAAAGTGGGTTCCAGACAGGATGGAGCTAGACTGTGGTTCTCCAAGGTAGTAGATGACAGAACCAGGAGCAATCATCTCAAGTTGCAGTGGGGAAGATCTAGGTTTGATATTAGGAAAAGCTTTTTCACTATGAGGGTGGGGAAGCACTGGAATGGGTTACCTGGGGAGGTGGTGGAATCTCCATCCTTAGAGGTTTTTAAGGTATGACTTGACAAAACCCTAGCTGGAATGGTTTAGTTGAGATTGGTCCTGCTTTGAGTAGGGATGTCCTGAGGTCTCTTCTAACCCTGATCTTCTATGATTCTATGACACCCCCCCATGCTCTCACCAGTTTAAAGCATCAAAGAGTTCCCATGTACAAGGACAATACTCCATTGTCCAGTTATGATGGGAATCTGACCAGATTGTGTCACAAAGTGGATGGAACAGTGTGAAAAACCCAGCCCCAGATGTTTCATTGCTAGCACAATTACAGAAGCACTTGTTGCAAATACAATACTAAGCAATCCAGTAAAGCATTTAAACACATGAATAATCTGATTGAAATGGGACTACTTACATGATTAACCTCAAGCACACTTTTCGGTGGTTTTCTGGATTGGGACCTTAGAGAGTCATTGAAAGATCTGTGTCATAGAACATCTAATGTTACTTTGGCAATAGTAGATAGTGGTGCCTATGTCAATTGCTGTACTCCACATTAATCTGCTATATTAGTATAGGTGACTTTTTGCCTCTTACTTTGAAAAATTATGGTATGGTCATAACCACCTCACCCCAGTTTCTAGATTTATAGGACCAAATTATACCTCACCATCTCTGTAGATAACACTTCAGGAGATGGAAAAATAGAAAATAGCCTGATTTGCTAAAATGTATTGAACATTTATTCCTAGGAAGTTATCTTATATTGAGGAAAAGAGAAAAAATTAAGCAGGTAACTACAGAGCAGTCTTGACATATAAATTGGGATTTCCTTTCAAGTTGATCTTTAATCATAAAGGTCAAACTTTTACCATTAAAACACTTGAAGGGCAAGGAACTCTGTTACATTTGGTTATTGATTTTTGTTGTTGTTGTTGAAGACCTGAACCTTGCCAAGTAGCACAGGCTATAGAGGGCATCCATACAAGGACAGTAATAAAGAGAGCTGACAACTTGTTCAGCCCCACTGTGGCAGAACCGGATACAAAAGACAGCACAGACTAACAATAGAACCAGATCCTCAGGAATTGGAGGAAATAGTAGAAATCTGAAATGACACTGGACTAAGCTAAGCTATCATCTGTCTTTTTATGATGAAGCTTTCATTTTTTTCTTTGATGCTATTGTTTCCACGCAGTACTAGCTGGATGACATTAAGGAGCTATAGTTAATGTTACAGAGTGAACATTTATGTGCTGTGGTAAACAATATTTAAAGAGACATTTTAAATTTCTGTTAACCGTTTGATGCCTCATAATTTTCACCATGATTTTTGATCATGCAGTAATACCTATGTAACTAGAATCATCAGGCCATTAAAGCTACAATGTATAATGTAAATGGTGCAAAGTAAATAGCCAAAGTGCAATAGTTCAAAGTGCAAAGTGAATAGCCAATAGAGAACTCCTCTTGGGTAGAGGAACTTTCCGTGAACATATAGCTGGTGGAGATGACTCTGCTGCCTCTGTGTTAGCTGCCCCCCTTGTTGTTATAAGGAGAGGGAATGATTTTTCCAGGGATGGGGTCTAGTGGGGAATGGAGTGGGCAGCAAGGGGCATGCAGGATCAGAACTCCACTATGCCTTAACTGGCATAAGGCCCGTCATGCAGAAGACAGAGCAGTCCTGCTATACTCTAGTCACTACATGAATTTAGGAAAAGAGTAAATATATTTTTTCTCTAGCTATGTCAATTGATGTTGCAGAAGAAGATGTGTCGTTATCGATGGCAGGGGTCGGCAACCTTTCAGAAGGGGCGTGCTGAGTCTGGGCCCATGTGGGAGAGGGACAGGGACAGGAGCCCCTGCCTTAATTGGACTATCAGTACAAGTGCCAGTCAAAGTCATCGGCACACACGCCACAGGTTGCTGACCCGTGATCTAGGGTTAGTTGTGTGATGGGGATGGAATCATAGGTTTTATCAGCATTAGTTTGGGATGGCTGTATTACTCCACATATGGTGAAGCCATATGAAAAATTGAAGAGCCAAGTGACTAAAAACTGTACAACATTTGGTAATGTATGGGCATAGACAGATACATTATGTACCGTAAAAGTTCTTTCAGCTTGAGTCTGGGATGATCTGCATAACTCACTTTAAGTTAAGTGACTCACCCAAATTCATGTTGATAAAACCTTTATAAAGCCACCATTATTTACTCTCCCTCTGGCTATCATATAAATAAAATTGGTTTGAGAACGTCTGAAATTACAAAAACTAGTTGCATTATAGTTTGAGTATGGAAAAGCTGTATGCATGATTTATTCCATTCCCACTTGTGCTGACTTTGGAGTGATCAGGATCATCTTTACGTTGTACATAAGACATTCGGGCTATTGTAACAGGGTGCATAATAAAGAGCAAAATCATTTGGGGCGAGGGGAAAGTTAGCTGTCATCTGCAGAAGGAAATACGCTTCCAAACCAGAAAATTTCAGCCAAATAGCCAGTAAGATGATGAAACCACAGAATGCTGAATCACAGCCTTATAGTTTGCCTTCCACAAAGCACTGGGCAAAATGTCAGTAATACACACCCCAAGAGATAGCTAAGGATTCTTCTCACAAACTGTGCTATCAAAAACCAATTGTCTAACTGTGAATGCCTGGAAAATAAAATGAACCTGAGAGTAGGAGAAGTGGTACCGCTTCCAGTAGTTTAGCTAGGAAAACACGAGGGACTCGATCTCTTTCTTTAGAAGCTGTGTAATCCTAGTATGAACAGGTTTGCCTTGGCCTCAGTTTCTGTCTTATTTATTGAGGGCTTTCCAAGGACAACATGATCAGGGCTTCTTGTAAGTGAATGTTCCCTGTGGGACACATAATGAAGAGACTGTTAACTAATTATCGGTCTGTTTTTTTTTTTTTAATTGACCTCAAGGAACAAAAGGAGTTTGAGGAAAGATGATTTGTGCTGAAGGCAAACAGATGAGTCACTTTCTTTCATGGGGAGGGGTTGGTTTAATAGGATCAGGTGGACATAAAAGCTTCTTGTTCTTGTTAAAAAAAATTAGAAGGATCAAGGATTGTGTGGAGGCACTGTTTATATGTCATATTGCTCTTTTCATTCTTTCAAATAGCATGTTTTATGCAAATAGAGCTTCAGTCCTCTCATTTTGCAATAGAATTAATTTATGGTAAATCATAATATGTTTAAGTAGGAAAGTTCAACTCTGCAATTTGAATGCCAGGTGCAGTTTCACTGAGGCTGCTTGCAGGGACGTTGTAGCCCCCATGGAGAAAATAATTGCAAAGTCAGAAGGAGCTTCAAGACTGTTGGTCAGGGAACAGTCTTTAGTCCATCAAAGTGATATTTTAATTTTTGTCACTTGAATATTGGCTGAAATGATGGTAAAACCCCAACATTTTTTGTTTTGTTACAGGTTAGTATTTTTAATTATTCAGAAATGGTTGTAGTTAATTCTCTGCTATTTGTTGGAATCTGCAAACGCTCATAACTCAAAATCTTCAAAGTGTTATGCACTTTCTTCAGGGAAAAATAATTTTACACAATAGGAAATGAACAATGTAACAAAGTGCTTCATAACAATAAGCACATACCCTTGATTTCACAATTAGTGTTTTAACACACACCTGCGAACATTGATTGAAAGAGCCTTTCTTCAGAAAACTTCAAACCCTAAACTCCAAAATAGAAAACAACATTATCTCCCAAAGGAATAGAGAAGGGTTATTAAATTCCATTTTTTAAAAACCCATTTCTTATTTTTTACCTAAAAAAATTACTGGAAAAGATTGAAAGTTTAACTCAGAAGCAGGGCTCCATCCCCTGTTTTTCCCCAATGGGATGCAAACCTAAATTCTTTCCACTTATTAAAGAGAAGATATTCTTTTTTAAACTGAGTAGATGAAAGCTTTTTGCTAAAAAATAATTTCACCTTTCATTCTTCATCACTTTTTTGTTTTATGTAAACTGAAACATTTCCAAGGAAATTTTACCTTCTTGTAACTTTCCCAATTTTGATTCTTGTTTCTCTATTAGATTTGGAGGACCGATATGATATTTTTGGTGTCCTTGCTTTAGTTCTCCATTTGGATCCTTGTGGGCAGACCCTTGCATTGCGTAGGACCACATTGACAAGAGTCCTCTCACACTAATATGATTTGTAGGATGAGCGAATTTTTTGGGGCAACTCTTTAGTTTTCTGTAGACTCTGCCATTTCCCAGACAGCAACTGAGTTTGAATGCCCACAGAGCACTACCACTGTGTTTCTTAACGTTCATTCTCTGCTGGATTTACAAAGCAAGTCACAAATATTGAATGTAAATCTCTATTAAGGTCAATCATACTGTTGAATGCCAGCAGGCAGAACAGTACGAATAGTGGAGTTTATTATTAGCTAGGGCAGAAACTATCTCATAAAGAATTATTATTTCTGCAATTGCAAAATGTACAGCATAATCCATAAGAAAGCTGGCTGATTTAAAATGATTTACATGATCATGCTTTCACTTCTAATATTGTAACCTGTGAACTACTCATAGCCGTGGACAGAGCTTCAGAAGAACTGTAATCTGTCAGGGGAAATGTAAAGGTTAATTTTATTTTCCATAATGGTTTGCCATATGTTCAGATTGTCCTCTTCCTAAAGAGTTATCATACTCAGATATTTGTGGCACTTTGATCCACTGGTAGAAGCCAATTATTCAATTTATGCAATTTTTTAAAAAAGCTCTAGTGAGTTTTTATAATTTTATAGCAAAAACAATGAGAGGCCTTTAAAGACTAACACATTTAATTTCTGCAGGCATAAGCTTCTGATGAAGTGGGTTACAGCCCACGAAAGCTTATGCCTGCAGAAATTAAATGTGTTAGTCTTTAAAGTGCTACAGGACTCTCTTTGTTATTGCTGTGAACAGATTAACACGGCTACCTCTCTGGAACTTTTCTCTATAATTTTACAATATTTTTTGAAGACACCAGACTACTGTATATTTGAGTATTAAACCAAGTGCCTTGTAAATTGTTTTATTACATTCAAAGCACCATACAAGCAGGATTACCAAATTCATCTGTAAAATTTGCCAATTTGGAGCATGTGAAGACTGGTGTAAGGTTATAGCTGTAATAAAACTGAAACTGAATGCCAGTAGCTGAATTTGTAACAGGCAATTGGTTTGATTTATATAACATAGGCCACAAAAGGAGAGAGATGTAAGTCAGCAACTTTGGATGGAAACACAATGGTTAGATGAGTTGTAGTAGGTCACTAGGAACTGCTGAATTAATACTTGTTTGAGTCCAAGCATAGTGCTGGTGCAGCGCAATGATATTCAGTCAAGCTTATCTGTGGAGACAACATTTACAAGAAGGAAAAACTATTCAGTCATATCCAATGCTACTTAGACCATATAATCTTTGAGAATGTAAAACACATGGAGTTTTCCAGTGCAAGAGATGGTAAATTAGTTGTGAGCACAGTTGTAGTCTATACAATACTTAAGGTGTGTAAATTCCCAGATCAGTAATTTAAACCCCTTTTTAGAGTCCTGGGACAATCCAAATCAGACTGACCTGGAAAATGAGCTTGTACCAGGAAATAAGGGAAGCACAATAAAAATAGTCTTCTGAGTTACCTCCAATCTGGGCAAGCTTGATAGCACTGATGGGGAAACCTTGCATAGAATCAGCAAAAACTCTCTTAAAGAATAATAAAAGCTTTACAAGAACAGGCAAAGAAGCAGAGTTATGACATCTTCTGTTTTCCTTCAAATGAGTAAACTGGGTGTTCTGCCAAAACCTAGTATTATTGACTATGGCAAACATGAAAGTTAGAGAAAGAAAATAAAGATAAATGATTAAATAATTATGGAGAGGACTGGTAGCACCAGCTGCTACTAACGTTGGCTGACACTTCTCATTATAAGACCCTGTTTTCAATTGTTTATAGTTTTGCCAGACTTGAACCATTTGGGTGTGGGGTAGTACGGGTGTCAGGCTGACTTTGTCTGGTTTGTTTTTTTAAATTTCAGCCGAAACAGTCCAGCCATTTCTGAGAACGAGATTAGCGGAAAAGACATTGTTTTGCCTGTGTTAAAAGTTTTTGAGACCTGTTCTTTTAAATGTTCTAGCTCCTCATGCTTTGGACCAGAGACTTGAATTTGGCAGGGAGTGCCATTTGTGACACGGCTGAGGCTTTTGACATGGCTGTGAAAAGTTGCCCAAATTTGGGTACATTATAAGCCTTAGAAAAATTGCATTTTGCACAGGCTCATTAGAGGATTGCTAGATCTTAACAGCTAAAATATGCTAATATTCTATCCTCATTGAACATGCTCTAGCCCTATGTGTGACCAAACTGTACATGCACCATCTCAACAGAACGATCGTGCTCCAGCCCAGGGCTATGTGAGCTGGAAAAATTTTCCCTATAATAACTGCTCCCAGCAGCTCTGGAGTACAGCTGGGCACTGGAACGGAGAGCAGGGATTCTGTCTCTCCTTGCTCTCAGTGACCCCATACTGCTGGGACTTGGCCAGTGTGTAGGAGGAAGCCAGATGATTCAAATTCAGAGGGATATAGCTGGATCAAGGAGGACGGAAAGGAGTAGATTGGAAAACGGATCTGGTCAGACTTGCATTGGAGAGGGGGAGAAACTGACTGTGAGTTGGAGCAGGCAGCCTGGGAATGGTTGGACAAGAAGACTGGGAGCAGAAAGGGGAAGCATGGACTGGCTGGGCAGGAAAGCTGAGAAAGATCAAGTGAAGAGTTGGGAGGCTGGGCACTGAGACTGGCAGTTTCTCATTAGCTGAGCACTGTCCAGCCTGTGTACTGAATGAGGCAGGGGTCCTATAGAAAATATAGGACATAACCATTCTATCATTCTATGATTCATGTAAAACTGTATCAAAATGCATACACACGAGGACCAAATTAAAATTGCAGCCTCAAGCTTAATTCTGGCATTTCCTAACCTTTGAGTGCTTGATTTTCCCCCTCAATAATGTTCTTTTGATGTCATTTTTGTGTGTGCAATATGTAATAATGTTGCAGACTCTTAGCAAATAATGTAGCTTCGTGTTGAGTTATCCATCCAAGAGCACAGTGATTTCAGGGACTAAATGCTAAATATTTTAGCTACTTTTAATATTTTCAGTGGGTTTTTTTTTTAACCAGTGTTATAGAATGAATTTTACTATCAATGGATAGTTGCCTTTGGTATCATAGAGGAAAGCAGATTTTAGGGGGAAAACACATGATCAAAGGAGATTCTCAGATAAGGTGGAGCCTGCTTGAAATTCAATCAAATTAGCCATCTTCCTTAGAGAAGAGTCAGATAAAAGACAGTTAGCAGGATGATTCTGCTAATATTGTCAAATTTAAGACCAAAAGATGTGTATTAAAGGCTTAAAATAGACACCATGTACAATTTTCAACAGCACATAGGTGATGTAGAAGCACACCGTCTATTGAAATCAATGCCCAGGTGACTTAGGCACTTTTTAGTAATGGTCCTTTGAAACCCAAGTCATTTATTTGCTTTTCCAAAATTTAGATCCGGTGTCTGAAGTTAGGCTCCTGAGTCCATATTTAGGCATCCATTTAAGTTGCCTATTTTTCAAAATTTCTGAACATCCAGCGACTCTCTGACATCAGCACGGAGCTCTGTGTGCTCAGTAGTTTGAAAATTGGGCCACTTAGCTGGATGCCTAAGTATGGACTTATAAACCTAACAGGCAGTCAGTTTTCAACATTTTGGCCCTGAGTGTCTACTGCAAAGTTTTATATATTGGATTTAAGGATGCTTCTGTTAATTTGAAGTCGATAAGGCTCTTTCAGTGATTTCAGTGAGCTTTGAATCAGGATAATTTGAGGTAGACAGTATGGATTTGGGAACTTAAAACTCTGTAATCTGACATGTACTTTCAATGCAAGGAAATAAGAAAAACATTGTTTGGAAGCAGAATATGAAGAGTAGGGAGAGTACTGTGTTTTAGGTCTGCACTAAGATGCAAGAAGTAGGCGGAAAAAGACAGATGAGTTCCAAGTGTTATCAATGCTCGTTATAATCTAGTGGGCATATTCAAGATAATATATATAAGAATCTTCCCATAACTGGAATGTCCATATAGATGGATACAACGTGGGAAGAGGAAAGGATGAGTAGTATTAGATATCTAGAGACTTTCTGGCACCAATAAGTTCCACACTGCAACCATTAAGAAGGTGGTGGTGGTTATTGGCTAGGGTTAAGGACTGAAACAAATGAGAATACACAGTTTGTTCAGGGGAAAAAATAAAAATTGCAGAAAGAAAGAAAGAACGAACGAACAAACGAACAGAATGAGTTCCTGGAAGTCAAGGAGATGAGATGGGCTTTTAAAACAAATTGGGTGGTGGATGTAGAAATAAAGAGAAAGTGGAAAGAGACTGTTGCTGCAGTCAAAAAGGCAGAAGAATAAATCAGGGAAGCATCCTCTTTCTTTCCTGTTTCCCCATGCCAACCCTTTGCATCTAACAGATGCCAAAATATGTAATTCTCATATCCAAGGTTTGATAGAAAGCTGTGAAAGCTTTATTACCAGCCTTGTCACCAGGTATTTCTCAGGACATTTCAAATGCAAGCAAAAAACAAGCAACTCTCCTCAATATTTATATAGAGGGGTTCTTCAATTATGAATCAGTTTAATCTTGCAAGAGTCTTATTTGAACTGCAAAGCTTACCAAAATGGCATTGCAAAGAAAAAAGTCCCAAGGACTTTGTCAAGGAATACAAGATTCCAGATGCAAAGTGTTCCCACATTGGGACTGGGGTATCAGGGTAACAATCTAGCAAAGAGATGATTGTTTGTATATTTGGTCAGTATATGCACTCTAAATAAAAAGAAGTGCATTTCAGGAACACTGTGTACATTGTTGCTTATTTTAAGTGTCTACAATATACTTTCTCTCACTGTTTCAGGGGAACATTTGAGAATTTGTCCTCAGGAGTATACATGCTGCACCACAGAAATGGAGGACAAGCTGAGCCAACAGAGCAAACTGGAGTTTGAAAACTTGGTGGAGGAAACAAGTCACTTTGTGCGCACTACCTTTGTATCCAGGCACAAGAAGTTTGATGGTAAGTGGGGTATAATTTGCTTACTCTTGGGAGGTTGACAAAATGAACCTGTGTGATCCTTCAAGTTGACTTCTAAAACTGGACATGAGTGCATTAGCCAGAATATATCCCAATTTTGTTTCCTGTATGATTTGATACCACAGTTGCAGTTATCACCTTGGCTAAGATAAGGATTAATTTTACAACTGCTGCCCATTATCAGCTTTGTGACTATTGCCTTTAATTACCATAACACAAAGAATAAGGCAGTGGAGTGCCTGCAGTCTTGGCTAAATGTTATTTTTTTTAAAAAGGGAGAAAAATTTGAGTGGCATAAATTGCACAATTTTTCCTATCCCAAGTTCAAATGCAATTACATTCAATGTTGCAAGATGAACTGTGGACCTCCCGTGATTTTTGTAGGGTAAAGTTTTTTTATAGTCTGTAGCCTGGTTTATTCTTTCTTCTGTATGCCAGTGCTTTTCCTATGAAGTACAGTGTCTATCTGAGGGTTTCCTGCGCTTGCTCACCCAAGGCTTGCCCACATATGGGAGGGATTTCACTACAAACCACACAGGAGGTACAGAAATCTTCTACTTCTACAAAAATGGACAGATTTTTGGTTATTTTTTTAATTCTTTCTTTCCATTCAGTACTATGATCTCTCCTTTCTCCAGTTTAGGAAGATCTGAAAAAAGGATCAGAGATTTGCTCTAACAAGTCACACACAGTAGTTTTCTTTAGCATTAAGGAAACAGTATGACTGTGTCATGTGAATTATTATATAATCATTTACTTTTTTAACTTGTTGAAAGTAATTTGGCATTGTCTTTGTAAAAGTGCACCTTCAGGATTTTGTTTTGCTTTGGAAACATTTCAAAGCTTTGTATTTCTATTAAAAATAGTCTAGGAGCACATGCAGTATTCAAATATGAGCTTGTAAACAGAAGTGAATATTTAAAACCCTTAAGAGCAGCTGTAGGGATTTCTTCCATTTGTGGATGGAAACCAATATAGTCAATGGAATTTGGTGATTTATGTATGTTACTGAAAATGCTTGCTGGTTGTCTCTAGTTGTCACAGATTTCATTTGATTCCTTTTTGTACTCTTGACAATTTGATGCCTTTTTATATTGCTTCACAGAACAACTAGGGCTATGGTGGGTTCTCCATCTCTTGAAATCTTTCAATTAAGACATCTTTCTAAAAGATGCTGTAGTTCAATCAGAAATTATGGGCTCGATGCAGAAATAACTGGATGAGGTCTTTTGGGCTCTGTTACGAATGTTCTTTATTTTTTTAAGTGCTTTTCATGTGAAGATCAAGTGCTGTAACTGAACATCTTCACTTCATTTTAATGAAGATTTAATGAGATTCTGGAATTGTTCTGAAGATGGTCTTTTATATGCAAGGAATGTTGAGTCTTCCTAGGCACAACAGATATTCCCATGGAATGATTTACCCATCCAGTAGTCTTCATCCTTAACTATAAAGCCACCTGTAGTCTGTTTGGGCTTTGAAGCAGTTTAAAATCATATAGCACTATTTATGCTGTAAAAACAAATATATTTTTGGGTAGTTAGACTGTAAGCTCTTTGAAGCTTGGACCATCTCTCTTGTTCTGTGTTTGTAGAATGCTTACTGAAAGGGGTCCTGGTCCATGACTAGGGCTCATAGGCACTACCACAATACAAATAATACAATATGTAATATAAATTGTGGGTCTTTAATGGAAGTTGCTATCTAGTATCAAGAGAAGCATGTATCTGCAATCAAAATACGTGTTTGTTTTTTGCATATGTTGAAAATTTTTCCACCACTGCAACAAAACACATAGAAAAAATCATAAATATAATGGAAGATTTAAAAACAAAACAAAAAACCCTCACAATTACTTAAGCAATGAAGTCAAGGCTGATCTTAGCCTTGTTCTTAGAAAGGAGTGGAAGAACATAAGGGTAAGATGCAAAATCTCCATTTTGAAATACATTCCAGTTGGCTTCATCAGTCTCAAAAATACCACCTCAACCATTTCCCATGGATACTAGTTTTCATTATAGATAGGGCTGGTATGTCCATCTATAATTAAGATTGCCTGATACTTCCTATTATAGAATCTTGCTTTTAGTTGCTTATAATGTTGACAAACTTTAGACAATTGGGCTAAAATTTTCCATGTTAGGTGTCTGCTTCGGGCTTAATTATTCTGGGGAAAATTACAGCCCAGTGGTTCAGTCCTTTTGAAGAATGATACTATGTGCAAATATACTGTATTTGCCCATTTAAAATATTCTGGTGACCTTTATTTTGAGTAATTCTAGTGCCCCCATTCTTTGGAACAGGGACTTGACATTTAGAAGTGAGCAGCCCTTTGTGTGCCTGTAAAAGTCTGCCCTTAATTGGCTAAGTTACAACCCTTTAAAAATAGCAATGGTGCAGGGAGAGAAATGGTACTGGGAGAAAAGAGACTGGCTAGAGAGGTAGGGAGAAGACACTAAGATAGGATGAGAAGCCCAGTGACAGGAATATTAAGACTAGGAGCCAAGGAGGACCAGGAATGTACGTGTATGTGAGTGTGGGAGGTGACTGGAGGTAAGGGTGGGAGAGACAGACAGGGGGAACTGTGAATGGCTGGGCAATGAAACTGAGACTGTAATGAAAAACTTAAGGAGTGAAGACTGGGGCTGGGTACACAAGGAGACTGGGACGAGGAGATGGGGTGAAGAAGTATCAGGACAGGTACAAGTACAGTTTGGAGGTAAAAAGGCAGAAAGGCTGCGCTTAGGCACTATGGGCAGAAGAATCTGTACACACCAGAGCTTGCAACAAAACCCAAGATTCCTGAGGACTTGTCTGTATGGAGAGAGAGTGCATGGCAGGGTGGGGTGTAAATCTATGGTATGCTAGCTGGCCATGTGGACTCTTACTTCCATGCACAAAAAGTTCCTTAGTATAACACAGAACTCTTATCATGCGGTAGCAAAGGTCAACATGGCCAGGTAGTGCGCTAGAAGCTGGGGGATAAATCTGTGGTTCACTAGTTCGCTGATCAGTAACTCTCTGTGTAGACAACAAGTCCTGAGTCTCACCATTCCTCTGCTGTCAGCAAATATCTGTCAAACTCACTGGTAAAGTATCCCATCCCCCTCTTGCTGTTCACATACGAGATGACAACCTATTACTGCCATTAGTTACTTTTCACACAAGCAGCAGAGGTCTGTGTGGTGGATCTAAAGGTTCCGCATTGCTGATGACCAATGGGGGTGTCAACATGACACCACTTGGTGGACTTTCTGATTTTCCACTTGCATTTTTCAAAAACCTAGGAAATTACACACACAACCTTCCTCTGCACATTAAAAGAAACAGTATTAAGGTTGCAAAGTCAAGTACTCAAAAGCTAGGAAATCCTAGAATTAATGTTGCTTGTGCAGCCTTAACTTGGCCCTCTTGTGCATATGCATTGTGTTACAATCTTTAATCACACGATCATATTCTGTTTGTTCCACTGGACTCCTCATTCAGTTAGTGCACAGAATGAAAGATCCTCACTTAACAAGCAACCTTAATACTTGACATTTACTAACTATTGAGTGCTGGAAATATGTTCTCTTCCACCCCAGGTCCACCTGAGAGATCATTAATTTTTTGGCCAGGTATGTGTGCTAAGAGACCTCCATATCTACTTCCCAAGTCTACCTGCCAATGGCTCTGCTGGCTTGTCATATTGTACTGTCATATATGAAAGTTTCACCTTCCTACAGATGATTCAATATGTCCTGTCCCCAAAATCTTGTCCAAGAAAGAATAAGCATAGTGATTGTTAGGCAAACTGAATAGCAAAGACTAGCAAAATATCTGTGTTCGGAATGGACTTGTTAAACATTTGAAAGAAAATTCACAGGAGACCAAGAGACCATAGGAGTCTCAGCAGGCATGATTTTTCTCTTTTAATTCAGGATTATGGACAGAACCGATACATATCAGTAAGCACGTAGGGATCAGGTGCTTCAAATCACTAGTAAAGGACAAGCAATCAAGACCCCCATTGCATACCAGAGCAACTTAAACGTGTATTATGCTCCCAGTATAGTTGTAATATTATCATCTTATTATCACTATTTCCCTTGTATGGTGGCTTTGCTGAGCAGCTGTTTCACAGACAAGCCAATTTCTTTTATGTATTGCTCTATCAGCAGCTGCAACCAGCTCTGCCACAGGGTTTTTTCCTGAACGTTAATGAGTGACATTTTCTTGTTAATCCTTTGAGTAACTATAGACAAATTACAGAAAGAATTTTATTTAAACTGAATTGATCTGATACTGATCAAAGAAATGCTGTCCCCTCATCCTGATGAAAATCATGGAAAATGTATTATAATAAATGGTATTATAAAAGTGAAAGGATGTCTAAGAATATTTGTCATCAACCTTACTGGACATGATTAGCCTTGAGAAGAAGTGAGCACCCTGGCTTCTTTCTAAAGCCATGGAGACCCAAGTATCTATACACTTGATGACATTTATGTTGTTTAGAGACCCTTCAGCTGGTGCTGAATATTTTATAGGGTAAGAAAGAGGGTTATAAAGATAGTCCTAAAAAGCAATGCTAGTAAAAATAGCCATCTTGTTCCTTCCTGTGCTGTTTATGCAAAATTTGCACATGAGAGATATTTGTGCATCTCTTGGCATCTTACACTAAACAGCAACTCAGTCCTGTCACAACTCTTTCTATTAAGAGGATTTTGTAACCTAATGAACCTGCATTGCCAGACACACAGAGTTAAAAATTTATCTGAAAAAAAAGTTAGTATAAAATCAGTTATGTAATTAATAATCAAGTCCCTTTTCTGCTGCAGACTACCTGTGTGACCTTGGACAAGTCACTTACAGTGTCTGTGTTTCAATTCCCCTTCTGTAAAATGGGGATTATAGCACTTCTCTATCTCAGTAAATGGACAAATATTATTTTTAACGTGTATGTCTTAACCAGTACATTATTGTTTTACTGCTGTCCTCCTTACATTATACTTTTGCTCATATCCAAAGAACTGGAAAATTAAAAGCAAACCTTGAAATAAATGCAGCAGGAAGAAGGAACTCTGGAATCCTAGAAAGCTAAGTCACACAGTAAACCAATACCCTCACATCTTTTCTCATCTCAGACAACTTTTAGTTTTAATGTTTCTTTTCTTAAATAATGGGCTCCTTCTCCTCTCATTATTTCAGTCCCTTTGTCCCTTTGCTGAACTTGTTTCTTAGAAACAGCAATTCCTCTGACTGGCAGCAGTATTCCCAGAAATATCATGTTTAGTACTGCAATGGTTGGTTTAAGGATTTAAAAGACAATACACACTTTAGTGCTACGAGTATACTTTTAAAGGCAGTCTAACACTATACCCGTCTAGGTCCAGATAAATCAGGTGTGACAATTGTGATGCAATCTCCAGGTGCCTCGATTGTGAACCACTTTGTTACCCCTTGCTGCAGCAAGAGAGAGATTTGATTGTGGTTAATGGGGTGTCAGTTCCCTGACCCCACTGACCTGTTAGCCACCCAAACAATCTTCTAAGAGAGCTGGCAGCCCTTTCTTTGCCTGGAAGTTTAACAATAGATGCAGCTTAATATATGAGCCCCTCTGAAAGCATTACTGGACACTCCCAATAATTACCAGGTTTGCTATTCCCAACAGAACAGTGTACACAGAACTTGATTTGTACAACTCAGAATCAGATCCTTTATAACATTACAGTACTGAAATATATTTATAGTGAGACAATCATGAGTTTATCATCAAAGATTAAGATTTGAGAGATACTGAGTAAGAATAATGGAAACAGAAATGAGAATATATATATAAAACAAAACATAAGTTGCAATTCCTGTTCTGCACTTATCAATAGATTACCTTTAATAAAGTTGATTTTCTTCCAAGGATTCAGTCTTTGGCAGATCCAAGCTTTCATGAACAGTTCAGTTTTATAATTGTTGACAATGCTAACAGCAGTGGTTGAAGGAGGAAATAATTTTCATGCTAAAAAGTATGATGAGGTCCCCTAAAAGCTGAGAATCTTTTTAGAGATTTGCAGATTTGTAGGATCTTTCATTAGTAAACTCACTGTGTTGGAGTCAGTGGTACCTTGCAATCATTGGCGTAGTTTGGGTATGTTGTTCCTCCAAACAGCAAGCCTTGGGCAGTTACAGAATTTGTGCCCCACACACGGTCCCGTTGGCCTGACTGGACCTGCCTCCCCAAATACAGAAGTCAAAGTACACCTATGCTTTCAATGTTCTGTTATTTATATAGTGAAATTTACTCCCATGCAGAGGACTGGAGGTGCCCTTCAGTCTCACTTCAGCTCTCAAAATAAGGCTTCAAGTGGGACCTAAGTAGTATGAAGGTCTTGTGCGGGTCCTCTGCATGTGGATGAATTTCATCCTATAACACACATGTCAAAGTAAGTACACAGAAAGCCATGGCATTTCGACCATATTTATTGGAGAATTTTAAACAGACCTTTTTAATGGTGTAGTCCAGTGGTTCCCAATCTTTTCAACCTTCAAACATTTCACGGGCCACTGCATGCTACTAGTTGTAAAGTAAATTAGAATAGTAGGTTTTTATAAACTATATGAAATTATTTTTTATTTGAAATTATACATTTCCTTGATGAGAATATTATTTTTCATTTCCGCAGACCCCCTGTAGTAGCCTCATGGACCACCAGGGGTCCGCAGACCTCAGGCTGGGAACCACTGGTTTAGTCTCTTTTATGAGCAGATGTAACTTTATGTAGTTATAAAACTGTAACAGTAGTGAGCAGGACTTCTTCATGTTTGAGCAGTATTGCTTGCCACTGGCTTCATTACTGTTATGGGATTTCATGCATGAATATTAATGAATTTAACCATTTCTGAAAAGAAATACTGAAACAAAGTGAAATAGCAAGGCCTTAAAAATGTCCAACAAGAATTCAGTGTATTTTGATTTGGCCTCAATCCATGTATTCAGGTGCATGGTATCTGTGGGAGCTCATGCAAGGATTGAGGAGAATAATGTGGCCCTATCAAATTTTAGGGGACCCAGTTCCGAAACTCTTTCTCATCTGGGTTGTCCTTAGGTACTGAGTGCCAATGAAATCAATGGGATTCTTCGTATATGTAGGAATTGTAAAACTTGGCTTAGTGTTTGCAGCCATGGTTAAAGGAGGAAGGCTGTTACTGTTTACAGTCTACCAGCAGGAAGAATCTTTTTATTGTTGATTATTACATTCGTGTCTGATCCTACATTCCTTCTGGCACCTACAACTCCCTACTGAACTCAAAGGAGACTTCAGAGTGCAGGAAGAATGTGTAATCAGGCCCATCAAACGTACAGCTTGAGGGAAGCAAAGTTAATATCCATAGCAATAAGCATTTTTCCCTGCTTTAAATAACATGTCCAAAGTGCTTAGTTAAACTGATGTACAACTTTTCTGGTACCCCTTTTACAAACAGCTTAATTAGAAGATATGATGTCAGAAAGACATATGATACTGATCATCTCTGTGTCTGTACTTTTAGAATTATTTGGATTACAGTTTCCTTGGGCATGCTTAAAGCAACATGACACTACTTTATATATAGCAAGATAAAACAAGGGTTTGTTAAAATGTATTCTATATTGGATTTTATACTACCTGGAGCATAGACCAATGCTATATGAAAAAGAAAAATTAAGACCTAGTAAGGCATTTTGACATGGTAAATAATTAAGGAAATAATTCTGCACCTGCAATAAAGAATTGTAGGTAAAGAACGAAGTATCCCTTAAGCTGAAAGGATGCCTTTTTTATATGCTTCATATTACAGATGAACATGAAACTCATATTTTGATCATCTTATACCATTACTAGAAAAACTGCAGCAAGATTCTAATGGGTGTATTGGAAATGTAGTCTGAGAGAAAAAGACAAAGCAATATTTGTTTGGTAGCAAATAATAAAAGGAAGCATTGATCAATAAAATCTTTTATTAGCTTAGAACACTGGAAAATCATTTAGAAGCAACAAAAATGGATGGGGTAAAATGACCTCTAGCTGCAGTGATGTGAAAGGTATTGTTAGAGATAATTGTTGTGTAAATGAGGATATGTCATCACTGCCACAGCAGCAGGGATCGATGACGTGGCATTCGTTGAGCAGGTCTGTGGAGACCGCTCAGTCGATTGGAGAGTGCTCTCCGGTCAACTCCATCAATCCATCTACCCAAAAGAAGTCAGGCTGCATCACCAAGAGGGCATCTCCCATTGACCCAGCACCGTGAAGACGCTACTCCACGTGAACATAAGTACATCGATGGAATATACGCAAGTTACATTATGTAGCTTGGGTATCTCCTGTAAACCGTCGCCGCCAGGTAGACCAAGCCTGAGACATCTTTATTTCCCCTCTCAGTCTTGTACCCATAGCACTGATGTACTGTATATTTTTCTTATTAAATTTTTCTCTCCTAAGATTAAACCTTATATTTCATTCCAACTTTAGAATTCCTTTATCAATATAATGAATATATTTAGGGTTCTTATGGGAGGTCTCCAGATTCTCCAAGACAGTGGCTATGGCATTATGTGAACCAATGTTACAAGGTGACACTTAGCATGTTCATTCATAGTAGCCAATTTCAAATCAACTAAAATATTTTGTCCTTTCAAATAAGAAAAATTGCTTTGAATTATTCTGCTAATAAAAGTGGAAAAAAAGGCGAAAAAGTGACAATTATTCCAGCAGTTTGGAAAATTATTAGCAATTTTTGGAGATGAAATACCCTGAGCATGTCTTATGTGGCCATCTTATTTTGCTGTATGATTTAAAGTTAACCTCTTAGGGCCATGGAGCCTCACAGGTCACTGGCAAAATCAGAGAGGAGGGAGAAAAGAAACAAATAGGACACCTTTCTCGTGAAAGCAATCAATAATCCAGCTGCTGAATACATTCAGTGTGTCTTCTTAAATGTATGTGCAGTTGTGGCACCAAAAGTGTCAAATGAAGGTAAATCAACACATTAACTTGATTGCTTTTGCAAAAAAAGCAGTTTCCAAGTTCTTACTAAGTAAGGGGCAAGCCCTACATCTCATCAGGATCTTAGTTCTTCGTCTGCTAAGAGCTTTTTAATAGGCTATTCAAATGAAATTGCACACTATTACTTTTGCTCATAGACCACCTATGAACATATGTGGCATGTCTTGCAACAACTTTTCAGCTTTTGTTTGCTAAACGTGCCAGGAGTAATGGAGTATCACGTTTATACAGGGCTGAGGCATTGACCTGACCTCTCTTCCTACTGTCTTGCCTTAGAAGGCACATCAGGAAACCGATCTTGGTTTTATCTAGAGGCACTGAGCTTCATAGCTTAAACAGTCCAACCTCTCTAATTGGGCTAAAGCAACTCATTAGGTAACAAAGAAGGACTTCACCACCTCTATTGCTTCACCATCTCTACAGTTCCCATTTTTTTCCTAACTGGAGAGAGTAATATCTTTCACAACTAAAATTGCCAGTAACATCCAGCTGGCAACTTTACTACAAACCATACTCATAGGTCACAAAATTCACAATCCACAATTTGTATGAGTGGGAAAAGAAAAAAAAAGGTAATCTACTTTTGCCTCCAGCAGGGTTCCTTCCCTGAAACCATGAGAAATAGACATCCAAAAGACATTTTGGGATGGTATTTGCGGACTGATTCTGATCTATTTACCAGATGCTTATGCTGCCCATGTGAATTAGGATGCTTCTGTAGCTGCTGTTCCTTACAAAAACATGTTGCTGAAATGAAAAGCACAAATATCATTAGATAAAGAGAATAGTTTATGACCATTTATGGAGGCAACATGTACAGTTTTGGCCTACATCACAAAATGTGTACATAAAAAGTAATGTAATAGGCTTTTCTGTTAACTGTAGAAAATGTATGTGAGGTGGGGGTGAGGAAAGAATCCAGGGATGACAGATTCATCAGTGAGCATACAATATATCAATAAAAATGTAAAATGTCTAAAAAATATGCAGCAGTTTGTATTTTCCGTGTCAGAATGACAGAACCCATTTTCATATCTCCTTATTACCATCCTCTCTGCTATTCTCCTTCAAACACTTCAGGAATTAGTTACAGCAGCATTTGCCAAATTTAAGACTACTCCATAACTAGATTTAGTAACTTTTCTATCTTTCCTTTTTTCTTACTATATCACCTTATCCTCGCTAAGAGCAAATGCTGCATTTGCATATATATTATTCACTGAAGCGGGAAAAAATGTAGGAGAGACCATTGTCTTTGTCTTAAAGGAATAGAAATTAGAGATGGAATCAGCTAATTAAATCATCTTGTTCAAAACCTTATCAGTGTAGGATTACTCTTTAAAATGTACTCTTGAGTATTTTGTACAGCCCGGTTTTAGAAGATTCACACAATAGATGACTGCTACTTCCTTTTAATGAATATTCCACAGATTATGCCCTAAATTTGTCCCACTTTTCAGCCTACATGTTGTTGTTTTCATTCACTAATTTGTTTTTCCATCTGAAGATCAGGTATTTAAAAAAAGATTAATGAATATGACTTCCAGCTCCCTGTGACCTGGGTAAATATTATACCCATTTTGTAGTTGGGGAAATGAAGTGATTTGCTTAGATTATGCAAGTTGGTAGCAGCAAGACTGGAAAGAGAACCCAACTCCACTGACTCGCAGTCTTGTGCCGCTTTCCTACGTGCTATGTTTCAATCACTGAAATAAATTATCTCCCCCCTTGAAGTTAATGCCCTTAAAATACTTAATTATATTTTCCTTTCCATTTATCCAAGCTCTATATATTTACAATAATCTTTTCATGTTTCCTCATAATTCAATTCTTCAATAACTGTAATCGTTTTTGTTTCTTTTTTCTATATTCCTTCCATTTGCTTACACTTTGTTGGTCCTGCAACATCCTAGACTTGACACTGGACACAATATTCTAGATGGGGTATCAGCAATGCCATAGAAAGAGGAACTGCCGTCTCCTTTGTTGGTGATGTGATGCATTTTCCTCTCTGTAAACTAAATTGAATTTTGTTTTTCAACAATATTGCATTGCAAATTCACAGTAAATGTATTGTCCCAGAGTAATTTTTGTCATCACTTCATCCTCTGCCCCCAAATAATACCTTCCTATTGAATATTTCTGACTTGGCTTATTTACCTTACCTACCTGTATTTGTCTGCATTTTTCCAGGCTGAATCTATCCTGTTCTCTGGCCACAGTAGGCCTCTTTGTTTTATTTCTTTGTCCTCATTGGTGGCTGCAATACCTTCTACTTTGGTATCATCTACATACATAATAAATGTGCTATTTACATCTTCTTCCAGATGATTGATCAATAAATAAATCTTTAAAACTAAAAGAAAAAACTCACATATCATTTATTTAACACAAGATCTTTGGAATACACTGAAAACACAATAATAAAATTACTGAAATACTACCATAACCTTCTCTGTCATTAGCTGAGTCCCTGTTGCATTAGTAACTTGAGCTTCAGCAAACTTAAAATCCCCAACTCACCCCCCCAAAACCAGCTATTTTAATCTTAAAGCCCCCGTTACTTCATAGTAGAAATGTCTGTGTATGGACAAGAGTTGGGTTAAAGCAACACTGATGCTAACACCGCATTGAAGAGTCACCCTCGATCAACAACAGTCCTCTCATATTTCTTTGCTTCTGTGCAACTCAAGACATGCTATTCCCAGCTAAAGTGTACCACTGAACCCCAATATTTAGATATTGGAGTCATTTTGGGGCAGGGCATTCCCACTTTGCACCGGTCTCAAGTACACACTTGTATCAAGTGGTCCTAAAATGTTTAAGCTTCATTGTCATTAAAGTTGACTATTCCATTGTGTACACAACTGATTGTTCAAATTATTCATCTATGCATTGACCGCTCCTTTCTCGGTATTAAATATATGAGATCTGGTTAATTGTCACGTTTTTGGTTGGTATATTTATATAACATTTTGGTAAATATCTTTCCTTGATTCCTTGGAGTCTTTTCCCAAAATCAACAACATATAATACCTCTACTTCACTGAAGCAGGGGAGGGTGATTGGTGGGAGTTTTTTGTTATTGTTTTTGTTTTTTTACTAGTAAACCTGTGAAGGGAATCATCCTCAGTGACTGTGATGTTGCCCAGGGTACAATCTGGACTGATGGACAGATGTGTCCCCTCAATCCTCCAACCTAGGGTACCTTTTTCACTGCTTCACTGTGAGAGCAACCATTCCTGGTCTGCTCAGACACAGCCTACAGCATATAAATCATGCCAAGTTATACCATCGGAGTGATATAGTCAGCAATCCATGAACTATATTGCAGGGAAACACCAGGAAACTCTCAGACCCAGACTTTCCCCCCAAAATGTGCATCTTTTACTACCCAGCTCTCCTCTTCTGGAAATACAAGCTCATAGAAAGCCCATCTTTTTATTACTAGAAAATGCCATGCACAAATCCTGTTATCCCACATGGATTGCCCCAGATACTTCAATCCCGGGTTTAGATCAAACAATAACAAGTTTATGAATTATGGAAAGAAAGATTTTAAATGATTACAAATAATGAGGCAGAAAAGTCAGAATTGGTTACAAAAAAAATAAAGGTAAAACACAATTAATATCTAATTTAACAAGTTAAATGAATTCAAAGCAAAGGACACTCTCACCACATGCTTCAGCAGTCTTACTGGCTGGATTCCTTTTTGCCACCCTTGCCCCAGTTAAGTGTTACTTTCTAGGTGTTGTTGATGCCATGGGCAGAGAGAAAGGGGAGAGTTCTAGTGGGGTGTCTGTTCCCCTTTCTTATAGTTCTTTTTTTCTTTGAAAATCATCTCCAGCTGAGGTACAGGAGACAGAAAGCCTGTGGAGGTGGGAGCCTTCAGCAGTTTCTTTGCCAAAATGTACATTTCTCATACCCTTTTTCCTGCCAAAGAATGACCACGTGACCAGGATAGATAGTCTTGATGACACATGGTTGAGGTGTTGGTTTGCCTTATTTTATTGAGGAACTGGTGTGTGGCAGTTTTTGAAAACTTGGGACATGTTTCAGTAATATTATACAGCAGAATCTTATAACACACAAAATATTCCCACACACATTTTACCAGGGCAATAATGGTCATCAAATTATGAATTTTCAAATGAAACCTCACAAAATTTATCATAGTCTTGTAAAAAGGGGTGATCATAAGGGCACTGACTGTCACAGTGACTTGACTATATAATTGTGAATTCAAACAACAGTACGTTTGCAACATTCTATGTCAAGTAGGCAAACCCTCTTAGCCATGTGAATTCTATGTAAGGACTTCACATTTAGTCCCTTTATGAAAGATTTTCGTTGCAGTTTCCAAAATCTTTTTATTTTCCACACTCGATTGGAAACTAATTATCCCATGTAGTATTCATTGATGAACAGCTGTAAGCTCAGTGCAAAATATTTCTTACCCACAAAGGCAATAAGGCACTGACTCTCATGTTTAAACTGGAGACAGATTGTTAGACACAGATTGTTAGGCAATCTCCCGCTCCCTCTAAGGTATGAGTAAAGCTTGCTCTTGAAAATCATGCACATGCCAGAATAGAAAGCATACAAAGTATGCAATTAGTTCAGTGTATATTCATTTTGTGGCAGCTGCTGCTCTTCAGGATCTCTTCTCACCTTTCCTTTTATGCCTTATTGTCTTTCAAGAAAATACACTGGTATCTCAGAGTGGGTGGTAGCTGTTAGTATGTTTTAATGAGGACCACAGTATTTTATAATATTTTGCAGTGTTATTTAAAAATTGAACTCTGTGTGTGCACTTATGGAGTGTGTGTGAGAGAGAGAGAGAGAGAGATTTGGAATAGAACTATGCTATGACATGATCATGTTACATGTAGTGGCAAAATTTATATTCCAGACGTTTTGTCTGCTCAGGACTGAAAGCGAGAACACAGGAGCTGAGTAATGTTGTAGATCTGATCTATTTGCACCACAGAAATCTTAGTTTGTAATAGACAGGAAAAAGAAATGTGAATCAGCAGATACATAAATACACGTGTGTGTAAATAAATATGTGTATATATTATTTCTGCACTTGCAACTAGATGTTGAGTAGTAGATAGGACTTTTTTTTTCAGAAAAATACAAATACACAAGTGTCGATTCAGTTAGTTGATAGAATGGAATTCATGTAATTAGCTTGATGGCTGGGCATGGAACCTGCTTGTACAGCATTTAGCTCTGAGCTATCTAACATCTTAAGGTTCAGTTCTTGGTGAACTGAAGAGAATCAGCATGTCATCTCAGAGGTTTTCCTCCTGAAATATTTGTGCCAAGAATACCAAAATAAATGTTCTCACATCCCTTATATAGCTATTGCTTGAAGATAGCTTATTACTGGAATCGTTTATTTATGCTTTGCCCTTTACCGTTCAGTGTGTAATCTGTTTGTTTTATAACTGGGAGATAAAGCTGTGGACCTATCAATGCTAGAAGTGCCTGTCACTAGTTTTAAAACAGCATATTTCAGGTGGAAAAAATCAAACTTGAATATTTCTCCTAGTTTAAAAAAAATGTGAAAACTCTCATTAGCCATGAACACTCATTGAAAGGCATTCTTATTAAATTCAGTAACGTTTGTGTATGAAGTACGTATATATGCTGTGTGAATTATGTATTATGCATGTGTGTGTATATTGTGATAAAGTCAGGCTGGATGGCTTTAAAAGGGTGTGCTGGGGCTGGTATGAGGACACAAAAGGGTTAAAAACCCTCTTTCTTCTATTTGGAAAAACCGGGGGTACGTGGGTGGGCGCAAGCCCACCCACCGCTAAAGGTTCCCCTCCCAGCCTAGAGGAGGAACTACTGGACCCGGGTCCAACAGATTACGGGGGACAACAAATGAAAAACACAGAAAAGGGCGTGAAGGTCACAGGGTCAAACATAGGAGACCAGAAGGGGACGCTGAGCAGAGAACCCCGGACAGCGCCCACTGCTCCTCGAAGGTGTCCAGGGAGCCAGCGGACACTGCCCAGAGGAACTCTGCCTGGAGATGTGCGTTGACAAGGGAACGGAAATAGACCCCACAGTCGCAGGGAGCTTCCCCTGCCAATCTCCTCTCCCTGGTCTTGTAGATGGTTAGTTTGGCCAGAGCTAGGAGGAGGTTGACGAGGAGGTCCTGTGACTTCATGGGGCCACGGATGGGGTGTGAGTGGATGAACAGGTGCAGGGAGAAGTGCAGCCAGAACCTCAACAACAGGTTCTGGAGGAGCCGGAAGAGGGGCTGCAACCTGTCGCACTCCAGGTACACGTGCGCCAGGGTCTCCCTCATGCCGCAGTACGGGCAGGTGTCAGGGTGGGAGCTGAACCACTCCAAGTACACGCCCGTGCTCACGGCTCCGTGAAGGAGCTGCCAACTGATGTCCCCGGTGGGCCGTGGGGTCAAGGTGGAATACAGACTGGCCCACTGGGGATCCTCGCCCTCCAAGGGTGGTAAGAGGTCCCGCCACTTGGTGTCCGGGCGGTATGCAAGGGCGAGGAACTGAAGGGTGTGGAGCACGAGCACGTACAGATGTTCCCTAGGTGCGGTCTGGAAGACGACCGGCTGCAGTTCGAGCAGCCGGCTTGGGGCATGAGGATGGCGGGGCCGAGGGGGTTCTTGTGGCCGAGGCCTGATCGTAAGCACCGGAGGATCGGGGCTGAGGGGAGGGCGGGGAGCACCCTCCTGCAAGACCCGCTCGAGGTACATCAAAGTAGTAGGGGGCAAGGCTGCCCTCACCTCCTGGAGTACACATCGGGAGGTTCGAGGGGTGGAGAGCCCCATATGCCAAGTCAGTGCATGGGGGTCCACCAGGCCCCCCGGGCATAGTCCAGGAGGTCTCCGACCCTGGTGACTCCTTCCAGGACCAACTTCCATCGCACCGAGAGGGCCTCCAGCACACGCAGCTGGGGATTGCATAGCAGGGGCTCCGCGAGGAGATCCTGCGCCTCGGTGACCGTAAGGGGCCTGGAGGCCGAGACGAGCCTCCAGGTCCGGAGGAGGTCCTGGTAGAAGACCGGCAGCTCGGAGAGGTCTTGCGGAAGACCTCTTGGGTGGAGAAAAAAGAGCTGCCGGTCGTATTGGAGCCCTCGGAAACGGCAGAGGAAGACGTGCGCCAAGTGGCTCCATGCCGGACTACCTGCACCATAAAGGAGTCTCTGCAGGGCCTGGAGGCGGAAGGTGTGGACCCGGCTGCGGATGCAGCACAGGCCCTGCCCGCCCTCCTCCAGGGGGAGACTCAGAATCCCTGCAGAGACCCAGTGCAGTCCTGGCCAAAAGAACTCCAGAACTGTCTTCTGGAGGTGGGCCAGGAAACTCAGGGTTGGGACCAGAGTATTGAGCCAGTGCCAGAGCATGGACAGGACCAGCTGATTGATCACTAGTGCCCTCCCCCGGAGGAAGAGAAACCGGAGCAGTCCTGTCCATCTCCGCAGCCGCTCAGACACCCTGCCCTCCAAATCCTGCCAGTTCTCTGCCGGGGAGGGATGGGTGGCAGAGAAGTGGACGCCCAGATAGAGCAGCGGACCTGCGCTCCATCGGATGGCTTGAAGCGCGGGAGGGAGGGAGCTCGCCTGCCACCCGGCCCCTACCGTCAGGGCAGAGCTCTTGGCCCAGTTGACCCGGGCGGAGGAGGCTGCCGAGTAGACAGCCAGGCAGGCCTCCAGCCGCACCTGGTCGTCCGGGTCCTGGACCACGAGGAGCATGTCATCGGAGTACACCGACAGCACCAGCCTCAGCTCTGGCTCACGGAGCACCAAGCCTGTCAACCTCCGGTGGAGGAGACAGAGAAAGGGCTCAATGGCCAGAGCGTACAGCTGGCCGGACAGCAGACAGCTTTGGTGTACTCCGCGCCCGAAGCTGGCCGGTTCAGTCAGGGACCAGTTGAGCTTGACCAAGCACTCTGCAGAAGCGTAGAGCACCTGGAGAAATCCCACAAAACGGGGTCCGAAGCCGAATGCCCACAGGGTGCCCAGGAGATACCTGTGGTCCATCCGGTCGAACGCCTTCTCCTGGTCCAGGGACAGGAGGGCGAATGACAGACCATCCCTACACCCAAGTTCCAAGAGGTCCCGGACGAGATACAGATTATTGAAGATGGTGAGGCCCAGGACGGTGTAGGTCTGGTCGGGGTGGACCACGTCCTGCAGCACGGACCCTAACCGCAGTGAGACGGCCTTGGCCACAATTTTATAGTCCGTGCTGAGGAGCGAGACGGGACGCCAGTTCTGAAGGTCGCGGAGGTCCCCCTTTTTTGGTAGCAGGGTGAGCACAGCCCGCCTGCAGGACAGGGGGAGAACTCCGCTGGCCTCAGACTCGGCCCAGACGGTGACAAGGTCCGGGCCGAGGATGTCCCAAAACACGCGGTAGAACTCCGCGGTCAGCCCGTCCATGCCCGGGGATTTGTTGGTAGGCATGAGGCGGAGGGCTTCCGAGAACTCGGCCAGAGTGAGAGGTTTCTCCAGCCGGTTCCGGTCGCGGGGAGTCCTCCGGGTCCGTGAGGGGGGTGCCGTCGGCAGCCAAGAGACAGATGACATGCTTCCGGGCCCCCCTCCTTTTCTCCAGGGCGTAGAAGAAGCGGGAGCCGCGATCCATGTCCCGAAGGAGATGAATGCGGGACCGGACAAAGGCACCTCAGGCCCGAAGGCCTTCCAGGGCTCTAAGCTCCTCCCGCTTCTCCAGGCATGCTCCACAGAGGGACGGATCCTCGGGGCTGGTGGCCAGTCGCCTCTCCAGCTCCAAAACCTCCCGCTCCTGCTGCTCTATCCCCACATCCCGTCACTGGCTGGCTCCCCGAGTGTAGTCATGGTAGAAGAGCCGGGCGCGCACCTTCCCCACATCCCACCATCGCCGCGCCGAGGGAAAGGTGCCCCTCTGCCCCTGCCAGGCCAGCCAGAACTCCCAGAAGGATGCCACGAAACCCACATCCTCCAGCAGGCTGTTGTTAAAATGCCAGGCCGGCCCCGGCCCTCCGCAGTGAGAGACGGTGTCACGGTCACCATATGGTGATACGAGAACGGGGCCGGCCGGACACTGGAGGAGTGGGCCTGGGCTAGGTGGTGCCGAGAGATGTAGATACAGTCCAACCGGGAGTGGCGCGACTGATCTTCCCCCACCCAGACAAAGGTAAAGGTAACGACGTTGTCCGGGTGGTGGTCGCGCCAGACGTCCACCAGGGAGTGATGGTCGACAATCTCCTGGAGGATGTCCGCGGCGGCTGGGCACTGCTTGGTCCCCGTGCGGTCCCGCTCCTCGGTGTTAAAATCCCCGCCCAGGACCAGGCATTTTTGTGGATCCAGTGTGCCGAGGCAGGCACCCGCCTGCTGGAAGAACCGCACCCGCTCCGGACCCGCTTTCGGAGCGTAGACGTTGACAAGATTCAACGCCAGCCCCTCCATGCGGACCTGGAGGTGCAGTAGGCGGCCCGGCATGACCTCGGCAATCCCCAGCACCTCGGGCTACAGGGCGGGGGAGAACAGGGTGGCCACTCCGCCCACCTGGGCGGAGAGATGACTAAGGTGCACCCCGTATCCCCACTCCAGCCGCCAGCTGGCCTCGGCGGCTGGGTCTGTGTGGGTCTCCTGCAGGAACGCTACAGAGTACCCCCCCTCCCGAAGGAAGGAGAGCACCTGGTTCCTGCGGAGACCCATCCTGCAGCCCCTCATGTTCAATGTGCAGATGGTAAAAGGCATTACGAGGAGGGCTGGGGGGGATCCTGGTAGGCAGGAGCGCTAGCAGTCCTCGTCGGGCTCCGGAGCAGCCCCTGACCGGTGCTGTAGATCATCAGGGCGTTGCGGAAGCTGTGGGCCCATTGGTAGGCTGGCGCACCCTGCCACCCAGTCCCTTTCCCCTCCTTCATAGTGGCCATCACGGCCCGGAGGAGTCCCCCCAGCGCTGCAGAGAGAGCTGCACCCGGTTCCGGGTACCACGCATGTCCCGCAGAAAGACGTGCAGCTCCTCACGCAGCACCTCAGGGGGGCATCCTCCGGATCGGCCCCCGCAGCGGCCCTCTGGCCCATTGGGACAGGGGCTGGGGGGTGCGGTGGCGGCGGAGGGAAGACAGCAGCCCCGAGTGGGCTGGCAGTGTTAAAGACAAAGGCCACCTCCTGGGAGCTCTTCAGAGGGAAAGAGACAACCTCAGGGGCGGCAGATGTATAGGCAGCGGGGTGGGGGGAAGAAGGTACGGGGACCGGAGGGGTTAGGGCCGGGGAGAGGTTGAGAGTGGGGAAGGGGACAGGAGTTGGGGTAGGGGAGGGGTTGGGGGAAGGACCGGGAAGGGGGGCAGGGTCAGACTTGGGGGCGGGGCCCTCAGCCAGAGCTTAAAGGAGAGAGAGGGAACAAATGCAGGGGAAGCTGTCAGAAGGTGTGAAGCAGTTGGAGAAGTTTCCTTCCCAGGCCAGGAGACAGAGCTCCTCTGTAGCCAGGGGAGACAAGGTAGTTGGGGTACCCTGGCCACAAACAGAAGGTAAAGCGTGAGACCCACCATGGGGAGGCTGGCAGTTTGCCACAATATATATCTGAATTATCCATTATGAAGATTTTTAATTAATTAATTTTTAATTAAAATTTATTTTATTAATTACTTTTTACAGTAAGGAAGGTTTTTAATCAGATGACCTCAGAATAAATGTACAGAATTTCAAAACTGTCTGAAGCTGAAAAGACTAGGGGTGATTATTACCTACTAGTTTGAGTTGGCTTGTTCTGACTTCAGGTTTTGGTTTTGGAAATAAAACAAGTCCTGAGGAAAGGAATATGAAGTGACCTCTGTAATTGGGTCTCTAAATTTTTTTTATTTTTTTTCTTCCTTGGATGGTGAGTTTGTGCACCAGTTTATAATAACCAAGAGATATTGCCCACTACCCAGTCCCTCTGGATGAAATTCTGAAAAAGTGAATGAGTGTACGTGGTATTATGAAGAGGAACGGACTCAGGCTTTATTAGCTTAAGAGGAAAAGTGAATTCTGGCTCCAAGAGCTTTGTTCTTGGTAGTGCCTTGCCTCCAATATCCAGGTGTTCAAATTCAGGGACTGCTAGAAGAAATGATCCAGATGCAGTGATCAGAGATGCACAGGGATGGTGGCAATATATTAGGTTGTCAGGACCCAAACCATAAAGGGATTTTTAATAGCAAAGTATATATTTTGGATTGGGCCAGAAGCAAATGGAATGCCAATATTAAGATAAGGGTTCTGTGTGTTGGAAGCATGTGTCAGGGCTGGAATTCAACCCTACATCACTCAAAGGGAATTGCTTTGTGCAGAGAACCAGAGCAGTTTAGAGCTCTGACTCCAGACCTTATTCCGCTCAGAAGAACTGTGTGCCGTCCTATGCTGCAATCCTTTGCGGTGCTTTTATCTGTTTACTTTTCTCTTTTTACACTACTATCAAGATCAGATTTCTTTCCATTCTTTAACCCAGTTTATCCAGTGAGGTTTCCTCCCTGCCTTTTGATAGACAATGCTCCCAGGGGACTAGTTCATATTCTAAGATGCCCTCAGGTCTTTTGATCTTGGCTCCTTGTTATCTATAGGCTGAGATGCATTCTGCAACTGTATGGTTCTCATACCACTGATCCACCTTTTAATAGTAGAGTGGACAAGGGTAGCCACTATCCTGATTGACCCCAGGCCATCTCAGTTGATTTTTTTTCCCCTGGGCTCTTGAACCTTGTGGTGGAGTGCAGATGTGCCATCTCCATCTGCACTCAACCTTGTCCTCCAGCAAAAGCAGATTCACAAGTGAAAGACTCTCAATTGAGGTAGCAAAGATTTTTGGCTAAGTAACCCATGTGCCTCAACCACCTGAAACCATAGTTCTAGCTTACTTGTCCTATTGGTGTGTGTTTTCCTTGTGATATGGTTTGTTTTGATTTGGCCTGTTTCAACAGGTATTTGAAATTCCTCTATGAGTTCAGGTTTCATCTATCTCAACTTTCTGGGGTCTGATTGCATTTGGGTTTTTCCATCTTTTTCAAAGCTCTTTATTTACAGAGACCAATTTATAGATAGATTGCTTGTCAGTGGGACCTGCCTGCTGTGCTCTATAGTCTCTGAATACATGCATCAAAAGTTTCCCTGAATTAAAATAGCATATTTAGATTGCAACATTATGTACCTCACTGCTAGATTTATAAACTCTGATTTCACCTAGCAGAAACATAGTCGATTAAATGTTTTTTCTATACATTTCGTTTACATTATGTACATTTCATTTGACTTGCAGACCTCCATTATATTGAACACACCATCAGTGTGCTACATTAAGTACTCCAATCTGAGGAATAATATTACATTGCTAGCTGGTTACGAAATGCTTCTGCTGTGCCTTTAATGTACTAAAACACCACCAATGGGATTTTAATGGCTCTTTATCACAGCTGGGCTGTGGTAATAAAAAGAGTATGGTAATAAATGCATCAAGATTACAAATACACGTGTTCTCCTTGTATGTGACTGAGAACAGTGATGAATCCAAATATGTGGAAAATATCATTAGAATATTTTGATTTACAGAGAGGCAGTAGATACACTAACACTATTTCCAATCTTACTGCAAGTAAACTTGGCTCACTTAAGATTTTAATGTTCCAGAAAATCCATATTAGGAACATTTTATAAACACAATAATACAGCTTGCAAATTTATGGTTTCCAGATACTCATCAAACCTCTGGTGTCTCTTTCAAGATGAGCTCTCCCCATCATGTGTGATAATGAAGTCATCTGCTTTAGAGATATAAGATTATCAGGAAGCAGACAGCCTCTATTTTCAAATTCATTGAAACTATTATTAAAAGGTGGAAGTGGAGACCTGCAATACATCTTTATCAATAACTGCTATGACTGTCTTTCTGGCCCCTTTGTAATTAGAGAGGCTGTAACCACTATTCAAGCATCACCTTTAGTCAGACTAATTTGATATCTGGAGATTTTTCAGTGTCAAATTTAATGAGCCTCAGATGTATGCCGTTCCGTGTGCCACAAGATACCGGGGATACTCAGCTTAGACCAATAAAGTAATATAATAATGGTAAAAAGAAATAGTTCAAATTTCTGTGCCACTATAGAATTGTTAGCGCATAAGACATCAGTGCTCTGGGATCTTCACTGGCACCCATTGGCCTCCCAGAAGAGTCTAAGTTGTAGATCTGACTTATAAAGCCCTAACCGGCCATGTACTGACCTACCTGAGGAATGGTCTGTGCCCCTTTACCATACTGCCCCAGCTGCGATCAACAGGAGTGTTTCAGTTGGATCCCCTTCATTATAAAATTCTGGAACTTGCTCTTTCACTTGATCCTTTCCAAGTTTAAAAATGGTCAGCTGTTTGTGGAGGATATGTTTAGCTGAAGTTAGTTCTGCTTTGAGCAAGAGGTTGGACTAGATGACCTTCTGAGGTCCCTTCCAACTCTAATATTCTATGTCTATAGGCAGTATACGTGTGTGTACTGTATATGTAACGATTTATAGACACGTACATACTTTATCACTCTAGAACAGGGATCTCAAACTCAATTGCTGTGGCGGGCCGCATTTACATTGAGTGGAGTTCAGGGGGCCGCACATGACACACACTACTCTACTGTACCTTTCATGCTCTACTCTCCGCCGAAAAAATCTCCACGCAGGGTAAAATTCGGCGGCACAGTTGGAGAGAGAGGCTCTCACAGGGACTTGCAGGCTCCACTGTCCGCAGTCAAATCTCTCTGTGGGGCCCACATTCGGCGGCCGTTTCCTTTTTAAAGCAGCACAGTAGAGCAGACAGAGAGGCTCTCAGACTCCACTCTCCGCCGTCAATCTCTCTGTGGGGCCCACATTCGGCAGCCATTTCCTTTTTAAGACGGCCACAGCTTCCCGGAGCTCCGCTCAAAAAAAAATGCCAGCACAAGCCTGCAGCCGGATTCGGACTGCGGGCCGCATGACACAAGCCCGCGGGCCGCAGTTGGCCCGCGGGCCGCGAGTTTGAGACCCCTGCTCTAGAATGATGGTCAGCTGTCTATGTATTTTCTCTAAAGTGACATTGTGTATATGCAATTTTTCTCTCTAAAGTGATAAAGTGTATATGTGTATAATTAGTTGTATATTTAAAAAAAAAAAAAGCTACAAAAAGTGAAATAACACTTTTTGTTAGCAAAGACTGTACCAGGTTTCTGATCCTTCACAAATGTGTGGGACATTAACTTTTGCTCTGCTGCTGGCCTACCAGTGGATCAATTAACAAGCACAATACTAATTATAGCTTTTTGTATGCATTTCTGCAATTGTCATAATAAAGTCTTTCAGTCTGTGGGCATTTAATATAGTGTGAAGCAAATTTAATGCCATTTTTTGCTTGCAAGTTGCAGAATTTCTCATGTTCTCTGTAGTTTAAAATCACATTTAATGCTCATATAAGTAGTATTGAATAAAGTGGCAAATGTTTGGCTCTCCTCACATTGCATTTTACAGAACAGGCCTGTAAGAGGAGCTTCTTGCGGACAAAATGACACATTTTCTGTTTTCATTAATTTCACATGAGCAGCACAGCGGTCACATACAGAATCAGTTATAAAGGTCTTACATTAACTTTCAAGAGCTCTGCCCTTATCACAAATTTTCGTATGCAAATGTAAATTACACAGCTGCCTTTCCTCTCAGTTTCTGTTAAACAGTTCTGTTCTTTTCGCTCCATCCCTACTCAGCCCACACTGGTCACTCTCCTCTCTGACTGAGAATGCAGTGCTGCTGGGTTGGATGTCACTCAATCTGCCTCTACCCTCCCCTGCTACTCTGGGCCAGTGGACCTTTTTTCTTGGCCAGATGGTACCAATACTTTTCCAGATCTTCTGGGCAGTGGGATTTCCTCAGCTTGTTATATACATGCACCTCCCTTGATAGCTCTTTTTCCCTTATTGTCATCTACACTAACTGGTTATTTTCAGCATAGTGTGATTTCTTTCAAGTCTGATTCCAGTTTTAGCCAAGGTAATATTTATGAAAGCTGTGTCCTTGTTTTGATATTTGACCTTGCCTTCAGCTTAATTTGGTGCCACAGAGCAGCATGTGGTGTCTGGGATAAAGTTTAAAAATCAATCTGCTTAATGTTATCCTTATGTAGCTTTCCTCCTATTCTGTCTAGGACGGCTTCCTGGCTAGTTGTAAGGAAGTATTGGATTGTTGAAATGGCAGGATGACACTGCAGAAACTGTGCTCCAGAGCAAGCTTTGACTATTTTGAGCAAGCTCAATGGTGCTGAAATTCACACTGTAAAGGCAAAGTGATAATTGGATATTTATAATGAAGACCTCTTCTACTTGAGTTAATAGAACTGCTGTGCCTTTCGCTCTTCTGGAGTTGCAATTGTTGAATGACTAACATCTCAGTTTGAATCCCATTTTCTTCTCCATCTCTGCATATCTGTCTACTGTGGTAATATTATTAGAGGTTATTCTTTTCAATAGAAATTAGGTATGTCTATGCAGCACTCACAAGCTGAATCTGTCACGTAATTCTGCAAATGGGACTTGTTAATGTTTCCATTTTTCTCTTGAAAAGCAGATTGAAAGCTTCTTTACACTGTTCTCCAAAGATGCTGTTAGCAGTGGCTATTTTGTTTTCAGAGAAAAATGAATTGTTTTGCTTTTCCTGCCTTCAAACTAAAGTTATTCCCCAGCTCAACGTATTTTGTGTGAGAAAGAACTTGGATTTTTCTAACAAACTTAAAATAACAAATATTTATCTAGAGAGACAAGATGAGTAAGATAATATCTTGTATTGAACCAACTTCCATTGGTGAGGGAGACCAGCTTTCAAGCCACACATAGCTCTTCTTCAGGTCTGGGAAAGGTACTTCCAACATCACTGCAAAATGTAAGGTGCAACAGATTGTTTAACTTTATTAACTGATAACTACTTATGCTAAACTATAACTACTTGCATTCTGCTGGGACCTGAAGAAGAGGCCTGTGTTTCTTGAAAGCTGGTCTCTCTGACCAATAAAAGTTAGTCCAGTAAAAGATATTATGTCACCCACCTTCTCTCTCTAATATGCTGGGACTGATTACAACTACAACTACACTGCAAGCAAGTATTCATCTAATTAGACTTTCTACTGAGCACATTACAATGATGTCTCAGTGCAGTCAATCACAAGCTATCTTGTGCATCCTGTTATACTACAGCTTCGTGATTGATATTCCTGCAAGAAGAAAGATATGCTGATGAAGAATGACTTTGTAATTTCATCAGGAAGCAAAGTTTTTTTGGTATAAAAAAGCTAATATTTTACAGTGGATCTACAATGTTTAGTCACAATTATACCTTTATTAATATGGTCTCCGTTCAGGGAGTCTCCAAATTACACAGGTCACCTGAATTGGTGAGACAATTTATTTTTCTCAGAACACATTCTTCTCTTGTTTTCCTCAGACAGAAATTGACTAAGACAAGAGTATGTTATTCTGACCCAAAGTTCCTTCTTTTGTGTCACTGTAGGCTGAAGAAACAGCTATAAAGAAATTGGTGACCGATATCTTGCTGACACTTAAATCAAACTTCTTGTTCTTACAAGAAGTTAGAAATCGGAGCAGAGTATGTTCTGGATATGGTGTCTAATTATCCATTAGAGAGACAAGGTGGGGGAGGTAATATATTTTATTGGACCAATTTTTGTTGGTGAGAGAGAGAGCTTACACACAGCTCTTCTTCAAGGCTCAAGAATGCATTGTGTTTTCTGTCATGGAATACTGCTGACTGTTCCTCCAAGTTTATCAAGATGGGTTAAATTGCTTTGTCTTATAAAACTTTATCCCATGCAGGCAAGATGGTCCTGATTTTGATCTTTCAGGCTTTCCGTGTTTATTCAAAACTTGATTAGGGCAAGAAGAGGATGGAATGACAGCCTGATGAAACTGGTGTCCTAAAGACAAATGGAGTGAGAGGGGGTAAGACATCCTTTGCTGAGTGAGTTACAGCCTGAGGAACTCTTGATAGATCTAAATCTAGAAGTATGTTTACTCTGGGGAGGAAAAAAGTGTTCTTGACTTGTATTAGCTAGCCTGCGTTCGTTCACGCAAGTTATCAGCAGAGACACAGCAACTCGGATCAGCAGCTCAAACTAACCTGAGGCTCCCCTACTGACTAACTCCAGGTACTAACCCAAGTTGAAAGCTGAGCTGCTGCAAATTCGCTGCTGTTTTATCCCAGATTAACTAACGTGGCTTAGCTAACCTGAATCAAAAATGCACTCTTTATTTTTCTTTTTATTTATGTATTTATTTATTTATTTTGCAGTGTAGACATACCATACGTGTCTTCCTCTCCCACAAAAAGACACACACAAACAATTTAAAATACAAGACTAGTTAGAGGGTCTGAAGGTTCTTCCATGGAGAAGTTGATGAGCAGCTCTGTCAGTGAATCTGCATACCAGTCAGTAGATTCTAGAAATACATAAAGGACTTCAGTGACGGCACCATGAAAGCTCATTAATGTCTATGTTGTGATTGTTAGGCCAGGAAAGTATGGTAAATTTAGCAAAATAAATTTGGACAGACTTTGGACATGGAAGTGATATGAGCCTGAAGGAGGCCAGCAATCAGGATATTGCAGTAAATCAAAGCTGGAGATGTCCAGGTCATGGTCAAGAGTTTAATCATCCAGAGAGATTTACGCTGTGAAAGATGATGTGGCAGGAGTTAAGGACAGCTTGGGCATGTGCAGAGAAGGAAGGGAAGCAGCCAAAAATGATCTCAAGTTTGCAAGCCTAAGGATCAGAGGATGTGTTGCCCACAGCAATGAGGAAAGGTGGAGATGAAGAAGGCTTATGTTATAGTTAGCTTGAGCTGACGGCAAGCCATCTAGGATGAAACAATGCAGAGATCAGAGGACTGGACAGAAAGGGAAGAAACTGGTCTGGTGTAAAGTGAGGTAAATAAAATTTTACTTTCTGCTATTGCTGCAGAGTGAAATGTAAATACAAAGCAAACAAAAGCCCACAAAGAAAGTGATCTGTGATTCACAAATTATGCACTTTGAATATCACTGAGGATCAACACAAGACCCCTCGCTGACTAAATGAGTATCTACTGCCTGCATGATGCTGCTCTCAGTGCACAGCCCCTGAAAACAGTGAGAGGGAGAAAGTTTTGATTTTATTTTTAACAAAAACGTGAAAATAAAATCCTCTTTGGCTGGAGTAGTTCATCAGTAGGACGCTAATGCAGATTTGAGTGGATATTTTCCTTCATGAGACATTTTTGACATAATGTTTATGCTGCTATTCTTATTTCAAAAAACAGCCATTTTGCTGAGTTAAAAGTCAGAATCTGCATTTAAATAGAAATCTTTCTATACCAGAATGGGAAAGTTTCATTTTCATGTGCAAAGATAAAGCTCTGTACACATCTTAATTCTGAATCAAGAATAAAGCTGAATTTTTATTTTAAATGCATATTTTTCCTGTAAAGAAATATGTGGCCCCTCCAAGTTCATTTAGTATCAAGGCATTTGTTGTTAGCAAACTCAAGCTTTAATTTTTATATATTTTTCTTATTCATTTTTTTTCAGTACAGCAATGTTGGATTAAATGAGTTAAAAATATTATGCTTCATGCACTGTTTATTCATCAATATATATAACACACATGTGGAGTATATATTCTGATATTAACATTTAATTTGGTTTGTTTTCCCTATCACTGTTGCACCTCTGAGTTGGAGCAAGAGGGGAGGAATAGAGAACAAGTAAAGGGTAGTCTCAAATTCCCTCACACATCAGATATTTCTGCTAATCTGTAAAAATGCATTCTTTAATAGTTAGAAAAATAATTTAGATATAGGGAAATAATCACTCTATCAGGTTTGGGGACACAAATTGTATATCTTCTGTCAGCATAGGGATAATTACTGTGCAGAGGGGAGCATTTGTGTGGTATATTGCCCTTCTCCACAGACCCAGTTTGTACTAATCTGTTGGTGTGCCTCTATGTGTGGCTGAAGTAAGATGCAACCTTGCTCCTGATTAGAACTGGGTGAAATTTTTCGGATGAAACGTTTTCACCCTGCATATTTGAGTTAACTGAATATTTTGTGAATTTGTCTCTATTTTGACAAATTGCTTTTGTAGAAAAAATACTGGAAATGTCAAAATGGTTAACTTTGACATTTTCAAAATAAAACATTTCATTTTTTTGAGTTCCAGCTGTTTTTTATTAATTCCTAAAGGGAATTCACCAGAGAATGGTACCAGTTGCTGCCTGCTCTCCCTCAAGGATTCTGCCAAGGAAAAGCAGCTATAACATTTTCTAGATGCTAGATCTCACCCACAGACATAGCTGAGGGGATCCACTAAACTAACACATATCCTATCTGCCATAGATATGTCCTAGACCAATGCCACCCATTTGAGGGGCGGGGAAGGGTTATCTGCTGTATGCTATCCAGCAGGAAGTTGCCACCACTTTCCTACACTTTGGCCTCTCTGTAGAAGACTTTGGACTGCACCTTGATTTATGCATGTGGAACCCAACTTAAACTGGGGGAATTTAATCCATAGTACATTAAGGATATGTTTACACTGGCAGCTCCTTGGGGATCGATGCAGCGGGATTGATTGAGCAAGCCATGGAGACTCACTCAGTCGATCCCAGAAGTAGTCTCCAGTTGATGCCATGAAGCCATCTCCCTGGATGGAGTAAGGCTATGTCGACCAGAGGGCGTCTCCCATTGATATAGCACAGTGAAGACCCTGCGGTACAGCAACATAAGTAAGTCGACAGGAGATAGGCAAGCTACATAAAGTATCTTGTGTATCTCGCGTTGACCTCCGGTGGCAGTGTAGTCCAGGCCTAAGACTCAAAATCAAGGTATTAAAAAGCTGAAAAATGTCATTTTCTTTAGGAACAAACATAGGAGCTTCTCAGACTTACATGACACAAAGCTAGCAAACCAATATGTAACACTTTCCCTTGTTCATGTCCACTGACACATATATTCCTGGTTATGCATATCTACTATATTTTGTATGGAAGTAGAAACTACCTTCATATGGGTTTGTTAAAATTAATCTCAATGACATCATGTGGAGCTAGTTAGTCAGAACATTTAAGGAGGATAAAGCACTTTAGCCTTAAGGACTCTTAAAATGAGAATCATTTATTCTCTGTCTTCTTCTGTGAAATGGATTCTTGCTGTTACTAATGTAAAAACCTGCTGCTAAATGTTTAGATTGTACATATTAGCCAGCTGGTGGTTGAATTCTTACTATGGAGTTGACCAGAGTTGAAATAAGTAATTTTCCTGGGGAAAGTGTATTGTGCTGTATCTTTGATTTGTGAGTGTAATCTGTAATCACCAGGGAATTTCTTTAGAGTTGCAATTAAACTGGAGTTGATAATTTTATAGCAGGGGAATAGGAATTTACTAAATAGAGGACTGAGAGTTTGAAGTTTTCCATTAATAAGTTTCTGAACTTTTTATAACATAGAAGCTGTTAGCAGCTAAAAGTTAGCTAAGGAGTCAATTCGTGTTAGCCTAATAAACAGAAAGAAAGACTTGCTATAACATAGCAGGTCCATAGCTAAACATGGTTCCCTTTAACTCTTGGCTCTCCATGTCCAAAAATATATAAAGCCTGAACCAAAGTCCACAATGTCAATGGAGACACTCTGGTTGATTTTGGTGGGGTTGGATCAGGGTCCCAATGAAGAAGATTACTGTACATCCAAACAAACCATTCAGGTCACCTTATATTATTCTCTTTAATATTTTAGGATTCTGTTTGTTTTAATTCACTTAGCTATTTCATAACTCATTATTTTTAATTCTTATGTACCCATTTTTTTCAGAAATACATTATATTGAAAACTGCTGTTTCCTGAAAAATATACTCAATCAAATTCTGCTCTTAGATATGCATATTCTATGTACAAATGAATAAAATCTGATCCTAAATTAGGTTTATATAAAAAAACCAATAAGCAACATATCCTATTTTAGTACCCTGAAGGACTGTTAGCAGAGAGATCATAGATTGTCTTCAGAATGTCTCTCTTATCCAATAATGATGTTTTTGATAATGTATGTTGGATTTTTTTTTGTGTGTGTGTGTGCTGTCAAACCTGCTTTTATGGTGTGATGGGCTCATCTTGCTCACATGTATCACACGTGAGGAGTCCATTGAGAATGGGATTCCTCATGAGGATATATACAACAAAATGCTGTTTGCATTACTCATCACAAAGCCCTGTAGAGGATTTGGACCCTTTCAGGCAGTTAGGAGAATAGAAGACACATGGAATCAGAAGCTTTCCAAATTCTAGCAGTCTGTCTACTGAACTCCCATTTTCCAAATTGTATCAGTATCTGTTGTAGAGAAGCACAGAAATATTAGTTTTACTCTAAAAGGATTTGTATTAGGTGGGTTTGGATGTCTGATGGATTTTACTATTTCAGTTAGATGAGCAGTTGAAAAGAATGGACCAGCACGGGTTACTGCAAAATAGAGGAAGTGTGATAGCTAGGGTATGAAGAATACTCTCTTGAAAGAGTTGCTTTTTTCACATTTAATTTTGTTTTATTTTAGAACAGCACTGCATTTTTTGAACATTTGTATTACCACAGTGGGTGGTTTTATGTAAATCTTTTCATTTGTACCTACAATGTCGGTGTCTGTTTTGTATACAGTTATTCACAGATGTTAATTATTTCTTAATGCTAAGTATGTACCTAATGCCTTTTATCCAAAGCTTTCTCAGTGTTTTACAATGCCTGGTAATCAGGAATTGTCTCTATTTTACAAACAGGAAAGCTGAGCCAAACTCAAGTTAAGAATCTATCCCAAAATCATGTCTACACCGGATTTCTGAGCTTGCCAGCCAAGCCTCTTAGCCTGGGTCAATACACTTGGGTTTTTGGGGCTCACACCTTCACTTTAAAAATAGCTACATAAACAGAACTTTAACATGCAGCTCAGGCTGGAGCTCAAGCTCTGAAGCCTAGGGAGGGAGGTAGGCCCCACCTGTCAACATACCCACATTGTGTGTAGCAGAATTGAAGAGAGAACACCAACTACCTTACTGCAATCTCTGGAATACATTGTTTATGCTGGGGTTTGAGGAAACAACATTAGCTCTTCAAAAATAAAGATCCGTATTCTCACTGGTAGAAAACCAATAAAGAATCTGTACCATATTATAATAGGTATCTGATATAAATGCTCTCCTATCAAAATATTTTCAGGTTTACAACCTCCTTTACCATGTAAATCAAAATGCATTTTCCATTAAATAGTATAACTTTGCTAAAAGTTATAATCGGAGAATTGACCTCATTTGTAAATGTCACAATCTGGCAGATTGTGTGGGGGTTCGGTGGCTTGTGGTCTAATTCATAAATTGTTTGAAAAGAGAGAGTGGAAATGTCATTCAAGATTAATTCTCTACTTCTCATAAGGTACAGGAGCTAGTGAACCATATACTTGTTTTAATAGTCTTGTGATTCAAGAAGTGGTAAACTTGTAATTATTTGCTTCTCTGGCACATTACCAGAGTGTAACCAACATGCGGGGTTGTAATAGGTAAAGGTGGTGGGTATGAAAAAGTATAGGTATGAAATAGAAATTAATCCCTTAAACTTTTATATTTTTACATCCTCCATTTGGTTGGTTTGTTTTCCTGCCAGATTCCCTTGCTGTGGCCTTTACAATATATGAAATACATCAATTTTCACTCTGTCCTATTTACTAAAATTGCCACCATTTACATCACGATTGATTTGGTCCAATAATTTGAATGAGTCTAGATTTTACATTCTTCATTAAGGAAGTTTTAAATCAGAAGAAATAAAGAAACACCTAATGTTAATCATACCCATTGCAGGGCACATGTTTAAATGCATTAAAAACTGTTTAACTGTTAAGTCTTAAAATATAACTGTAAACAGGAAATCATCATTGACTGGGTGTGTTTCCAATAAGTCCCATAGGAATCAGTTCTTGACCATGGGTCGTTAAAGGACTGGCTGGAAACTGTTGTGTGCCATGTTGTTGTAGCTTTGTTAGTCCCAGGTCCCTGAAAAAGAGCTCTGTTTAGCTCAAAAGCTTGTCTTTCTCACCAGCAGAAGTTGGTCCAATAAAAGATATTACCTCATCCACCTTGTCCGGCTGAATAGTGACCCATGTAATTGAAAATCAGGAAAGAAGTTAGGAACCCTAATGGCCAGACATTTACACCCTAGCTACCAACAAAGAGGTGGGGAGGCAAAGCGAAGCCCAACCTGGAGAAAATGTCACATGGCTGGGTTAAGAGCTGGCCTTACGAAAGAAAGAGAGAAACACACCAGGAGCTAAGGACAAAGGGACGGAGATAGAGATAGAGTGCCCTGATGGAAGTGATGGCAGCATGGATCAGTGGCTCATGGCCTTGCGTTGACCCTTCTAAATGCCATCTTAACCTTTGCCTCTGTATACTAACCTAAAGATGATTTCAATCTGCCAGGTGACTAATAACTTGTTACCTTGTTTGAAAAGGCTGCATGATGTCACTGCAGATACTGAGACATTGTATCTTGAAGGAGTACAGTACAAATTACCCACGAGAATCTGGCTTGGCTGGATTTGTTGCAGGGAGCCACAGAAGGAACAGGAATTGCTGATGCCTACAGGCCCAGTTTCAGAGTCTTGGAAGCTGTTGGCCTACCCCTGGGGAAGTGTGTGGGTTCTTGGGGCACAGCACACAAAAGGAGTCACTCCCAGCAGACTGGTTGCAATGGGGTCTGCTACTCACTGCTCAGTGGCACCTCCATATGGCTAATTTGTAGAATTAGCTTGCCACTGTGCACAGCTTGCCCAGCAGTCGCTCAGCCCATTGCCTCAGTCACTTGCTCGGTAACCCCTGTCTCGTTAGTCAGGAGCTGCAGCACCTCTCCTTTATGGTTTAGTCCTCTGGCCAGATCAGAATCATTCTTCCCTTCTGAGGTCTCCTTGGAATCTCTCTCCACACAATCTCAGGCAGTTTCCATATCCAGTGAGCTAACTGTGCCACTCCCAGACCCATCCTCTACTCCAGGTTCCAGTTCAGGGACCCTCAAATCAGAAGTTCATATCTGTACTCTCTGATTTTACTACTCCTTTTTTGGACTGCTTCCTACACTGCCCTTTTCACTCTCCCCCTTGTATCAGGACTATGACTGCAAGCTCAATTCCCTGCAGCCTCTCTCTCTAGCCTCAACTACTAAGCTTTATAGAAGCCCCTCTCAGATGAGCTTCATTCTCAATTAATATAATTGCCCCTTAACTTCCCAGCAGATGCAGCCTATGGCTATCTGGTCTCTTGCCACTGTAACCTTTTCAGTGCTCCTGTGAAGTGAACAACTAATTACACTGATTACAGGATGTGGCATAGATAAGACCCTGGGAATCTGTAACATCACCCTCTTAAAATAAAAATACATAAATTCAAATGAGGAGGTTCAAATTCAGAAAAGGGAAAGAAAGGGGTTGAAAGAGACAGTGACAAATATAGGTCCAAACTGCCAGTCTTGGATCCCTCAGTTCAGCAGATCTTTCAAGCACATGCTTATTTAGCAGAGCATTTAAACACATCTTAATTTGCATTGAAATCAGTTAGACTTAACCACATAGTTAAAGAATACATGCTTAACTGCTTTGAATTGGGATGGACTGCTGCAAAGGGACCAAAGGGAGAAAAAGAACACTGGAAAACAAATTTTTTCTAAAGTGTTGCTTCCTCAGAAATTTTTTTAGATTATGCTAGACTGCTTGTAACTGAACACAAATATAATTTCAGACTATTTGTATCACGTAGGAATTTGGAGAAACAAGAAATTGACTTTTATTGAAAGTAATGCGTTCAATTGCATAACGGTGCTGATGCTTTGCAATAGTTCAACTGAGCTAAAAACGTTTTGTTGATGATTTTCATTTGTACTCAGTGTCTGAGGCTTCTCGTTTACATGTCCAACAATAATCAGCCAGCACTGATGGACTGCAGTTACCCTGATACCATTTTTCCAGGATCGCAATGTCCTGGTGAAACCTTTCACCATGCTCGTCACTGACTGCACTGAGATTTGCAGGGAAGAAGTCTAAATGCGAATGTAGAAAATGAATCTTTAGTGACATGTTGCACTTCATGGTTTTGTATGCTTGAAGCATGTTGTCAACCAGCTGCATGCAGTTTGGTGCTCTGTAGTTGCCAAGAAACGTATCGCAGCTGTTGCGACATTGGCAAGACATTTTGCTATCACGAATCCTCCTGAAAATATAATATAATAAAATATAATAAAATAAAAATATAATAATATAATAAAATAAAATAATAATATAATAAAATAATATAATATTATTGTGAGTACACACAATATGCTATGCGCATAGAGCATGCGCATTAACATCAATGAAAACTGATATAAACGCAATGCATAGAACGGTGTGTGCAAAATGCTTTCATAGCCTTCCTAAAACCTGTCCTGCCAGTATCCGCCCTGTCTAAGCCTTAGCATTCCCACTTCATGTTGTGTGGCCTGCATCAGGTGCAGTGTCACTGCATGCCTAGGCATGCTTGGACACAAGATAGAAAACTTTTCAGCTTACATTGTGGGCAACATTTTAGTAGACTTAAATTATGAATTGAAATAACAAATATAGGTGATTTCAAAAAAATAGTATGTGATAGGGAAATTTCATGCTGATTTTCATAATCAGCGGCCCAAACTCCGTAATATACACCCAAAAGTATTCAGGAAGCAAAATCGTTGTTGTCCAGTGTAATTCACAAGTTAAAGCATTTTTTAAAGCAGAAACATGCACCCTCAGCTTGTAATGTATGTAATGCTTCACTAGCTTCAGTTTAAATCAGTCTAAACCAACTGAGCATCCAGCCTAAGGTCGCCAACAATTGCTAATTTAATAGCATGTTGACAAATATTCGTGCTACAATACAAATAGTAGTAGGATTAGGCACATATAGAAGAAGCTAATTTGAAGGACAGAACAGCAAGCATGGTTTGAAAGCAAGGTGTGTGACACTGAGAAATAAATACAATCAAGAAAAATGGTATATCTTGGCGGAAAAAGGCTTAATGGTCCACACATTGCTGTGTCATAGACTAAGATCTGGTTTCTGTATCATTACAGCTGATGAAGCATGGGACTAAATCCTGGTCACATTACAGGAGTAATCTGATAGGACTTAATGGAATGCTTTCCATGAGTAAACTAAGCAATACTTGATGAATAATAAAATATTTATTAATAAATTAGAAAATGTTAATTATCTTAATTTTTATTAACATCTTTCATTCTGATTATAAACCTAATGAAGTTAGTGGCAAGATTCCCATAGACTTAAATGGGCTTTGGTTCAGGATCATAATACATTTGCTAGTGCCAAACCTTTAACTACTTACACTGCATACAAACAAAAAATGTACAAATTAACAACTGTGTAACATATATTTACTAGAAAAAATAAATATAATTTGATCACTTTCCAAGGTAAATTTTTAATAGACCAATTTGAAGATTTGCCAGAAATAAATTATTATTAATTAGCTCTTGTACAGTGAAGTGCTCTATCCATGTTGAGAAAAAAATTATAAAATGATGAGTCTAGTCATGCATGAGTGCTTGGTAGGGACCCTAAGCCTAAATCATTTTAGCACCAGTTCTGCAAAGCACTTGAGCAGATGCCTAGCTTTAAGCACATGCTTGTCTATCCCTGTTCAACATAACATTTAAGCACATGTTTGTCTCCTTTAAATCAAGGGGTCTGAAGAATGTGCTTGAAATTATGGAGACAATTAAGTGCTTTGCTGAATAAGGATTAGATTACTCACATTCTTAAAGTCAGGCAGACACTAAAGTGTTTTGCTGAATTGAAACTCATCATTCCAAAAATTGTTCAAGCATTGTAACCCAGAATCAATTGCTAATAAACATGACTGGTAAAGAAGGTACTATATTAAATCAAAATTTCGCTGAAAGAGAATAAAATGTATCATATGATAACATGTGGAACATTTTTTTAAAAAAAAGATACAGATAAATGAATTCCAAAGCTGCTTCAAGAAAGCATGACACCAAGAAAGTAGCTGAGAAAGAAAACTGCAGAAATCCAGTTCTAAGACATCCCCATTTGTACTTTACCATGTAAGATGTATTTAATTAGGTTTCTGATTGCAGAAAAATAGATTCTTGTATTATCTGAATAAGAAGAAAAGCATAGAAAATCAGTGAATTTGAATTCTGGAAGCAAAAGTAAAAATATCAAATATAAAGAAATCCAAGTGCTCAGCTTTAAAATGATATTGAAGGATGTTAATTAACAATAATATAAGTTTATTTTTAGAAAACAGTCTCAAGATAAACTTCTAATTATAAAAATAATTCACTAGAATCGCTTTTTCTAACACATGACAAAAGATGAATGACTATAATTTTTTAAATATTTTACTTTGTTTCTGGTACTACAGAAATATATTTTTCTCATCAATAGAATACGAAGTAGCACGTGAAAGATTCTTTAGGACAAGGACGACCTGAATGAATGCCTGTTGCTCTTTCAAATGAAGTTAAAAGGATTAAACTGTTAAGTCCATGAGGCTGGCAATGTCTTACAATACTAGAAGCTCAGCAGTTTTGAGCTGTAAATGCAGGCTTAAATGATTTTCTGAAATGGGGAACTAGCTGCTACCCTACAGAAAAGTTAATTATCACGTTGTAGTCCAATTCTGATACCTTTATAGAAGCATTTAGCTTCCTTTGATATCCTTAAAACTGAGGGGAAGTATTTCAATAAAATTAAGGGGAACTAGAAAACAATTCTTCATTCCTAAAGAGAGAAACTGACTAACTTGTGGAAGATGAAAAGCGCTAAGAATGACCTGTTTTCAAAGTAGGCCATTGCTAGATTAATAAATCAAGGTGATGAAATGTGTTACTGAAAATACAAAGGCAGATCTGTTAAGGAAATACAACACTGATTGAAAGCATTAAAACATGGGAAAATTCATTTTGCCTAAATTTTAATACACTTAAACACTGGGAGTGTAAGATTTTTTTGGTTCATATTCTGCTAAAGAGAGAGAGGGGAAGGGAAGATCAGAAGGAAAAACAAAAGAAACAATAGGGTGAAAAATGAAATAATTTAGAACATAGAAAAAGCTAAATTAAAATAAACACATTACAATTTTTAGAAGGAAAATAAGTTTGGAGAAAGAAATTCTATTGGAAAAACAAATGCAGTCTAAATGTGTAGAGTATCTATTGTGTTGTCTTGGATTTTGGGTGGTGGTTCTAGTCTAATGCATAGCACAAGCATCTATGTGTGTTTTTTAATTGTCTCACTTTGGAACGGGGGAGGAAACCATGAGTTGAAACAACAAAGGGAGAAAAATCATGAATTCTAACTAATTTGCAAACCAGAAATCCGAAAGGTAGTTTCATAATACCTTAAATTTCATGAAGTTCAACCTTTCCTAAAAGTAATGAAACACTTGAAAGAGAGAATTGTCTTTCACATCCTGGCATACTTCATTTAAAGAAAACAAAGGAAAACAATAGTCAAGCTCAAGAAAATCCAGTTATGCCTAAAGCTGGTGACTTGGCTAGTAGTTATAATTAAAGTACACGTAATACTGGTGTCAGTTGTATTTCATTTCTAGTGCTCTTGGAGGAATGTGATATGGACCACAAGTGAAATGAGTTTGAGAATGACACTAAGCCATATATTTAAAAAAAAAAGACAGAAAAAGTAGTGTATCATGACTGGCAGTATCTTCCCAAAATACGCCTGTGGTCGGAATTGTTACAGGTGAGTACTGCAGTCTGCTGGAGGATCTTACATAGCAGCTGCAGACTATTAACTAGTGCTATCCATGTCTTGTAAAAACGTGAAGTCTATGGCAAAGCCAGAAATTGAACCTGTTCTTTTGAGTCCCAGTGCAAAACTTTAACTACAAGATCATCATTTCTTTGAAAATTGCATTGGGATCCTAGTATGGAAAGTTCCACAAAAGAACAAAAAGGGCTTTATAAACAGGTGAAGTGTTGAATGGACATTACTGGGCATGCAGCAAAAAGGCCTTTCAGAGTCTGTCTTTCAATTCATGACAATTTGCATTAGAAAAGGGACTAAATATGTAACGAGATAACGAAGGTGGGTGAGGTAATATCTATTAGGGTATGTCTACATTGCAATTAGATACCTGTGCCTGGCCCTTGACAGCTGACTTGGATCTTGGAGCTGGACTAAGAGGCTTTTTTATTTAATTAATTTAATTAATTTGTAGATGTTTGGGCTCAGGTTTCTGCCTGAGCTCTGGGACCCTCTCCACTTTCAATGTCCTAGTGCACAAGCATGACCATCTACACTGCAATTGAACAGCCCTTAGCGCAAGTCAGCTGACACAAGCCGTTGTAGGTTTTTAATTGCAGTATAAACATATGCTTATTGGACTGACTTCTGTCTGACTTCTGACAGAGACAAGCTTTTGAGCTCCACAGAGCTCCTCTTCAGGTCTGCTCTGTGAAGCTCGAAAGCTTGTTAATTTGATCAACAGAAGATGGTCCAATAAAGATATTACCTCATCCACCCTGTGTGTCACATATCCTGGGACCCAAACAGCTATAACAACACTTCAAACAACAATGTATTTAACAACATATTTAAATAAGAGCTTTGAAAAGAGACTTTATGCTGTATTGCATAAAAGATATGCATTCAGTTATGCTGCTTGCTGACTTTTTAAATAAATTTTGAATGTTTTTATAACTCTTAAAAAGAGAAAATCTATTTCTTTGCACAACTGTATAGGATTTTTTTTTAAAGCGTTGTAATGGTTCACAACATACTATAATAATTTTGACACAAATCAGCATGAACAAGGAAACTCAAGGATGACGTTCCCCTCAAGTCTGTTTGTTTATTTTAGATTAGATTTGTAGAGCACCTACCCATTAAATTGAAAGTGCAAATTATAAATGCAATAATAATCCCCGAAATACATAAATAGCCTGCTTGGAACCTTCTATTAAAAGTAACTTCCAAAGAGAAAAAACAAAACAAAACTCAATTTAACCACCAAGAGCCTAAAATCCCACCACTTTATGGATACCTGTCCTGAAAGTACTAAGTGTTGTTGCTGTCTTAGAACAGAGCATGATATCTACCATGCTATAAGTGGCTCAGATACTAGGCACCAAAAATTGAACAGATAACTCTCAGATGATGATAAAACAGTGAAATAATAATAAAACTATACTTGAAATGCCAAGTTTTGTTTAATTATGATTGTGGGGACATTATTATTAGTAGCTGGATATTTGTGGTAATGTTGGTGAACCACCAAAGTTTCATTGAATTGAAGCACTAATTAGCATTTATCCAAAAACTCACTGAAAGAAAATCCATGAGGCACCACCTTGGATTTCAGAAAGATTAATGTTAGTAATATTCTTTGAAAATATACGAAATGCCTGACTGTTACAATATCCACTTCAAATCTAAATGCTGTTTTGAAGAAAAGCATGTACTCCATGACCGGATGCTGCACATATTTGATTGTATCTTGTTGACCTCATTTTGATGGGACATTAACTTCCATTAGACAGTTCACTTGTATTTCACCTGATATGTCAACCAGAGTCTTTAGTGGGGATTCAAGGCTTCATAGAGTGCACAGATAATATAGCTGAGATTTGCTGGAAGATCAAGTCCAAGGGTTTGCTCTGAAGCACATAGCAGAGTGGTTTTAGTGTAAATAAAGCTGTGCAGGGAAGCGCGAAATTAAGAGAGTTCTTCAGGCCTGTGGGAATGGAAGGAGCTAGTGCTTCTGCTACATTTGACACTCTTAGTTTGGAGATTTGTCTTAAAAATAGGATGGAAAAGGATAAGAAATGAAGAAATAACCATTATGCAGACCTTTCAACTTCTTAGAAGGTCATAAAGGCAGTAGCTATTGCAATACAGGGTGAAAGGGAGAAAGCATTCTAGAAGGAAAGTGTATGGTGAGCTGAAGTGAGTGTGTTGAATACTTTGTTGAATTTTTTTTCCAGCTTGTAACAGTTATGCAAAACAGACTGACTCTTGCCTAACTATATTGTTATCAGCATTGCCAGTTTTTAATTCTTTCTAGTAGTGCCAGAGTAGAACTCTTCACAAATTGCTTCACACCAGTCTGAATTGATTGTTCCCCCACAATGCAGCACATTTAATCTCAGTCAGAATGTGTCAGAGAAAATAAATCTTTCTTTTTCTGAAAGAAATCATTTTAGAAGTGTCACGACAAAATCAATCTCTGTGTGGGGTGGTGCCTAGAGAAGGGAGGAAAAATACTCCTCAAATAGGAATAGAAAAAGAACTCAAATAGAAAGCGTCTAACTTTCTATTTGCCTACAGTCTAAGTGCAATTGCTGGAGGCCTTTCACTTTACTCACTGATAACACAGCACAGAAGTTAAATTAATTATAAGTGAATATAACAAAAAGAGAAATAAACACATCTAATAAATGATAGCCCTTAATCAAAGTAGTGAGCAATCAGTGATCCATCAAGTTGGATTTGAGGGGAGATTTCAATAGTAGGGTCAGAAATGGACATTTTATTGGATGTGGTGCAATGTGTATGATCATTTGCCACAAGCCCAAGAGGGATATGTGTAAACCGTTAGTGATCAACTCAAGAGGAAAGGGGTTGTTACTTACCTTTGAAGTGACTCCCTGTTTAAAAAAAGGAGTGATTGTCCTTTATGCATAGAGGAGGTATTTCCACATAATGGTGAACTAGTTGTGTTGAACAGCTGTGAGTGGAAGTGCATGTAGTTGGAATTTTTCCATTGACTTCAAGGCCAGGTGATGCAGGACTAAGTAGCTAAGTTTAGGTATGATCCTGCAACCTTCACTCACTTTAGTGTTCCCAGTGAAGCCACTTGAGTAAGGGCTGCAGGATTTGAGACTTTCTGACTGGGTATTGGATCTAATGAGCGTATATACCCCTACTCTCTTCAGAAACAGCTGGAGAGAAACCTGTATATTGACACTAATATATTTCTTTCATCATTCATGGGCAAATCAAGGAAAGTCCAGATATTCAAATATCATGGAGGCCTTCACGTTACAGCTAGTCAGTCGATGACAGCACGGTTGTGCAAGCAAAAGTCTGGCATCAACTGGTTGACAACAGCAGTAATTACAGCAGTGTAGGAGTGAAATACACAAATATATTTTGCTAACTCTGGAAGCTAAAGCAAATGGGTGAGGTGGAATGCTTGGCTTGGGAAGATGAGACCAACATAATCAGGGAGTCTGAGGTGTGATTGGATGAAGAATATTATAGGCTATCTAGGAAAAGTGGGTTAGTTTGTGAGGGGTGGAGGGTCAACAGATATTATTATTCATCTTTGAAAACTCTACAGTGTGTTGCAGTTCCTACAAGCTCCCCCATTCAACCAAAATACCTGGACTGTCTAATCGGGACTCTGTGCACTAGTGATGAGCTGCTCATTAAAAGTCCCAGTAGCATAAGCTGTCCAATCCTGCCACTGATCAACACTGACATTCCAAAGACTATTTCACAGCCTCTTTTCAATTTCCTCATATTGCAACCTAGAATTACTGAACTACTAGTACACACTACTCATTACTTGTCATTTCACATTGCTGCCTATTTTGCTGCAGTTAACCTGATGCTATCACTAAGTACATTAAGTGTTTGACACAATTGCTTCGCTTTGCCATATTTGTTGGCCAGTATCTTGATTCATTTGCTAAGTGTATGTAATTCACTGTTTCTACCATATTCTTAGTTTGACTCTAGGGTAACTAATTTGCTCTTTTATCTTTTGTCCTCACTCTGTATTTCTACCACCTTCCCCTACCAGGTATTGTACACTCAGCTTTAGCTGGGTCCTGAAGCAGTACACATTATTGCTTTATCAATCATGGCCATCCCCAGTCCTTCCATTTTACAGTTAGGAAAACTGATCCTCTGAGTGGTTGCGATTTGTCTAAAGTCGTATAAGGATAAACTGGGAATAGAAGATTCCCATCTTCTTGCTTTAATCACAAGACCATCCTTTAAAGTCTTTGGATACTAGAAGGCAACTCTGAACTTGGGGATGGGACTGCCCTTTTACAAGGTGCAAAGCAGTTTATATTTTCTCTTCTGCAATAACAAAAATTGGTTTTGGATCCAAGGATAAAGAAAAGATTAGTTGATTGTGGAGGGATTCTCAGCTGAACTGATATGAATCATAAAATCACAAGGTTTAGCTGTAATTTGATTGTTTTTCTTTTAAACTGGCACCGTTTTACATTGGATTAATGTTCTGTCTCTCCCTAGGCCATAATTTCTGCATCAGAAAATTCTGCTGGCTAATGACACTTTTTTATTACATTTCCATAATCCTGTCCTCCGCATTCCTTCTGGGCGATGTGGTATGTCACCATGTGTGAAGGACTTGGATCAACTAGAAATATAAATTCTACTGAGCTGGGAACTATGTCCAATTAGACTTACCTTTATTTATTTATTTATTTTATGTACACTTCAAAAAATAACATTTTATTTAATTTATGTGAACCTTACATGGAAGTGGGAATTTTCTAAAGCACTTAAATGATTTAGGATCCCAGGTTCCATTGACTTTCCATGGGATCTGTGCTCCTAAGTCAGTTATGTTCTTTGAAAATCCCATCTTGACTGTTCATCGTGCTTATGAATGTGCATTATCCATTATGTGTCTGTGTACAGAACAATTGTATAGTTTTTTTTCCTCAGAATAAGCCCCTGTATGGAGCTAAGCAATTTTGTTTAGAATTCCACATTCCCATGAATGGGATATACATCCTGGTGCTGCTGAGCTTTAGGAACCTTTTAAGAGTGGCACCTACTAAGGCTGCATGAGCCTTCTATTTTCAGCTCTGAATGTTCAAATCAGAGGTCATATGTGCTCTTGTTCAGGTCAAATAGTGGAAAAATTCTGTTGCCATACTTCTTTACAAAAATTACCCCCAAAAAGTGGTGAATACTGTCAAATGACTGTCAGAAATGAGGACTTGATATTGATTGTGGCTATGCTGTCAGTTGAAAACGAGGTGTTCTACCTAATATGCTACTTGTGGTACAGTGTAAAATCTTGGAGAGTAAGATGCCTAATGCAGCAGTCACCACTGCTGTTAGCACCTTGACATTTGTATTTTATGACATTTAATTCTCTTTTGTGCAACCTTACTCCATATACCCATGAGAGTCATCCCAGTGAGTGTAGTTGGCTGCAGGCTTGAGCCCTTAAGGTTACATTAGTACTGGCTTTGTGAATAAATAGTTACTCTTGAACTTCACTCTTGCTAGATGTCTGGTACCAATATACGTATTCTTAAAAACCAGAGTGATGCTATTGCTCTGATATACTCCTATTTTGTAATAATTAAGAATATTAGATAACATGGGTTCTGGCCAAGATGGGACTAGAGAAGCAGTTTCCTGAGAAGTGTGTCAATTTAACATCAGTTCTTACCTCGGGCCCAAATGAATGCCTAACACTAAATGCCTAACACTTAAATGTCTAATACTTAAATTAATGTCAACACTTAAATAGCAATCTTCATCCATAAAAGTAAAATTGCTTCAAAAGAAAGGATAACCCTCTTTATCCCATTTTACCACTAGGAAACCAAGGCACAGAGAAGTTAAGTGACTTGTCCAACATTGCACAGTGAGTTAAAGGCAGAGTAGGGGCTAAAATCTAAACATCCTGATTCCCAGTCCTATGCCCTATTGACAGGTCTACTTTGAATCTCATTGTAGGAATTAATGCTGGTCAGCATTATGGAACAGCTAGAACAGCTTTGGGCTTTAGCTTCCTTTCCCCTGGGTCCTCAGGATGCACTGGGTTTGTAGGTTATAGGTTCCTTTGCAACCCTATAAATTCCTTCCTTTAAGGGTCACGATGAAAGAAAACAATAGGAGATGAACTGTGTGGAGTTCCCTAAACCCTCTAGTCCCCTTCCACTGATTTAACCATGTGAGATTACAACATAACTCTAAATACAGACTATAGAATCTTAGCCCATTGTGAGTTCTGCAGAACTTAGTGATTTCATTACTTACCTAGAACATGCTGCTTTTATAATTATAGTTCACAGGGATGGTTTTGTTGTCAGATTTAATGAACTTCAAAAATGTTTTCTTTAGTTTCCTACAATTGTTTTCTTTTACTTTGAATAGTATTTTTTTAACGTTGTAAAGCCTGAACTATGTGTAAGGTACAGGCACAGATGGCTACAAACCCATCTTGTTAGAGTTTGTTAAAATAAAATGACAGATGTACCTTAGAAATTGAATACAGGTGCGATGGAAGGACAATTATTACTTTGTATCTGACTTTGTCGAGAGACAGCTGGTGCTACATCTTTTCTTCTTCATTTTGATAATAGGAATTCAGACATTTTATTTGTTCTCATCTGAAAGACCACTTTCAAAACACAATTAAATGGGTCCAAAGACAACTACCAGCTGTAATAAATAAACGAAGAACTGCCTCAGAGTTGCTAAACACACACATCTCCCACTGATTTCAGTAGGACCTCTGAAAATCAGGCCCTAAATTAAAATAAAACTGGAGTATTTTGTTCTAAATTATTTTATTTATTTGCAGCTGAGCCCAAGTTAAATAATGTAAACCTTGCTTTGTGCAGCAGGTATTGAAAATTTTACTTTTTAACTCTGTTGTATCTATTGTGCCCACAACCCCAGTCCAGCAATATGGACATAGCAACTGTACGATTGGGATTCATGTTGAGAGTTTCTCCAGGCAAAAACTGTTGGCCTAAATAATAATAATAACCAGCCAAAATAATCAGTAATTTTAAATGCATCATATTTTGGGTGCTCAGATTGAAAGACCTTTACAGAACTCAGTTCGCAACAAAGACCTCTTGAAGGTGTAACAAATTAGGCACCCAAAATTTGCTGCATCTAAAATCACTAAATCCTCTTGAAAATGTAGGCCTTTCTGTCACAATTCACCTACTTTGTAATATTGTTTACATGAATGCTTCTTTAAAAATAATAGTAACAATATGAAATTCAAACAGGAAATTGCCATTGTCACACTGGTCTGGAGTGGCTCACACCTGTGAGTGCCAGCCTCAGGACAAGTTGTCAAGAAGCAAGGCAGAGACCCTAAATTGATTGTGTGTTCTATAATTAGATGTCATCAACCCATTAACAAGTATGAACTCCTGAAGCACTGAAACAGTCTTAACATACAGTCACAGACAGTCCCCTTGGGCATTCCAGTCTGTCTTGCCACCCAGGCAAGCTGGATTTAGTGATATATAGCTGCCATCAAAGATTTCAAAATATGCAGGTTACTTCCAGTCCCAAGACACCAGTCACTTACCCCAGGTCAATTTGTACCTTAGATCTCCCACCAAAGGCCACACTTATAGCCAATCCTACAGTAAACTATCTAAGAATGTATTAAGTAAGAAAAGAAATGAGAGAGCTATTATAAGGTTAAAGGAGGCAAACATAGACACATTTGAGTTACAATCTATGATTTCCAAAGGTGACAGAGTTGTAGTAATCTGTCAGACCTGAATGTCTTTTAGGGTTAATCCAGGTTGACCCTGTTTCTGTTTTGTACTTCCAGCCCAGTGAGAGTTTCAGGGCAAGGCTACATTACAAAGTTAAGTCAACCTAAGCTACGTTGGTGTACAGCCACCACAGTAATTACATTTTTTTTTACATCCACACTACAATCCTTTTGTCGACAGTGCACGTTCTCACCAGGAGCACTTGCACTGATTTAACTGTCAGTGGGGGGGCATTGTGGGTCAGCTTCTATACTGACACTGCATTGACCTAACTCCACGTATGTCTACACTACCAGCGGCATTGTTGGCAGTGAAGGATCAATTCTGCGGGATCAACTGAGTGGTAATGGACACCCGCTCAATCGAATCCAGAAGTTGACGCCATTGATCTATCCCCACAAGAAGAATAATGCTGCGTTGACAGGAAGGCATTTCCTATCCACGCAGCGCAGTGGGGACACCATGGTAAGCGGAAGTTAGGAAGTCAACGGGAGATTCACAAGCTACTTTATGAGTACATAAGTTACAGCAGTGAGTTACATCAGTGGAAGCTACATTTTAGAGAAGATGCTTACTGAGTTTGGTCAACTTAAGTTGCCTTACATCAACTAATTCTGTAGTGTAGACCAGGCCCCAACAGCAAAAGAGTTGAAAAATGTTCTTGTCGGGTATTTTTACTCCCTTCTTCTAGAATTCAAGCTGATGGGATGTGCCCTTTTGCATGTTGCCTCTTCATTAGTGTAAGGGGGCAATTAATGAAGTCTTTGTATTATGATGTCCCACAGTGGCCCATTTAGTTTTGATAGCCCTTCTTGATGAGCAGATTACAATCCCTCCTCACTGGGTTCATGATTTCAGAGCAAACAATTTTATAGTTATGAAGCAAAAACTTAAGTATTATTTTATAGCATATGGTAAAGAGATTATAAATGAGATTAGTGCAACACATTGCTATAAGTCCTATACCCACTTTAACTATACTCACACCCAGGTGGAATAGACTGGTTTCCAGCAATGAATTTCTCAGGGCTTGACTGAGGCCCAAAGCCTCAGCTGTAGCTGGCACCTGGTCTGCCAGGATCACACTCATCACATGTTCTGCACTCATTGCTAAAAATTTATCATGTAATGGAATAAAGCAACATTGAGATGAAGGGATACCAACATTATGCCTCTGTGATTTGTGTGGACTATTTAAAAAAAAGTAATTTTGTATGACAAGAATACAAGTCGAATACAGCAGCTCTAATGGCCTCAGGAGCTCTGTGCAAAATCTGATGCTTGTTTTTGTTAGTGTTGAAGTGAGTGTATTATGCTAAATCGTCAAAACACAGGCACATAGAGTTGTAAGTGGCCAGTGATGTGATACCCATGACCATAAAGCTCAGTAAATGCACAGGATCTGACTAATAATCCTTCTTTTTGTACATAAATTTTGTTTCAGTAATATTGGGGGGAAATTTCAGCCAGTGGGTTTCTAAATGATTATCATTCTTATCAGGTACTTAAAACTCTCTGGTCTTCGGATGCATGCCTAATACTATCCAATGTATGTCAAAATCATCCATAAAGACTAGAACTGGCCAGAAAATAGAAATTCCTTCCTGTGAAAAACTTAACTTTTTTATATGGGGGGGGGGGGAGGAGAAGAATCATCCCAAACTCAGACAGAAAGTAAAATATGCAATTTGTCACAAGAAGAGATTTCTGTGAAAATTTCATTTTGGGAGAACTGAAATGGAATTTTTCAGCTTGCAAGTTGCTCACGTGGAAAGTTCTTGTCAATTTCACTTTCTATCTGCCTTCCACCTGGACAGGCAGAAAGCTGTCATTTTGCTTTTTCCCAACAGAAAATCAAAACTTTTCCTGTGGAAAATTTCAACTTTTCAAAAAGGCCATTTTTCACTGGCAAATCATTTCAACAGACAATACCCAACCAGCTGTAGTAAATGCGCTGCCTGCCATTTCTTATTGTTGAATTTAAAAATTTAGTATTTCCACTCCACATAAGGGTGCTTTCTAAATTGGAGGTTCAAGGGAATAATGATCAGATCTGTCCCTGTTCATATGGATACTGCTAATTTGTTATGCACTTTGGATTTTGAGGTCTCATTTGTGATGACATGACATTTGTTCCCTAGGAGAACTATGAGGGGAAGTTTTGGAACAGTAATTTTCCACTGTTCTGTACAGACACAGAAATGTAAATCTGTGTGAGCTCTGGTAGCAGTACTCAGCACCCGGATACATGTAGCTGTTTAAGCACTTCTCTTAGTAATAAGTTTTACTACAGTCAGAAGTTATGTTAAAGGATTTAAGGGAATCAAGGGGTTAAGCTAGTCTGCCAAAAAAATCTCAGCAATTATAAAAAGTACTACACTTAATTATATTATATTAATTAATTCTAAATGTTGAACATGGTACTTTAAAGCAACCAAACCAGTTAAAACCCACAAATAGTCTATTTATCAATGCCCAGTCTATTTTGGTAGAGGCACTGTACATTCCGTTGTGCAGCAAATAACTAGTAAAATATTGAAAAGAAAATTAATTAATGAGAAATTGTAAGGATAGCTAAAGAAGTTACAATAAAATGTTTACACAATGGAGGAAACTGGCAGCTAGGGTACAACTATCTGAAAATGATTAAAGAAAGCTAAGTAATGAAAAGGCCAAAAACAAAACTTTGAAATAATCCTTTCAAGTAAAACAGATTCATGGTTTAGGAACGACTGGAGGGTGTAAACATGCCTTTCAGTCTTGAATTTGTTCATTGATTATGTACAGTTTAGCTGTGAATATAGGCTAATTTTTTCAAAAAGGGCCTAAGTGACTTATGAGCCTAAGCCTTATTGACTTTTATTGTGCTCCTAAATCACTTAAGCATTAGAATATTTTATCCTAAATCGAGATTCTGAAAGTTATTTAGGTTTTGTCTATAAGGGAAAGTTTTATCAGTTGTATCACTATAGTTATAGTGGTATAATCTTCCATATGGACAGCCTTGAGTGCCTGTTTGTTTGTTTATCTTTTTGTTGTTTAACTTAAACCCTTTCCCAAGAGTGTAAACTAAACTGAAAAAAGGCACTCTTCTTCTTGAATAAGAGTGTTTATACCAGAGAAAGCGAGGATGGGATAGCATGTATGTTATCCTGATATCACTATATTAATTTATATACACACTTTTGCTTATTCCAATATATCTTTCCTGTGTAGATAAGCCTTCTGGCTCCCGAGTTGCTTAGGTACTTTTGAAAATGGGACTCAGGCACTCTTGAAAATTTCACCCATTGCACATGATCCAAAGACCACTCGAGTTACTTCACGTCTGAATTCAGGAGACCTTTGATCAGGCCTTTTCCGAGTTGTTATGATCAGGTAGCAATTAAAATTAATCTTCCTGATGAAATCAGATTCGTCAATGACTTTTAGAAGTGTTGTGCATGAGGGCATACTAATTTTCACAGAGTTTTCTGTGTTCAAATAAAGAGAGTTAAGAATAGAAATGTGCTTAGCCATAATATCAGCAAGTGAAAATGATCTTGAAAGCCATCATTTCCCTTCTTTAAGTCAGCAGTAAACATTACTGTATTTATCTGGTGGTCTGACTATACCCTGTGTGTTATCGTGGTGTCTGAGTACTCCTTGCACATTATCATAGTCCATGCTTATTGACAAATCTGTCATGTTACTGAGATTGTTTGGGAAGAAGATATATTTATGCACATGTTTTCAAAGATTTGATTGTGTTTATTTTTTCCTCTGCTTTGCTGTTAAGCAGGACCAGAAAACTTTTTTTGATTCCTTCTTATTCCATTATTTGTGACAGTGAACGCCTCCGGAGACTATGCATCACTCTGGGTAATTTCATCATTGTCAACATGGATGTTAACCCATGGCTTTGACGCTGCATGTTTGTCTTTTCTGAAAGATTTAAACAGGTAACACTAAGGCATAGGTTGGAATCTTTAGACTAGATTTTGAAGCACTCACATGTCAAAACCATACAATGTTCCCTTTAATGTTTTTCAATTTTCTTGAAGTTTTTACATTACCAAATTACTTGTCTTGCTGAAAATGAAAGCAGTTGTGATAAATTCTAGCAGGCTGTCAGATTTACATTTTGGAATCTTTCTCCTCTGTTGCTCTGTAGATGGACTGTATAAAATATGATAGTCTGACCATCTTCAATGCATATGTGGGGCTTCATGAAGTAAACACACAACACAAATTTTACATGTTGATTTTCAACACACAGAAATACTATTTAATATTATTATATTATAATACAATAGTTTTGTTTGTACAGAAATGTCATTCTAAAAGTACAACTGGTACTTTTAAATTTTTCAGGGAAGATAGAAATACCCAAGACTAGTGCTTTCTCTGTGGTTCACAGTGCAGTTTGATGATATTTTATATCCGTACCAGGTGCATTGTAAGAATGAGCTTTTTGTTTTGTCTGCTGTATTCTTCCAGTCTTTTGAATTTAAACCATAATAATAATTAGCAGAACATAAGATAGATATAGCTATTCAGAACACATATATTAGTTCTCTGAAATGTTTGCACTTCAGGCTTTCTAACTGATAGTGAGGATGTGTCAAATAAAAGGCTAATGCAGACCTAAGTGAACAACTACAAATACATGATAAAAGATGATCAAAGAGCTAGAGTATGCTGAGACCCTTCGTACTGAGGCATTTGTAAATGGAAAAAGGCATGTTGAAGTCTATGTAAGACAAAGGAGGAAAACAAGAAAAAAAAAAGAGCAATCCCAGGTTGCATGAAAATATTGGACATTAAATAATCTTTGTCTGGTTTATAACATTATTTTCCATCATATTCCTCAGGTAGATCTTTACTGTTATTAAGAAAAATAGGTTGTATGTAGGAGTAAGGAGCCATGCACATTGATCTTTTTAAAGGATAGGTTTATGGAATGTCTATAACAATGTAGTCTGAATAACTTGCCTGCGTGCGTTGTTTTCCTGTAGACCAAAACTTTACCAAGTAAAGTTGTAACATTGTGTCTTTCTTGCAAAAGGTGATTAGATGTGAGAGTTTCTGGTTTCCATCCTCACAAGGAAGTTGAGAGAGATGTAAGAAGTTTATTCACCACCAGGTAAACCTAACAGGAGAGCAACTTTTAGAATTCTGACAGAAGTTAAAATCTGCCACACCATTTTCAAATACAATAGTAAAAAGTCATTTCAGTTATGTCCCCACAAGAAGACCATCTCTCATCAGAAATCCACATCCACATTTCCTTTTACCAGGTGTGCGCAAGAGCAAGGAACTTGGTACTACAAACTAGAGACAGTAATGCAAGTCATCCTATCCACTGCTTATGAGACGCAAGAATGGTCCAGTGACTAAGGCAGTGGCCTATGATTTGAGAGACTTGGATTCATGTCTTTCTCTGCCATAGGTTTCTTGTATGACCTTGGGCAAATCACTTAATGTCTGCCCTCAGTTCCCCATCTTTGAATGGGATGTTGTGTGGATAAATACACTAAAGATTGTGAGGCACTCGGATATTTTGGTAGTGGGGCCATATACGTACCTAAAATAGATTTTAAGCAGGACCTGGGGCTTAGCCAGAGAAAGGAGCAGCTGTTGTCAGATTGTTGACAGCAAATATAGTGCCCATCTTCAAGAAAGGAAAGAAAGAGGATCCAGGGAACTACAGGCCAGTCAGTCTCATCTCAATCCCTGGAAAAATCATGGAGCAGGTCCTCAAGGAATCCATTTTAAGGCACTTTAAAGAGAGGAAGGTGATCAGGAGCAGTCAACATGGATTCACCAAGGGCAAGTCATGCCTGACCAACCTGCTTGCTTTCTATGAACAGGTGACTGGTTCTGTGGATGTGGGAAAAGCGGTGGTCGTGATATACCTTGACTTTAGCAAAGCTTTTTATACGGTCTCCCACAGTATTCTTATCAGCAAGTTAAAAAAGTATGGGTTGGATGAATGGAGTATAAAATGGATAGAGAACTGGCTAGAGCAAAGGGCTCAATGAGTAGTGATCAATGGCTCCATGTCTAGCTGGCAGCTGGTCTCAAGTGGAGTGCCCCAGGGGTCGGTTCTGGGGCCGGTTTTGTTCAACATCTTCATTAATGATGTGGAGGATGGGGTAGATAGCACCCTCAGCAAGTTTGCAGATGATGCTAAGCTAGGGGGAGTGGTAGATACCCTGGAAGGGAGGGATAGGATACTGAAGGACCTAAGCAAATTGGAGGATTGGGCCAAAAGAAATCTGATGAGGCTCAACAAGGACAAGTGCAGAGTCTTCCACTTAGGACAGAAGAATCCCATGCACAGCTACAGACTTGGGTCCGACGAGCTAGGCAGCAGTTCTGCAGAAAAGGATCTGGGAGTTACAGTGGTTAAGAAGCTGGATATGAGTCAGCAATGTCCCCTGGTTGCCAAGAAGGCTAATGGCATATTTGGCTGCATTGCCAGCAGATTGTGAGAAGTGATTATTCCCCTCTGTTCGGCATTGGTGAGGCCGCATTTGGAGTATTGTGTCCAGTTTTGGGCCCCCCACTACGAAAAGGATGTGATCAAGTTGGAGGGAGTCCAGCGGAGGGCAACAAAAATGATTAGGGGGCAGGAGCACAAGACTTATGAGGAGAGGTTGAAAGAACTAGGCCTGTTTAGTCTGCAGAAGAGAAGAATGAGGGGGGATTTGATAGCAGCCTTTAACTACCTGAAAGGTGGTTCCAGGGAGGATGGAGCTAGGCTGGTTTCAGTGGTGGCAGATGACAGAAGAAGGAGCAACGGTCTCAAGTTGCAGTGGGGGAGGTCTGGTTGGACATTAGGAAAAAGTTTTTCACTAGGAGGGTGATGAAGGATTGGAATGGGTTACCTAGGGAGATGGTGGCATCTCCATCTTTAGAGGTTTTTAAGCTGTGGCTTGACAAAACCCTCGTGGGGATGATTTAGCTGAGGATAGCCCTGCTTTGAGCAGGGGCTTGGACTAGATGACCTCCTGAAGTCCCTTCCAACAATAATGTTCTATGATTCTACGCTTATGGAACAGTATTAATTGGGGGCAATGTCAGTCTGTCTCTGAAACACATTCTGCTCCCTCCCTGCTTCACAAGTAATAAAATCCTTTAATCAACAGGAACAATAGAATAGCTCACAATTGTAGGTTCTGTTTAAAAAATGTTCTGCATCGTGTAATGTTCTATAAAGTCTAAACTTTCATTTAACCCCACCCACAAACTTTCAAATTTTTTCCATTGTGAATCCATCTCAGCGTAAGCATGTGTGCTGCTGCTCTGTTAAACCAACACTACAGAAAATTGTATCCAGCCAAATAATCACAGCAAAGATGGGAAATTACTTCTGGAATTGCTTCCACCCCATTCACCTCCACGAGGTGAGAACTTCAAGCCCTAATTACAACCATTTAATTTTTAACATTATTAATCAGAGTGTCAAGTTACCAGCATACAATATTTCCCATCCATGGTTTATTTATCCGTCCCCCCTTGCTAAATATAGTGTAGCTTAGTTTATCACTCCATAATGTATACTATAACACATCCCAACTGTGCAATGTTTTTCTATCTTTCTGACTGATGAGACACAAACAAGAAAAAAGATGAGGAAAAAGGAACAATCCCAAGTGGCAGGAAGATATCTGAAGATTTTCCCAATATGGAAGTGTGCTCTTGTTGCCATTTCCAGTCTAATTGATCATGTTTACATCACATATGGCTTATTATTCCTCTGAAGAGTTCTCTTCAAGACAATGGCATCTTATTGATGACGCCTCAAATGATCAATCTGCTAGAACAGGGGTAGTTAATAGGCAGACTGCGGGCCAAATCTGGACTATCAGATGCTTTTGAATGGCCTACAGAATCTTTTTATTTACTTATTATCACCATTATTTTTAAAAATTATTTTTACCCCCTCATTCTCTCACAATGTGAACTCTAGTACATTGTACTGTGAATTAATATTGACTGGTCCTTAATTCCTAATTTGCTTAATTTGAAGTATCTTTTTGGAGTTATTTTAAGGTTATACAGTGGTTTAATTTTATTTTCATTTAATGCACTAAAGTATAAGCAATGGGATATATTACTAATGCACACCATTGTATGTGTTTACTGAACAGGGGCACTTGTGGTGTGAAAAATGTTTCTCTGGAGTCCTGACCTTGAATATACCTTGACCAAGAAATTTGAATCTTGGCAAAAAATAATTGACCACCCTGGTACTAGAACTGTACCTTTGCCTTTCCTGCCTTTTTGTGATTTTTAACACAACAGTAACCTGAACATACACTATTGTAAAAACAATGAGAGTTTTTACTGCATTTTTTCAGAATTTCATTTCTGCAGGCATGAGCTATTGTGGGCTGTAACCCACTTCATCAGATGTTCTGCATTCTGTAATGTTCTATAAAGTCTAAACTTTCATTTGACCCCATCCAAAAACTTTCAAATTTCAAATCTGACGAAGTGGGCTGCAGCCCGTGAAAGCTTACGTGTGCAGAAATTTGTTAGTCTTTAAAGCGCTACAGGGCTCTCGTTGTTTTTGCCATATACAGACTAACAAAGCTACCCCTCTGGAACTTTTCATACATTATTGTATTTATTCCTTTGATATAATATATTAAGTGATATTGGTACCCTGATGTATCTTCTTTCAGCCATTGGAGCCAGATTACAGATTTACAATCTCCTATTTACATGAAGAACAAAGATGCCAGAATGAAAGAGACAATACTCTGTATGCCTTCTATTGGGAATAGTGATCTGTTGCTTATTTCTATTTTGTTTAAGAAATACAGAAAAAGACAGAAGAGAAGTAGGAATTCCCTTTTTTTCATTTTTGTACTTCAAGCTCTTTCAAAGATTCATAGAGTTTAAGACCTGAAGGGGCTACTACATCATCTAGTATGATTTCCTGTGTACCAAAGGCCATAAAATTTCAACCAGTTACCCCAATATTGAGCCCAATAATTGGTGTTTGACTACACAGTAAACTTGTGCTTGGCTAAAGCACATCTTCCAGCAAGATGTCTGGTCTTGATTTGATTTAGAATATCGGCCTGTAGGTACTGCTACACTTAGGGTGGCATGTAGAGTACAGACACTGCACATGCAGATTTCACAGATATAAATAGCAGTGTAGATAGTGAGGCATGGCTTAGTAAAGTTGAGTAAACTAGAATGCCCTATACTCCTGAACCCCTACAAGGCATTCTACACATCCAAGCATGCCAGATCCTTCAAATGCCACCAGAGCATTTCACTTCTGTGTGTAACTACATATCACAGTGACAAGTGTGGACAGAGCTTGTCTTTCACTGTGGCATATAGCAATATGTGTAATGTCACTCCACTACACCACCATAAGTTGGACATAGCCTATGATCAGAAGTGCAATTGCCAGAAATATTGTGAGAAATATGCTCTAAGATGACTCTAGCCTAATACCTTTACTCTGATCCTCTAATGATTTGCCTATCTCTAGTGTTCAACTGCTGTTTTGCTCTTACCATCCATCTTCTGCCAATGTAATCTTCATTTTCTAGTGTTAATATGAAAAACAATTGATCCTTTCCCTCAAACAATTGAAGTGCTTTTTTATTCCAAAGAGACTATGTTGCTTTATGGGATGCCCAGTTCTGGATGTCAAAGAACTTACTGAAATTGGTTGGATTGATTCAAGCAGAGCTTTGATTTGTTGGCTTCATGTACAGAAGGGAGGAGAGATTGCTGTTCCCTCCCTGACAATATCCTCTCAGAGCAATGCTTCTGACTATCTTTAAAAAATATGTATGGTAGTTGCTTCAGATTTCTTTCTCTCACTCTCTCTCTCTCTCTTTTTTTACAACCCTCTGCTTGCTGTGTCTGGAGTTTCACTTTGCCACCTTCAAAATATTGCCATATTGAGACTCAGTTAATACAAAATGCAGCAGCTTGAATTCTTGCTGGTTCCAATCTGCCTCATCACATTAGCTCTTCACTAGCTGCCTGTAGAATTTCATGTAGTCTTCAAAGTGCCTCCTCCCCCCGACCCCACTTACAAATGCCTCAGTAATAGGTTTCCAAGCCAGTGTAGCTCTCTGACCATCTTTTATCATGTGCCGGTAGTTGTTCATTTAACTCTGCATCAGCTTTTTATTTGAAAAGTCCTCATTATCAGTTTGAAACAACAGGAATCATCCTTTAGCAACTATAGTCCTGGATTATGGAAACTTCCAATGATCCTATTTCAAAAAACTGATGCTGCTTCATCTTTTAAATCCATGTTAAGGAAGCACAGGTGTGCTGGGGATTTTCATTAATTTGTTTACCATCAGGTATGTCGAGTCTATGGTGAAGTATACCCTTTATTGTTGTGCTTAAAACACCTATGGTTTAATTAATGAAGAAATAATTAGCATTGAGTCATAGTGTCTATAACATAGACATGAGAAAATACAGCACATTCTGTGTCAGTAGTTTGTATATAATTTTGGGGTCTCAAAACATATACAGCTTCAGTGAACCAATGGTAGCTTTATCTGGTTTCTGTGATTGAGATGGAGAAAAGGGGATTGGTCAGATAGGATTGTAGTCCCTAAGTATAAATATATAATCATCTGTCAGATACTTACACTGCATCCTAAACTATTTCTACAGTCAGAGAATAGATAGGACACCTGTACCTAGGGATGAATAGTTTTCCTACTGCCAGTCATGGTTTTATGTAGAGCTGCAAGTATAAAGGAATATTTCCCTTTCCCACCAAACAGAAATTTCAGTCAGCTCTCTGCCCTTTCACAGTCTAGAATGTGCTAGCCACAGATACCTAGTCAGATCTGAAATAATGCACTGATTAGCTGAAAGGTACCTAGTATATATGCATGCTCTCATTTGGTCTTCTCTTTTAGCTGCAGAACCTGCTATTAAACCCAGCTCATGGAGAAATATTGTCACTTCTCAAAATTGGGGTGAAGAGATTTCTCCTTACAGAGCAACTCCAGTTTCCCCAAGCTAATCAACAGTCCCTTGCACGTATTCCAGCTTTCCTAGCAGTGCGTGCACAGTGACTAATGCTAGTAGCAGCAGCAGCCTTTCCACCGCTGGATGATAGCCCAGTGGATGAATGGCAGCAAGGAAGCTTGGCATTGCATCCACATTAGAGTTAAAAACTCTGCCAAACACAAGGCTGCAGATATAATTTTGTGTGTGTATTTCAGGACTCAATTAGGAGACATTTAATAAGAGAACTCCTCTCTCCTTCAATTTGTGCCCTATATTTATTTAGCTCATTTATTTCAGAGTTCCCTCTCATTCCCTTTCTATTCAAACCGTGGTCTTTTTATTCCGGTATTCAAAAAACAAATCAGAGTACTTGATGAATAGGTATTTTAGTAACTACGACATCACATGCCATGGTACTTGATGAGGAAAGTTTTTGCATGGCAAGTGGAGGTGTCAACATTTTCAGTTTGGGGAGTGAACTCACCCTTGCCACCTGGTGTTTGCCAGTATACTAGTGGGATGATTAATTTAATTGTTTCAGAGAAGAAGAAGGGAGTTGAGATTATGGAACTAAGAGTGAAGATGATTCAACCTCCCACTCCAGCCTGTCTCCATAGGACCAAGAAACTTAAAAAACTATTGGCAGAATCAGTGTCAGAATCAGATTAGGAGAAGGAGATAAAGTGGTCCTTTAGATAAGATTTACCAGACAGCTACAGTTCCTTAAAATTCCTTTCCCATTAAGAAGAAAGGAAGGTGTTTGGGACAGATAAAAGTTTGGTCCTTACTTTGACATGCCTATTAGACATTTGCTTATCAGCATATCTGTACTTCCTGCTTCTGGTTTAATTAATTCACTGTACATTATAATTATAATGACCTGTGAATTAATGTTAATAATAATCACTAGGAAGAGGGCCAGAGGTTACTGCTATTTATTCGTTCATTCATATTTAAACAGTACTTTCAAATGGTTGATAAACTCACAAAACCCTGGTTTATGTATAAACTTTTTTTTTTTTAAATCAAAACTAAACAAACAAAAAATAGCTACATTAAAACAGCATTAGGGTTGAAAAGTTAGGCACTCAAAAATAAGGATATTCCAGAATTAAAGTTGACTGTGAAACTTTCATTCGGCCTTGTTCTGCATAAGCATTATGTTAGTCTTAAATTACATGATCACATACTATTTTCTTCATAGAACCCCTGCCTCATTCAGTGCACAGGAAGTATGTTGCTCTGGGAATAAATCAGGGACGTGTAGTGAAGGATGCTGTTGTCTATAGGACCCCTTCCTCATTTGTTTTAGAAATTGGACACTAGTGAATAAGAAAGGGGACTGCAGGGAATGAAAAAGGATTGTGTTGTGGTTCGTGTAGCTGAATGACACTCTGGAGATTTGAATTCTATCCCTGTCTCTGCCTCAGTTCCTATGCGATACTGATCAAGTCACTGAAACCAAACAGTTCACAGGGAGCCACTGTGTGTGCCTCATTTTCTGGGTTCCCTGTTTGATGCACCTGGGGCCAGAGTTACAGAAGAGCCGAGCACTCAGAACTGCGAGTGAAGTCAGTTGTCATTGTGCTTTGAGCTTATAAAAGCGCTTTAGAAGTCTGAAAAAAATCCAGGCTGGAGGTATCTCAAGTTGGGCACCCAATTTTGGTCTTAATCTATCTGTGTCTCACTTCCCTAGTTGAAAAACAGGGGTAGTAATAAGCCCTCACTTCAAAACAACAATTTCCCATCTAATCTCATTCTTGGAAATGGCTGAACCATTTTAGCAGAAGCTTATATATATCTCCACATGAGACAGACACCCAGCATGGAAAATTTCAGCCGTAACATTGAAAGTTCGGCAGTTATAAGCAACTGAAAACAGGGTCTTACAATGGAAAGTCTTGGGCAATCTTAAATCTAGGCAATTTAACCAGCCCCACCTATAATGTTTGTTCTTTTTTACTGTTACTTTCATCGTTTCTTCTCCTTTCTACCTTTTTGTCATGTCTGTTTTGAAATTAGATTGTAAGCTCTTCAGGGCAGGGACTTTGTGTTTGTCTTTCTCTTGCCTCTCACTGTGGGGCCCTGATCATGCCTGGGCTTTTATGCACTATTGAAGTATAAAGAAGAATAAATAAAAAAAAATGAGATGCAACTCCTTCTTCTGGATGTTTTCAAAGTAGCCCCCTTTTTCGTATGTGATTCCAAGACTAAGTACTATATAGAAGACACAATTCCTGCCCTTAAGAGCTTACAGTAATAGAAGAGTAGCAACAGTGAAGGGGGAGAGAAGAATAAAATATACAATTAAAGTTGTTGACTGATTTTTTTTTAATATCCCCTGCTATTGTTTATTTAGCCATTCTCAGTTGGTTAATTTCCTTTTTAAAGAACCACATAGTTCAACCAGGGGAAAATGCAAATGGGTTTTCTTTCTCAGACTGCTGAGCTGAGGTGAGCTGATTATTCCCTATGTAGGAGACGTTTGCTCAGAAATATTCTGAAGAATATCTTTATGCTTCCAATTTTTTCAATACACCCTATTTTATATCTCACAAGGAGTGCAAAATGATATATTTTTACAACAGCACTGGTTACCATTCTGGTTAGCTTTCTGCATTCTGCAGATATAAGTTTCAGACAAACTTTTAATTGACTTGTATGAGCTAGTTACTACGTGGATAAACCACCGAATGTAATCATTCTCTTTGGCAAATCCTGTAATGAAAAAGTTACAGTACTCGGGAGAATAACCAACCGTTCTGGAAAATCACAGAATGCTGAAACCTCTGCCAAATTTTTAATATTTAGTTTGTTGTCTGGTTTCCACAAAGCAGCCACAAATATTTGTGTTCTTTGCCTGAAACCAGCAATGGACTGAATGGTAATTGAAAGCATCTTTCTGAATAAATTAAAAAAAAAAGTCTTCACATTTACTTAAAATGTTCTCTTATCTTTGAGATACTAAGTATGGGAATGAGCCCTCTGCTGTGATATAAAATACCAAAGAGGAAATGAATGGACATGATTTAAACAGTTGGAGTGTTAATATTATAAATTACCAGGTATTAGCTGCTGTGCACAGAACTTTCTTGATTTGGTGCCAGACAAGATAATCAAATTCTTATAATCAAATTCTGGACTGAGTATATTTCAATAGGGACATTGTATAAATCAGTTAGCATTGATTCAATGCAGGAGAATTAAACCGTAACAGCAAGAAGAACCAATATAAATGCAGTGCTTCTCAAAGCAGAGAATCTTATTAATTAATCTGCATATTAAATACCAATAAGCTGTGGAGGCTTGTAATGTGTTTGAGAAAAGCATAGTATTACACGTACCTTAAGATTGTCTTACAGTATTCGTGCAAGTTGGTGGATTCAGGGAAGTCAGAGATATTTCTATGAAAGTATAACCTTGTCTCATGATCAGAATTTTATATAACTCCTGGACATATCACAGATATTTGGCATATATCCTATAAATATTGAATCCAAAAGTCATTACCACGGATAAAGTATGCCAGACTCCATTTTGTTGAGAAACAAAATGCACACCAAATGCAATCTAGTATCTTCCTGTGAACACAAATAGTGTGAGAGAGATGCTAACAATGTTGACTAATGATGGTTATGAAAATGTCTTCAAGGTCTACAACTGAACTGCTCATCACAGCATGCCAAAAAAGGGGAGGTGAGTGGAGTGAGAGAGTAATTTTAAACTATGTACAATGTACTGGGGGTGATGTCTCATTCTGGTGATAAGAATCAGATGTGTTTGGGTGCAGGATATAAAAATATCCCCAAGTCTATAAGTGTAGTGGTCAGATTGAAAAAAAAGAAGTGGTGGTACTCTCCCAAACTCCACCCACAATTCAAGCCCCACTTAATCTGATCACCAAAAATGCCATTCACTGTAGATCATTCAAATCTTCATGATATGTTTGTTTGTTTGTTTGCCTTTTTTATTTGGCATCTTTCAATCATCAGGGAATTGTTCACTCCCCAATCTAATGATGGTCACTGAAATGTCATTGTTAGCATGTCAGAAAGATGAATATGGACAGCTTACATCTCTGAGCTATTGTTCCACCAATGCATCTGTTTGTGTTCAGTTTACGTTTTGCAGGGTATTTTCACAACCATTTTAATGGGAAATTTGCCTGCGTAAGGACTCAGGAAATGACCTGAGCATATGCAGAGTATATGCAGAATCCAATTTAGAATAGTGAAAGGCAATGCATTTTGTTACTATTGCAGTTAATTCTCTGGCAAGCATGATATTGACATAAAAGGACCAGCTCAGTGTCCATAAATGCTACTTAAAAATATTGATAGCCACATTGTCCCTTTGACAAGTAGTAGAACTATGTTAGTACAAACTACCAACAAGTTTATAAGTTATGGTTTTGAAAATTACCATTTATTTTTATACTTCGTTCATATTTTTCCCTTTTAAACCAGAAATAGATTGTGGAATCATTTTTAAATTAAAACTGACTCCACAAGTTGTGCCAGCTACGCATTTCAAACCTCTTTTCAGCCAAAGTGTGATTAGAGAGATTTGGGCTTGCTAATGCTGCTTGGACATCTGTTTAGCTAAGCTTTCACTTTAAAGCCCTGATCTTTGTCTCCTTAATTACACATTGTATCATGACACTTCTGCTACTATTTTCGAAGCCTCTGAACAATATGCATTTTACTTTACATAATATCTATTTGGTGCCATCCAACTATTCTTGTTGAGTTTTCTTTTCATTGTACAACACTAAACCAAAGTGATGTGCTGTTGTGTCTATAATCCCTAGGATGGGGACAGACGTAGATCTCAATTGTTTTTTGTGGTCATTTAAAAGAAAACAAAGGTTCTGTTCTCTTTTTCTGCATGTGTTGTATCACTTACAACTGTATCCCCTGTGTTTTGAGGTACAGCTCATGTTATGATCATCCCAAAAACACCATTATCGAACCAAATTTCTAGTAAATGTAGTCAGCTGGGTGAGATAATTTTCAATGTTTTTGTCTTCTTGTTTGAGCAGTCTTCCCTTTAGGCGACGCACTGCACATCTGATCCAATGCCTTTTGTAAAGAGACAAAGCACAGGGAAACAAGACACATAGAGGGGAAACTGAAAACCTATTTTGTTATGGGGTGGGTGCTATGTTGACAGATCATTAAGCAAACTGAAAATTATTTGATTAAAGGTTGTCTAATTTATTCAGCTATCAACAGCTATGTTCTAAATTTAGTTTCCAGTTTCTCAGGAAAGAAAAGTCATGAATCCCCACATGCAAAGACGCTGTAACTGTGGCTTAGCAGAGTTCTTTTGTAGCAGGGCTGGGACGGATCCGGCCACCATGAGACTGTGGAGGATGCTGATGCATCACACCACTGCCACATATGACAGCCAGTGTCTCCAAAAGAGTCAAAGGGAACAGTACAGAGGAAAGGCCTAGTGGACTCTTTCCCTGAAGACTGGACTGGTATTATAGTTAGCTTTTGTAGATACAGCACCACAGGTGAGCATGGCACTTTAGAGACCATTAAAAAAAGGAAAGAGGGCTGTCCCAAATGGCTTAGTCTGTGTAAGTTAAAAATAACACAGCAAACAATTGCGTTAAATAAAGACTGATGGAGTATGTACTGGAGGATGAGGTTACAACAGTGAATGATCACATTTCTTCAGTACTTTTTAATGTTATAAGATTTAGTGACTGTGCAGAAAGGGGGGGAGGGGTTAAATGTGAACCTCCAGGGTGCAGGGTCAGACAGGATTACCGATGGAAATCCTGCCCAAACAGCTGTTTTCCTGAAATTTTCACCCTTTTGCTTCAGAAGGCCATGCCCAAATTTGGATTCTGGATATGGTCAGTTTTGGAAAATGTTCTAAATCCCAGATTTTAACTCTGGTGGTCTCTGAATCCCTATCTAAATGTTGACAGTACATCTTGGCCCCTGGCTAATTTTGGCAATGCTGGAAGCTAAAATATTCTTTGTTTCTATGTGTATTTAGACAATACAGGGGCTGGCTAATAGTGTGTTCCTATATTAATTTCAACAAATTTTGAGATTACTATATGTGCTGGTACAGATTTATAATGTTTACCTGCCATTTGCATGTTTTTGTTGTTGTTCTTATTACCTTTGAAGTATTAAAATATGTTTTTAATGGTTTCCAAGGGGAAAATGAAATTACTATTTAGTAATTTGTAGAAGGTAAAATATTCCATCTTCTTACAGAATATGGGAAACCACAACTATGTGTAGTTTTAGTTTTGTCAGTGGAAAGGAAAAGTATGATGACTGAGCCAGAACCAAAACTTCCAAGCCCATTTTTCAGTGTAAACAGGAATTAAGACCATTTTATGTTTTTAATTCACATTTTTAAAGCATTGGGGCTTGTTCTTGTTCCTACTGAAGTTAAAGGCAAAAGACCCATTGAATTCAAAGGTAGCAGGTTCAGGCCCTCCCAGTGTATGTGCATTACTGCTAATTGGGTCATATATTTCAAAAACATTAAAAATTGTTTTAGTTTTTGATGTCTTGTCACAATTTGAGAAGGTATCGGTACAGTTCAAATGAATTAAACAACACGGAACAACCATTAGACACAAAAACGTGAACTAGGTTAGTGAGAAGCTTGTTTCCTATGGCTGAGAATGATTCTGCACAATAAAATAAATTTGGTTCTTTTGATAAAATAATAATTGGTTATCAAAACAAACAATAAAGCAGACTGGGGATAAAATGAATGGTGATGCTGAAAGTTCATGCAGATTGTTCTTCTGCTTTATATGGTCAGCTTGGCTGTGGGAACCATGGATTATGTTTTTTTTTTCTGTTCTCCAGATATTCATGTAGCTTTTTAAGAGAACACTTGATGTAAGAGTAGTCTGATTCTTTGTACTATTCACTGCAATGTAGCACTTACTTATATAAGAATTACCCATTTTGTTGTCTGTATTATTAATAAACAGGTAGCATTTTCCAGTTGTATGAATCTGTTGTTTCTGAAATTGAGTATGCCATTTATAAGTATGGAAAGAGCTTTGCAGATCGTGCTCTTTCCTTTCCTTCTCTCTGTACACCTGTTCTTTGATTGTGTCTGCATAAGGCTGGACTTGACACTACACAGTCTTTTAAGATGCCCCCTGTTTCTTAGGTTGATTCATAAACTTAGCCCATCTTAACTGGAGCATCAATACCACCGTTAGAATTAAACCAGATATGAGAGACAGAAACCTGTTAGTTGAAATATGGATTTTAATATGTTATCATTCTGTCTGCAGCAGCAAATGTTAAGAGCAACCTTCTGAAATTTCAGAAAAGAGATTATTGTTCATATTCATGATGATGTTTTCAAATAGCTAGAGTTTTATTTCAAAATCAGATTTCTTCAACCAAGGCAAAACATGTGCTTCTCATTCAAGACTAGAGAAGAACACTCCATAGTTTTATGCAAGCATAAAATCAATTTGGCTACTTTTGGGTGGTCAACTTCCCATACGTGTCTCATTACATCAATATAAACTATACAGTTATGCTTTCACATCTTTAAATAGAAGTATCAAGAGCTATCTCTGAAAGTTAAGACACAGAAAAGCAAAAGAAAGGGTGCTTGGAAAACCCACAGGTCAAATGAATTAAACTGAATGCTGAACAAGCACTAGACACAAAAAAACGTGTACTAGGTGTGGAGCATAACTAATTAGATTATTTCCCTTGCCTTACTGGCAACAGGATTAAGCCCTCCATTTGTGTGTCTGAATGCAAAAGGAACCAAGAACAAAAGGTGCAGTTTCTTAACTTATAACTCCCAATCCTTTGTAACCAATAGACCCAAAAGCTCTCTCTCTAAATTTTTCAGGATCACATGGTGTTAACCAGATCCTGCTAGACTTTTCTTTTTATTTATTTTGGCTCTTCCTGTCTCTCTCTCTCTCTCTCTCTCTCTCTCTCTCTTTGTTCTTGTCTATCCTCAGTTTCTATGTGTTTTCTTACCCACATGCACACTTGGTCGCAATACCCAGTCAAACCTTCTGCCCACATGGTGCTAGTTTCTGGAAAGACTTTTAGGCTTTAGTTTTTGATGTGGGTATTTAACAGTTGCTTACAACTGTCTTAAATGGAGGACTCATTCATACATCAGTCTGAATGAGGTTTTAACTCAGCCATAATAAGGTTTCACCCATCTTATAACCTTGTATGCTTGCTGATGTGCAAACATATGTCATGTGTCATTGACTGTTTTTCTTTTTCAGTTGTTGGTGATAATGTGAACTGATAAACTCATTTAGGGTTGCGTTTTGGGTGGGAAAATGTCTAATGAAATGCTACAGTGCCACAGTTGGTCAAGGAGTCCATTAGTATCCTGTATTTTGAAATTTCCTCTGATGTTCTGAAGCTAGTTTTGAAATTGGGCACTAAGGATGGGAAGAAACACAGATATCCCTTACACTCAAATATACATCTATTTGCAGTGCAACAGGTGAAAACATAGAGAAGGAAACCTCTGGTTACATGGTGATGAGCAACTTCAAGTAAGTTTTCAAGTGACATAGGCAACTCTATGATCCAAAAAGTGGAGAAATGCAGCCAGAGCAATAGTTATGGGTCTCCTTTTTAGTGAAAGGAAGGAACTAAGAAAGAGAGTAAATTTGAAAAAAGTATTCACAAGCTAATTCAGTTCAACATAGTAAGGAACTCATCCTGTTTAGTCTGCAAAAGAGAAGAATGAGGGGGGATTTGATAGCAGCCTTTAACTACCTGAAAGGGGGTTCCAGGGAGGATGGAGCTAAGCTGTTCTCAATGCTAATAGATGACAGAACAAGGAGCAATGGTTTCAAGTTGCAGTGGGGTAGGTATAGGTTGGATATTAGGAAAAAGTTTTTCACTAGGAGGGTGGTGAAGCACTGGACTGGGTTACCTAGGGAAGTGGTGGAATCTCCATCTTTAAAAGTTTTTAAGCTGAGGCTTGACAAAGCCCTGGCTGGGATAATTTAGCTGAGGTCAGTCCTGCTTTGGGGCGGGGGTTAGACTAGATGACCTCCTGAGGTCCCTTCCAACTCTAATATTCTATGACTGACTTCACAGAATGCTACGTTGCTAATGGCTGCAAAGGTTGGAATGCTGAGACCTGGGTGAATTCATTTTGCATATTTGTGGCATATTTGTTATTTCAAATGAAACTAAAATGTGGAAGTACTCTGAACATGCATCTCTGTTATGTAGCTTATGCTATTTCTCAAGTTCTAACAAATAATAAAGGAATGCTGTCAGTTTATTTTCCAGACTGGCCAGCTTTAATTTTTTTTTAACATATAGTAGAGAATGTCCCTGACATTTTAGTTTCACATATCCCTGTCCTTGAAATACAGCTGTTGCCATTTTCATTTTCACACTTAGCCATGATTTGTAGCACTTTCATATGACTGTTGCTGCAGTTGTAGTAGAGACAAAAGTTAATAAACCAACCTTATTCTCATTCAGAATTGTGTTTGTGTTGCTGATGTAGTTTATGACTGAAATAAGGGAAATAGACAATGTCAGGTTACCTTGTTATCCCTAAGAAAATAACCAGTGTTTGCCAAATGTTACAAAACCAGTAAGATAAGAAAGAGACAGTGTCAGATGTCTAGGTTAGTCAAAACACTAAAAGCTGCTTAACAATGAGGATGTGCTCAAACCTTAAAGTTCAGTGATGTCTTCATTGTGGTGGTTTGGTTTGGTCTCATCTGTACTTAACAGTGACCTTTTGAAGACTGGTCTCTAAAAATAAATGGATTATAGTTAGCACAGGGCCATAGTCAGCAAATCATATTTTGCTCACCCATACCCTCCAAACCAATTGGGTTGCACAGCTATACTTGAGAGCACCATTTGGCTGATGCAGTAACCTGTCATTAGATTAATGGGTATTATTGTTTCTTGTTTAGCTTCTCCTTTATGACTTAATAGGGACCATTGGGATATTGCAAAGTGATTTTTTTTCTTCTTCCAGGGTCTTAGTTAGAAGTGGACCACTCTTTCTATCTTGAAAATATGTATAGCAATATATTGAATGACTTGTGATCTTTGCTCAGCAAAGAGATTTTGTGGCTCTCTATATTTCAAGTTGCTTTGGCTTCATTCCACTTAACATTGATCTTTCAGATTCATATTTTTCTCACAAACCTCAGCAGACATCAGTATCAGCCAGACTGTTGTGTCTTTCTTGTGTATTGTATGCGGTTTCATTTTGAAAGCTTACTTAAGCATGACTGTATGCTTTGGTCTTTTTGGGGTGCAAAGAAAGGCTAGTAATTTCTTTATACTGAAATTGTTTTCAGCAAACATGTATATGCCTTTGTGGATCCCTGTGAACAGAATTCATGCTGTTCTCATGACCATTTTCTTTGCACACTGAAAAGATTAAATAATTGGTATACTCCTCAGGTACAATTTAGATAGGCTGTTACAAACTATTTGACTTTAAATAAAATTATTAAATTAAGCTATTAATCCAATGAGAAAATAATGAATCTGTATTTTTTAAAAAGCAATCAAAACAGAGTATAAAATAATTTTCAGAGAGAACCAGAAATCTACAGAGTGACATTTCTTCTCCACTTATATAGAGTTTGAAAGCTGGCAAACAACATCTTGGTACATTGCACTTAACAATTATGTCATCTTTAAAAGGTGAAGATTCCAAACATGATTTTGAAGACTAATCTGTAATTAGATCACCCTTTTCTATTAACAGGTCTAATGTCTAAAGAATAAGACCAGTTGTTCAAGTTTTTATTATTTGTCAGTTTTGTCATACTTCTGGCAAAGTTCACAACTGAAATACTACGATTTTTTACTGTGAAATATACAATGAATGGCTGTCAAAAATAAATCCAATAAAGCCTATATAATTAGATTTAGTTCTTCTATTGCGTAGTGTGGCATTTATTTTAATATGAGAATGCATTATTGGGAGTCAAAACATATGAAATATGTTGACTAAATGGTAATAGACACAAAAGTAGCAGAACTGGTCCACAATCCTACAGTTACATCTGCTTGGGCATAAATGTCTCCCTGTGCAGATCTAACTGCATGATAAGCACTTTGATGTGGGATTTTTCAGAAACATCTTGAACTTTATAAAAGGTCATAGATGTAATAATTTTTTTTAAAAAGTAAGTTGTTTATTTACATGGTGAATTTGTTAATAAAGCTTTAAAATGTACCTTTTCCCAGCTACATTACAAATAGGCTATTTGAAAAAAATGAAAATAGCTCTAAAATAGTAAAGCAGCTAAAAAGTGTTGAATTCTCTACAGTCAAGGTATATTACGTGCTTATTGGCACAGATAGTGTAAGAAGAAATAGAAACCATACAGATGGTTATGGTTGGGACAAATGGCTGCAAGTTTATTAATAAATAACCAAATTATGTTAGCTGTGAGTATTTAATAGAAAATCTACATGGTGAAGTTTACCCAGCAGCTAATCTGTTCAGTGCCTTACTCCATAATTATCAGCCAGGCCAAAAGGTTCTCTTCCACTGGAAAGAAGCTATGAAGAGTCTCCCCCCACATACAAGAATTAGGTTTCATCTCATACAAGCATTAGGTTTCACTCCAACTATTCATATAAAATGATGGGGTCTAAATTACCTATTACCTCTCATCAAAAAGAGATCTTGGAGTCATTGTGGATAGTTCCCTGAAAACATCCACTCAATGTATAGTGGCAGTCAAAAAAGCTAACAGAATGTTGAGAATCATTAAGAATGAGATAGATTGTAAGACAGAAAATATCGTATAGCCACTATATAAATCCATGGTACACCCACATATTGAAAACTGCATGCAGATCTCATAGACTATAAGGTCAGAAGGGAACATTACGATCATCTAGTCTGACCTCCTGCACAGCACAGGCCACTGAACTTCACCCTCCCACTCCTGTAGTAGATCCCTAACTTAAGACTAACTTATTGAAGATCTCAAATAATGATTTAAAGAGTTCAAGGTAGAGAGAATCCACCAGCAAGTGACCCATACCCCATGCTTCAGAGAAAGGCGAAAAAACCCCAGGGCCTATGCCAATCTGTCCGGGAGAAAAATTTCTTCCTGACCCCAAATATGGATGTCGGCTAAACCCTGAGCATGTGGGCAAGACTCACCAGCCAGACACCCAGAAAGAATACTCTGTAGTGACTCAGAACCCACCCCATTTAACATCCCATCACAAGGCATATTTACAGCTAGTCATCAAATATCAGTCAATTGCCAAATTAGATTTTTCCATCATACCGTCCCTTCCATAAATTTATCAAGCTCAGTCTTGAAGTCAGCAATGTTTCTTGTCCTCACTGCTCCCCTTGAAAGGCTGTTCCAGAACTTCACTCCCCTCAGGGTTAGAAACCTTCCTCTAATTTCACGTGTAAACTTCTTGATCACCAGTTTATAGCCATTTTTTCTTGTGTCCACATTGGTGCTAAACCTAAATAACTCCTCTCCCTCCCTGGTTTTTATCCCTCTAATGTATTTATAGAGAGCAATCATATTTCCCCTCAGCTTTCTTTTGGTTAGGCTAAACAAGCCAATCACTTTGATTCTCCTCTCAAAGGCAGGTTCTTCTGATTCTAGTAGCTCTTCTCTGCTCTTAAACATGGGGGATCAAAACTACACAAAGTACTCCACATGAGGTCTGACCTATCTGTCTCTACTGGAAATACCTCACCTGATGTATCCTAGGACCGCATTAGCTTATTTCACAACCACATCACATTGGCAGCTCATAGTCATTCTGTGATCAGCCAATACCCCCAGGTCCTTCTCTTCCTCTGTTACTTCCAACTGATGCATCCCCAGCTTGTAGCAAAAGTTTTTGTTATTAGTGCCTAAATGCATAATCTTGCACTTTCCACTATTAAATTTCATCCTATTTCTATTACTCCAGTTTACAAGGTCATCCAGACCTTCTTGTATGATATCCCAGTCTTTATCTGTAATAGCAATACCTCCCAACTTTATATCATCTGTGAACATTATTAGCACACTCCCACTGTTTGTGCCAAAGTCAGTAATAAAAAGGTTAAATAAGATTGGTCCCAAAACCAATCCCTGAGGAACTCCTCTAGTAACCTCCCTCCAACCTGACAATTCACCTTTCAGTATGAGGCATTATACTGTCCTCTTTAACCAATTCCTTATCCACCTTCCAATTTTGGTATTTAGTTTTTCCAATTTAACTAATAATTCCACCTCTGGAACTGTATCAAATGCCTTACTGAAATCTAGGTAATTTAGTTCCACTGCATTCCCTTTTTCTAAAAAATCTGTTATCTTCTCAAAAAAGGCAATCAGGTTGGTCTGGCACAATGTACCTTTTGTAAAGCCATGTTGTATTTTGTCCCAATTATCGTTAACCTCAATGTCCTTAAATACTTTCTCTTTCAACATTTTTGCTAAGACCTTGCATACTACTGAGATCAAACTAACAGGCTTGTAATTACCCTGATCACTTTTTTTCCCTTTCTTAAAAATAGAAACTGTGTTAGCAGATCTCCTGTCATATGGTACAGCCCGTGAGTATACAGATGCATTAAAAATCCTTGCTAATTGCCTTGCAATTTCACATGCCAGTTCCTTTAATATCCTTGGATGGAGATCCCCCACCCCTCCCCAATTTAGTCCCATTAAGCAGTTAAAGTTTGGCTTCTACCTCAGTTGTGGTAATTTCTACCTCCATATCCTCAATCCCATTAGCCATCCTCCCACCCAATGCTATCACTAAACACTTCATTATCCTCATTAAAAACTGAGGCAAAGTATTTGTCTAGATATTGGGCCATGTCCGGATTATCCTTTACTTCCACCCCATCCTCAGTGCTTAGTGGTCCCACTTCTTCTTTCTTTGTTTTCTGCCTGTTTATATGGCTAGAACCTTTTACTACTGGTTTTAATTCACTTTGGCCCAATTCTATTTGTATTTTGGCATTTCTCTCTTTATCTCGACATATTCTGACCTCAAAGAGATAGCCTACAAGGAGTGGAAGGTGGGAGAGACCAGCAAGGAAAGCTTTCTACTTTCTCTTAAGCACCTCTCTGAGAAACTTGTTCATCCAGCTTGGTTTACAACATTTGTCTATGAATTTTTTTCACTTCCTTGGGATGCAGGCTTCAACTAATTCCTTCTACTTTGATTTGAAGTAATTCCAAGCCTCCCCCATCTTTAGATCCATGAGTTCTGTCCAGTTCAGTAGCCTAATTCATTCCCTTAATTTTTTTAAGTTAGCCCTTTTGAAATCAAAGACCATAGGCACAGATCTATTTTTTTGTTTATCCTTCCATTTAGTTTGAACTGAATTAGGTCATGGACTCTCAATCCAAGGTTGTCCCTTACAACCAGTTCTTCTACAAGGTCCTGACTACTCACCAATATGAAATCTAAAATGGCATCATCTCTTGTTTGTTCAGCAGCCATTTGGTGAAGGAATCTGTCAGTTATCACACCCAGGAAAATCTGTGATCTGTGGTTATTACTAGCACTAATCTTCCAGTCTATATCTGGGGAATTAAAGTCTCCCATAATCACACAGTTCTCAGTGGTATTTACTTCATTAAAAACATTAAAGAGGTCACTATCCATGTCCAAATCAGATCCTGGTGGTCTGTAGCACACCCCAAGCACTATCCCAAGTGAATGGCTTCCCCCATGTGATTTTTGTCCAGACAGACTCTGCCTTATTCATTTCAGTATCCCAGGGGAAACTAGTAGTTTTCTTTCCCAGTGTGATTTTTACCCAGACAGACTTTGTCTTATCAATTCCATCACTTCTAATTTCTTTACAGTCTACTTCATTATTGATATATAATGCTACTCCACCACCTTTGCTTTTATTTCTCGCTTTCCTAAATGGCACATAAGTGTCAATACCTGTACTCTTATCATGACTACTATTCCACCATATTTCTGTTATCCCTGTAATATCTGGTTTCACTTCCTGCACCAGTAGCTCTAGTTCCTCCACTTTGTTACCCAGTCCCCTCACTTTAACATACAAACACATTCATTTTTGCTGTTTGATTTCACTCACATTTCTTACACGCTATGTCACAGTCATTCTACCACTAGTATCACCTATTAGACTGGTATCTACACCACCCTTTCTCTTAATGTCCATTCTCCTACCCACTGCTATAGCCTTTCCTATTTCATTTTCCTTCCTCTTAATGTTAAAATCAGGCGTGGAGATTACTTGGGCATCTCCCAACCATCTCCCCCTAGTCTAAAGCTCTTTTAATCAGTTGTGCCAGCCTCCATCCCAGAAGTCTATTTCCCTCCCTACTCAGATCTGGTAACCTCATCTCAAAAAAGATATACTGAAATTGGAAGAGGCTCAGAAAAGATCAACTAAAATTATTAGGGGTATGGAACAGCTTCTATATGAAGAGAGATTAATAAAACTGGGACTTTTCAGTTTGGAAAAGAGATGCCTAAGGGGGGATATGATAGAGGTCTATAAAATCATGACTGGTGTGGAAATAGTAAATAAGGAAGTGTTATTTTACTCCTTCTCATAACACAAGAATTAGGGATCACCCAATAAAATTAATAGGAATCAATAGTTTAAAATGAACAAAAGGACGTATTTCTTCACACAGTGCACCGTCAACCTATGAAACTCTTTGCCAGAGGTAGTTGTGAAGACCAAGGCTACAAAAGAGTTTTAAAAAGAACTGGATAGGTTCTTGGAGGATAGGTTAATCAATGGCTATTAGCCAGGATGGGCAGGGATGCAAAACCATGCTCTGACGTGTCCCTAGCCTCTGTTTGCCAGAATCTGGGATTGGGCGACAGGGGATGGATCACTTGCTGATTGCATGGTCTGTTCATTGCCCCTGAAGCACCTGGCATTGGCCACTGTCAGAAGACAGAATACTGTGCGAAATGGACCATTGGTCTGACCCAGTGTGGCCGTTTTTATGTACTGAAATCTCTCACTCTGCCCATTCTCTGTATGTAGAATTTGGATATGGATGAGGAGAGCTTCAATTTATACTTGATGTTGAACTCCTGCCCTCATTCTACCCTTTTTCATTTGGGATAATATATTGATACAGGAGGTCTATATATAATTTATTGTGTTATTACCAGATAATGCCCTAATAACAAAAACTATGGTGCTCGGATTATTGACAAATTATGGAATAAAGTTAGTATTTTAAAAAGTCAGTGTAGTCCATAGTAAGTGAATTAGAAACTGGTTAACTGATAGATCACAAAAAGTGAATGTGAAATCATTATACAATAAGGATGTTTCAATGGGGTCCTGCAAGGACCTGTGCTATACAATATCATAATCAGTCATGTGAAAGAAAATACATCATTATTGCTGGTAATATTTGAAGAGAACATAAAAACTGATAGAGTGGTAAATAGTAATGGAGTGATCAGTGATACCAACCAGCACCCGCTGGCGAAGAGAAGTAATTTGAATATATGTTTTAATAAGCCAAAAATAAGATTATACTTAGGAACAAATAATGTAGCTCATGCTCATAAGATAGGGAAATATATGCTTGAATTCAGTGACACTGAAAAGGACTTAGGGGTCATTAGAAATCCAGCTGAACGGGGTATTCCATTGTGATGTGATAGTGAAGAGGGCAAATGCAACCTTTGGATGTGTAGGCAGAGAAGTATCAAGTCGAAGTAGAGAGCTGGTACTATCTTGGTATATGGGAGTACTGAAACCCTTATTACTGCAATACTGTGTCCAATACTGTCCTGTTCTGGTGCCCCCATGACAAATCAGAAAGAGTTCAGAAATGAAGTTAGAGAATGATTTGAGGTCTGGAAAACATGCTTTCTAGTTACAGCGTTAAAAAGCTCAATCTGTTTAGTTTAGACAAGAGAAAGTTAAGAGAGAACTGAATTCTGGGCTGCAAAAGAAGAAAAAGTCTAATAAGAAGACAGCGCTACAATTTAGTAGAAAAAGGCATAATGAGTGTTATGGTTTCTGGATTAGCTGCACCGCTATTAGGGTTGCAAACTCTATTTGGATCTATTCCGTGAAGTTTCATCACATGATGTAATGGCATTAATGACTGACCTAGTGTAGGGCAATTCATTTACTATGGAGCCATCATTTTGTCTTTGGTGGAAATAAGAAGCATTGTATGAATGATGGTTTCACATTTTAAGCAAATTGCATAAATAAACAACTTTGCAAAATCTCCAGTTGTAATCTTATTTTTAAACAGTGAGGTCGGGTTTAGGTTACTTTTCTAGGTTAATGTCTACTTTCACAGTAGGCATTTGAGACTGGATTCAAACGCGCGAAAGAATGAGTTTGAACATTTGGCTGTTTCCACTTTCTGGTATTTGTCTGAAAACTTCTACCTCTCTTTGATCTATTTTTTTCTGCTTTGAAATGATTTCTCCTCTTATTTTCTGTAAAACTCAGTAATCATCAAGCAACTTGTCAAAATCAATCTCCATATGAAAAACTTCAGCCAACTTCTCAGGATCAGACCATTTGACTTCATTGTCCAGCAAGAGGACAATGTTTGAAAACAGATGTGTGAAATCATACCATTTCTTACAGAATGTAGTGCATCTTGACAATGCCTTTTCTGCTTTCTCCTTAAACTTCCTCTCATGAGATGGAGAGACATTGCACAGAATAGCCTGAGCTGAACTTCTGTAGAACTTGTCCTCCTTCAGTTTAAGATGAAGACCTTCCATGACACAATATAATTCTGTACAGCTGGCATTGTTGCACTGTAGCTTTTTGAGTGCTTCATAACATACTCCCAGCAGGTTATGCAGAAAGGAAATGTAACAAAGAGGGAGAGACTCCTACTCATTTTCACTGAATGCTTCCCATATTATCTTGACACATTCTGATATGAAATGTGTCTTTAATACAGGCCAGCATTGTAGGACTTGTTCTATGCAGGCAGAAGGGACAGCCAGCTAGTTGATACATAAAGCAGAAGTTCCTCATACTCAATTTCTAAGAATTTGGAGAATGAACTGAGAGATTCTGTCTTTTTAGCAGAGGAAGAGAACTCGCTATATCCTTTCAGGACAAGACTTTCAACATCAAATTGAAAGCTTTCATGCCATTTTTAATACAGTTATGAATTACATGGCATTTCCATTCAAGCTGAATCGTTCTGTCATTCAGTTGTTTAAGCTTTTGATAAACTGACCTGTGTTTCCCAAAATTAACAGAGGCATCATCAGCTACATAAGACGACACACAGTTTATACAAAGGCCGTTTTCTTCTATAATGTTTTGAAATGTATGCAGCAATGGCTTCACTTGTTTCATTTTTATCGCGGTAAAAACCAAGGAAGCCATCTTGTCTGTCTTGGAAAAATAACAAACAGTTCCTGGGTGTGGTGACAAAGGGTTAAAAAACTTTTTAGTTCATCTATTTTCCACGCCTTAGGCGGGCGGGGGGGCTTGGAGGAGAGAGGGAAAAAGTATGAAGGATTGTTCTTATCTTATCTACTTTCACTAATTTATGACTTTGTGTCAGGTTTACAACGTGAAATGGGACTTTCTATTTCTTGCCTAAAACAGTGGGTTTTCTAAAGAGATTAATTCTTAAGACACACACTTGCAAGCACACATTTATACAACTTAGGTTTGACTTATTGAGGGATCCGTACCGTCTCAATTTCACCCGTGGTACCAACAGGGTGAATGAGTCTGATAACGGAACGCTTATTTAGTGGGAGGGGGGAAGGAAAGGCAAACAAACAGATACAGAAGGGGTCCTTTGAAGTCACAGAAGCTCTACTGAGCAACAGAGCTACAAAGGCTCATGAGTTAGGAAGGGGAAAGGGTAGCCTTGTGGCTGCAGTCACTCCGCCTGTCCATTGAGTCAGTAGTTTCAGACAGGCCCCCCTTGCTATTCACCCGACCAACTTGTGGACGGATGAGGGTGGCTGAAACCTGTCTTAGTCCAAGACTTGGTCAACGGCTCATAAATCTATCATTCATCATTCATTTATACAATGACACATTCTCTGTTCAATTCAAATCCACTATTTACTGGGGGGGGGGTTCCCTCTATCACAAGTTGTTTCCCCTTATCCTTTTACAATTCCTTAAACTTAAAACTTAACACTTAAAACTTATGATTTTAACAACTAATCATACTAACACAAATACACTAAATACATACTTACTTACAATTAAACAACATTTGATTAATACTTACCACATAGATGGATGAACTCAGTTGCAACAAAAACAATAAAAGTTTTATGGCCAAATTTCCTTACTCTTTATGTTACGTTCCCGGGTTTTCCTCCAGGTGGAACCTCTATCGCATTCACACCCAGGTTACCAGCTCTAAAGCCCTATTTTACTTTTTTTTTTTTTTTTTGAGTAGCAAGCTGGGGAGAGGCAATGATGGCTGATCAGGCCGTCTTTGCGATGTGATTC
>ML675618.1:21383378-21487415 GCA_007922155.1 Mesoclemmys tuberculata | reverse complement strand
GCCTGTGAGGGGGCTTTTGCCCCCCTGTGGCAAGTTACACGCCTTGGAATGACTTGCTGTTGCTGGGCAGATTCTCTGATTCAGCAGATTCTGCTATCTTGATGGTCAACAGATCTGCTGACAAGCTTCCATTTCAGATAGCCAAACTTTCAGGAACAGCTTAGTTTGGGTAATAACTGTCTTTGTTGCCTGAGCATTCTCTGTGTTGGTATGCAGTTTACTCAAAAATGACCTCGGGGCACATATACGTTACAGGCTCTATAGAAGTCTGTTACAACACTGGGAAAAACTTCCTTTTTCCCCTATTAGAGGTGTCCGATCCAACTGAAAAAGCTTTGGCTAATTCAAGATCATTAAACAAAAGTTCTTGTGATTTTAGTGCCAAAACATTCTCAGTGATATTAGTTGCTTTCGTCTGTCCACAAAACACTTTTCTTGTAATTTCTGAATCCAGTATAAACCTTCAAAGCATTCTATTGCCACCGTTTTGACTAGCATAACTTAAATCATGAATGACACCATAGTAAATTTCTCAATTTTCTGCTGACATCACTAGATTTTCTTGGTATGTCCTTTTTTGGGGGGGGGGGGTTGGTTTTTTGGTAGTTAAAAGGGATATAATCTGAGGTGTTCATTCTGATTTTGCACAGATTTCTTGTGTTTTGTACATTCCACGTGGATGTCAACAGCTTGTCTCCCTTCATATTTAACAGAAAATATTTGACAACATAAAATGCATTCTGCTGTAAATTCATTGACTTTGAGAAGCCAATTTTTATAGTAAGGGTCTTTACACCAGTTGTCATTTTGAAGATCCCTCACCATCATCCATTTCTGTTCTCTGTTTTAGAAAGTGCAAGGCAGTTGCAGTGTAGCATAGACTAAAGAGCCAACACATGTGCGATGTATGTGTGTATATATCATGATGTAATGTTGCAGCCACACAAGGTAAAGAAATGCATGAACAATGCAATTGTTGTGCAGGCAAATGCATATTGCCATGGCATTTTAAACACCAACTAGACTACTGTATAAATCAGATTCAACATTCAATATTTATTTTCAGAATGCCCTATGACTTATCTCCTGGGGTTAGATTCAGCAGTCTTCTGGAGAGTTATATTTAATTCCTGGAGACTCAATGGCAATCTTGGAGAGTTAGCAACTCTTACTGCTATCCATTCTCTGCACAACTTTGAGTGTACCTGGCCCCCACTGATGTCAGGGTTTGGGTCTTTACTTCTCCTGGGGTGGAGTTCTCCAGTTTGCCCACTCTCAGGCTAGAACCTGGGTTTTAGGTCCCTGGGTGTCAACTATGACTAATTCAACAGATCTAACTGGAATTGACACTGTGCAAAGGTTTCTCTTTGGGAGCCTGTGGCAGCATATGTCTGCACCAATATTGAAATAGCATCTTCACAATAAAATATTTATTTTGCTCTAAAGGTACATGGTGCTGAGAGCAGTGGATTTAAAATATCAGAGTTATTCACACATATTCCCTTACCTTAGCTTAACCTTTCTAGCCATAGCTCAGATGGGTTTGACTTACTCCCCATCGCTGAGTGGGAGAACCAGCCTCCACTGCTTGCAGCCTTTTTTATCTGTCCCAGTGTCTTTGTCAGGCTGTCAGCCTTTTCACAGACACAATCTGACCAGCCTCTCTGACCACTTCCCCTCCTCCTTTTCTGCCAGGGATTTTTTTTCAACTGGTCCTTTGATCTTTCAGGGTTTAGTCTTCCCAAGGTTAAGCCTGGATCAAATTAACACATTGTCGACTGGGTCGAGCCAGCTAGGTAACTTCTCTCCCCAGTAGATGGCCCAACCATTGTTATCATCCTTTGAAGCTGGAGTACCTGAGAGGCTATTTTATCTGTGTCATTGTTTTACCTCTTCTGTTTGGCACCTCAGCAACCTCTTTACAACCTCTCTTGATTTAACTCTTTGCATTGAGGCACAATTAAACTGGGAAACTAAGCCACACATAATATTCATAAGAAATAATAAGGACATTTTCGCAGTTTGTTGCAATGAGATCCAATAGTTGGAAGCAGAAGTTAGATAAATTCAGACTGAAATTAGGCATATATTTTTAACATGGAGGATAATTAGCCATTGGGACAACACACCTCGGGATGTGTTGGATTCTCCATCACTTGAAGACTTGAAATCAAAACTGGTTATCTTTCTAAAATATATGCTATAACTCTTGTTGCAGAAATTATGGAGTGAGGTTTTTTGGCCTGTATTATGAAGGCATTCAGATCTTCATGATGATCCCTTCTGGCCCTAAAAATCTATTAGCTCTCTGAACAGGTTGTAGAAATAAACAGATTTAACTGAACCATAGCTGAATACCATACGATACAATGGATGAAATCTTAGCCCTAATGACATAATTTGGGCCAGAAGTTCATTGAGTATGAATACATTTTTCAAATTTAATCATTAACTCGTTAAAAAATGGGGAAAAAAGCTGAAAGTTGTGTGTTAATTTTAGGAGTGATGTAAGAATGTAATCTCCCTAAACCAATTTGCAGCTACTTTTTTTTTAGTGTGTTGATGAAAATAGTGCCTCATATTATTTAGTTGTTCTCATGTGCATTGGTCAGAATATCATCTTTTCTATCAATCTGCTTGGTGGATTCATAGATATCAGAAAATGTAACAACCCAAAATAACAGATACTCAGCATTTTCTACTATTAATCTGAATTGGATATGTTTAATGTTTATTCATTAATAAGATGTATTTAGATACTCAAAGGTTAAGTTAGTAAGATCTCGCCATCTTGACTTGTGCTTCCACTTTCAAATGGCAACATCTAAAGTGGTTTGTCTAGATTTTTTGTGGGTTTTTTTAGTGGTTTTTTAGTGGGGGGTTTTAGTGGTTTTTTTAGTGGTTTGTCTAGATTTTTTAGAAATATCTAGCTCATTATACTACTCAATTGAAATTATGCACTCTAGAATGACAAAATTATTGCGGCTGTGAAACACAGAAACAGAGCCAACTCTTATGCTGTTTGTTCTGCTAGCCTACATATATGACTGAACTGCATGAATAATTATGGTAATGTATGTACCTGGTGAGGATGAGCCATATGGAAGCTGTTACTTGTTCAGTTATGTATTAAAGAGTGTTTAAAAGCTTGCAATGTTATTGGAACTGATGATCATTGTATTTTAACTTACCATCACCTCAGCAACTGGGAAAAAATATTCTGACACTATCTTATTTTGGATTCCTTTACACTTTTATTTCCTGTCTTAAAGGCACCCTCTTTGATTGTACTATCCAGCAACTGGAAATTCCAGGGCACATCTTTTTTATATCTTCCAAAGATATGTGACAGTGAGAAAGCGAGTGGGAGATCTCTTACTAGTAATATCTTAAAAATCTTGCCCAGATGTTTTCTCTTCTATAGGATACATGTATCTAGGATAAAATTGGACTTTGCAGCACTATTCCAGAGACCATCCTAACTGGGTGAGACACTGTTTGGTTCATTCCATCTCAGACTTTAGAAGAATGAGTGAAATGACCTTTAGTTTCCTGAAGCAAGGTTCACATTTTGTGCCTTATTCACTTTCCAGAAACTTAGAATCCACAAGATTGAGAAATTTGTCAAGTAGGACAAACATATGTGAACCCACTAGTCTTTACTGTGTGAGATTTATCATCAGTCCTCTCTCAGTCCCTTATTTGTTCTAGTTCTTATAGACTGAGGATGAATGCTTCCTAAGTATTTCTAAGTATTTTTAGGCATAGGATTGTCATTCTTTATAGCAGGTAAAGAGAAATGAGAAATATCCTGTGTAATCCAATGCCTCTTTGCAACTTTGCATATTCAAGGTTAAAGGTAACTCTATCCTAGGTTGGTTGTTTGAGTGCTAGATTGACAAATGTTTAAAAGGCATTTTATAAGTACATTTTAGCTACTTTTGTGATTAAGGGAGAAAATTAGAATGATCATCTTCTGGCTCCCTAGCTGCAATGCATATGTCTCTTTATAACCAAAGGAGGATTCAGTCTTTGACATGAATATTTTACAATCTAAGGGCAGGTATACACTTAAAAAGCTACAGTGGTGCAGCAGCACCGCTGCAGTGCTTTAGTGAAGACGCAACTGTGCTGATGTAAGAGCGTCTCCCGTCAGTGTAGTTAATCCATCTCTGCGAGAAGCAGTAGCTATGTCACCAGAAGAAGCAAGGGTTAGGTCTTTATAAATATATATCGCTGAGGGGGTGGATTTTTCACACTCCTGAGCAACATAGTTATAGTGCTATAAATTTGTAGTGTAGGCCTAATCTAAGTGAAACAGGTGCAGTACAAACAAATAAGGTTCATTCATGGGAGTGGGAACAAAAAGCATCAGAGAGGAGATAGAAAGGGTAAATGAAAGGCATGGAAAATGAAGGAAGAAAGGAAAATGGCTTGGGTCCAAGTGTGAAAGAGAAAGACCTTCCAAGTATATGGAGCAGGATTTGGAAGAGTGAGATTGATAATCTTACCTTTTAATTCTAAAGAGCCCTAAATGGCTTTCAAACATCATATTATATCTAAACCACTTATAGGGGTCATTTGATTTTTTGCTGAAATGCACCACTTTTAACAGTGCACAGGAACACTGGAAGAGTTGATAGAAAGTGAATTCAAATATCACATCCAGCTGAAACTCTGTAATGTAATTGGAATGTAACTTCCTGTATGGCACTATAGTAAATGCCCCTACTTTTATGAAAAGTGTCACTTTATTTTTAATAACCCCATTCAGTCAAGATTTTGGTTTTAAGTCTCATCTCAAAGACAGCGCTTCCTAAAACACCATTCTCAGTGAAGAGCACCACCTACTGAATCATCAGGACTGCTTTCTGCAGCACCTACCATTTCTTATCGGTCTACTACTGAAATACAGATCCGTCACTGTCCTGTTTAAGCTGTCAGTCACAGCACAAGGTTATATTGCTACAGACCAAGAAGATATGGCTCTGCATGTTTTAAACTAGCATTTTCCACCACTAGAATTTGGAGGTTCATGATTTCAGCTGTTTTCTTGAGCAAAGGCAGCAGCTGTGTAATGAAACCAGATATAGCAAATGTGCCTTACACATACTGCCGAAATGCTAGCTCCTGATTTTTAAGGATTCCTTGTTTGTATTTTTTTTTTAATTTGAATGATTTTTATCCATGGGCTAGGTGCTATACTGAGTCATCTTCCTTCCCCAGCTTCTGGTGACAAACAGCTGTCACTGGCAAATGCAGCAATATCAGAACTGGGGAGTGATTTTTCAGACAAAGTCAAATGACAGGTAGTTAAATACTGTAAAAAGGCAGCTTATCTGTTGAACAAGCAAAGTTCTTAAATTTGCTCAATATTTTCCGTATAATTTACAATCAGCAGATGGCATTGCAGAGAGCTCAAGTTTCCAAACAGAAAAACACACCACACATCTGAATAAACTGTTCATGTAAAATATTACTATGTTATGACTAGCCTTTGTTATTAACATGCTCACTTGAAAATTATTATGCTATTGTTAGCGGTCCTTAAAGTTTAATCTAAATGTAATTATTGCATAATAATTGCTATGCTGCATTATTCTGACATACATGATGTTTTAATTCAAAAGGGATTGACTAGTGATTTTAAGATCCTGAATTTTTGGGTTTCCAACTTGAAATGCCTAAAGGGTCCTTATTTCTGGAAACTACGAAGTATCCTGGAAGGGCACCCAAAAACATAAGCACCCAAAATCACCAGTCACTTTTCAAAATTTAGGCCATGAATTTCTGATTCTTGGTTTTTTACATTAACATTGTAGCTATGGGTCAGATATGTCTTTCCTTATGTGTCTCATTTCCAGAAAGATTAATCTTTCCTGGATTTCAAATTCTCTTCCAAGAAGCATATATTTCGTAAATATACTTAACTGACATGAAAAGCAAACATATTTTAGGATTTTTTAAATTATTTTATTTGAATTTTCTTTAGTAAAATTCTTAAATCTAAAATGTAACAATTTGCAAGTATCTATTTTATAATATGAGCAATTGCCTTCTTGCTCTCCTATATACAAAACAAATTACTGTGTTTTTCAACATTTACCATCTTCTCCACATTTAAAACTCCAATATTGCAGTATTCTAAACTCAGATTGTACCCAAGATCCTGCTGGAAACTGTCATGGAGTTAATAATATAATGTCAATGGAAGATTTTTTTAAATGGAAATGTCAAATACACTTATCAATATGAAGTTAGCTCTCTATGACAGCATAAGAGCCATTGCATTGGGAATAGGAACTTAAAAAAAAAACAAACCACCAGCAATCTTTACTTTTATGTATAATATTTTAAGAAGGGAAATTAAAGTATCGATCAAAATCTAAGGTAATCATAGTAACTGTTCTAAGAAACTAGCAGTGTAGTAAAAATTCAGAGTGGAACTCAAAGGCAATGCAGAAAAAAAAAATCTCCAAGAATTGCCTGCCCTCTGGCACATTTTCATCTGGTGCACTGAGTGTGTGATATTGACTTTTGAATATGCAAAGATAACTTAATTTAGGAAGTTTAGACTTGAAATTAGACATAGGTTTTTAACCATCACAGGAGTGAAGTCCTGAAATTGCTCTCCAAGGGAAGCAGTAGGGGTAAAAAACTAGTTGGCTTCAAAACTGGGCTTGATAAATTTATGGAGGAGATGGTATGATGGGACAGCCTAATTTGGCAATTAACTGATCTTTGACTACTAGTGGTAAATATGCCAATGGCCTGTGATGGGATGTTTCATGAGGTAGGTTCTGAGTTATAACAGAGAATTCTTTCTTGGGTGTCTGGATGATGAGTCCTGCCCAGATGGTCAGGGTTTAGCTCATCACCATAGTTGGGTCCAGAAGGAATTTCCCCCGGGACAGATTGGCACCATTTTAGTGGGCTTCAATAACCCAGTCATAGGTTAGGGGTCTATTACAGGAGTAAGATTCTGTGGCAGTGCAGGCGCCGAGATGATTTTTTTTTTACCTTAAATTCTATGAGTCTATGATTCTAATTAGGTTTCACCTGTACTGTACTTGTTTTCTGGTTTTAAAGAACTAATTTCCTTTCCTTGTTTAATGGAATGTCCGTCCCAAAAGCTTCATGTTTTTGTTATATTTCAAACATACAATATTGAAATAGTTTAAAAATATGAGACATTCTCCCTTTCATAATAGCTCTATATGTTGTTAAATGTTTGTGTTTATTTGGTGGGATGGTGAGGAATCATATCTTTGAATATTGCACAAAAGGACTTAAAAGGAGACAAAATAAATGGAACTTTTATAATTGTTGCAATGTCTAGTATTTAGATTGAAAGGAGACATATTTAGTTATACTTTTAAAATAAACAGGTGAGAGAATATTTTAAAATGATAAATAATCTTCCAGACTTGATTAACAGATAGTTACATATTTATCATAGATACGACTTGTAGGGGAAAACATGCCTTTTAATTTTTTTAAAGTAAAAAGTCATGAAACCAGAGGTGAAATTTTCAAAAGTGCCAAAGTCCCATTTTCAGAAGCGACTTAGGAGTCTCAGCCCATTGAATATCAATGAAACATAGGCTTCTGAATGCCTAAGTCCCTTCTGAAAATGGGACATAGGCTCCTAAGTCATTTATGGGCAAGTTTATAAAGGTATTTAGGTGCCTAATGATGCAGATGGGTGCCTTATAGGATTTTCAAAAGTATCTTAGCAGGTTAGGTGGCTAAATTCCCTTGATTGAGTCCAGTGGGAATTAAATGCCTAATTTAGGTGTTTTTGAAAATCTTACTAGGTATTTATCTGCATCTTTAGGCATTTCGGAAAATTTGTCAATTCTGAAAATTTTATCCCAGATCCTGAGCTGCTGTACATCAGAGTCACTCCTTTGATTTCAGTTATTCATACTAAGATACAGTCACAGAGAGAGGCAGACACTTTTGAAGATATTCGGATATCAGTCAGTTGGGGGCCTTAAAATTAAGTTCTTAGGACTTTAGGTTTTTCGCCTTCCTCTGCAGCGTGGGGCATGGGTCGCTTGTTGATGGATTCCCTGCAGTTTGAGGTCTTCAAATCTCACTTTTGAGGATTTCAATAACTCAGTCATGGGTTCGGGGTTGTTATAAATGTGTATGGGTAGGGTTTTGTGGCCTGCCTTGTGCAGGAGGTCAGACTAGATGATCATATTGGTCCCTTCTGACCTATGAGTCTATGAGTATTGGGCTGAGAGTTGAGATAGTATGTAAAGCACCACCATAGTGTCTTCTCAATGCCCAGTGTTGCTTAGAAAATAGTTTCAATATGTTTATATCTGGAATCTTATTTATGGTTCTCACATTCATTAATCAAGGCTGTAAGTGTCAAATGCATGACTGGGTTCACATTCAACAGGAAGAAGCACAGCTTTCCTGGGTGACTGAGAATTTCTGGCTACTGAGTCCATTTCATTGTCCACAAATACTGGCAAGTCCAGAAGAACTGTATTGTTGGTAGTGTCATTGTCTCATCCAGTTCTTCAAAACATTTCTGACTGCCACCAGCATCACCTCTATGTGGTCCAAATTTACTTATTATTAGTGTTTTCATCCAGATGCCAATTATTCTTGAATGTTAGGAAAGCTGGAAATGGTGGTTTCCCTATTAGATATACTGAAGAGATTATATCTGTATAATACTAGTAGTTCCATTTGTGATGTCTGCTGGTGACTTCTAAGAGTTTAATATTTATGTTGAGTTGGATGGAGGAGACGAGAATCATAGAAAAATAGAACTGGAAGGGACCTCGATAGGTCATCTAGTCCAGTTTCCCGCACTGAGACATCCCAAACAATCCCTGATAGATGGAGATTCCATAACCTCCCTAGTCAATTTATTTCAGTGCTTAACTACCCATATAATTAGGAAGCTTTTCCTAACATGTAACCTAAATCTCCTTTGCTACAATTTAAGCCCATTACTTCTTGTCTTGTCTCCAGTGAATAGGAAAAACAATTTATCACCCCGTCCTCTATATAACACTTTACATACTTGAAGCCTGTTATCATGTCCTTCCCAAGTCTTCTCTTCTCCAGACTAAACAGACCCAATTTTTTCAATCTTTCCTTGTAGGTCATGTTTCCGAGACCTATAATCATTTTTGTTGCTCTCCTCTTGACTTTCTCCAATTTGCCCATATCTTTCCTGAAGTTTGGTGCCCAGAATTGGAGACAATACTACAGTTGAGGCCTAATCAGTGCTATGTAGAGTGGTAGAATTACTTCTTATATCTTGCTATAACACTGCTGATAATACATCCTAGAATGATGTTTGCTTCTTTTGCAACAATATTACATTATCAACCCATGTTTAGTTTGGGATCAACTTTTCTGCAGTACTCCTTTCTGGGCAGTCATTTCCCATTTTGTATTTGTGCAATTGATTATTCCTTCCTAAGTGTAGTACTTTGCATTTGGCCTTATTGAACTTCATCCTATTTAATTTAGACCTTTTTTCCAGTTTGTCAAGATCATTTTGAATTCTAATTTTGTCCTCCAAAGTGCTTGCAACCCCTCCCAGTTTGGTATCATCTGAAAACTTTATACACATACATTCTATGCCATTATCCAAATAATTTATGAATATATTGATTAGAACCAGTCTCTGCAGGATCACAGTCAAAATGCCCTTCCACCTCGATTCTGTGCTATTGATAACTGCTCTCCGAGCATGGTTTCCAGTCAGTTGTACATTCACTTTATAGTAGGTCAACTAGGCCAGTGTTTCCCAACCAGTGTGCCATGGCACACTGGTGTGCCGTCAGGCCTGAGCAGGTGTGCCATGGAATTTCTTGAAAAACTACTTGAGTTCTGAGTTGGCTAATGAATATCCATGAGTTCATTTGGAGACTATATGGTGGTGTATCTCAAAATAATTAAATGGTATCAAGGTGTGCCATGGCAGAGAAAAGTTTGGGAACCACTGATCTAGGCTATTGTTCTCTAGTTTATTAGAAGATCATGTAAAACAGAATCAAAAGCTTTCGTAAAGTTGAGATATATGACATCGTCCACTTCTCCCCATGCATAATGCTGTGTGAGAGTCTGTCCTTCTGTGGTCTGGCTGAAGAGGTTTGGGGCTAGGTTTCTTTGACCACCTTTGCTAAGCCTTCCAAGCAACTCACTAATGTCTTCTGGCTAGTTATTCAAATATTGCTGATCGATCTAGGAGTGTGACAACAGAGGTTTTATACATTGTCCATTATTAAGTGTTCCTTCACCAGCATAGCTACTGAAACCTGGTTGTTGGCACAGAGTCAGTACCATTGAAGTTGGGTTTTTTGCATGAATCATACTGCAGATTATGGGAGATGAGGCTGTTCTTCAGCTTGGTTTTTACTCACTTTAGTCCAGACAAAAATTTATAAAAATAACCTTTCAGTTTAACCATTATGACATGAACTGTACATCACTAATCGTTCTGGGCTAATAAGCAGGAATTGGAAGGTATACGACTGTTAGGTTCAGATCAAATGTTCTAAATACTGAATATTTGAACACATGCCAATTTTTCACCACCCTGGCTAGTAGACTATTTTGTAAAATACATACAAGGATGTCATTTTACCCTACTGTGAAAGAACCCAGACCAAATGAATATAGTGTAAAATGTATCTGCTGCATATCTGTAGCAATTATCTTTCAATGTATCCTTCCATTGCATGCAGCAGTGCCCTTTAAAATAGGGCAGTGGAGATCAGTTACGGAAGAAAAATTTAACAGCAATAGATCACTGTGCTTAAATCTGCTAAATACAAGGAGACCATGGTGCAGTGGGGACCTTTAGAGTAGTATCTGTATTTGTAAGACATTTCTTGTAGTAGACCGGGCCAGGAGTGGGTGTTGTGCATGTTGAGAAACCCCACTCAGTAGAAATAAATCAATAGCTTTGCCTGTTTTATACAGAAGTATGTTTTATTTGAATAACACTTCACTGTGAGATTGGCATAAATACCTAATCAGGAATCTGAGTGGGGGAAAGAACAGAGAAAGGGCCATGATCCAAGTACTTCACTGCCCTACTAGAGTAACCGCCTTGAGTGTTATATCTAACAAATATATATGTAAGCATGTCATTGTTCCAATGCAGCTGCACTGATGTTATCAATGGCATAGGATGTTTTGTAGATGAGTGAGTACAAGTTAGATGAGGTCATGGTAAAAACATCTGCATCCACTCCACGTTCTAGTTTCTACTGTTCACCTCACCAATGCAACTGCACCAGTGCTGAGCAATGCTCACAAATTTTGCGAGTGTAGATAAGGCCTGGGAGAGTGATCATAGTTCAGTATTCATTCATTCATGTCCTTGGCCTGCTCAGAATGACAAGATGCCAATTCATGACGGTAATTTTGTGCTATGAAAACGTTTTCATAAGAGACTAGACTGATGAGCAATTTGGTATCATCGGTGTGATTTAGGAGGAACAGTGGGCAGCAGATTAGACAAGAGTTTGAATATGAACTAAAGATAAAAATGACCAGTGAAATTTGGACCTGAAAACAGAGACATTATTCCATGGTCAAGAATCCCTGTCAGGATAGCTCTGGTGTGACCACGCTTGAAATAATGCACTTAGTTCTGAGCACCTTATTACCAGAAAGTTCAGGTTGAGCAGAGAATCCAGAGAACAGCAGCAGAAATGATTGGCAACCTGGAGGAAGTGTCTTAAAGGAGAAATTCAAAGATATGTAAATAGGTGCAGCTTGAGTATGCAAAAGTTTAAGAGGATACATGTTTACAGATATCAGAACAGTGTAAATAACAAGGCAGAGAAATGATTTAGACTTATACATGGAAGAATAATTATCTGAAGTGGGATGAAATGTTTGGAAATTTTGGCAGAATATCAGATAATACCTCTTAACAGTGAGACTTGTTAAGTAATGAAATACCAGGTGCTGTCACTTGATACATCTGTAACTAGACTGACTCTAGGAAAAAAATGTCAAATGTAAATCCCATTGCCAGGGATATACACTACATGATCTAATAAGCCTCTAACCTATGTCTTTAACCTCTGCAATAATATGATTTCATGTAGGCCACTGAGATGCTGGCAGGCCAGATACCAGCTCTTTCCCAGGCATTAACTAAGATCTGAACAATGTATATAGCTGGAGACCAGATCAATTCACCTGTATGCTAATATTTTGCTTAAAATAGGTATTAGCCTTATAAGGATATATTTAGATTCTATTACATGCTTGTAAGTTTCTGCATGCACCCTTGCAAAATCTGGATTCCATATGTAAATTTTGCTTTATAACTTTGCAAATGTTTGCTCCAAGGTTGTGAATTCACCCAAAAGAATTGTGTCACCCCCCACCACCCACACATACATCTGGAAGGACTGTCAAAATCAGATGGGCCATCCAGAAACATCACAATACAAAGGATTGGTTAATGGCTCTATCACACCTGGGAAATGTTATGTGGAAGAAGCTCATCTTGTGGGCTTGGAAGCTGCATGAAAGATATAAAACATAGCCAAAGGAAAATTTTCCATCCTTTTGGCTATTTGAATTCTGAAGCGCCAGAGACTCTAAACTGAAGCCCAGGATGCGCAGGGGCTGCTTCCTGGGTTTGCCCTGAAAGACACTTTAAATTGACATATCACTTTTAGGATTTAGGTGGTAACTTGTTTTGCTTTAACCTGTAAATACCTCTTATTCCTTTTTCCTAGTTAATAAAACTTTAGATAGTTTATTACAGGATTAGCTATAGGGGCTGTCTTTAGTGTAAGATATAAAGTACCGATTGATCTCAGGTAAGTGACTGGTCTCTTGGGACTGGAAGCAAACTGAATGTAATGTGATTTTTGGTGTAAGTGACCATTTATTACTCTGTACAATTTGTCTGCAAGGCAAGATACCCTGGAAATTCTAAGGGAACAGTCTGTGACTCCATACGGAGACTGGTATTGTAGTTCAGGAATCCAGGGTTGGTGAAATGTAATTATAGGATACCGCGCCAGTTTGGGGTTTTTCCCCCCATTTTTGACAGTCTGCCCTCAGGTAGGCACTCACTGTCATGAGCCACTCTAGACAGCATGACATCACCGAACAGCCCTGAGTGATAATAGTTTGGCAAAAGATTAATTCAGCTGAGTTTAACTGAAGTTGTTTAAGCCAGCTGGAGAGCAAGAATTTCATTTTTGTCTGGTTCTACAGAAACTCTCCTTGCTGAGCAGAATAAAAAATTGCAAGCCTTATGTGTTTAAAAGGTCATTACAGTGTACAGTGGGAAAATGCAACTGTAAAGCCACAGTTAAATAGCATATTTAAGGAACTGTGTGCTATTTTTGATGCTATCTCCAGATGCACAGCAGGTTACAAATATATTCTGCATTTTATGTACTGGACTATGAGAGTGAGTTGTAAAAATACTCATACCTGTTACCATCTTCAGCACTGAGAGTATTTGATTTCACCCCACCAGTTATTTACTCTCCCGTTTGTTTACTAGTCCAGAATTATCAATACAGAATTTATCAATTAGCATAATAAAAGATACAGGGTGTTTTGGAAAGAAATGTACACTAGTAATACGTACTTTCAATGTCTGACCTACAGAAAAGCAAAGTCAGACGCACCCTGAACCTTTCCCGTTAACCAGTAGTACTACTGTAACCCATCACTGCTTGGTGTGGGACTCTGTCTCCCCCTAGTGGTACGTAGACTATCTGGCAATGGGTGAACCAGCTACAGCCTGGGATAAGAGACTTGTGTGTTTTTTAGCTCAGGCAGTAGAGGCTTATGCATTAAATTCCAGTTTTCCCAGGTTTGATCCCAGATGACAAGGGTCGGGGTCTGTTGGTGTCACACTATGATACAGTTACTTATCCATCGACATTTCCTTCTTAATTTTGTTATCCCCACTGAAAATCACTTTAGGGAATTCTTAAATATACCAATTTGAAATCTAAAGAATACCGTTTCCAAAGAGGGATGCTCTTCTGGTCTGACATAGGGTGATTGCCCAAAATACCTAAATTGTAATACTGGCTCTTACTAGGCTTCCTTTTGTGGCTTTGGACAAGTCAAGTAACCCTTATTACTCAGTTTCCTCTTTTGTGAAATAAGCATCGTTGTTTTCACTGATCTTAGAATGGTTGCTGTGAAGATTCATTAGTAAATAGCTGTAAAGCCCTTTGAAGTGCCAAAGAATGGTCTTGTAGAGAAGGATAGTCCTGTGGACAGGAAAGCTAAATAATGTGGATGGATGACTTCACTGGGATTCAGAGATCCTGGTTCCTATTTGTGGTGTTCAGCAATCAGTCCATGCTTAAGGTGCGTACAGGAAATCTCTTTATTCTGTGGTGCTTCTACCTGTCTGTGCATAACAGCAAGAGCTTCACAGCCCCTCACTGAGGCTTTGTCTGGGAAGTTCAAACATTAAAGGCACAGTCCTTAATACCACACCATTTCCAGTTCTGTCACAGACTTCCTGTGCGACCTTTGGCAAATTGCTTAATCTCACTGTGCCTCTCTTCTCCATGTATAAATGGTGACAGTAGTACTTCAGTTCTCCTATCCTTTGTCTTGCTTATTCAGATTGTAAAGTCTTTGGGACAGGGACCATCTCTTAGTGCATGTGTGAACAATGCCTAGCTCAATGGGGTCCTGATCTCAGGTGGGGCCCCTAGACACTACGCTACCAGTACTAATTGCCTGGAGAGGGGGTGAACACCAGGAACTCCCATTGCCCTCACTGAATGAATCACATCAATTGAACATTTTAAAAATGTGTTTATTGACAGATGGCAATTCTGTATCTGAGGACAGAATTTGGCCCAGCCATGTGGATTGAAGATAGAGTAATAAGTAGATTAGTATGTCAGCAAGCCACCAAAGAAATCCATTTAGTGTATGTCTACACTTCACACTAAGCTAAGGTTCTGACTTAGGTTAGGCCAGTCAGCCTAACTTTGATACATGGAAAAATACTGGAACAAATTACTAAACAATCAATTTGTAAGTACCCAGAGACTAACAGGGTTATAAGGAAAAGCATGGGTATGTGAAGAACGAATCATGCCAAATCAATCCAATTTCCTTCTTTGTCAGAAGGAGTGGCCTAGGGGAAAAGCAGTAGATGTGATATCTTCGTTTTAGTAAGACTTTTGACACCGTTCCACATGACAGTCTGATAAGCAAACTAGGGAAATGTGGTCCAAATGAAATTACTATATGGTGGATGCACAACGGTTGAAAGACCATACTCAAAGAATAATTGTAAAGGGTTTGCTGTCACACTGGGAGGGCATATCTTGAGAGGTCCCATGGGATCAGTTCTGGGTCTGGTATTGTTCAGTATTTTCATTAATGGCGTGAATAATGGACTAGAGAGTATGCTTATAAAATTACTAGATGACATCCATCTGGGATGAGTTGCAAGCACTTTGGACGAGAGGATTAGAATTCAAAATCACCTTGACAAATTGGAGAATTAGTCTAAAATCAACAAGATGAAATTCAATAAAGACAAGTGCAAAGTACTTCACTTAGGAAGGAAAAATGAAATGCACAACTGTAAAGGGAGGGAATAACTATCTAGTTGGTATTCGTGCTGGAAAGGCTCTGGAGGATCACAAATTAAATACAAGACAACAATGTGACACAGCTGTGAAAAAGGAGTGCATGAACAGGAGCGTCATATGTAAGACATGGGAGGTAATTGTCCTGCTCTACTCTGCACTGGTGAGGCCTCAGTTGTAGTACTATCATCAATTCTGGATGCCACACTTTAGGAAAGATGTGGACAAATTAGAGAGTGTCCAGAAGGAGAGCAATGAAAATGATGAAAGGTTTAAAAAACTGAATCTATGAGGAAAGGTTAAAAAAACTAGTCGTATTTATTTAGTCTTGAGAAAGAAAACTGAGGAGGGGCAGATAACAGTTTTAAAATATGCTGAGGGCTGTTATAAGGAGAATGGTGATCAGTTGTTCTCCATATCCATGGAAGGTAGGACAAGAAGTAATGGACTTAAAGTAGAACCTCAAAGATACCAACACTAGAGTTACGAACTGACCGGTCAACTGAGCAACATGTGAAACCAGAAGTAAGCAATCAGGCAGCAGTGGTGGAGAGGGAGGGGAGCAAATACCTGTACTATACTGTGCCTGTATTGCATCTTAGGCTAAGCCACGGGTGCTGTTCCATCCCACCCCACTGCACCCCACTGGGAGTAGGGAAGCTGTTTTCAACCACTTGAGGGTGAGTCCAGAGTCTGAGAAAGAAGGTGCCACAGCCAAAATCTGGCCTGGAGCTGGAGTGGAGCTCCAGCTGTGCTCTGGAGGAGTTTTAAAGGGCCATAGCTTGTGCACCAATGTGATCCAAGCTTTGCCCGTGGCTGAACTCCTGGATCCTGCCAGCACCTCTAGGAGTGCAAGGGGCAGGGGAGGGAGAGGCACTGGCAAGGGCTGGCACCAACTCCCTGCCACGTGCTGCTTCTGGAACCTGGCAAGCAATGCACAGAGCACAGCGAGCTCTGGGGAGAGCGGCTGAGGCCTGGGGCTTGTACTGCCAAGGGTGCAGGACAGGCCCCCCCGTTTAGCCAAAAGGCAAGAAATAGGAATAAGGCAGGGAGCTGCTTGCAAACCAGGCAGTGCTACCAGGTGCCACCTTTGCAGAGATCTCTCCCAGCCTGAGCTGGAAGACACTGACTGCACAGTGCTGTAGCAGAATGTTTTGTTTGGAGTTACAAACATTTCAGGGTAACGAACAACCTCCATTTCTGAAGTGTTTATATCTTTGAGGTTCTACTGTAATTTGCAGCAAGGTAGACATTAGATATTAGGAAAAACCTACTAAGTATAAGGGTAGACGAGCTCTGGAATAGGCTTCCAAGGGAGGTTGTGGAATCCCTGTCACGGGAGGTTTTTAAAAAGAGACACCTGTCAGGGATGGTCTAGATTTACTTAGTCCTGCCACTGTGCAGGGTGCTGGACTTGATGACTTTTCAAGATCCCTTCCAGCCCTACATTTCTTGGATTCCAAGCCCTCCCTTTCTGTCCACACAGAAATCAGTCTGACTTGGATCAGCAAGCACTCAGGAACGAGGTCCTAGGAGCCTGCCAAGAGGCTGGGTCAGAGCCTGAGCTCCACTGTGAGTGGGGTCCAAGCCCTTCCATTTTGCAATGTTGGATGCAGCTCAAGCCACAGACCTGAGTCAGAAGATCTGCGTAGTGAAGTATCTGCATGGCAGTGAAATCAGGTCTAGCAATTTTAAACCCAAATTTACAATGCTTTGTGGATGCTCGAGCACGGGCTTGGAAACACCAAGTCCACAAGCCTGGGTCCCACAGCTCCCACAGTGTGCAGTGTAGACATAGCCTTAGATTTATTTTGTTGTCTAGATGTCTATTTCCATTAGATATCTGATTGTTTATTCAGATGGGAAATTATTGTGCCAAAGTTCAACTAAATATCAAAATTCACTCTTTAAAACAGTTTAATACAACAAAAACTAAAATATTCTTGCAACTGTATATCAATATAATAAAATCGTTTAAATAAACAGTTAAATTTCAAAAGTACACTTTCACATTCAACTTGCCAAATTTTAGAAACCTTTATTTGAGAATATTTTATGACTAGCTTCTCACTCCCGTAGATTTGGAGTTAATAAAGGAATGATTCATAACAAGAATACCACCACCAGGAAAAATATCATTTTTAATGCATATGTGAAAAATATAGCTTGTCTTTCTTCTCTTACAAGCAATTCAACCAAAAAATGTAAGATTTAGGTCTGGCCATTTATGACAATATTCAAATTTTAATTTGAACTTCTGTTGAGGTTTATAGAATTCCTCTTTTGGCTTTAACACCAAATTCCTTGTGGAATGCAGCGGTTGCACTGCATAGAGGCAGCAGCTCTCTGCTATGGTTAGTTTGTTATAGTCTATGCAGAACAGAAAATTATGCTCTCTCTTCCTATGAGAAACGAGAAGTCATTCCTGATGTATGTTGTTTGAGTTTCAAAGTCAACTGCATTTGAACAGCTTTTGTACATTTAAATTAGGGCACATTAAGATTCAGTCATTATACATCCAAACAAGAGAATCATGTTCCAAGTGCTATGCTACAAATGTCTTGTCCTGAAGTGTCTATTTCTGATTTGATAAGTATCTATGAAATTAAATAATTCCTAAAAAGTGATGCTTTAAAAAGGCCTGTTATGGCAAAAATACCAGCTATGTAGGAGAAGTGTCGCTCGAATCATGAGTGTGTAAGTAAGTGAAACTGATGGTTTACCAGACTTAATGAATGGAAAAGTTCTTTTGTGAAATGAAATAGGCGAAAGTCTTAATTCTGGAAAATAATCACAGTGGGAGTTTTTTTTGTCTTGCTTGTTGCCATATGCCCAAATATATCTGAAAAAGCCCTTAGTTACAGAATTACAAAACAACAAATAAGGCAACATGCCCAAATTACCAATGAGTTCAAAAATAAAATAAATATAACCCAGTAAACTTTCACCCACCTCCTGAAAATTTTACACCACAAAACTTTAAAAGCAAGCTAAAAGTAATACACATGGTGGGGGAAGGATCTTCAGTCCAAACTAGAATAATGGCAAAAAATATACTGTGGTGGATATTGGAGAAGGGTGAGGTCCCGAAAGAGAAATGCCTTTCCTCTTACTCATTTGAGAATATGGCCCAGATTTATCACACATGTGATGGGTTGTGCTGAATTGGATGTTGTGGAGGTTCTCCATGCTAGCAATTCCTCCAGGGAGAGGATGCAGCAGTGTAAAATATCTGACTTCTGCTAGGGACCAGTAGGAAGTCAGCACAGTTGTGTGGCGGGAATATGGCCAGGGAAGCTTAGAGATGCACTCATTCAGCTCATGCCCATTACAGAAGGCTGAGGGAGAGTAGTCAACTGCAACAGCACCTGAGCTCCCTCCATGTGCATACCACCTGGGGTTGCAGGGGAATTGCAAGGGTAAGGGGATATACTTGTCTCAGCTTTGGTGATCATAATTCTATGCCTGAGGTGGTCTATAGATCCAGTTCTGGCTCTCATTGATGCTGTAATGGGACACAAGATAAAAATGGTTACTTACCTGTACTGTAACCGCTGTTCTTCAAGATATAGGTGCAGACGTATTCCAGTGCGGTGTGCGCTGGCTTAGCACACCAAAGATGTAGAACTGTGCTTAGGAGCACCCAAAGGGACGGTGCTTACATCTTGTGGCCCTTTGTCCCTCCCGTAGCTATTTAAGACCAGCACAGCGTCACCCCAACCCCCCTCAATTCCTTTGCACTGAACAACAAGGGTAGAGACTCCAACACAGAAGGGATGGACGATGGGTTGTGGAATACCCAATTGAACCCACATCTCAAAGAACATCAATTACTGCACAGATAAGTACCCCCTTTTTTTTTCTCCCCTTTGAGTGGTTGAAGCTATGTACTCCACTCAGGTGACTCTCCAGTAGTACCCGAGGAGGTGCAACTCAGAGTCCTCTTAAACAACAATGGCAGGACTGCCTTCCCAAAATTTGCATCTGACCTACATGCAGTGGCTGGTAAAAGTACATATAGAAGACCAGGAGCAGCCCTGCAAATGTCCAGTATCAAAACATCACTGAGGAATGCTATTGACATCATTTGGGCCCTCCCCAGTCTGTGCTACTTCATGTGCTGTCATAATGCAGGAAGTTAGCATCTGGAAATCATCTGTGCAGATATCACCTGACCATTCATTCACGCCACACAGTGGGTCGCTAGCTCAGTCCCATCTCACAAAGCATCATGGTGCCCATCTGCACAGACCTCCATCCCCAGAAGGGAAGGATAAATTGCCCCAAGCTCTGAAGTGGCTGCAATCTGTTTTGCGAGACTTTTTTTCTGAGGACCCAAGAAAGCAGAACAATCTCTCTTTTTTTAGGGGGTGAGAAGGAAGGCCTCAGAGTCTAGCCCAGGAACATTGGCTCACCCTAACTCCTAAATTGACTGAGAGGCTGGACAATCTGCAGGGGTTCATGAAGCCAAAACAGGCCTCATGGCTTGCTCTATAAAGTGCTTCTTGAGGCATAAGTCCCTCACCACCTGCATTTTTTTCTTGAATTATTTGCAGTGGGTGCACATTTCTTCAATGTGCCACTCTCCCAATCACAAGTGCCATGGGTAGGGATCACTACATGAATAGCTACCCCAAACAATAGTGCTTAAACCCCTGCTGAGGGCATCCCACCAGGAAAACCATCCCAGATTAATTATGATAAGCCACAGCTAAGGCACGGCTAAACTAACAGTTAACTATTGTGGTGAGAGCAGCCTGTTCTGCCCTCCTGTGGGTCCTGTGACCTCTGTAGGTTTGCTGGTGGTATGGCTGGGTGGGAGCAAGGGTGGGGGGGTCCAGTCCCACCCTCTACCCCAGGACCCGGCCAAGGGACTCTGTGAGAAATAGCCTCAAACTGCTTAGTCTGTGTGCTACTACCTTCCCTGGGTCAACTGTCCTTAGCCCCACTACTCATGGTCTGCTTCCTGGAACCAGGGTGAGGGCTTCCCCTCAGGACTCCTTGCCTATAGTCCCTGGCTGTGCCCAGGCCAGCTCCCCTTTGACTGTGATACCATACCATCCCATCCCATCCCGGCCCGGCCCGGCCCGGCCCGGCGGTCTAGCTACCCTCATCTGCCTGACAGGGAGGCTTTTAACTGCTGGGGCAAGCTCCTTAATTGGCCTCAGCTGGGCTAATTGCCCTGCAGTAACCCCAGCTGAATCATGCAGGGAAAAGGGATTTGCTCATCCTGGGGCTAATATATAAACCCTCCACTACTCTCCTGTAGCTATCAGGTCTGGTCTGGTCATGCTATATGTAACAAAATCCTAGAAGATTGAGACAGAAAAGAGTGAGGCAAATACCACAAAGAACAGTCTGATTTTAGTCATGGCCAGTGAGGAAGAACTGAGGGAGGTCATAGTAGTGTGGCCCTTACATAGCCATGGAAGGGGTCAGAGGTTACAGGTGCAACCATTGCCCCTGCTGGTACTGCTAAGCAGAGTTCTCTGATTTGGTTCACTAGGTGCACACAGTTGAGTAGCATACACATTTGCAGCCACTTAAAGAAGAACTTCCAATTCATTTCTTAAACTTAGCTCTGTCTTCAAATTGCTCCATAAGAAGGAAAAAGTTTTCACCTGTGTCTGTAGCCTTAGAAACATTAAGTGTTTGAAGTGTCTAAATATAGAATACATGCATGAAATTCACCTCTGGGTGAATACGTTCTGTACTGCAAAATCTCATCACATCCTTCACAGTCATATTTTTGTACCTACTCTTGTGCATTTGAATGGCATACTGTCAGTGCTCTTAAAAGCAGCATGGAAGATGTTCATGTACAAAGGCATCCTTGTAAAATATAATAATGCTCTTTTTAATATTTTAAAAAAATGTGCTTAAAGCAAATTTAAAGCCAAATAAAAACACAGAGTAAGGGGCAAGGAGGAAATAATATTCTAATTAATATAAAGATATTCAACCAGCTAGACATGCAGCATACTTCATCTCTAGAAAATGCTCAAGATGCCATGGTGATGGCCACAGTATATAGAATAGGTGTTGCTAGCATGTTTTCGAGATCGATATGGCCAGGATTTTTTTCACTGAAGAATGGATCCATGGCATAGAATATCAGGGAAAGCCTTTAGCAGAATTTTCAGGGGAAAAAAGATTCCTGTTTATGTCAGTTAGGAAACCGGGCTGAACAGTGACCACTGCACTTCAATTGTCATGTGAAAATGGCTACAGATACTTTGAAATACATTGTGTTCTGTTTGTCAATATTTTCTCTTTATTTTTCATGTGTGTGTATCTAAATGTATATGGGAAACATTACATTTAGCTGTGTTATGCATGTAATGAAATTGTGTAATCATGTGATATTCTAGAGGTTTGGAGCATACTCCATTTTTGGAATGTTAGAAAATTCTGCAGTGGAGTAGTGGGCAGAGAGTTGGGGTAAGGTGGTTTCAGGTGCATAATAAACGCATTTAATAATGTTTCTGCAGTGTATCACATAGCTATCTGTGTGTGTGAGAGAGAAATCTATACTAGAAAGCTGTATAAACTTAAATCCTGTTTCAAAAGGACACGCTAATCTCAAAAAAATGGTGTGACTGCACCTGGCGCATTTACACTTCACAAAGCAGCTTTTACAGAAAGAACTACAGACTTTATCTAGGCTCTTGTCAGGAAGTGATGAATGAGGTCAGTGGTTTTGTAACCCCGATTCCTTTCCCTTGGGTGCCTTTGGATCCCTTGAAAGCATCGGCTAGTTTGCTTCAGCATATGCACAGTTTTCTGTTGAATGTCTGTGGAGTCAGATTTTATTTTGCTTTTGAAATTTTGGACTGTTAGGAGGGAATAGTGTGTTCAGCACAGCATTTTTTAAAACATACTGCATATATCACTAACTACAATATGTAGAGGTGGAAATGAATTGTTTGCCAGAGATATGAATGCTAACAAAGTAAGCATCAGCTTCACAAAAAAATTGTATTTGAATTTACCTAAGGGGAAAGCAGAAAATCTACTGTTTGTCTTAAAAAGTCTGCAACATAATACCCACCTTGGTTTCCGGAAATGGCAAACCACTGTTGGAACCTATGCCACTGAAGAAAGTATGACACATAAGTTGATAAGATGAATTTTTCATAAATGTATCCTGCACATAACTTTTTTTGGCTCTCTGTAAGCTAGGACTGTGAATTGGAGAGACTAAGTGGTGATCAGAGAGGGACTAAGTGGCCTATTTTCTATTTGATGTGTGATTCTGCCCATTATTCACTTCAGCGTCAATGGAATATATATGGAGGACAGGTGGGGAACAGACAACCATAAATTAGATTTTATTTTTGGCTTGGTGTGATTAACAGTTTAATATCTGTGATCAGTCAGGACAGATGTGTGAGATTTAAGGATGAGAACTGTAAAATATTACAGCTCCTTTAAGTGCTTTTTCTTAAAAATGTAATTGTCATCAGAAATCTGTGTGTATTCTCTAGAGAGGGAAGGAATTTTTCAGTTCGGACCTCATAGACAACTTGCTATAACTATAACTTGCTATTGAACTATATTTGAGCTCACACAAATCACTTGCACAAGTTGTTTTTACAGACTGTGTATGTAAGTAACAGACGTCATTCGGCCCTGAAAGACCATGGGTATGCACTCCTGAGAGGTAAACAAATTGCTCATTTTGTTTTATGGAAGCCACAGCTCTGGCTGAAGAGACCCACTTGAGAGAGACAATCTCTGCTGCATTTGTCACATTTAAAGGTGGTGTTTCAACCATTTGGGGTCTCCCTTCAGTGAGCTCTTCTCTCCTCTGCTAAGCTGGAGTTTCCAAAGGCTGCAGCCCTGAGTGATCTTTCCAATTATCCAGATCCGTGTCCATTTCTTTGAGATCTTGCCTGCACATATCCTTAAAATGCAGTCTGGGGCACCCTTTAGGCCTTTTTCCAGATTCCAATTCACTATAGAGGATGTGTCCTTTGGGATGGCCCATCTTTCATTCAGTATACAGGCCCAAGCCAGCAGAGGCATCTCTGGTTAAGGAGTGTTTGCATGCTGGGTATGCTGACCTGCTTGTTGGTAACTCTGTCCCTCCAGAAGATTCCAAAAATTTGATCAAGACAATGCCTATGAAATCTGTTGAGCCTTTTTTCTTAATGACAGTATAAGGTCCATGTACTGGTTGCTCCCATTCAAAAGTGTACTGGTAACACATGCACGATACACACTGATCTTTGCATGTTCTGTCGGTTTATTATTTTACCATACCCTCTTGCTTAGTCTAGATATTCTTGTGGCAGCTTTTCCAATGTGGATTTTGCATTCTGTTTCAAGTGAAAGATTGTCTGTGATAGTGGACCCCAGGTAAGTGAACATGTTCACCACTTCAGGTTCATAATTATTGATGTTAATGAAGGGTGCTTCTTCAACTCTTTGGAACATTATTTTTTTTAAGCTTATATTAATCCCAAAGTTTTGGAAGGCTTTGGAAAAACTGTCCATGAGGTTTTTGAGATGGGCTTCTGTGTGGATTGTTGCTGCATCACCAGCAAAGAGGAGGTGTTGGATGAGGACCTCCCAAGACTTGGTTTTAGATATGTCTTGAAAGATTGAACAGCTTTCCATCAGATCCTGTGTGCAAATAGATTCCCTCAGTTGAAGAACCGAAAGCTTGTTTCAGTACCCAGGAGAAGAAGATCCCAAAACAGTTAGGGCAACTACACAACCTTGCTTGACCCCACTACGAATTTGGAAATCAGCAGAGATTGAGCCATCATCTTGGGCTCTGCCATACATTTTTCCATGGAAGGACCGAATCCTGCTTAAAAGCTTGCGGAGGACATCCAATCTTTTCTAGAAGTGCAAATAGTCCACTTCCACTGACAAGGTCAAAAGCCTTTGTGAGATCGATATAGACTATGTAAAGGGGCTTTTTTGTTTCTTGCATTTCCCTTGTGGTTGTCTCAGTGAGAAAATCATGTCAATAGTAGACCTCTCGGCTCAGAAACCACACTGCAATTCAGGATAAATTTTGTCTGCCAAGATCTGAAGTCTATTCAGGATGACTCAGGCAAAGGCTTTTCCCAGAATGCTAAGAAGAGATATACCACGATAATTGTTACAGTTGCTCCTATTGCCCTTTTTTTTATAGAGCGTGATGATGTTGGCATTTCTCATTTCTTGAAGTACTTTCCCTTCTTTCTAGCACAGACAGAGCAGTTCATAAAGATGTTGCAGTAGAATAGGTTTCTGCATTTTATGACCTCTGATGTAATGCAGTCTTTCCTGGTGGCCTTTCCATTGGAGATGCTGTTATAGCAAGGCTAAGCTCCTCGGCAGTTGATTCAACGAGTTGGTTCATAACAGGCAGGCTTTTGATGACATTGATGGCTGTTTCCCTAACAATATTTTCATGCGAGTAGAAGTTCATAATAGTGTTACCTAATGATCCATCTGCTTGGACTGGACGTTGATTGTTTCCCCGGTTGTTGATTTTAGTTGTGCTCTTTTCTTTGATGTAAACATTAGAAAAATATGGTGTATATAATAATAGAAAATATATGGCAATTAATTTGTGTCTGCAAAGGGGGAATGGGTGAGTGCCAATTCTATCAGTTGACCAGCCTGTGAAATTGCACATGTACAAATGAATGCCACAATTTGAAAACTATGGCTTAATAATACAAGGTTTTCTTCTTGAAGGCTATTTGGGGATATCGATGGAAAATGTGAATGTTTTGGTCATGCTGACCTTTCTGGTTGAATTTCTGAATACAAAGCCACCTATTTAATGTGGAATAGCAACCTGGCTCTATCAATATTATCTACTCGTAAGGGAACAGGAAGGGGAAATTTAGTTTCAATATCTCCTCAGCTAGCAACACAAGCACACAGTGAGAATAGTGGATGCTTTTTCGTGTGTTTGTCCTGTATCTCAGTGGCCTCATCGTTTGCATCTTCCTGGCCTTCTGCCACAGACAGCTCCAGCACTATGGAAGATGCAAAACCTTGGTCCACCACTCTTGGTATTCCTCCCTTCATGCATTTCAGATTCTAAATCTTCAGCATAGAGATGATTAGGTTACCAGTGCCCTCTCCGTTTGCTTCTATGTCATAAACACTGCGGAACTGAGCAGTGAAAGAGCACCTCCCGAAAGAGCACTGTGACAATAGGGTTGGAGGCTGACCTACTGCCACATTCCCTACTTAACAAACTGCAAAGACATATTGTACAGTAAAATATCAGTAGTTCTGGATGGAGAGAGGCTGAGCATCTTAATACCACTCACTTGTGCCTGTTTTATTTGATCTAAAACAACCTTTTGCCTGATTTTGGATAAAAAGTCTGGGAAAGTCTCCAAAATCAAGAGAGTAGCGATGTCTGATTACAGTCTCTGACTCAAATATTGTGCTTTCTGTGGACTACTCTCAGCACTTTTTCTGGCTGACTGTGAGCGATTTGTACTCTTCCACCTAAAGATCTGGCTGCTGCTTGGCAGCTAACAAAATCAAAACCAAATATTTTCGTGGCATATTCCACACCCACTGCTGTGTGTACACTGCTGTTGTCCAACAGATAAAGCATGCCGATTACTTTACCTACTATTAGATGGGGAGCAGGAACAGTTAGAAACGAAGTTCACAAAACAATTAAGGAGCCACATGTTCCTTCTTAATGCTCAATCTTTACTTTTCATAGGAAAATTTTGGTTTTTTTTCATGGCCTCGGGTAGCTATATAAGGAACAAGATTAACATTTGGGAACATTTGGATATTTACTGGAAACCAACTGAATCAATTTATGTATACACTAGAAGGAGGGCATTCACATGAATCTGTATTAATAAAATGAAAAGTTAAAATGTGGAAAAAAAGCTTCAATAAATCAGTGTGACAACTGTCATCAGGGATATGACACAGAAGTAGTCAACTTTGATAACAAAAAATCTGTAAATACTGAACAAACAGTAGGTAAAAACATCCTTCTCCAGATGCTACCAGTAAAATAATCATAATCATCCAGGACAGAGCTATAGAGAAGTACTTTCAAATCTAACAAAATATTGCTTTAGTAGGAAAGATGACCTGTGTCAGACATACTATATAGTTCAGCATAGTCCTGTTTCAAGTTTCACTTTAGTTTAAATACTGGAATGCTTGTGAGCCATTTACGATCAAGCCATTATCAGTACTGGTTGAGAGCATGCTATTTAGATCTTCAGAGCAAACAGGTCACTGATGTTTGGAGCATCTTTCACTGCCACTGAAAAAGGCATGCTCTCATCAACACTTTACTAAGTACTACTTCACTGATAAGAGTATCTTCAAATGCATTTTATTAAAAACATTTTCTTCCCTCTCAACTTGATTCACTTTTTGACTGTTAAAATGTCAAAGCTTGCTAACTACCTAAGCCCTAGAGTTTCTTGACAGGAAGTATTTATGTTCTTGGCAACGTCAGTGTCTCCTCCCCCCAGCCCCAAATAAAAAAATAAAAATTGGTATAATGTTCTCCTTTATCATCTGGCCCCATCAGAATTCAGTGACAGTGATTCATTTGGTTTTGTTTTCAACCTCGTATTTTTCACCTAGCTGTGGTGACATTGAGGACTGACAAGAAATGAAATGGATCCTTTTTCTTCCTTGTGCACATTGTGTGTGTATATAGTGTATCTGTACGTACAGATCTTATGTTTCAATCTAATAGGTACCGCTGACAACATTTAATGAGTTAAGAAGCGCATGCTGCATATTAGCCTGTGGTGTTAAACAACTATTTAAAAACTCCTCTGACGATTTTCTCCCTTTCATATTTGAGTACAAGTCTTTTTTTTCTAGGTCTCTCTTCCCTGCTGGACTCAGCCATTTTCTACCTCTAGTCCCTTGAGTGAAAAAGAACCAACATGACCTGGAGCACAGACCAGCACAGATGCAGTGTATTTACATAGTTTCACACAGTTTTCCTTGAAAATATATAACCTAGTCAAAAGTGGGGATACGTTGTATGGCTAGACAAACACTATAGGAAATTGTGGTGGTGTGCAACATTTTTTTTTATGAAGCAGCAAAATTGAAGACAACGAAGCATTTAATTAAATCTCAGGCTGATACATGAGAAGATGTAGCTGAGTGTGGACTTGGTCACAGAAGGAGGAATCTTGATGTATTGTTATGCAACACTTTTGGTTTAGTTGTGTAATTTGACTCCAAGAATTGAAAACTGATTCACTTAAAGTACTGTGATTTTTTTAATGTTGTAGGTCAGGACATGCTAACAGCCAGTATCATTTAGGAATTCCTTGCTTCTGTCTCTGCTCTATTCATTACTACCATGCTCTTCACACACTTCTTTATCACCTGAAATATCAAACAAACACTTGCTATAGTAGAAAGCTTCTGGGTGGCACACATTTTTGTCCACAGTTGGATGACTGTACAAAGTCTATTTGACATGCAAGCATGCTAAGTTTTAGCAGAGAAAGTATTCCTGCAGGATCCAAGAAGAATAAAAATTAATGTCCCTCTTGAAACAGAGAGGTACAGATGGCTCTGCATTATAGCTATCTTCAAACGTCAAATGCCAAACTACTTCCATATTAAGAAAAGACACTATAAAAGTTTAAATACAATCTCTTTGTGGAATACTGTTAACTGATTGGAATCCTGTTACATTACAATCCCATTATTCAATGGCTCCTGAAACTTTTACTGTCCTAGTTGTTGAAAGTTAAGTCAAGCAAATTGTATACTGATGTAAATAACATGACAAGTGTCTGGGGAATATTTGTATACACCAACATATTGACTAATGCTCAAGTTTGTTTGAATATGATGCAATATTAAGCTGGGCAGTTTATGAAGTAGATTAATGCCACAAAAAATGCTGTTGTCTGAAAATGTTCTGTGTACACTATTTGTCTTCAGGTTTGCTAACCGTTTAGAAGAGTTAGAAGCTCAAATAGTGGTCAGAAGAGAGATGAATTTCCACCAGTTTATTTAGGTAATATTAAAAAAAACCAACCACATTATTTTGGTGAAACAGAGATTGATTCAATAGTCGCTACGTACTCAACTCTAACCTTCATGTATCATAGATTTGGCATATGTTTATTTTAAATACATAATCCTGCATATTCTATAATCTGATGCTTATAAATTTTACATCATGGGGATTAGGCTATGTTCTCTAAGGTCCTGATCCAAAGCCCACTGAACTATGTGGGTCAAGCTCCAACAAAAAAAGTTTGGTCCCAACTACTTGCATTGAAGGACAAGTATGAAACTGATTTTATGGTCCCTGTTTAAGAGGAAATATGCAATTACAAAACTTTGTAGTTTTAAAAAGTAGATGTGAAAATTAGATTTGTGTGTTGGTTCTACCTCTTCACTAAACAGAGATTTAAGGATGAATGACCCATAACAAATTAGAGCTCTTTTAATCACATGGACATCTTTTCAATTGCTATTCTACAGAAGCTTCATAAGCTTTTCCTGTTAAGTAGCAGCTGTGAGAGCTTCCCTTTCTGAGGGAGAAGCTCCTTGTCTTTTCATAACTAGATATCCTATCCTGTTCTATCAGTTTATTATTATTCCTGTTTCTATGATATTAGAGATTCTATTCTACTCTTTTTATCATAGTTCTTCTACATTGACTCAGTCCATCTGTCAGTGACTCCCCAGTATGTAGATTCCTTCCTGGCTGACAGCTACCTGGAGAAGGTTCTGAAAAAAGCCTGTGTTGTGCCAAAAGAAGTTGGTTAGCTGGAAAAATTGCCATTGGGGCTCAGGGATTTCCCCCTTCCTAAGAGAGATGGGAGGATGCATGAAAAACTTGTTGTTTAGGAACAAATGAATAGCGACAGCTTGGTCCCACCTCCCTCAGCAGCAATGGCAAGTGATAGGAGGAGGAGGAAAAACTGTTCCCAGTAGCCCTATTTCATGGCTTCAGTGAGTCCTGGGAGAGAGGGCATGGGCTCTCCCATTGGCCCTTATGAAATACGACTAATTATGCCCAGGCCTTGCCCACAAAGCTGAACAGTAAAAACCTTGCTAATCCATAATGGGTTCCTCCCCAACCATCAAGCAGACTTATGAGGCTCTTCTATACGTTTTGTGTCCCTGATCGATAAAATATCCACTAATAGAGAAAAATTGTAAAACTTGTGCATCTCCATACTAGGAAAGTTATCAGCAAATTAGAGGGAACTCTGATAAGAGTAACAACATTATTAATGGGGTGCATGATAGATTTGTGAGGGAAGTTAGAAAAAGCCAAGTGTTGCTTGTGAAGTCTGGGTAAATGGCAATGTAACTGTTTCAACATGTATTTTAAGTCTGTGTCAGGACTGGGACATGGGCAGCCAGGCCTATAGGTGAGTGTAGGATTGGCAGCAGGTCTCCATGCCAACCAAGGTTCAGAAACAGGACCTGAGGTCAGGAACCACAAGTTACATAGAATCATAGAATATTACAGTTGGATGGGACCTCAGGAGGTCATCTACTCCAACCCCCTGCTCAAAGCAGGACTATCCTCAGCTAAATCATCCCGGCAAGGGTTTTGTCAAGCCGCAGCTTAAAAACCTCTAAAGATGGAGATGCCACCACCTCCCTAGGTAATCCATTCCAATGCTTCACCACCCTCCTAGTGAAAACTTTTTCCTAATGTCCAACCTAGACCTCCCCCACTGCAACTTGAGACCATTGCTACTTCTTCTGTCATCTGCCACCACTGAAAACAGCCTAGCTCCATCCTCCCTGGAATCCCCTTTCAGGTAGTTAAAGGCTGCTATCAAATCCCCCCTCATTCTTCTCTTATGCAGACTAAACAGGCCTTGTTCTTTCAGCCTCTCCTCATAAGTCTTGTGCTCCAGCCCCCTAATCATTTTGATTGCCCTCTGCTGGACTCTCTCCAACTTGTCCACATCCTTTTTGTAGTGGGGGGCCCAAAACTGGACAAAATACTCCAAATGTGGCCTCACCAATGCCAAATAGAGGGGAATAATCACTTCTCACAATCTGCTGGCAATGCTCTTACTAATGCAGCCCAATATGCCATTAGCCTTCTTGGCAACCATGGCACACTGCTGACTCATATCCAGCTTCTTATCCACTGTAACCCACAGATCCTTTTCTGCAGAACTGCTGTCTAGCTAGTTGGTCCCCAGTCTGTAGCTGTGCATGGGATTCTTCCGTCCTAAGTGCAGGACTCTGCACTTGTCCTTGTTGAACCTCATCAGATTTCTTTTGGCCCAATCCTCCAATTTGTTTAGGTCCTTCTGTATCCTATCCCTCCCTTCTAGGGTATCCACCACTCCCCCTAGCTTAGTGTCATCGGCAAACTTGCTGAGGGTGCAATCTACCCCATCCTCCACGTCATTAATGAAGGTGTTGAACAAAACCGGCCCCAGGACCGACCCCTGGGGCACTCCACTTGTGACCGGCTGCCAGCTAGACATGGAGCCATTGATTACTACTCGTTGAGCCCTTTGCTCTAGCCAATTCTCTATCCATTTTGCAGTCCATTCATCCAACCCATACTTTTTTAACTTGCTGATAAAAATACTGTGGGATACCATATAAAAAACTTTCCTAAAGTCAAGATATATAACGTCCACCACTTTCCCCTCATCCACAGAACCAGTCACCTCTTCATAGAAAGCAATCAGGTTGGTCAGGCATGACTTGCCCTTGGTGAATCCATGTTGACTGCTCCTAAGCACCTTCCTCTCTTTTAAGTGCCTTAAAATTGATTCCTTGAGGACCTGCTCCATGATTTTTCCAGGGATTGAGGTGAGGCTGACTAACCTATAGTTCCCTGGATCCTCTTTCTTCCCTTTTTTGAAGATGGGCACTATATTTTCCTTTTTCCAGTCATCTGGGACCTCCTCCTGTTGCCACGAGCTTTCAAAGATAATAGCCAATGGCTCTGAAATCACATCAGCTAACTCCCTTAGCACCCTCAGGTGCATTGCATCTGGCCCCATGGACTTCTGTATGTCCAATCTTTCTAAATGGTCCTGGACCAGTTCCTTCAGCACTGTGGGATGTTCACCTCCTCCCCATTCTGTGCCGCCCAATGCAGTAGTCTAGGAGCTGACCTTGTCTGTGAAGACAGAGGCAAAAAAGGCATTGAGTACCTCAGCTTTCTCTACGTATCAGGAGAGGTTAAGTCAGGAAACCAGGAGACAGGAGCAGGTAATGCTGGGGGAGCAGTCTAAAGCAGGGGGAAACCCAGTTACATGGACAATTTCCTGTTCATCTTTGGCTTATATTGGGGGGAACAGGCCAGTCAGGAACTCCAATGTTCCACCAGTCCAAACTTGGGTGGAGCCATCTATCTGAGCAGGACTTCAAGGAGTTCCATGTCTAGCTGATACCACTAAGCCATCAGATGGTGGGTAGAAGTCTGACCCTCAGGAAGGCTGTGGAACTGGGTTCAAGTTCCACAGGTCATGACAGTGTGCCATTATCAGGACTAAGAGGAAATATTTATAATGATTCTCTGGTTATAACTAGAAGTAATATGACTAAGTTTTTAAAGAAACATTTAGGCTACAATATAAGGAAATATTCCTAAATATAGAATCTGTTTGTGACCCCACAGTGCCAGTGAAAGGGATAACAGGAGCCTGAGGGATCGATTACCCAACTAGATGGCACCTGGGGAATGTGGAGAACAAGTTTGTTACCAGATACAGCTGGGGAGGAGCTCAGAGCTGAGGGAGAACCAGGAGGCAGGAGGCCCTGAGGGAGAGTGGCTTTGCGGTCCTCTCCTAAGAAAAGAGTTCTTGCAAATGGTAGGAATGAGACTGGGAAGCTACAGGAGTGGAACATGTTCTTGTTGTGAACCTTGATAAATGAACAAGCCCCAGTTAGGAAGCCTGGGGTGGGGTTTCTGACAAAGACATGGACACACAGAGAGCCTGAAGGGAGGCCTCCAGTGAGAAGGCACCTGGGGGCCATTGCTTAGTACAAGAGCCAGAAAGAACTCTGTAGAGACCAAGAATGAGTGAAGAATCTGCAGAGGAATGATTCAGAAAGGGCCTGGGTACAAGGGGAGCCAAAGATAGGAAATAGTTTTAGGGAAGCAGCAATTAATTTGGGCAAGCAGACTTTAGTTACTTACTATAGGGTCCCTGGACTGGAACCAGAATAATGGTGGGGCCTGGATTCCTACTGGCCATCCAAGAAAGTGGCAGGGAAGGCCCCTGAGGTAAGGGGTATAAGGACCACTGATTCCAGATTCAAGGTGAAGAACTGCTGTAAGGTCTGTGAACTATTTTTTATGGGACTCTGCTGCTTTGGAAAAAATGAGAGTTTTAAGGGACCTGGCTGGAGGACTGAATCATAAGAAAAGGCAGATCACTGGAGGGCCAGAGCTGCTGTCAGAAGAGGGCACTTGATGAGGAGAGCCTGCTATGCCACAAGAGGGCAATCCAGTGGTGAGTACACTCTGACACGTCATCCATAGAAACAATTTTAATTAGGTTCAACAAAGCAATAAAGTGGACCATGAATAGCATGCTTGTAGTGGTTGGAGGATTGGACTATAGGACCTATTAAGTCTTTCCCAACTCGGGATTCACACCTGAAAAACCTGGCTCATTATGTTTTGTTATCAATAGGCTAATCTGGGTTATTATAGTCTTTACAGAACACAGGGCACCCAGTGCACTGTGTCATCACTTTGAAAACATTATGCTTTACAAAGCTGCATTTATCTGAAGCTGAATGTATTGAAATTAAAATAAGGAAACTACTAAGTATGAAAGCAAATGGGAAACCAGGCCTGCTTTTTTCATTTGAGAAAAAAGAAACAAGCAGTTAATTACTAAAAAGCACAGAGACATTTTCCCAGTAGGCCATGAAACTGTACTGGGAATATAGGTACATTTACGATATTTTATCATTTTCTCTGAAAACCCTGTAAATTATACAAAATTACATGTTATATTATCTATGCATAAATTAGAGCAGGTATTTCCATAAGGTACATCTCTGGAGTTTCACATATTGTCATAGTATGCCATAGAAAATAACCTTTTATTCCATTGAATACTATAGTTATATATATGGATACTTGTGTAGCCCACATCATTGTAGTATCTGAGTACCTATGGAATGAGTATCAAGAGATACGTAAGCCTCAGAAATCAAATCCTGTTTCCTTCTCCCTGGCTACAAAGAGAGCTGTTCTATACTGTAGAGGGGAGACAAAATCCAGGGACTTTCATGTGGATAGTCCCTTCAAAGCAGAGGTCATGCATCTCTGCTTTGCGGGGCTCTCTGCTCTTCACTGGCAAGAGGGTTCTGGGAATGAGTAGGAGGTGTGTTAGGGAAGAAGCAAGACTGAGTTCAGTACATTCATACCTATGTACTTCTACTAGCCATTGCACATGCAAGGAGGACGCAGCAGGGGCTACTGCAATTCAGTAGCAGCACTGGAGTTGCTTTACTGCTTTCAACAACCTGGAAGTTACAGAAAGATTCCTTCCCACTCATTTCCCCACTGCTGTACCAGGTCTGACTATTGTGAGATGAGTTTGTGCAAGAGTGCATATGTGTTGAATTTTGCCCTTTGTCATTTGCTATTAGGTGAATACCAATCCTGCCCCATCACTATGTTTCCCTTGCTCACAGATAAGAATAACTCCGTATGTATTTTCATGTTGGTTCTAGGAAAGCACCTTTCTCACCTATATCTCCCTATCCCTTTGTAGAGCTGTATTTTTCAACTTGAGGGACAAAGGTTACTAAGGAGAAGATAAATTTTGTGGGACAGATGCTCTCCTAATTCCCAGACCCTTTGTGTTGCTCTAGGAAGGCAAGTGTCTTGAAAGCAGCTGGATTTGACCAGATGAGAATTCCCTCAATATGGGTGTATTCTCAGTAGTGTACCCAACAGCTGGGCCATCATGGGTATGTCTACGTGGCAGCATAAGCCCAGCATTAGTGGGATTCAAGCCAGTTGACCCTAGCTTAAAGAAACCAGGGCTTGAGCATCTAGCAACTCTTTGGTAACCCTACATGTGACCAAACATACCCCTTTGTTCACATCCTACACTATATTCTAATAATCTTTGTACAAAATATGCGTTGTTGAGGTATGATTTAAAAATTAATAACACATTGATCATCAATATTCTTCTCTAATGTATGTATGAAATGAGTATTAAGAGTTATGAACATAAACCGAAATTATGATTACAGTGTATTTACCAGACAAGCCTGGGGAGGGGGTAAACTGTTTTCTCAAAGACAAAGGACAAGCTGACAACTGTAGCCAGATGTTATCAAAATTGATTGCCAATCACCCATCAAGTGGCCATTCTTTGCAAAGAAGTGGATGGGCAGGAAAAGATCTGTATTTTAGGAAAGAACAACATGGAACCTCTTTCAAGCGAGACTTCACGTCTCCTTCCTTACAGCTGGAATGAACTGTTTCTAGCGGTAGTAACAATTATTTCAAAAGTGACTGGACTATAAAAGTGAAGGACAGAAACACCCCAGGTTATTTCTCTTTTTCACCTAAGAAGAAAACAAAACAGCCCTTTGACTTTGTGGGGGAAATTCTGACCTGAGAATTTTGTTGACTATTCTGCTGGAAATGTGGTATGGATTTTGCTTTGAACCAAGTCTAGCTTATTAAGTTTTAGCTACTAGAAAGCGTTTTATATTTATTTCTCTTGTAATCATTTCTGACTTTAATACCTTATACTTGTACTCACTTTAAATCTCTCTTTGTAGTTAAATACATTTGTTTTGTTTTCAATCTAAACTAATCCAGTGCTGTGTTTAAACTGAACTGTTCTGTAACTCCAGTTAAGTAGCAAACTGTTGAATATTGACCCTTTACAGGTCATATCTGAATAATATCTGAACTATCCTGAAAGAGCTGGACAGTGCAGAACACATGTTTTTGGGAAAAGTTTGGACTGGGGGTGTGTTGGGGTCAGCCCTGGAAATAGTAGCAGAGGGTGGTGGAAGCCAGAGTCTGACTGGAGTGTTTCCGTCAGGCTGCTGGCATCAGAGTTGCTGGACCAGGGCTACAGCTATACATAAACCCCTAGATGTGACCTGCATTCTGCTAGGCTGTTTGTGTTTGGCCCAGTCAGAAGCGAAGCATTGTGAGGCATCCAAGGTTGCAGGGCAGGTGGTGATACAGTTCCTCACGGTCTGGAGTGCATACTGGAATGTCACAGTGGTGTAACTGAAACATGATTTATACACAACTTCCTATTTGAAATGAGATTTACACTGTAACAGTTTTAAGTGAGTCCCAAGTGTGGCGGCTGGGAACAGTCACAAGAAAGGTCACAGCTTTATTATTTTCAGTTTGTTTATTTCGGGTAAGGGAAATAGAACAATACCAAAGCATAAATATAAATGCCAGAGAAGCAACTATAAAGCTGAAGTTGCCCAGGGTGGAGAAAGAACAGAAAGACAAAGAGCATGAACACCAAAAGTGGCAAACAGACATGATAGCCAAGGAGAGAGAAGCAGAAAGGCAGCAGGAGGAAGACCAGGAAGCCATGGAGTTGAAAGAAAGACAAAGAAGCACTAGAAAAGGAGAAGGAGAGCAGTATAATCTGGACATGATGGCAAAGCAAGGGCAGATCCCACAGTTCCCAGTCACTCCCTTCATCCAAGGAACACTCAGTGGGAATAAGTTGTGCCCTGCATGCAAGGAAACAGATTGCACTGAGGAATTCCTTTCCACTTTTGAAAGGCTATGTGATGTTCCTAAGGTCCCAGAAGACAAGAAAGTTCCCACATTTACTGCAAAGTTGTCTGGTAAAGCATTAAATGTCTTTAATTAAATGCTTTTTGAACAAGCTTTGTTATATGCTGAATTTTAAAAAGCTGTCTTGCAAAGGTTTCAAATTACCCCTGAGATGAACATGTTGAAATCTCAGGAAAAGTGCTGGTATGAGTCATAATGAGTATGCTTATAAATTGTGTGGCCTAATGAGAAAATTGGCAAAGGGAAAGGGGGCTGAGAACTATGACCAATGCTTTGATTTCTCTGCTCAAGAACATTTCCTGTGCATCTGTTCTGAGGAGGTCAGAGATACAATATTGGATAAATCTTTAAACTCTGTACAGGAAGTTGCCATCCTCGCTGATTCCTTTGTGCAAACACAAACATCTAAGAGTGCAAGCCACAGAAGGAGAGGCACAATTCAATGTAAAAAGGGTACCTTGTTTTACCTCTAGGAAGAAAGCAAGTCACTGGGAGCCCAGGCACTTGCCTCCCCAGAATTGTTCCCCTCCTGGAAATCTCTATCACTGACCCCTTTTGCAGGAGAATGGTCCAAGAAGGTGCTTCCAGTGTAATTCCACTGAGCACATGACACATAATTGCCCTAAGCTAAGAGAAAGTAAGCCCACCACCCTGTCCAGCCCAGCTTTAATGCAGCTTTCCTTAACACAGAACTTCCAGAGATACCTGCAGGTGCTCTGATGAATTTTGTGAGGTCTGACCTTGTGGGGACAGATAGAATTTATTTCAGCTACTGAGATGAATGGCCAAGAATGCATAGGGTGGAGACACACTGGGGCCCAGATCTCCCTGGGTCAGGAAAAGCGTGGTTCAAAAGACTGATGTTGCCTGGTCAGAAGTAAAATTTATGGCTCTTTGGGAACATAAAATTATTGTGCCTTTGGCTAAGGTTCATTTGAAATGGGAAGGTTTTAAAGGGTGACTTGACAATGAGGGTGTTAAATAGTATCCCTATGGAAATGATTTTGGGGAATTATATTTTGCATATGACTAAGTCTGTTAATATTGTAATTTGTAGTAAAAAGAAATACCGTGCTGGGATCTCAGAGGGAAATGGTAAAGACTCAGAAACTGTGAAGCAGGGAGGGGAAGGCCCTTCCAGTTCCATCTCAGTAGAAGAAATCAGTGTGTTTCCAGATGTGGGAGGGCTGAAGCCAACTCCTGTATAGTAGAGGAAAGTAACATGCCATGGGGGATAGGAGAGGAGGAATTAACCCCAGTTACTGAAGAAGCTATCCTAGTTGTCAGCTGCCATCATTTTGCAGCTGAACAAAGGGCAGACCCCACTCTTGAGTGCATAAGGGGGCATGTCCTAGAGGAAGTCCCAGTAAGAGGAAATGGCGAGAGGTTTTTTTTCTGAAGAGGAAAGAAGAACAGGGAAGCTCCCATGGGGAAAAATAAGAGCCCTGGAAAACCCTACAAGCAGCTGATTTTGCCTGTTCAGCACCGTGCGAATTAATGTTGCTAGCACGATGTCCTTTGGCTGGACTCTTGAGGGCACAGCGAACGTGTGAAAACTCAAGGAAAAATTTCTACTACCCAGGGAAACAGAATGATGTGAAGAATTATTGCAGGCCTTATAAATTATGTCAAAGAAGGAAAAGACCTGCAGGGTCAGAAAAAGTTCCCCTTTGCCCTTGCTTGTGATACAAGAGAAATTTTATAGGGTAGCAATTGACATTGTGGGCTCTATGCCATGTCCTAGCCAGAGGGGAAGAAAATATATTGTAGTGGTGGTGGATTTTGTCACTAGATATCCTGAAGCAGTTGCTCTAACTAACACAGAGGCTCATTTTGTGACAAAAGGTCTTTTAACTATTTTTAACAAAGAGGGTTTCCTGAAGAGATTTTATCTGACCGTGGGTCAAATTTCATGTCTCAGCTATTCAGTGAGTTATGGAAGTTACGTGTTGTGAAACAACTAAAAGCTGCCCCATATAACCCAGAAACAAATGGTCTGGTGGAGAGGTTCAGTGGAACTCTAAAACCAGTGCTGGGAATGTATGCTAATAAGAGCCTTCAAGACTGGGATGATATGTTACTCTATTTGCTATTTGTTCACAGGGAAATGCTTCAAAAATTGAAGGGGTTCACCCCATTTTATCTTCTATATGGAAGGAAAATAAGGGGCCTTCTCAATTACATCAGAAATTCCTGGGATGGGGACACCAAGACAGAGGCAGAGCCAGTAACTAAATATGTACAAAGTTTTGGAAGAGAATTAAAAGACATGATGGACATGGTTCGGATTAACCTCAGGGACAGTCAGTCCAAAGACAGGGCATAGCATGACCAATATACTTGTAAATGCTCTTTTGAAATAGGGGACTTGGTGTTAGTATTAAGCACTGTTCAAAAAATACAAACTGCAACATTTTGGGGAATGACTTTGATAAAAGAGGTGAAAGAAAATACATATCATGTTAAAAGGCCACATGGTAATGCTGTCCCACACATACTTTAAGGTCAGAAGGGACCAATATGATCATCTAATCTGACCTCCTGAACAATACAGGGCACAGAACCTCACCCATCTACTCCTGTAATAGATCCCTAACTTATAAGTTATTGAAGTCCACATATCATGATTTAAAGACTTCAAGGTACAGAGAATCCACCAGTAAGTGACCCATGCCCCATTCTACAGAGAAAGGCAAAAAAATCCCTGAAAAACAGTGATAATCTCCATTATTGTGTAATGTAAGAATGAATCTCATATTAAGAGTTATGAACATAAACCAAACTTATGACTACAGTGTGTCTACCAGAGAAGACTGTGGATGGGTTAAACTGATTTCTCAAAGGTAAAGGACAAGCTGATGCCTCTAGACAGGTATCATCAAAGTCGATTGGCAATCGTCTGTCAAGTGGCCATTCTTTGGCAACAAAGGGGGGGCAGAAACTGATCTATCTGAATTTGAGCAAATAACAACATGGAACCTATCTCATCACAAAACTCCATGTCTCCATTCCCCCAGTGGGAAGAAACTGTTTCTAGGGTAATTCAGGAAAATGATTTCAAATGATGACTGGACAGACTATAAAAGTGAGGGGCAAAACCACCCCAGATTATCTCTGTCTTTCACATAAAGCAACAAAGGATCCAGGACATTGACTTTGGGGAAGAGATCCTGATCTAAGAATATGGTCAGTCATGTTGCTGGGAATGTAATAAGGATTTTATCTTGATTTTACCAAGATTTTACCCAGCTGGTTAAATTTGAGAGCACTAGAAAGTGTTTTATCTTTATTTCTCTTGTAACCATTTTTACTTTAATATCTTATACTTGTACTCACTTTAGATCTTTCTCTGTGTAGTTAAATAAACTTGTTTTATTTTTAAACTAAACTAATCCAGAGTTGTGTTGAAACTGAATTGTCTGGTAACTCCAGTTAAGTAGCAAACTATTGAATATTGACCCTTTGCAGGGGCAATGGACCTTTAATATCTGAACTGTCCAGGAAATGGCTGGACAGTGAAGAACACAAGCATTGGGGAAAATTCGGGAGTGGGAGTGTGTTGAGGTCAACCTGCAAGTAGTAAATGAGGTTGGCGGAAGCCAGAGTCTGACTGGAGTGCTGACCAGGCTGGTGGTGTCAGAGTTGCTGGACCAGGGCTGCGGCTATCCAGAGACAATCAAGGTGTGACCTGAATGCTGTGAGGTTGTTTGAGAGGTGTCCTGGTGTGGGCTACAGCAGCAAAGCATGTGTGACACCCAAGGTTCTGGGGCAGTTGGTGACAAAATCCCTCAGTCGTCTAGACTGCACCCCTATGCTAAGAATGTTCTCAGGCTCAAACCTGAGGCTCTGGTGTCCACACTGCAGTAGCCTGATCAGAGCCAATCCACCCATATCCCATTCTTCCTTGTGCCCTACTGAAATTGACTGTGGTGAACTGTGGGAAAACTTGACTGTCCACTCTGAACATTACATGGGAAGTTTAAACATCCTGCCAACACATCCTGCCAAGCAGTCATTTTGGTCTATGTGCTCCCACCTACCAGAGCCAGCAACATTTTTTAAACATTCTCTTGTTTGCACTTTCACTCCAGTGTCAAGAAAAGGGCAGAACTTCCATGACACGCTGATGGACATTTCAGTCACATTTTCTGACACACCAAAGGCCCCTGACAGAGTTTATGATTGCACAGAAGGAGAAGGACACAAATATGGCACCTACTCAGCTAAAAGTTAGTAGACCTCTGACCCCCACTCCCAAATTTTCCCCAAATACACATTTCCAAACAAACAACAATATAAACTTTAAGCAAGCTAAAAGAAAAAAACAAACACATAAACAAGCTTGCCCACTCACCCCAAGAATTAATGCTTGCTCCTTCTTCAGTAGGGGATCTCCCTCTCAAACTCCCTGCCCCATGTTCATTAGCTCCACTTGGTTGTTTAGCATCTGATGGTCAAAAGAGCTTGACAGTCAAAAGACAATAAGTGGGTTAAATGTTGGCTCATGAAGCTGCTGCGCTACACCAAAGGGGGTTGCCTCTGTTTTCCCTGGGGTCAGTTGGAGATTCTTGGCATAGAGAAGACAAAGGAAGTTGGCCCATGGGATTGTGGGATACTTTTGGTGAACTTCCAGGACCTGACTTCGCAGTGGAAGAGGCTTTGTCTATACTGCAAAGCAATAAGGCTCAACTCTTGCTCAAACCTTCCACCCCACTGGGTTCTAGGACACTACGGGAGAGCAATTTGTGTATCGATATTAAGGGGGGTTGGGGCTCAAACTTGAGTCTGAGCTTCAGCTGACAGTGAAGTGCAGACATATCAGTACTTACCTTCAGCCAAGTTGGCATAGGGAATGGATATGGGTGGGCCAGAGTGAATTTGGCAATCCCTAGCAGGGATATGGTCCCCTGGAGACCTGTGCAAACCAACAGAGTTCAGTTTTCAGCCTTGTCTAACACCATGGGACGTGTTCCCAGTGAAACTCTGGCACCTGCGGCTAGTTGCTGTTTTTTTCTAACAGTGGGGAGCATATTTTCAACTGTTTATTTTAAGCATAAATAATAATGAATTTTTAGAGAGATTAATTAAATTATCTTTTGGAATAAGGCACCAACAGATTAATGCATGATTACTAAATTAAATGTGATATTTAATATTATTTAGCCCAAATTTTAGTTGCTAGACTAATTTTGGAAATGCATAGTTCTTTTAAGGCATTTTATTGGACACTTAATCAAGCTGCAGGTTTCTTTCCCCCAAGTCATGCCCATCTTCTTATATGCATTTAATAAAGCCTGTTATTTAGTCATTTAGAAATTTAGCTTCTTAGAAAAGACCAATGAACCATGGTATTAATATGCTAATTGGTACTGTGAAGGGTCTTGCAGTGATTAAACTCTTAAAATATTTATTACTCTTTTGCTTTCAGCCAATGTAAGAAATGAGCAAATATTCTAAGTGTAAAGATTTATTTGTTAAAAGAATCTTTCTAAAATGAACGAGATCTTTAGTAAAATTAGATTTTTTTTTTATTAAGTAATGTGAACATGTCTGCCCCTTGAGGGTCACTTTTTTCATTGAAAGTGAGAAAAATGTATTCACAAACTAATCGTTCTTGAGTGTCATGCCATTTATTTTAGCCCTTATTTTGCTGAATTTATATAAGCCAACGTGATGGGTGAGACATGCAATCTTTTCAACAGCTATTTTTCTAGCACTGTTAGAAAAAAATATGCATATAAAGGGACAACACAACCTTTAACAAAAATTACATGGATTCTTCAAGTCACTGTACGCAGGAACACTACTGCAGGATCAGAATCTTTATTAGTAACATCAGATAATTTCTCAATTTACATCATATGGAAAGATTTGTCATTGATTTACAGAGGTAAATTTGAACCCGAAGTAATTTACATCTAGAGGAAAAACAGCTATCTCATAAAAATTTGCATCAAAGTGGGTTTTGTGTATGTGTGGATTTCAACTGTAAAATGTGTAACTGTGACCTTGTAAAGTCACTTTATTTACTGAAATGCTTTTCAGTAATCTGTATCTACTTGGTATGTTTTGCAAATCAGGAAGTACCTATTTCTAATATGTGGTATGATTTGTTTTTATTAAAAGGTACAGCATGGAAACAAGTAATCTTGTTACATAAAAATACCCCTCCAAACCATGTATTTTCTGAAGCTGATTGAAATAGTACACATAATGTATATTGTACATACTGCTTCCATTTTTATGTTTGTGGTGTATTTTGTTTTATATTCTCTCAGATTACAAAGAGGGAAATGCAAGAGACAGATGCTGAAAAAAATAAGGAGATGATGTGTATATGATTAATATGTCACTAAGTACAGTTTAAGGCAGTTCCATATGACCTTTTTATTCAGATTAAATGCATTTGCTCTAAATAATAGTAGGCTTTTAATGTAATCAACATTTGCTTTTAAATTTCCAGGCCTGAAAGTAAAATGTCATAGACATTTAGGCTGATGAAACCTTGTAGCTACTGAATCATTCTTGTTAAGGACAGTAAATGACTACATATTTGACTTTTGCTTGTTACATATAGTTACACTATAGACTGAAAAATTACAGAAGCTCTGTAGAGTTCTCATTACATGATAAACTGATATAGATCAAATCCTAATTTGCAAATGTCGGTTTCACTGTGATGCATGGGCAATATAATTTTTCATGTATATTCAATGAACACACTGTTTTCATGAGAGTATATGAATTTAAACTAAATTTAAACAATTTTTTACATAAACAATAGATATATTTGAAAATTTACACATGTATTATTTTTTGTTTATTCATTACTTATTTCCCTATTTTAAAATGGTGTCCAATCCAGGACCAGAAGCAATTATTTTGTCTTAGATGATCAGCTGCACAACATAATAATATCCCTAGGAAGATAGGAGGAGGAGAAGGTCCCAACAAACATTGCATATTTGCATTTTACTTACATTTTACTTACAGATCACACTGCATGTCCCACTCCTTCCTCCAGACAGCTGTACTTCACTCAGTGGATCTCTGAAAGGCACTGTCCACTACAGTCCACTACCAATACTGAATCCCAAATAGACAAAACAACATTCCACAAACAACCTCTTTGCTCAGGCTATGTGGTGAATTCTTTTTTAAAAAATGCATTTTCAAAAATTAAGATTATGTTCAGTGGTTCACTTTTTGTGAATGGAGCAAAATTTGTATTAATATTCAAAATGTATTTTTCAACCAATTAACAATGTATCTTTCCACCACAATCCTATTCAAGGGTGACCATTTAAATTTCTACACCTTTAAATCTTCTTCAAAATCTTATGTTCTTGTTTTAGTAAAGTGGATGAGTAACATGAGTATAGTACTAATATTCTAGATAGAGAATTTTCCTTTTTTTTTCATGTTGCTGCTTAGACTTAGAAGTCTGAATATATATATTTTCATTTACATTTTAATTGATATTTTAAAAAAATATTAGTGCATCAGGTGTATATAATTGTTAAAATAGTTATTAAAATGTGATTTATATTAAATTCCAATATTTCCATATTGAAGGAGGAAGCCTACCAAATTCAGACATATTGTAGCTGAAGAAATATAATGGCCCCAAGATCTCTGATAATTAAACCATAGGTACAAATATTTGAAACAGTCATGTATATCAAGGACCTGATTTAATAACCCTTCTGTAACCAAAACTCCCATCAAGTCAATGGGAGTTCCTTGCATTGGATACATGCAAGATCAGGCCTTAGAATTTTATAAAAACAAACCAAGAAAAGAAAACTATGCCCCACTCTCAGATTTGCTGCCCCTCAAAAGAAGCAGAAGAGCAAGTTAGCTACAGCTAGGTATCACTTTCCTTATTTAGGGATGATCCGTAACCCATTGACATAATGAAAAGTCTCCTTGACTTGAACGGGCTTTGATGCAGGCCCTAAGGACTCTCTCATGGCTCTAAAGCACTGACCCAGGTTGAGGTCTCTGCAGAGGCATTTCACTGAGGCACAATGAGTGACAGAACTTCTCAGCACACCGGTGGAGCAAGGCTGCATGTACACTTTGAAGGCACTGCAGCATACACACCAATCAGCGGAGAGCTGGCTTCGTTGGCTGGTGGGAGCAGAGGCAATTTTTTTATTTATATACATTGTGGTAGCACCTAGAGCATTCCAGTGACCAGGACCCTGTTGTGCTAGGTACTGCACAAATGAATTAAACCCAAGAAATTAAACCGTCCTTGCCCCAGAGAGCTCTAGGATTAGACTGAGACACAAGAAGTAAATAAATAAACAGGGGGTGAGCAGGGGTGACAAATGAACATTAAAAATTGATAAATTTGCTGAAATTAGTAATCTGAGTTGTCATAGGAGTCACAGGTGGCTGCCACTCTAAACAGTACCAGGTGGTAGTGATTTATATGCCACACAGCAGAAGAAGGTTTTAAGGTTGGCTATAAAGAGGATAAATTAGTGGCTTTACAAGTTTTGAACCAGAGTTCTTCGATGCATAAGGGAGACCAAGAAGGTGTTTGTGTGGGGATAAAAGCAAACAAGCAGTCACTAAAGGCATGGTCCTACCACCTTCATGGTTTTCTTTGCCCCTTTCAGGGAGAGGCTAGAGCTACTAATTGCCACTAGCCAATAGCCACTGCAATGCCTACACTCAAGTGCAAAGTCAAAGTTTGTGTACAGCCTTTCAGGGGGTAAGGAGGACAAAAGGAAAGTCTTCTTGTATTCTCTTTCTCTCCCTCTTCCTCCACATAGCTGTTCAGCAGTGAGCCACAGTCTAGTAATCTGCCTAACCTTGTTTTTGTTTTTGGTTTTTTTTGCATGTGCAAAATATTAGAGAACACTTTGGATAACTTAAAAAATTATATTTTCAATAGCAAAAGTGACTTTAAAATGGAAATTAATTGACAGTGGAAGATGTCTTTATTCTGTGCAAGAGTTCTTTTGATAAATTATGGAAATGAAATGTGCTCATTCCAAGCAGTTTTCACTTAATGACTGTTTTATTTGGGTTTTCATTTGGGACCCAGTAAAAGATGCAGCTATTCACATGACATGACATTCCAACCATGATGAATTTGTCAAATTCCTATAAAGGAGAAAACATGCAAAGCTGGGACTGAGATCATTAGATATTTAGCAACTGAAAATGCAAACCATAAGCAAAAATATAGAGGAGGGGACAAATAGATTTCCTGGCTAGGGAGTTATGGTGTGTTTAGAGCTAGGAATGGATGGGAGAATTTCTCTGGCTTTCCCCCTAACTGTAAATCATTTCCTTCCACAAAATAAGCAATTTCAACACTTTGGATCTTTTCTTTCAAGGCAGGTACTACTTGCTGCATAAATAACAGCTATCATTAAGAGAGACTTTCCCTGAGAGAGAGCTTTCCCAAGAGCTAAATGAAGTCATTGGAGGGGTTATCACAGATATTAAGGCCTTGATTGTGCAACTCTTAGTGGATAGCTGTGAAGTATTTTTAGTCTTGTTAGTAGTCTTATTGAGTGTAAGGAACAATAATCTCCTTAGTAAGATTTAATACCTTATTTTGTGAATATTTGTTCACTTTGTAATTTTCAGAAACATTTATAACTTATTCTAATTAAGTAGCCTTCGTAGTAGCTTTAGTTTATAGATTCTCTAGTTTTCTATAGAATACAGGCTTCTCTGTAAATCAATTTATAGAGGTTTTTTTTCTAATAAAATTAGAAGAATACAAAAAGTATAAAGAAAACAAGAGTGGTGTTTTCCAATATGTTCAAGATATGGGCCAAGTACAAACCAGGTATAAGCAACTGAAAAGTAAATGAAGTGACCTGAAAAACAAAAGATAATCCAATATAATTTAGAATATACACAACTTAAGTTACTAATAAAAATATCAAATACTTGTAGAATTATATTGGGCTTGGAAGGGTTGATTCTGGTCTTTTAGCTACTGTGTTCTTATATATTCACTATTGTCACAGGAATTTCTTGTTATGCTTACAAAAATGAAAAAAAAATCTGAAGTAAAAAATAGTCTCCGACTTCAATGGACTTGCAGCCATTTACACCAGGTCCTTAATTTAGTATCAACAAATCTCAGTTATATTATTTGATGCAAAGGACTGACTATCTGGAATTCAAACACCCTCATTCTTTGAACTTTGAATGTGAATTAACAAGTAGCAATTGATGATTCATGCTGTTCAGTTTTGACAGTTGGAGCATAGACAGCTCATCAGGCTTGACTTCATTTGGACCAAATCAGGTGCTTATTGAATAAGGATGAGCTGCTCACTTTCTGAGAACTAAGCAGTGGCTGAATCAGGGCCCAGTACATCAAAGCAAATAAAAAGTTTGTCCCACAGACATTCACTTTTAAAAGTCTTGGTGTAACTATGCTTACATTTTGCTTTTCTACCCAAAACTACATGTCATTTTCTGAGGGTCACGCCACAATCACCCCTGGATCAGCTAAGGTCTGCCCAAGAAATGGAAACCTAGTGGAGGCATCTGCACCTTCACTGAAGCCACAATGACATTTTCCTCCACATCATCTTTATCTTTCCATTCTTAAAAATAACAAAAACTGTTTGTGATTCTGCTGTGACAGGAGTGGGCATGTATAAAGTCAATGGAATTCTTCTTAAGAATAAGTGCTCACCCGAAGTGAATAAAGGCTTCACAATCAAACACAAAATGTCCCTACTCTTTGACTAGGTAAGGTTCAGCCCAGAGAACAACTGGTTTGAAAACTGAGAAAACCATCTCTTCTTTTCTCGTATTGACTTTGTAGTCAGACACCATATGTTACTGGCCTCATTAACCATGTGGTAGAGACATACTTTGGTAGTCATTTAAATGTCAGTATTTACCAACAGTAACTGCACAGTATTTCCCTATAACTAGAGTAGGATACTTTTGTCACATCTGTCACAGCAGTCATGAATTCTGTGATGTTTTCCTGCTTTTATAAAACTATCCATTACTTTTGACATTTTGTGTGTGGGTGGGTAGATGCAATAGTAACTTCTCAAGCAATTTCACTGAGAATCTGAGTACTGACATGTTAAAGCTTGTGCAATATGAGTGGCTATTAGAGAGCAGGAACTCAGTAAAAACAATGTGGCAACACAAAGGACTAGGCCAGTGAACTCTAAGTGAAAGGTTTAATTCTTCAAGGGATGACATTTTACTCTTTGCCAAGGGTAAACTACATACACCATGAATATAAAGCAGTACACAAAAATAAAATTAAAGAATTAGGCTGCTTTCACAAAGTTGGCAACTGACGTATCCAGTGTTATCAGAGTACAACCACAGTCCTTGGTTGCAACAAAATGGCAAAATAAAGGTTATAAGAATGCCTCTGTGAGCTTTTTTCATTTTTAACTTATTTTCCTGTTAACTATATCTATCCTGTGATTTTTTTTAAAAAACTGCCATAATAAACAGCTCTATGTATAATATATGTTAGATGTTACTGAGGTAAAAAGTGGGGAAAGTCACTCACCTTTCCCTTCCCCTAACCCTGGGGCCCCCAGTGTAATTCACAGTAGTCAAGGATCAGCTGGAGTACCATGTGTTCTGACCCATGACCCCCCAAATAGAGCAGGTGGCAAAGAACTAGCTACACTGGCTGTAGGCATGGGCATTAGTACCTTGATACAAGTAACTTATATCAACTGAGGATTTCTCTTCATCAAAGGAATACTCTCATCTCCTTTCCCTCCAAGGTAGCTTTGTTCTGGAAAGACCTGGGCTGGTTCTGATTTCTGGTGGTGTTTTCTGTTGGAGGACTCTCCTCTTGAGAACACAACTCCTAGTGCAACCAGTGCTGTTTTCCAGCCATTACCAGTATTGTAGCTTGGCTGGGAGGAGTGTGATGGGGTATATAAACCCTGCATTAGCATGGAAGGGGCTAAGGAGCTGTTTTCATCTGGAGTGGCTTCAGCCCATCACACCAGCAAATAATGCCAGGACTGGAGGAGGCGTTAAAAAGATGGGGGCAACTCTGGGAAGGGAATAGACAATTGGGCTTCTCCTGTTCTCGAGAGAGGATCGAAAGCCTGCAGAGCCCCTGCCCTTTCCCTGATTTGAAAGGGGAAAAAACTGAGGCTCAGCCCAGTGAATTCTGACGTGGACATTGATTTTTCCAGGGCCCCTCTGAAGTAAGAGAGGTCCCATAACATGGAGGGTGCTGCTTACAAGTTTTTTGTTACTTTTCTTTTGTTTAACTCCCTTTGCTGACTCCAGGCTGTTTGGTGGCATCACTGGGGACAAAGAGATGGGATTAGAGAGTCAAGAGGCCCTGTCTGGAAGATGAGCACTAGCCTGCTAGAAAGAGGCCCTGCAGCACCCATTGGGGTGGAGGTTGAGTAATTGGACTCAAGTGCATACACATAGCCTAAATGGGGTGTCTTAACACAGGCAAATTCATGAGAAGGAGTCATAGATTTTGTATTACTAAAATGCAGAATTTTTTTTAAACATTTTGGAAAATGGCACGTGATTTGGCACATCTGTCCTGTGAGTTCTTTCTGTGCAAACATGAAACATCACGGTGAATATCAAAGAAAGCTTTATAGATATGGTGCTCTCCAGTACGTTTATTGAATCTTGAAATCTCATTCTATTGAGGCAGGGAGAGAGTGGTGAAAATTTTTTAAGAAAAGGAAAAAGTTTTCCTTTATGTCAATAAAATAAGATACCAAATATTTTTGCCTGACTTAGCTGATACACTGGAACATTATTCAAACATGTTGAGTATAAGGAACCAAACCTTTCCTAATTAATAATAAAAAGGACTCAGCTTCTCTGGAAATACCATGATAAAGAAAAAAAAATCTTCCATTGTTGTTTGCACTGTTGTTGTTGTCGCTTTGTTGATTTCCGAATATAAGAGAGACAAGGTGAGGTAATATCTTTTACTGGACCAGCTTCTAGTGGAAGAAAGACAAGCCTTTGAACTTTAGAGTTTCACAGTTAAAGGTATCAAATGTTGTCATCTTAAATGGAAATGACACAACACGAAGAAGGAAACCAAACTTAACAGCAGCATCTACTTCTTGAGCTAATGCAAGAAACAAAACATCCTCCCTGGAGGACTCACCATTTATAAACCTGTGGAAACTACATAAAACTCTTAACTATGCTGAACAAGTCTGTAGAGGGACTTCAGAAAAACTGAGGAACCATCTTCTGTACTTCACATGCTCCAGAAGGGACCATCTCAAACAAGAAATCAACTGGAGGGAAAAAAATCTGGAAACTTACCTGGAGATCCCACAAGAAATCTAAAACAATTATTTAAAAAAACCTGATGACAGCCATCCAACAAAAACAAAAAGCAAAAAAAATTGGAACCAACTAAAACAACTCCACAACCCACGAAACACCATCTTCAGGAGTAACCATGACACAAGGGCCTACCATATGAATACCACATGACACCTCAACATAAACCTATCAAGAATACCCCTAAATAGAGCTGAATTATCTGTATTCTCCAAGAGACAACTTCTGCCACCATAGAACCTGATACTATACTAACGTGTAGAACTATAAGAATTATTTCACTGACTCCTCTCCAAAGAATTCTTCTCAACAAAGATGAAACCACCCGCAACTACCACATCTCCACTGACAGCCATAAGAAAAAAATAATCTGACCGGACATCCTGCAGCCACACACTTGACCATTATATTGATTGTTTCAGGGAAAAAAACACCTGTGAAATCCTTAAATATCATATCCACCTGAATCTCTCCACTGCCAAGAGGATAGCTATACAGTCCCTAAAATCCAACCATCAGATACTGATCAAACCAGCAAACAAAGGGGCACCCATCATAATACTCAATCATGATGACTGTCAATGAGGCCAGCCAAAACTCTCTGACACCACTGATTATACAGAACTCTAAGACTCCACACCACAGGAATTCACACAGGAATTTAAGAATATAATCAAATCCCCAAACAACTCCAAGAGAAAGTCTACAACCTCATCCCCCATGAACATTCCTCATCCCCCATCCCTCTTCCCAGACCCTTCTTCATGCTTCTCAAGATACACAAATAAAGGAACCCAAGCAGATCCATTATATCTAACCAAAGCACTCTCACTGAAGGAACATCAGGACTCATAGAAACAATCTGCATTCCACTCACCGCACAAAGGACCTGCTTCTTCCAGGATACAACCAACTTTCTCCAGAAACTGCAACATTAACAACCTCCTGCAGAACACCATCCTGGCTGCCATGGATGTCACCACCCTATACACCAACATCCCTTATCATGACTATATTGCTGTCTGCTTCACATATCTACAAGACAATAGACAACATTCAGATTTCCACCCTACCACATCACCAAACTCATCAAGATCATCCTAACCCATACCTATTTTATATTTAACAACAAACCATGGGGACATCTATGGGTACTAGGATGGCTCCCTAATATGCTAAACTCTCCATGGTCCCCCTCAAGGAAGAATGCACCACAAAACCAATGTTATACCTGAGATATATAGATATTTTTTTCATCTTCTGGGCAGATGACTTAAACTCCCTCATAGATTTCCACCACAACTTCAACAACCATGACACATCCATCAAAATGTCTCTGCAACGCTGCCATACCTGCATTAACTTCTTTAACACCATGATCAGCTTCAACAATGGAATCCTACAGACAACTATATACAAAAAAAAATACCCTGGATCACCACAGTTACCTTCACAGATCCAGATACCACTCCATCCACACATAAGAAATCTGTTATCTATAGCCAGGCACTCCAGGACCACAGAATATATTCCAAAAATAAAGTCTAGGATAAACACCTTAACACAGTTAAAACCATCTTTAACAAACAAAGACACTCCATCAGAGAAGAAGTTTGCATCATGGAATGGGCCAAATTCCCTGAGAGAACCTGTTTCAATAGAGGAAAAGAAAAAACCACTTACACACACACACCCCCCTAGTTGTCACCTACCACACTGGAAACCATAATTACATCTCATACTTGATGCTGAAAGAAATCTTTCCCAACCCCCCTTGTCTGGCCTTCAAATAACCCCTATCTCCAGCCTCTACCCTCAACCTTGCCAAGCTCGTCATCAGAAGTAAGCTCCCCACAGGTCAGGACATCTGCCAGACAAAGCCTGCATCAGGTCTTGTCATAACAATAGACGCAAAACCTGCAGACATATCTCCACTACTATGATTATAATACTCCCCACCACACATTTCAAGATCCAGGGGTCCTACACGTGCTTATCAACATGTGATGTACTTCAACCAGTGCATCAAATGCCCCAGCAACTATGTGAGTGAAGCTAAACTGTTACCAACTCACCCAGAATTCTTTCAGACGCTTAACCTTTGGTGGCGTTGTGGGCTGATTGCACAGAGTCGAGTCTAGAGTATAGGCCTAGTCTACACTGCTAAATTCGGTGGCAGTCAACCGGAGTTACACAAGCTACTTTGCATAGTTTGCGTAACTTAACGTTGACTTCTTAAATTCCCTTCTGTTGCACTGTCTCCACTACACTGTGTGAATGGGAAATGCATACCCATCGATGCAGCACTACGCTTTTTGGGGAGGGAGGTTTATTAAATCAATTTCCAGATCGTTTGATTTGGTCTTCACTTCCACTCAATCGATGTGGATAAATCCATCTGATGGTAGTGACCATGTCAGTGAAGAACATAGGTCTTCTTTCAGACCTTTATTTAACAGCAAATGGAAATCATATAGTCATTCCCCTGACTATAAGCTAGCTACCCATAATAGTCAATGAAAGTCTTACCCTACAATGCCTGGGGAGCTCAGAGGGCTGGTGTGGATTCACCATCTGGACCTTCCTTCCTCAGTGTGATCCTTCTTCCTTTGCCTCACTCAGTTCCCACCATAACTATTTAGATCTTTCTTATGACAGTCGTAGTGAGAGATTGTCAGTGCCAACATTTAGTGTTACATTCACACTAGCAACAATCAACAAATGCAAATGCTAAAACATTTGTTAACCCTTACCTAACCACTTGAGAGAGAGCGAGAACCCAATTAAGAACATTGCGTTCTAAAATAAATGTGGTAGAATAGGTGAAAACAGTCAACACTCAATTCAGTAGTCAGCATGTCAGAGCAAGTCACATTCACTTAGAGTTAACACTCAGCTTTGAAAGCAGCAAGGTCAGTTACACTTAAGGTGTTCTGAAGGAGGGGGCGTAAGAGAATTTTCTCTGCTCCTGCTACACAGAGAATCACTATGCCCTCAAATGAACTCTCACAGAAAAAAGTTTCAAGACGTGCCTGCCCTCTCATCCAGGGGTGAACACTTTTCACAAAGAGATCACTGGCTATGTAAGCTCTGAGTCCTCATCCTCAAAGGAAATCTGCACAACACTTTCAAAAGATGAGCCTGAGAACTTAAATTCACCAGTGTGCTAGACACTAAAATGAGGGTATCAATAGAGATACTAGTTTTATGTCTCATTACAAGTCAGTAACGTACTAACCCTCCTTTGTCCTACGACTGAAAAGGTGTTACCCACTTTATTTAAGTGGTTTCTTGAAACATGTATTGACCCCTTATGCTTAACAATGCGTCCCATATTTTATTTAGCTGTAGTTACTTTTTCCAGTCCAGAAGAAGAGCTCTGTGCAGTTTGAAAGCTTGTCTCCCCTAACAGAAGTTCATCCAATAAAAGATATTACTACGTTCACCATGTGTGTATGATAAAGGAACTGGTTTCAGTACGAAAGAAGAGGTATAATGATAATGTAACCTTTGCTGTTTTTGTCTAAACTCTTATGAAAGTGATAAATTTTGTAGCCCCCCCTCCCATAATATGATTTACTCAAAACCCTAAAGACAGAAATGGTGAGCTGTCAGTGATAATGTCACTAAACAACTCTACTGTGAGCCCACCCTCGATTTTTGTCCTTTGTAGTGTTGGCTGTGCTACTATTGATCAAAGAGATAGGACACAGTAATTGATAGGAAGATCAGGGGACCCTATAAAAATGTGCTGTAACAAATATGTGCATTTTTCCTGTTCTCAAACAGGCAATGGATTGCACTGATGTTGGGCGGTATTGGCATAGTGGAATCCCTGAGTATACTAAAGCCAGCATAACCAGCTCTATACCACCATATATCTTTTTGCCCTCCCACATCACACTAGTGTTGGGATGTGATGGAGAAAGGAGGAGGCACATTTGGGATGACTCCACTTCAGTGCTGCTACAGTGGTATCTTACAGGCTGTTATAAGGCCATGCATGAGGGCAGGGCTCAATGGCAGCACATTTCTGTGTCCCCAGCCCCAAGGTTCTTGTACAGAGCTCTGCCCAGCCCTGAAAATTATGTGATCAAGATAGCTCCTGCTGCAGGCACTAAACTCCCATCACTTGTGATCACTTAATCAGAATTGGCAGCACTGCCATCCCTTGGCTGTCAGAGGAGATTCCTCTTGCCTACCACTGCCCCCAGGCTCAGGAAACCATTCTATCCCCTACATCTCCTATGCCCCAACACTGTCTTCTGCATTCCCTCAGCATCTCTCCTGCTCCTACCTACATCCCCATGACCTCTACATGTGTATCCTGTTCCCCCTTTTTCTCCCCATCCATCTTTTGCAGAGTTTCTGCTGTTCCTTACACTCCCGGTGTCCTGTCCTGAACCACAAATTGGCAGCCGGTTCACCTGTGTGCATGACTTCAGTCTCAGTGAAAACAGTGGGAGGTGGCAGTCAACTTCAGTGAAGGGAGCCTCGCTTCCTCATAGACTGTGAGGAAATGGTAGCCATATTACTGGTAGACCGAGTAATAGGAGAAGGTGGACATTTTGAATAAGGACGTTTTCATGTTTTCATGACACAGGTTAAAAAATACCCAAAGTTGCTAGTGTAGCTATAAAGTTTTGAGACCTGACAATAGTGCTTATGACCCCTTGCTGTATTAAGCATAGGTAGGCCAGACCCTAAAATTGGGCCAGAGAGAACAAGGATTGTCTAGTGGTTAGGGGAACCAGTCTGGGATTTGGGAGAAATGGGTTCCATTCCCTGCTCCACCAAAGACTTCTTGTGTGACCTAGGGCAAGCCACTGTGTCTCACTTACATGACCATAAAATGGGGATGATAGGGAAGTATTATCTTATGGGGTGTTTGTGAAGGTAAATATATTAAAGATTGTGAAGCGCTCAGATAGTATATTCAGGGCAATGTAAGTACAATAAACAGAAAGTAATTATCAGGATAATTTCATTGGTAAAATGTTGCCTAAAGTTCTAAAACATATGTAATTCAGACCAGCTAATTGACCTGTATGCTGAATTTTTCAAAATATTCCTTTGCCTGCCTTTTTTATCAGTAGTTATTTCTAAGGTGTGTAATGGAAGCATTATCTAGTTGTTAGGGCACTAGGTCTCTACTCATCCCATCTCCAATGTCTCTCACTGATCTCTCTCACACCCTGTGGCGGTCTGCCTTTTGGTAGGTATTCACTCCACCCTCTGGTCAGGTCACCAGTTAGCTGTATTCCTGTATCTCTGCAGGGAGCGGAGTGTAAAAGACCATAGCATGGAACATTATAGGGTATTCTGGACTGCTCCAGACTGTATAGCAGCATGTTATAAGCACCCCCCAGAGGCTACTGTAAATTAGAGCAGCCTCTAACTGCTCTACTTTATGCTGGAGGCTGCACCACCCCAGAATTTAAAGCTACCTTTGCTTTCCTTTCCTATGGGCTACTCTTATTGTGCTGTCTCAGCCATAGTTATTAAGTGCTTTCGGATCCTTTGGGGATGAAAAGAGCTGGTATATAAATATCAGATGTACTGTACAATAGGGACATCAATTTTTAATGTAAATGTTTCAATATCTTATATTAGTACTCTCTGTTAAGATTTGTAATTAGATAAAGAACAAACAAGAATGCCAAATAAAGATTAACATATTAATGAAAACATTAACAGCAAAATATCAACCGATTGTCTTTTCAACGAGTCGGAGCTTCAGCAGACCAAAACAAGATATATTTATTGCAGAGTGTTGTAGATAGCTCCCGCATAAAAGGGTCAGTCTTGATATTGACAGATAAAAGAAGCATGTGGAGTGGATCATAACTAAAATTATGTTAATCTTTGATTCAGATATTTTTCCAGATAATCATATTTTCATTTTTTAAATACCATCTTTTATAGAAAGCGATACGCTAAAGATCAGTGCAGCAAGGTAATTACAAGCTTTAAAAGAACTTCCGTTGTAACCAGTAATATAATACACATAATGATTTGTCTTTGACTCTTACTCTTGGTCAATCTCAAGATTTAATATTCCTGGTAAGCAGTGACCAAGGTGAAACCTCTTAGGTCAATGAATCTTTAGCATGAATCAATATATGCTTATTTTTAAAGAGACAAATATAAAGAGGTTATGTATAAATCAGCTAAGAACGATGTGGTTGCTGGTTGGTTTTATTACAGGCAAAGCTCATAGCGAAACCTATAATTAGGATTGCCTTATGCTTTCTATTATAAGCCCCCATTTTCAGTAGTTTATAACTGCAGATTTCAACCATTTGGTCTGATGTTTCCCATGCTTACTTTCTGCCAAAGGCTGATTTCCCCTCTTCTACTCACCCCACCAGCAAAAATGGTTCAGGCATTTCTTGGAACAAAGTTTTGAGGGAAAATAGGTGATTTTACTGTTAATTTTCTTTTTCCTGTTACTCTGAAGCCCTGTAACTCTTCTGGGGTTTTGAAACAGAAACTTGATATTTGGTTGAATAGGGGAAGTAGTGAGAGAGTTTTCATATCAGGGAGGCGGCTTTTGCTGTCCTTGTGTAAATCCATGCATATTTTGCATTTTAAAAGAGCACTGCTATGACTTAATTATGGTGTTTCCTAGCTTTGGAGTGCTTACCTTTGCAATCTTAAGCCACTTTTAACCATTTTCTGATGTGTAACATTTCGTTGTTCTGTAGGAAAGTAGTTTGTGACTTATTTACTATAAATACTGGATTTTTCTACAGAAACAAGGCAAGTGAGGTAATATCTTTTGATGGATCATCTTCTGTTGTTGAGCATGACAAGCTTTTAGAGCATGGGGCTCTTCCTCAGGTCTGGAAAACTCAGTCTACCTTTCCCAGACTTGAAGAAGGACTCGATGTAGATTCAAAAGCATGTCTTTCTCACCAAAGAAGTTGGTCCAGTAAAAGGTATTGTCTCACCCACCTTGTCTCTAATAGCAGTGTTGGTCCCAGGATATGCTAACACATGTTTTTTATTACACACATGCCCATTGAGATGAACAGGAGATTTGCATGCTTGATCTCAAAGGAACTTTACTTAATGCGGAAAGCTGCTGCAGCATAAGCATAATTGTGTTGTATTTTCTGTATTTCTCTGGGAAGAGTTTTGCATATATTAGCCTTATAAAAAGGAAAAGAAGGCTGAAAAAATGTATTTATGGCCTAGCTTAAACCCACACAAGTACAGAAATTCATCGAAATTCCTTAACTCAACCCAATGTTCACAAGTTCTGCAGTTCCCCATGGTAAAAACAACCTGCTGTTCTTAGGCCCCCTGTTAGGTACTGCTACTGTGGATAATCCTCTAAGTGGATAATAGTGTTATTTAGGGGTACAACATGTTCTTAATTGAGTTTCCTTGCTTTGGTGTGTTTCTATCCTTGTAGCCCGTGAGGATGAATTTTATAAGTGGTGTGCTGCTCTGCTTCTACTAACCTCTGTTCACTGCTTTGAAAATGCTCCCCTCTCATGTTATTCTAATAATGGCTTGTATTATTTATGTAGCTAATATATCACTGCAGCAGAGTAATGGAAATGCACAAAATTGAGTTTCTTAGTCCTGATAATGAGCTTGTCCCTGGGTTGGCAGGAGGGGAGGTTGCTGCAAACCCAGTGGTTCAGCCTCTGTGTGGGAGGAACATCTCATATGGCTTCCCAGCAGTCCCCTGTGGCTGGCATACGTAGTGGGGTTGATAGAGCGTGGAGGACATTTTGTCCAAAAGCAGGGTTTGTGAAGGTAAGGTGAAAGTGAAAGGAAAAATCAAGGAGGATTCTTCAAAATTCAAACGTTCCAGAGGGGCAGCCGTGTGAGTCTGTATATAGCAAAAACAATGAGAGTCTTGAGCACCTTCAAGACTAACAAACTTCTGCAGGCATAAGCTGCAGCTTATGAAAGTTTATGTCCGCAGATAATTTGTTATATGATCATGGTTAGCCTCCTTTTCCTTTACAACTCTTATCAGCATACGGAGACTAACCATGATCATATAAATATCTCTATTGACTGACTCGACAAAATTGGTTTTAAAAAGTGAAATATGTTCATCTGGATACCTGATAGCTTCATCTGCATGTCATGGCAGTAACACACAACTAATAATACTTTGTAGTTACATGAGGCTAGATTCACAAAGGGACTGAAGTGTTGTGATGCTGAGTCTAACATTTAGGCACTTAGAAAATCACAGCAACAACTCTGCACTTCGCAAAAGCTTAGTGCTTAGGCTCCCTATATAATTAATGGGGAGAGACAGGAGCCTTACACTGCAATTCACCTGTTAGGCAGAAAGCCGCCTAAATTAGCTGATGTGAGATGCTGATGCATCCTAAGCCCTGCCCTTCTCCTGGAGTTAGGCATCTTAATCCAAGCTATTTCTGCTAGCAAATCACAACCAGAAATCTGGGGTAAGGCAGCTCATGTACATCAGGTATTTCTCAGGAGAATCAGTTAGGCAGGTGCCTAATTCCACACACCATAGAAGGAGGCAGGGGGTTAATGGTGCCCACCTTAACTTTTAGTCCAATGATTAGAGCACTCATCTGGGATTTGGGAGACCAGGTTCAGTTCCTTGCTCTGCCAAAGAGACTCTCTCTGTCTTTCTCAGGGGAGGGAGATGAAATGGATGAGAGAGAGAGTGTGAGACTGACTCTGTAGCCTGGTGGTTAGGAAAGCCACCTGGGAGGAGGGAGACCCAGGGTCCAGTCCCTCTGCTCCAATAAATTTCATTATTTATCCACAAGAGAGATTGAGGGAGCCTCATGTCAAATATTCCATTGTTCAGTATTAGAGCACTCTTGAGAGGTGGGAGACCCCTGTTCAAATCATTTCTGCCCCTCTGTTTTAGGGTGCAACCTGCTTTGCCTCTCTCTATTTTGGGGTTCTTGTGTGTTATTGTTCTAAATTCTAAGAAATGAAGTTGAGTTATTTGGGAACTTTCTAACAAGAGTATTTTATGTTTTCATCTAATTTCTCTGTGTGCAGACCATGAACATAACACCCCAGATCAGAGCAAAAGGACTGAGGAGTTGCCCTAAAAGGCATTTCAAGGTATGGGTGGAGTGCACTGTGCTGTAGCAATCACTGATTAGTGGGGCAGTCCCTAAGGAGTCCCATTCTACTCAGTGTAAATTAAAGAAGACTTTAGCTTTCTTTTGGTGCATGTCTAAACTGCCCTAAAAAATTCATGGTCGGCCCATGTCAGCTGAGTTGGGCTTGCGGGACTTGGGCTGTGAAGCTATTAAACTGCAGCTAGACTTCTGGTCTCAGGCTGGAGCTATGGCTCTGTGCACCAGCCTGAGGAAAGAGGTCTACAGTGCAGTTTTATAGCCTGCTGCCTGACCCCGGCAAGCTGAGTCAGCTGACACAGGCCAGACATGGGTGTTTTATTGCAGTGTACACATACGCTAAGCTATACTAGAGACCTGTTAGACCTGAGGTTGTACCCACAGTCAGAAGACTGGAAAGGTGGCTCCTTACTTCAGGTCCCATGCTGAATACAGCTTTGCCAAAATCAGGAATCTGGACCAGTGCATGTCAGCAAAAAACCCCAAATTCCCATTGCTTCCTGTAACATCCTGCTTCAGCTTTCAATAGCTCTAGTCAATATTGACTTTTTTAGGGAGTGGAGAAGGAATCAGATTACCTTCTTATGAGCATATTAACCAAAAGCATGCCAGACTAAAATATGAAGTGGTTTCTAGAACACTAAATTAAAATCAACTTGGTTAAAATGCAGTCAAATGACAGTGTACCAGCATGTTTTATGTTTTTTCTATTCCAACCTGTCAGCAAAACTCAGGGGTAACGGTCCTCTTCTCTGTTTGATTATTCTTTTATCGACAGAGTGAGGAGAGCTGGAGACATACATGCTGATTTAGTGTTCCACTGATGAAACCACTCAGTTTGTGTGATGTGTCATTTTTCACTGCCTTCTTATCAAGGTGTTTCAGCTGTGCCCAAACCCGGCCTTGTAATTGCTTTAGTTGCTTGTGGCAAAGTTACATCAATGTCAGTCACTAAATGGCTTTTGACTGCTTCATGTTGGATGAACTCAGAAAAGAAAGACGGCACACCTTTTATACAGAGGTCTGAGCGTTAATTTTGACTTTAAAAGAATGCATTTGAGTAAGGAAAGAGGCTTCTAGAATGTTCTATATCTATGAAAAATTGCAGGTTATGAAAGTGGAAAATTAAATTTATATAGAAAAGGCCTTTTTTAGTCATGAGGTTTTGGGGAGGAATCATCAAAATTAAGGCATGCATCTAGAGGGGAATCTTGCTGTGCTTAATCAGGCAAAACTCCTGTCAATAGGAGTTCTGAGTAATGACTGCAGGGATTGGGGCCCGTATGAGACTCATTTGCCTGCCAATATACAGCAACTTTTAACATTATCCACTCAGAGTGGTAGTGCTCTTTCTGTGGCTCTCCATAACCATCCCTGCAGTTTATTACTCAAATTAAGCTGGGGAGGGATGGAAAAAGGGACATGTTTTGCATCACTTGTAACTGGTTGTCATAAGAATGTGAAAATTTGTTCTACTGACCTGATAGCTGCTGGAACAGATTACGGAGAACTTCCTGGTTTACCCTGCTGCTCATCAGGTGTAGGAACACCTGGAGGAACTAGTGAGAAGGCTTTTAACTTTCTCTTTAATTTAAAACCTTCTTGCTAGCGCTTCAGGGTGACCCAGTAAGTGCTGGGATGACAAGAAGAGCCATGATGTCCTCCTGAATCTGTCCCAGCAACCATCAGCCCAGCAGGAGGGACAAACGTCCATGTTCCAAAGGATAATTTTATTTACCTGGCTACTCGGATCTCTTACAAATTCTGGAATAAAAAAGTAGCTTCTGAACAACTGAATTTTCAAATGCTTTTTCTCAATAAATATAGCAAAAAAGACACCTATAAATCTATGGTTATATACCAGGTAACTAACTGGAACATACTTTGAAATCATATTTTGTTCAGTAAAATCCATTAATATTTAAACCCATTCACAAGTGTGCACATTACACACATGCTGTCTTACGTAGCCAAATTTTGGATAAAAATTTTTTATCAGGGAAAAATAGGTAAATTGGAAATTATAGCATTTATCGCCTTTATCCGTAGTGAAATTCTACCTCCTTCCTCCTCACTTACTGTTATTTATGCGAATTTATACCAGTCAACTAGTGTGTAAACTATATATAATTTACATAAATTAAATATGTGACATGGTGTGTCATCTCTGAATTTAGCCCCTGTTGCTTTCTGTTGGGTTTAATTTTAAAAATAGTGTTGAAAATTGTTAATGTATGATAGGTAGTGCCATTGCTGATTTTAATCTCAGGACTTTGATGGTACTTTATGGCAGGGATCCACTTTTGTGAAATGGAACTAAAAGGGAAATTCATAGATTCCAAGGCCAGAAGTATTGTGATCATCCAATTTTTTTCAGCTACTCAAATTACTGTGTTGAGCTTGACTCCATGTACTTTGGCGTGTGGTGTGTTTTTTTTTTTTTTTTTTTTTTTTTGTCTCCTTCCTCTGAAGCATCAGAGATGGCCACAGCTGAGGATGGACACTGGCTAGGGTGGGCTGGTGCTCTGTGGTGGTTCCGAGAGTTCTCTTTTACATGTGCTGGGCTGGCTGGTGTTTGCTCACATGCTCAGGTTGAAATGGTTGCCATATGTGGGGTTGGGAGGATTTTTTCCCCCAGATTGACAGTGACCTTATATTTTCCCTTCATCTGCAGTGTGGGTTGTGGGTTGCTTGAGTGATCATCTGGATGTGTCCCTCTTAACTCTATGCCATTGCAGGAACCTCAGGCATTGACATACCCTGGCTCCTCCTATTCTCTGCTTGTGGCACACAATAATTTAGTCTCCTGAGAGTGGTAGCCCTTTGGTCTAATTTCAGTTGCTGGGTTGAGCTGGCTAGATGGTGTTGGTGGACTAAAATAAGATTAGATGAACTGGTGGGGTCCCTTCTGGCCTTAAGCTCTATGACCTTGTAGGTGGAATATGAAAATATTTCATTTATGCTAAAGAATGACATCATAAATGCAATTGACGGAACAAATAGTAACTATTACTAAGATTATTTACATTTGTCAAATGTACATGCAGAAATCCCTAAAAATTTCTACTGCTAATTTTTCATTACATTAATTTAAACTTAAGTAGCACATAGCGCTGTGCAAGTAACTGATTTTTTTAAAGAAATTATTTGTTAGCATTTCTGAAATATTGGAGGCAGGGATAATTTATTTTGGGTCAAATGAAATCTTGTATTTGGTTTTTGAACTTTTAAAAATGTCTTCCTCCTTTGGTAGATTTTTATTTTTCATTGTTTTGACATTTTTTTCCAGGAGCTTCCACTGAATTGTGTTAGTTCTGATCCATGTGATGATAATGGAAACAAGACATTCTATGTGTGTGCTTAATTGAAACAGTACAATATTTCTCTGTTATCTGAGAAAGACTAGATAGATATTTATCTTATTATCACCAGAGTATTCTAATGTTCTCATCCTTTGCTGTAAAGCATTTTAATGGCCTTATCTATTGATAGTTTTTGTATGTTTCATTGATTTCAGCCATATTTTTATGTATGCTGTGTACATTTTCTTATTTGATTGACTTTGATTGCTTCTTTTAATATTCACATTTTATACCCACTTAGTTGTATTGATTTGTCACTTCTTTGGACAATCATTTTAATGGAACAAAATTTTAATTACGTGGCAACAGAAACTTGTGCTTTTGACATCTTGACAGAACCTGATGTACCTGCAAACATCTGTTTCTAGATCTATATTTGTTACTTTTCTATAAAGAGCTGTTTGGATCAAGCACTACTGTGTTATCTGTTGTAGGAATATCCAGTAAAGAAAGCTTACATTAAGTCTCTCAGCTGAATGTTTAATGGGCTATAGCTATAGGTCTGAATGAAAACCATGCCTTAATGTATGAAAATATGTTGAATATTACTTGGGTTTCATGCGCATATCTCTTATTTGATTTGCTTTAGTTCTAGCTTTGACTTGGTTGATCTGTTCAGCATGTTGTGTGTGTATCTCTAGAAAGAATGCTTTTGAAACTAACCACCTTTCCCCCTTAGTTATATCCGTAACATAAAAACAAAGCATAATATTCTTTCTGGAAGGTTGCAACATAACACTACTTTTATTCTTTGAACCCAGTACAATAACACAGTGGTAACCAAAAAAACAGAGAGAGACAAAACAGGCTTCTTCCTAAGGCAGAAAGGCACAATACACTCCACCTTGTGCTAGGCTTGCTATTTCTAGACTGATTTGAATCACCTGCCTCCCTATAGAGACTCCCTGGACTGCCAGCAGGTCCAGGAAAAACCCCACTCTTAAACCGAGAACTTGTAATTCCAACACAGCTCTCAATATCCACACTCTTCTTAGTTATTTCATGATATAGTCTATCATACTTGTAACTCTATTTCTTGAGGCAAATTATTGGTACCACTATTTTGATCATCATGGGCTTAGGCTATATCTACACTGCAGAGTTTTAAGTTGACTTTCAGCAGCCCATTTTTAGAAGTCGCAGCAGCGTGTATACACTACGCTGTTTGCTCAGGTCTCCTGCGTTTACACTGAGCACTCTTAATTTGAATTGCAAAGCAGTGCAATGTAGCTATCCCACAGTGCAACTAGCCACGGTGGCTGTTGGGACGAGTGTCATCATCCCATGATACATTGCTGCTTCCCCTCCCTTCTCCCCCGTCCCCAATCAAACAGGAAAAGTATCTTCAAGCCATTTTTTTATAGTGATGCCACTGAGGCTGCCGTGCTACAAGTCATTGAACAGAACAATTCCCGATTGCTGCAGGCTGTAACAAATCATCTGCAGGCCATGATTCAAGAATGCAGAGCCATCAATAGACTTCTGCTATGAAGGACAGTGACTTTGGGAAACGTGCAGGACATAGTGGGGGTTTGTCACCTCCAAAACTGTGGGGAGGAGGTGGAGCATTGGTGGGATGCACATCCCTGTCTTAGTTCCTGCCCCCCTAGCAACCGAGTACATAAACCGCAAGGGGTACTTTTCCACGGTCCTGCAGAGGCTTGTGGATCACTGGGGTCGTTTCACCAACATCTATGCGGGGTGGTCTGAGAAGGTGCATGACGTGTGCATATTTTGTAATTCGGGACTGTTCTCTAATATGCAGGTGGGCACTTTTTTCCCAGACCAAAAAATTCAACTTGGGAGTGTGGAAATGCCCATGGTGATCCTGGCGGATCCTGCTTACCCTTGCTCCCTTGGCTAATGAAGCCATACACTGGGCACCTTGACAGCAACAAGGAGTGTTTTAATAACAGGTTAAGTAGTTGCAGAATGGTTGTAGAATGTGCCTTTGGATGTTTAAAGGGGAAATGGAGGAGTCTCCTCACTAGCCTGTACATGACTGAGAAGAATCTCCCTTCTGTGATATCTGGGTGATGTGTTCTTCATAATGTGTGTGAAGTGAAGGGTGAGAGGTTCCCCCAGGGTTGGGCTGTGGAGGCAGAAAGACTGGCAGCCAATTATGAACAGCCAGATGCCAGCACTATGCTGAGACCTAACTGTGGAGTGCTTTGCATTAGGTAAACTTTGAAAACCAGGTTCTGCAATGAGATGCAGGACTGATTTCTGTTCCTGTATGTCTTTTGCTTTTGGTGACCCCCCCCAATTAATATCTGTACCCACCAAATCCTTCCAGAACAAGATAGGATTTAATAAAGAAATGTGTTCAAATGAAGCAAAAGTTTATTTATGAATATTTAAGTCATGGGAAAAGGGGGGGAGTGTTCATTCACTGTCTCAAGGGGTCGGAGGGTAGCTGGGGACAGCTAGAGGAGGGGCGGGCATCAAAGCCCTTGGTTGAGGAGCATTATGGAGGGGCCTCAGCAGGATTTTTTCCTGCCTCCACTTCTCCTGAAGCTCCACAAGCCGCCGCAGCATGTCTGCCTGGTCCCACATGATTCGCAGCATCTCCTCTGTGGTACTGCAATCATGATCCAGCATTTCTCTGTGAGTCTCCCTGTCCATTTCCAAATTCTGGGACAAGGTGAGCCGCCACGCTTTGTTCTGCCTCTGCGGCCACAGAGGCGTTCATGAGCTTGATGAACATGTCATCTCTTGGTTTTTTTTTTCCTCTTTGTAATCTGATAGTCTTTCCACAGCATTTCTTGATGGTGTGGCCAAGGCAGAGGTGTCTACAGAATGAAACAAAAAGAGAACAAGCTTGCCACTGTTAGCACAGTGAGGAAAATGGTGCAAGTGCTACAATGTAGCAAAATGCTTCCCTGTCTGCATCCATATAGCAAAAAACTACCCTGTCTGCAAGAATGTAGCAAAAGATGTAACAATTTAGTCAGGAATGTAGCCAATAATCTCCATGCAGTGCACAGGACCAACACAGAGCCTCATTCGACTCCTGACATCCCCAAAGGGTCTGCTCGCTGTGCCCTTACCGAGGCACTTGGGGCAGGAGGGGGCAGGAGGATCCCTGCTTGTGTTTGAAACCAGCACACAGACCAACTGTGGATAGCGCGGGGGGAGGGAGAAGAGTCTCTGCTTAAAACACAGATTTGCTGCACAAAGCGGGGTACCAGCTGTGTTCCCCCATGATGCAGCCTCCCTTGATTGCAGCAAAGTATCCTACTGTGGAGGGAGGAACAAGGCAGCCCTCCCCTGAACACTTTGGCAAAGGATAAGAGATTACAGACATGAAAGTTTCCGTGAGATATCATCTGATGATAAACGTAGCATTTCTCATCACAGAAATAAACTGTTTCCTGGGTAACCCTCCAGTACATTCATTGAAATGCCAGAAATCCCCTTCATGCCCCCACACCCAATGTAAAAGGACAGAACTGCTAAGAAGAAAAAAAACTCACCAGATGTGCCCTCCACAGGATCATTAGTGCTGTCCTGCGTGCTGCTGGACTGCTTTGGGGTCAGGAATATGTCCTACTTTCAGGGAGAATGGACACCCCGCTCTCCTGCACCCTGCTTTCCTCAGTCTCCTCCTCATCATCATCCATGGAGTCCCTTCTCCAGCACAACTTGTCCAGGTTCCTTTTGCTGGCTCTGAGCTGAGCCAGAATGGACTCCTCTCCCCACAGACCAATGAGATCTAAGACCTCTGGTTGACTCCATGCTGGAGCGTGTTTGGGCTTTGCAGTAGCCATGTGGAGTTCCATGACAAAGCTCTCTCCATGCTGGCAGCACAGGAAATAAAAATTCAAATCTTCCCGGGGCTTGAGGAGAGGGAACATTTCCTGGTAGTGTGACAACAGAGCAGCACACTGTGACTGTCCAGAGCAGTCAAAACAGGGCATTGTGGGATAGGTCCCAGAGGCCAATAGAGTCAAATGAAGAGAATTTGCATCTACACTGGCACTAAATTGAATTAACAAATTCGATTTAGGCACTACGCCACTTGCAGAGGTGGTCTTATTAAGTCGATTTACAAAGCGCCTTAATTCAAATTAACTGTAGTGCCAATGTAGACGCAGGTGTACGGAGGTCGACTTAAGTGACTTTAAGTCAACCTAAGTCACCTGTGTAGACCAGGCCTTAGATGAATATGGAAGACAAAGCAAATAGCTTTTTATCAGAAATAAAGCATAGGCAGTGATTTATGAAAGAGACAGATGTCAAATACTGCTATTGCTAACCAATCTTATGGCAATGTATATTTTTAATTTCTGGTATGTTTTTTTTTTTCAGTGGGTGAGTGTTATCTATGGAGAAGCCATATATTTTGTTGTTCAGTATTTTATAGGTCATGAAAAAGTAGTGTAACACTATATGAGACAGAGGAAACTAATAACAATTATTTTATGCAATTTCTTCAGTTTTTCCATCAGTAAAATCTGTGGGATGCCTTTGCCCTGTTTTAACACTGAATGGGGGTACAAAATGACTTTCCAAAATTGAAGCCAGTACCAAAGTGGGGCATCTACTATAGAATCTACTATATCAATCAGTGCTGTGGGGTCTGTGCTGGCTACCAATATGTGCCTGAGTGTTGGTGTTGGTTTTGAGAAATTTTAAAAATGTGTCTGAGAAATGAGGAAAGATCTAGGAGGAGAAGGAAGAGCAAAGGATCTAGGTATTGGCTTCTTCCCTTTCCTAAATAAGTCATTCATAATTTTGTAAGTATCTGAAAAGTAAGACCATAGCATTGTATTACATATTCTGTATGCTCACTGTGAACACAGCGAGTACTTTATTGACTGTCTTGTGGGTATTTCTTCCCTTTTACCTTTTTGGCTGTTAAGAGTTAATTCAATTGTCAAAGGTAATTTTAAATGGAAATTTTGTTAAATTCACTGACTTAATTTATGCTGAAATATTTGCCTTTACTATAAACCGTGAAGCAGAAAAAAATCTAGTTAAACAATTTTCTCTTTGAGAGCAGGGTTCTGTGTCTGACCATTGTATGCCAAATTATTCCTTTTTAAACAGAAGAAATGTTAAAAATGCTATCTTCCTTTCCTGATAGATTTTATTAAAATGAAACGTCAAATGAAGTTTAATTAATTGCATTCATATATTCCCTAAAATAGTTTTGAGTATCAACACTGATTTATTGGTTCAGAAGAACACATAGTCCTTTTACTGATGTCTAGAGTTATATTTTGTGGTAAAAAGAAAAAATCAGTAAACGAAAAAATTGGTTTGCAAATTAGAGCACATGAGGATGAGAAATAGGATGATGACAAGTGGACAGCATTTTTAAGAATGCTTTCATGCATGGCCTTCTGATTCTGAATACTGAAGCAATGTATTTTCATTAGTCATTCATATTCATGTTTACCCATCTCTTACCTCACATGCCTTTCTACTACGTGCTCTGAACTTGGGGCCCTGACTGAAATGTTTTACCTGTTGCAGTGATCTAGTCTAGTTGACTGGACAAAACATTTCTATAGTAAACAAGTAGTCGTCTTGTGATGACTAGGTATCACAACAGAATATTTTATTTTATCCCTAGTTTTAAATGTTTTAGGTTTTTCCCCCTTCCCTGTTCCTTCCCAAGTTTGTCTTGAAAAGGAATGGAGATATTTAAAACAACATTGCTGTCTTCTAAACTTACTTGAGGGACTTTCCAATCTACCTCATTTGGTTATTTTGTGGTCACTTGCAATTTGTATTGTATTTGAGCCTGTCTAAAAAGTTGTTTCTGACAAGAAAATTTGTTAAAGATGTCTGATAAACTTGTAGCTTCTCATGATTTATATAGCCATGACTGCAGTCCTTACATAAAGTCAAATAAATGCTTCTAAGATTTTTCCATTTTCTTGGCACTCACACATCTGCCTAATGTGATAGAAAAAATAGACTGCATTTTGAGCCAATCTCAAGAATAACTTCTAAATCTTGTAGTGAAAGTCACTTCAAGGTAAAAATCCAACCCTGTGGGATTTTCAGCCATTAGCAAGTAGGATAGAAGCTCTTCCTCTGCTGGGACTTTATCACTTTTATTTTGGATTACTGAGAGAGCCAGCAACAGTGGTCTGAATGTTAGTTAATACTGGGTATTTTTATGGGGAAATGCAAATATACAATGTAGAATAATTAGGTTAACAGAGAAACTGTGTTTTTTATTTTTATATTTTTCATTTGATTTAAGAAGTGTTGCTGAAGCATTAATTACACTCTTGAAGGAGTCTTCTCTCATTAAAATAAATGTCTATACCAAAAGACCAGAGAATAGCAGAGATGATCGTATGAATTATAGATTAAGATTAGTAAACATTATTTCAGTACCAGATAATGAGTTGAAACAATAAGTAAAAATACAATTCTGAAACATTTAGATCATGATAAGGTCTGACTACTACAGATTTTGCAAAGCATCTTACCTCCATCATCTATTAGGATTCTTTGAACATGTTAATAAAGTATGGAATAAAAGAGAATTTGCTGACATAATCTATTTTTACTTTTAAAAAGTCTGATAAAATTCCTCAGGAGTTTATTAAGAAAACTATATAATGGGTGGACGAAAGTACTGTCATGGAACAGAAAAGAAAAGAAAGTAGAAGAAACAGGAGGATAAATAGTCCATTTTCATCATGGTGAAAAGTTAACAGTGGGGTGCCACAAGGTTCCACACTAAGATCAGTGGTGTTTGAGATATATATTAATTATATGGAAAAGAGAATGAACAGTGAGGTGGAAAATTTTGAAGATGACAAAATTATTCAAGTTATCAGGAAGAAAGACTGTGAAGTACTTCAAAGGTACCTGACAAAACTAAAGGAATGGGAATATGGTGGGAGGTGAAATTCTCTGATGAATGTAAGGAAATGCACATTGGAAAGAATAATTTGAACTACTCATATGTGCTATTAGGTTCTGCATTAACCGTATCAAATGTCACAGAGAATATATGCTCAATACGCAGCAGTGATCAAGAGTGAAAACAAAAGATTAGTGGGTGGGATGAACAATAATACTGAAAACACAATATCATTATAAAAACTGATGGTAATCCCTCATCTGAAATATATTTAAATTATGAAAACAGTCCCATGATACTTACATGACATTTTTTGTGGCTCTTTTCATGAATCAAGCTGTGGCTATAAGGCTGTATTTACAAAGAAAAAGCTTTTGATTGATTGCTTATTTATTTATGTATTCAGACTTATGCTACACAGAATAAAGCCAGCATCCATCCCAAGTTCTGGGCATCCTTGACAAACTCTTAAAAATGCATTTTGTAAAATAAACAAGGCTCCAGCAATTACCTGCATTGCAGTAGCTGATAACACTGGAGCAACAAAACACCAAGTTTTACTATTTAGAATGTAATCTCTTTAGGACAGGGACTGTCTCTTACTGTGTGTTCATTCAGCACCCAATGCAATGTGAAGCCCTGATATTAGGTGGGCTCTCTGAGTACTCCAATAATAACTTACAGCAATGCAAAGAGAAATGTAATAAGTATACTTTTGAAGATTGTATTTTCAAGGTTGCATTGCCTGTTCAGTCAGACTAGGGTTATTTAGGATATATTAGTTTGGCATGGTTTTGTTGTTGGCTTGTGTATTGGAAAATTGGATATGGGTTGAGATTTTTAAGGACTCCTGGGGATTTAGTCACACATCTTCTATCAATTTTAATTGAAGTTGTGTCTAAACTCCCTAGGCTGTTTTTAAAATGTCAACCTTTCTACAAATATAAGGGATGATAAAATCTAAGAATTTTTGAACACATATATTGTGTGTTAGTTTTACATTGATACAATAAGACTGCCTCTTAATATATGGAAACCAAATTTACACAGTTGATTTACTAAGGGACCTGGATCTCCCCTTTACTGTGAGGCATGAAGGGAAGTAAAAGTGAGAAAAAGAAACTGAAAGACCCCAGAAAATGTAAAAGGGGGAGGTGGTGCCAACAGCCAGAATCTACTAGAAACTTTTGTTGGTATGGGGGTGTGACTTCTTGCAAAAGTTTCATCCCATAAAGCCTTAGTATAGCTGTTACTTGTACCAGTATAAAGAAGCTCTGGGGTTGAAATGGGTAACTTTAAATTGTTGGATACCAACTAACTTTATTTTAAAAAATGTTTAGTCCAAAGAAACAAGGAAATTGTTTCTTACTAATTGTTTCTCTTACTCCCAAATCAGGAGCATGGCTCCCATTATTATATTATTTTACATACCATAGGGAACACCTATCTTATCTTGAGATCAAGATAAATAATCACAATTATTAACCATGGCTATTACATTTTTAAAGAAAGAAAAAGGAAACATGAAACAAAATAACACAAATGACAGCTCACAACTGATAAACTAGTTACTTCCATGACAATCTCTTCTCTTTGCCTCTCTGTTGAGAGTTTTGAACAGAGATTACACTTTTGAAGTGTGCTCATCTCCAGTTGAGATCGAGGTCTTGTTTCTCAGAATTATCGTGATGTCTGAGTATATCTTTAGATAACTAAGAAGGTTTATAAATGGGCAAAACAATTTTAAGAATAGCTGGATCTTTTTGGTTATTAATAATAACCAGACAGTTTATAATTGGGCAAAGGATGCAGTCTTAACTAAATCCTATGAAATTGAACATATTTAAATTAGTTACTTAGAAGAACCCTTTTAAGGAGCTGCTGTGAGACAGGCTAATTAACCAGTATTAAGAATCCTAAATCCAATTAAATCCCTATTTTTCTGTTCACCAGTGTTTAACCCCCGTTTAACCCTTTCCATGAATACACACTCTAATGGTTTGGTGAGTCACAGGAGAATCTGTTTCATATCCCAATAAAAACATTGCAAGACTTTCAAATCTAATGCCTTGGCAGTGACTTAGTTCACTTTTCTCAGCAATCCATGTGGCAGTCTTGCGATGGTTTCCTTGGGTGGGTTTCCCCTTGAGTTGGTTTCCCCATTTTTCTTAGCTGTTAAGGCAGCTTACTTTGCAGAGATGGACAGGATAAAAGTTTTCAAAACAATCTTTTAATATTAAATAATTCTTAATGAGAGTCTTCAGCTTAAAATAGTTATTGAAGAAATTTTTGATTCTACATGACAGTTTTTGGAAAGGTGATTCTTTTCATCTTCCTGAGTTGGGTGAGTGAGCTGCTTGAGCACAGCCAATAATTAATTAATTCCCCATTAATATAAATATTATCTACTTAAATAGCTTCTTACATTAATAATTAATTTAGCATGGTCATTAGATTCCATGTAGGTACATAAAGAATTTAACCATTTACATAGTTATTATATTGGGAGCTTTTCATTTAGGTAACATTTGGAAGTATGCATTTCACAAAGGTGTTTGCCATTTCAACATTTAAGAAATAAACACGTTTCCTAGTAGCTTTTCTGAATAAAGGTTTCCAAGTAATTTATTTTAACCAAGATATTTATAGAATGCTTTGTGTAGGTCTACTTCGGTTTTTCAGGGAGCTGGGAAAAGCCCATTTTACACTTACATTAATTGCTCTGATAACACAATCCTACATTTCTTTTCACACTCGGGTCTATTCCTTAAGTATGAATATCTTACTTGGTTTGTTTTCTAGAGATAAGAATTGCTTTTGTACCAAATGGGTATCTGATACAAAGGGAAATGTCCTTGTCTACATAAGGCACTCTTAGGGGTGATAAAGCTGGTTTTATGGCTAACAAAAATGGTTTTATGGCTAAGGAGGACTGTTTTTCTGACATGTAACTTTTCTTTGGGGACAAACTAGAAACCTCCTCAATTTCTTTAACCATCCTGAATATTTTATAATATAACTAACAACATTCACAGATAGTTATATTTTCAAGCATCCTGGTATCACATATTTGTCACTAACTCCTAATGTTCGGTAAAGGTGCAGACAACTTTGTAACAACCTAATACTTTTAAAGTTACAATTATTTTATTAATATAATTATTGCATCAATAATGCAGTCAGTCCACCACAATGCTTTTGCCAATATAGCTTATTTCACTTGCCAAATTGATTTGAACTATACAAGCAAAAATATTTTTTTGCCAGTATAAGCTGTGTCTACATTAGGAGGGTTTGCTGGTATAGCTATATGAGCAATCATTTTCTACTGATGCCAGACCTAGCCAAAGAGGCCTGCTCCCCTCAACTTAGATTGTATACAAATACACTCCACTGGGCTGGCATGGAGGCAAGCGGCATTGGGTATAGACAGGGAAATGAGACAAAGCAGATGTTGCATATAACATGCTCTTCTCATGGAGAACATAAGAACATAAGAACTTCCATATTGGGTCAGACCAATGGTCCATCTAGCCCAGTATTCTGTCTTCTGACAGTGGCCAATGCCAGGTGTTTCAGCGGGAATGAACAAAACAAGCAGTCATCAAGTGATCCATCCCCTTTCATCCACTCCCAGCTTCTGGCAAAGGACAGCCGTATTCAAGATGTGGGTGAATGATGGATTTATATAGAGGTATTTTCATATTTTCTGTCTTGTTATCTATCCTTTTCCTAATGGTTCCTAACATTCTGATAGATTTTTTGGCTGGTTTACCTTTCAGAAAGACAGATTGTGCCTGCATGACCCCATTTATTGTTAGTTTCACTTCAGTATTCTTAGTTAGACAGCATGGCAATGATCTTCGTTCCATTAAAATAAAATAATTGCTATTACATTTTCCAGGCTCTGGACTTGAATCATCAACTATGTTTTTTATAATGACACTAATTAAACAACAACAACAATTAAACCACCACCACCTGGTGTTTGAGTCTGCCTATCTTAGGTATTTATATTATGCCAATCACTCTAATATCCTGGACAATGAAATGCAATAGGATATTGGACTGGAATTAATTATCCTGAGTAGCTTTTGCCCTTTCCTTTTTAGAATATCATTACGAGTACTTGATTTTTATTATTATTATTTTAGTAAAATAGGGTAACTCTAGGAAAAGTTGTTGAAAGTTATGTTCCATCATGGTGATCTTGTGCAGTTAAAATTCTAATATCTGTGGATGAGTATTTTTGTGTGTGAAAATGTATTCAAACCCATGCAGCCATGTGCTGTTAGGCTTAAGGTAAAAGAGTTTCTGAACATTTTATAATGAAAATGTAATCCAGGAAAATTGTTCCTTCTTAAGCCTAGGTTCTTTAATATAATTTTGCAACCCCCTGAATGTGGTGAGTGTTCTTGAAAGGACAAAAATCATTATTTTCCAGTGATATAAATGTTTCTCTCCATGAAACCACAAAAACGTTGAGTAATTGGGGATTAATGGGATAGATAGAAAAGTAATAAACACATTCATCTTTTGCATATAGCTTAACTCACAGAGTGTGACTTTTAAGCTTATTAGGTTATCAACTATTCTGAATAACTGTGTGAAGAAGACAGATTTTAAAAGGTTAAAGGTTTAAATTAGGCAGATAATTTGATAGTTGGTTTACAGAGCACTCTTAAAGGCCCTGATTCAGAAAAGTATCTCTATTCAGGGAAGCATTTAAGCATCTGCGGAAGTATATTCCTATTCTGGAAAGCATTTAAGCACATGCAAGAGCGTTTGGGACTTAAGCCCATGGGATGATTTAGTTGGGGTTGGTACTGCTTTGAGCAGAGGATTGGACTAGATTGCCTCCTGAGGTCCCTTCCAACCTTAATCTTCTATGACTGTAAGAGTCTATGTTCAAATTTGAAGCATGTGCTTAATCACTTTCCCTAATAGGGATTGACTTAGCCATGTGTTTATATGCTTTCCCGAATCAGAGACAAATAACCTAACTAGAACTATGGTTGATTTAAACAATGCCAGATTTTCCTCCATGCACAAAACATTTCAGTCACAAGAGTTAGCCATGTTTCAATGTTTTTAAAAGGGATTTTTTTTTAATGTAAGGGCTTGTGTAAATGATGAGCTAGTGTATGGAAAGCTGGGATGTATATTTATAGCACTCCAGCATACCATGTCCTAACTATCCATGTGGACCCAGCTGCTGCTAACTAAAACTTCCTTAGTGCATTGACTATAGTACAGTGTCAGCAGTATAAAAATAATAAATAAAAGTAAAGTCTTTAATTTATTTTCAAACAGCTGAACAAATATATAATGAATAACTATTTGCAGGCTCTGAATGGATATACATCCATAAATCTTTCTAAGCATTCATTTATGTTTTCTCCACACCAGTATTTGTATATCTCTCACCTCTTCTGTAAGTGTCAAGTTCTTTTGCAAGGAATAAACTCCTTGGAGGCCATGAAAGCATCAGGATTCAGTGCTAAAGCAAAGCTTCAGGCCATTCTAGTAATGACAGCTTGCACCTTATGTCAGTTACTATAATTTGCTTACAAAGGGCCTGATCCTGAAAGCCCTCTACACAGAGAGCTACAACTGAAGTCAATAGGAGATCTGTGCACCAGGGAATTGCATAATCAGGTCCAATACATTTTAAATTGGTGAATGAGTAGATGGTACTTAGAAGTTGTCCTTCAGATGAGATGTTAGACGTCCCCTTTTTTGTGGTAATGAGAGTCTTCCCTTGACAAAAGTATTACCTAAATTAGGCATCATGACAATTTCTAAGGATTAATTTTAATTAAACTAGTTACTTAATTGTCTCCCATTGCCATCTACCCTACAGATTTTTATGATTTTATCTTAATTCCCTGTGATGGAGCAGAAGTAAGTCCATTTTATAGATTCAGATCTGATGCTTTAATTTTCAGATGTCTGACATGAGACACCTTAAAGAAGCCTGAATTTTTGCAAGTGCTGAGTCCTCCCTTTCTCAAAAAACCATGCCACTTCAAGATTGTGCACCCAAGTCATTAGTTATTTCTAAAAATCTTGACAACTGACAAGTGTTGACGGGTACAAGAAAGCACATTCTCAATTGGCATTGCTAAACTAGAGGGATTATAGACTCATATACTATAAAATCAGACCATTATGATCATCTAGTCTAACCTGCACAACACAGGCCACAGAACCTCGCCTACCCACTCCTGTAATAGACCCCTAACCTAAGATTGAATAATTGAAGTTCTTATAAAAGGATTTAAAGACTTCAAAGTTCAGAGAATCCACCAGCAAGAGACCCATGCCCCATGCTACAGAGGAAGGTGAAAAACCACTGGGGCTTATGCCAATCTGCCTTGGAGGAAAATTTCTTCCCAACCCCAGATATGGCGATCAGTTAAACCCTGAGCATGTGGGCAAGACTAACCAGCCAGACACCAAGAAAGAACTCTCTGTAATAGTTAAGAACCCGCTTCCTCTAACATCCCATCACAGGCCATTGGGCATATTTTCCACTAGTAATTTAAAATCATTCAATTGCCAAATTAGGTTGTCCCATCATACTGTCCCTTCCATAATATTATCAGACTCAGTCTTGAATTCAGCTAGGTTTCTTGCCCCTACTGCTTTACAAGACTGTTCCAGAATTTCACGCCCCTCATGGTAGAAAACTTCATCTAATTTGAAGTCTAATCTTCCCAATGGCCAGTTTATATCAATTTGTTCTTTTGTCCATATTGATGCTGAACTTAAATAACTCCTCTCCTTCCCTCTGATATATTTATAGAGGGCAATCATATCAGCCTTCTTTTGGTTACAAGCCAAGTTCTTTGACTTTCCTCCCATAAGGCAGGTTTTCCATTCCTCGAGTCATACTAGCAGCCCTTCTCTCCACCTGTTCCAGTTTGAATTTATCTTTCTAACACATGAGAGACCAGAATTGCACACAGTATTACAGATGAGGTCTGAACAACACCTTGTATAATGGTTCTAATACCTTATCTCTACTGGAAATACCTCATCTGATGCATCCTAGGGCCACATTAGCTTTTTTCATAGCCATATCACACTGGTGGCTCATAGTCATCCTATGATCAACCAATATGCCCAGGTCTTTCTCTTCTTCTGTCACTTCCAACTGATTTGTCCCCAGCTTATAGCAAAAGTTGTTGTTATTAGTCCCTAAGTGCATGACCTTGCACTTTCCACTATTACATTTAATCCTATTTCTATTACTCCAGTTTATAAGGTCATCCAGATCTTCTTGTATGATATCCCAGTATTTCTCTGTAACACCAATACCTCCCAACTTCATATCATCCGTGAACTTTATTAGCACAATCCCATTGTTTGTGCCAATGTCAGGAATAAAAAGGTTAAATAAGATTGGTTTCAATACCAATCCCTGAAGAATTCCACTAGCCTGACAGTTCACTTTTCAGTATGACTCATTGTAGTCTCTCCTTTAACCAGTTCCTTATCCACCTTCCAATTTTCATATTAATCCCCATCTTTTCCAATTTAACTAATAATTCCCCATGTGTAACTATATCAAATGCTGAAATCTAAGTAAACTAGATCAACTGCATTTCCTTTGTCTAAAAAATCAGTTATCTTCTCAAAAAAGATCAGGTTTGTCTGGCATGATCTACCTTTTGTAAAGCCATGTTGTATTTTGTCCCAATTACTGTTAACCTCGATGTCCTTAACTACTTTCTCTTTCAGAATATTTTCCAACATACTTGCATAATACTGAGGTCAAACTAACAGGTCTCTAATTACCCAGATCACTTTTTTTCCCTTTCTTAAAAATAGGAACTATGTTAGCAATTCTCCTGTCATATGGTACAGCCCCTGAGTTTACAGATTCATTAAAATAATGGGCTTGCAATTTCAAGTGCCAGTTCCTTTAATATCCTTGGATAGACATTATCTGGGCCCCCCGATTTAGTCACATTAAGCTGTTTGAGTTTGGCTTGTACCTTGATTTGGTAATATCTACCTCCATATCCTCAATATCATTAGCCCCCTGCCACTATCACTAAGCTCTTCATTAGCCTCATTAAAAACTGAGGCAAAGTATTTCTTTAGATATTGGGCCCTGCCTTGATTATCCTATACCCCTTCCCTATCCCCAGTGCTTAGTGTTCCCTCTTATTATTATTTCTTTATTTGCTCTCTCTTTCTATGGCTATAGAACCTTTTACTATTGCTTTTAATTCCCTTTGTAAAGTCCAACTCTACTTATCTTTTGGTATTTCTCACTTTGTCTGTACGTGTTCTGACCTCCAAGAGATAGCTTTTCTTGCTAATCCCTCCCATCTTCTACTCCTTGTAGGCTTTCTGCTTTCTCTTAATCACCTGTCTGAGATATTTACTCATCCAGTTTGGTCTACAAACACTGAATATGATTTTTTCCCCCTTACTTCAGATGCAGGCTTCAGATAATTCCTTCTACTTTGACTTGAAGTAATTCCAAGCCTCCTCCAGCTTTAAATACATGAGTTCTTCAGTCCAGTCCACTTCCCTAACTAATTTGCTTAATTTTTTTAAATTTGAAGTCAAAGACCCTAGTCACAGATCTATTTTTGTTTATCCTTCCATTTAGTTTGAACTGAATAAGCTCCTGGTCACTCAAACCAAGCTTGTCCTCTACAACCAATTCTCCTATGAGATCCTCACTACTCACCAATGCCAAATCTAAAATGGCATCTCCTCTTGTTATTTGATGAAGGAATTTGTCAGATATCACATCCAAGAAAATCTGAGCCCTATTGTTATTACTAGCACTAGAAGATTCTAGATAGACTAGATAGACTGGAATCTTAGTAGTATTTATTTCATTAAAAACATTAAGGGAGGTCTTTTCCATATCCAAATCGTATCCTGGTGGTCTGTTGCACACCCGAAGTACTATCCCAGGGGAAGCTCTAGTAGTTTTCTTCTCCAATATGATTTTTGCCCAGACAGACTCCATTGCATCACTTCTAATTTCTTTAGTCATTGATATACAATGCTACTGGACCACCTTTGCCTTCATTTATGTCTTTCCTAAACAGCACATACCCTTCAATACTTGTACTCCTGTCATGAGTACTATTCCACCATGTTTCTGTTATCCCTATATCTGCAAAAACAACCAGAGTCCTGTAGCACTTTAAAGACTAACAAATTTAATTTTTGTAGACATAATCTTTCGTGGGCTGTAACCCACTTTGTCAGGTGCAGGGAATGGAAATCAGATAGGTGGTATCTGGGAAGGTCACAGGGAAGGCGTAACAGGGAGGAGGGTAGGTAATAGCAAAGTCCATTCAGTGATAGTAGCTGAGGCCTATTCACAACCATTGATTAGAAGGTGAGAATGTGTGAATGGTGACAATTACTTCTTGTAATGAGATAAACATTCCAAGTACCTATTCAGACCCAGTCTAATTGTGTGAAGTTTTGGCTCAACCTGAAGCAAATACTCACCAGCAACCGTACATCATACAACAAGAACAGTAACCCAGGTACCTATCCCTGCAACAAACCCCGTTGCCAACTCTGCCCGAAAAGTGACTCTAGTGACACCATCAGAGGTCCTAATCACATCAGCCTCACCATAAGGAGCTCATTCACCTGCACATCTACTAATGTAATATATGTCATCATGTGCCAGCAATGCTCCTCTGGCCAAACTGAACTGTCACTACACAAAAGAATAAATGGACACAAATCAGACATAAAAAATGGGAACACCCATAAACCAGTCGGAGAGCACTTCAATCTCCCAGGAGACTCTGTAGCTGACTTGAAAGTTGCCATACTTCAACAAAAAAACTTCAAAAACAGACTTTAAAGAGAAACTGCAGAGCTAGCACTTATCTGCAAACTTGACCTACCCCCCTCATTGTTGTATCCTTCCCTTGAGTCTCTCTCTATATATACCACCTATCTGATTTCTATTTCCTGCATCTGATGGAATGGGTTACAACCCATGAAAGCTTATGCCTGCAAAAATTAAATTTGTTAGTCTTTAAAGTGCTACAGGACTCTCGTTGTTTTTACTGTATGCAGACTAACACAGCTCCCCCTCTGGAACTTTTCACCTATAATATCTGGTTTCACTTCCTTCACCAGTAACTCTAGTTCCTCCACTTTGTTACCCAGGATTCTTGCATTGGTGCACAAACATCTTAATTTTTGCTCTTCTTCTCTTCCATCAGCTCTATGAGGCAGCACTTCATACAAACAAAGCTCTTTTGTGGTACCCCTCCAGGGGGTAGATCCCACAGCTCCCACATCCATTGTCTCTTCCACTGCTTGTGTCATTACCACTACTGCCTCTGTCTGGCATAACTTACTCACCTATGTCCTGTCAGTGAGAGAAAAACAAACCCACACATAGACACAAAAAATCCAAACCCCCCCACATCTCGCCAAAACAAACCCCCAACGAGCACCGCAACAATACCAGAATCCTACACACTTCCTGCCCAAATTCCCTTGACAAACTCCCACTTAAACTCCCCTGCAGACAGCTCTGTTTGCTGTGTCCTGTGTCTCTGCATCTGTGCTGCCGCATGATTAGGTAGGATTGCAAGTTATAAGTGATTTAAATCCATAGCTGAAACATAGTAGTTATTGTGTCGTGTGACAGGGTTTTATTTTCTTGAAATATTTATAATTAAAAAGGACCTTAAATGTTGCCTGCCCGTGTTAGCAGCAGATATCACATAGCATTTATCTGTTACCACCTATATTACTAAGAAAAATGAACCTTCATTAATTCTCTTGTTGTTATAGATGGGGGAGGGAGAGAAAATTATATAAATTTCTGTGGAGGAAATGTTTTGTAACTTTTACCTTGTAAAGTATAAAAATAAATGTGTGAAACAAAGCCATCCCTACCACTCTAGGTACTTTAGAGAAGCAGCTGCCACAGCAATTCAGAAGCAGCAAGTGAGAAGCTGAAAATACATTGTGTGCCTTAGCATGGAACCAATTAAGACTCAATGGAGAAAGAGAAGGGCCTAATCCACTTGGCTTGTCCACTTGGATAGCCAGTAGCAGTGGCTGGGATAGGTAAAGGAAGGAAGGCCGGTCGACTAGGAGCCTGACAGGCAGCCACAAGAGCCAGCCACAGGCCCGGAAAAGCATGGGGCCATGCACACATGTTCAGAGCCTTGAAAAACACATTTTCAGGGGGAAGGGAGTCAAGCCCAGCTTCTGGAGAAGAGGCCACTTCCTATCTGTTCCATGCAGAACGTGAGAGAAATTATATGTGCCTCCCTAGTGGAAAATCACAGCGAACTCACAAAGGGATTCAGTCTGAATTAACTGCTGCCAACTAACAACTATCAGAGGGCACCAGGCAAGGAGAGGAGGAGCCATATATCCACCATCTGTGTACTCCACCAACACAGCCACAGCCAAGGTGGAATCATCAGGGAAAAGGAGTGCTAGCCTGAGTGATGAAGAGTTAAAAAAAAGGAGCCCCAAGACTCCGCAACCCAGAAGGATTCACCTCAGAGAGCAAACAGCTTTAGTGGTGTTAACTCACAATTTTAATACAACTCTTTCAATAGTTAATACGTTTCTTAAAGCTTCAGCTCCTTAAGCCATGAGATTATGTGAGAATCTCAGCTTTCATTGTTTTTAAAAAGTGAATTTTTAGCATTCATTGCTGCAGAGAAAAGCCTGAAAATATGAACCAAATGTTCCCTCAAGGCTCAGAAACCAAAGGCAAATACAATAATCTACAATATGTTATTTTTAAAATATGTCATGATTTTTTTAAGGGAGAAACTGTGTGTAGTAGTATCATTTATGGGTCAACTTCTATTGGTGGACGAGACATGCTTTCAAGGTACACAGAGCTCCTCTTCAGGTCTGGGAAAGGTACTCAGAGCACCAAAGATAAATACAGGACAGAACAGATTGTTCAGCATTTGTAGTTAACACATATTCTGAGACACCATTCAAGATGAAATGTCACTGCATACATTTCCCAGACCCGAGGAAGAGCTCTGTCTAGTTCAAAAGCTTGTCTCTTTCATAAATAGAAATTAGTCAAGACATAGATATTAATTACCTCATCCACTTTGTCCTACCAGCATCCTGAGACCAACATAGCTATAATTTCACTGAAAACATGATTTTTTAAAGAAAATCTCATGAATTATTGGGTCCTGATGCATAATTTTTTAACACTTTGGGTTGACAGTACTGTGACTGCAATCACCTGCTAGGCCTCTGACACCCAAAGCCAGAAGAGAACTTAAGCCACAACAGGATCTTCACTGGTCAGAGGTGGGAGATGATCCCAAAACTGTAACCACTATTACGGTGTACTTTGGTGAGATAGGAAGAGTTTCAGGGTGAAGAGACATCTCATCTGAGAGGCTCATTTAAACTGTACGTGCAGACAAGTGAAATCTCCTTTGTAATTGACAGTGTATGTTACCCCTACCATGCATGCTCAGGCCTCCTATAATCCATTATTTTCATACAGAAGATAACACGTGCAGGCCATGTATGCTTTTCAGGTAAGTGTCTTGGTTGAACATGCTTTGGTTCTGTATTCTGAGTATTGAGACTATCAGAGATCATCTTCTTTACCTTGTCCCATTAGTCAGGGCCAGCGGCTCCTTTTCTTCATTTCCAAATGTTCCTGTTGAGTGCATCTTCCAAGCTGAAACTGATCTTCCTTTCCGCCTTCAGCATCTTGAACTGCCTTTTGCGGAGGGTTCTCTCTAACCAATATATCCCACTGCATGTTGTCTCACATAACACAACTATCTCATTTGATATTCTCTCAGATTTTCTGTAGTGGAAGCTATTTATATCATGAGTCATGCTATTTCATTACATAGCCTATCAGCTCTTGTCTTACCCAATGTCCACCTGAGTATTCTCATTTTGGCCGTGTGAAGTAACTGTTCTCCCCTCTTCCTCATTCGCCAGCATTCCAACCCATCTGTCATGGCTGACCTAATCATGGTATTATACTCATAGACTCATAGACTCATAGGTCAGAAGGGACCAATATGATCATCTAGTCTGACCTCCCGCACAAGGCAGGCCACAAAACCCTACCCATACACATTTATAACAACCCCGAACCCATGACCGAGTTATTGAAATCCTCAAAAATGAGATTTGAAGACCTCAAGCTGCAGGGAATCCACCAGCAAGCGACCCATGCCCCATGCTGCAGAGGAAGGCGAAAAACCTCCGTGGCCCCTGCCAATCCGCCCCGGAGGAAAATTCCCTCCCGACCCCAAATATGGCGATCAGCTAAACCCTGAGCATGTGGGCAAGACTCACCAGCCAGTACCCAAAAAAGATTTCTCTGCAGTAACTCAGTTCCCATCCCATCCAGCATTCCCACAGACCTTTGAGCAGACTTATCTGCCGATAATCCAAAATCAATTGCTCAAATTAAACTATCCCATCATAACATCCCCTCCATATACTTATCAAGCTTAGTCTTAAAGCCAGATAAGTCATTTGCCCCCACTACTTCCCTCGGAAGGCTATTCCAGAACTTCACTCCCCTAATGGTTAGAAACCTTCGTCTAATTTCAAGTCTAAATTTCCTAATATCCAGTTTGTACCCATTCGTCCTCGTGCCTATATTAGTACTAAACTTAAACAATTCCTCTCCCTCCCTAACGTTAATCCCCCTGATATATTTAGATAGAGCAAGCATATCCCCCCGGAGCCTTCTTTTGGCCAGGCTAAACAAGCCAAGCTCTTTGAGTCTCCTTTCATAAGGCAGATTTTCCATTCCTCGGATCATCCTAGTAGCCCGTCTCTGAACCTGTTCCAGTTTGAATTCATCCTTCTTAAACATGGGACACCAAAACTGCACACAATATTCCAGGTGGGGTCTCACCAGCGCCGTATATAACGGCACTAACACCTCCTTCTCCTTGCTGGAAATACCTCGTCTGATGCATCCTAAAACCGCATTTGCTTTTTTAACAGCCATATCACATTGGCGGCTCATAGTCATCCTGTTATCAACCAATACCCCAAGGTCCTTCTCCTCCTCCGTCGTTTCCAACTGATGCATCCCCAACGTATATGTAAAATTCTTATTATTAATCCCTAAGTGCATGACCTTGCACTTTTCACTATTATATTTCATCCGATTACTATTGCTCCAGTGTACAAGGTGGTCCAGATCTTCCTGAATAGCATCCCGGTCCTTCTCCGTGTTAGCAATACCCCCCAGCTTCGTGTCATCCACAAATTTTATTAACACATTCTCGCTCTTTGTGTCAAGATCAGTTATAAAAAGGTTAAATAAGGTCGGTCCAAGAACCGATCCTTGAGGGACTCCGCTAGTAACCTCCTTCCAGCCTGACAGTTCACCCTTCAGCACGACCCGCTGTAGTCTCCCCTTTAACCAGTTCCTTATCCACCTTACAACTTTCACATTCATCCCCATCTTTTCCAATTTAACTAACAGTTCCCCATGCGGAACCGTGTCAAACGCCTTACTGAAATCAAGGTAAATTAGATCTACCGCATTGCCCTTGTCTAAGTAATCCGTCACCTTCTCAAAGAAGGAGATCAGGTTGGTTTGGCACGATCTACCTTTAGTAAATCCATGTTGCAATTTGTCCCAATTACCATTGACCTCCATGTCCTTAACTACTTTCTCCCTTAAAATTTTTTCCAAGACCTTACACACGACAGACGTCAAGCTAACAGGCCTATAATTACCCGGATCACTTTTATTCCCTTTCTTAAAAATAGGAACTACGTTAGCAATTCTCCAGTCGTACGGCACAACCCCCGAGTTTACCGATTGCTTAAAAATTCTCGCTAACGGGCTCGCAATTTCACGCGCCAGCTCCTTTAATATCCTCGGGTGGAGATTGTCCGGTCCCTCCGATTTTGTCCCATCAAGCTGTTCAAGTTTGGCCTCTACCTCAGATACGGTAATATCTACCACCACATCCAGATTCCCGTTCGTCATCCCTCCATCATCCCTAAATTCCTCACTAGTCTTATTAAAGACCGAGGCAAAGTACTTATTTAGATATTGGGCCATGCCTAGGTTATCCTTAACCTCCGTTCCATCCTCAGCGTATAGCGGCCCCACTTCTTCTTTCTTTGTTTTCTTCTTATTTATGTGACTGTAGAACCTTTTACTATTGATTTTGATTCCCTTCGCAAGGTCCAGTTCTACGCGGCTTTTAGCCTTCCTCACTTTATCCCTACACGTTCTGACCTCACTAAGGTAGCTTCCCTTACTAATCCCGCCTTTCTTCCACTCCCTGTAAGCTTTCTGCTTTTTCCTAATCCCCTCTCTGAGTTGCTTGCTCATCCAGCTTGGCCTACTACTCCCGCCCATGGTTTTTTTCCCCTTTCTTGGGATGCAGGCTTCCGACAATTTCCGCAGCCGCGACTTAAAGTAATTCCAGGTCTCCTCCACATTTAAATCCCCAAGTTCCTCCGTCCAATCCACTTCCCTAACTAATTTCCGTAACTCTTCGAAATTAGCCCTCGAGAAGTTGAAAACCCTAACCCCAGATCTACGTTTGTTTATCCTTCCATCTAATTTGAATTGAATCAGCTCATGATCACTCGAACCAAGATTGTCCCCTACCACCATTTCTTCTACGAGGTCCTCACTACTCACCAAAACCAAATCTAAGATGGCATCCCCTCTCGTAGGTACTTCAACTACTTGATGAAGAAATCCATCCGCTATCACATCCAGAAACATCTGACCCCTATTATTCTTGCAAGCACTCGTCCTCCAGTCTATATCCGGGAAGTTGAAATCTCCCATAATCACACATTGCCCCTTAGTGTTTACTTCGTTAAAAACATTAAAGAGGTCTCTATCCATATTCAAGTCAGACCCCGGTGGTCTGTAGCACACCCCAAGCACTATCTCAGGGGAAGCTCTAGTAGCTTTTTTACCCAGTGTGATTTTTACCCAGACAGACTCCGTCTTATCCATTCCATCACTTCTCATTTCATTACAATTCACCTCATCATTGACGTACAAAGCTACTCCACCACCTCTACCTTTCTTCCTGTCTTTTCTAAACAGCACAAAGCCTTCAATACCCGTACTCCAGTCATGAGTACTATTCCACCAGGTTTCTGTTATCCCTATAATATCCGGTTTCACTTCCTGCACCAGTAGCTCCAGTTCCTCCATCTTGTTCCCTAGGCTCCTCGCATTAGTATACAGACATTTTAATTTTTGACGTTTGGCGTCAATGACATTCTTTCCCCCGTCACGCACAGACCTTCTACCACCATCATCACCCGTCTGGCTAGTTTCAACTCCGCTTTTCCCCCTTTGGTCAATTCTTTGGTCCACTAGGATAACCCCTCTCACTTTGTTTGCTTCCCTCTCCAGGTTAAATTCCGGCGTGGAGATCTCCTGAACATCTCCCAACCATCTCCCCCAACTTCCTAGTTTAAAGCTCTCCTAATGAGGTCGGCAAACCTCCATCCTAGAAGTCCAGTTCCCTCCCTGCTTAGATGAAGTCCATCCCGAGCGAACAGTCGTCTGTCCGTAAATGCTTCCCAATGACCGTACATCCCAAAGCCCTCCTTATAGCACCACTGCTTGAGCCATCTGTTAATCATCATAATCTTGTCGCTCCTTTGCTGCCCCGCTCTAGGAACCGGCAAAATTCCACTAAAGATCACCTGAGCCTCGATTTCCTTGAGCGTCTTCCCCAGTCTGACATAGTCCTCCTTGATACAGTCCAGGGAGCGACTAGCCGTATCATTCGTTCCCACATGAAGGACAATCAACGGATTCTTTCCCGCTCCCGCTAGGATCCTTTTCAGCCTCAGGTCCACATCCCGTACCTTAGCCCCCGGCAGACAGCAGACCCTTCTGTTCTCCCGATCAGCTCTAGTTACGGGCCTGTCTATTCTTCTCAGTAAAGAGTCTCCAATCACGTAGACTTGCCTTTTCCCGGCGACAGCATGACTCTCCGGTCTATCCCCGGCACCAGCTGGCCGCAAGCCCTCTCGATTCGTCTTTGCCCTCGCAATCCTCCTAGGGCTCATACCGGTTGTCGCCTCCATCGACTCCTCCCCTCCTCCCGCAGGACTAGCCGCTCGCCTCTTTTTCCTTGCCCTCTCTCCTACAGCGAGCACCAGCTGTGCTCCATCTTCATTATCCAATGCACCAAACCTGTTCCTGAGTTCTATTTCTCCCTCGCTGGCCCGTCTTTTCCTCTGCCTGGTTCTCCTAGTCACATGCTTCCACCGTCCAGGTTCCTCACCCAGCAGCTCCTCAGAATTCTTTGGTCCTACTTCCATCTGCTCATCTGAGCTTATCCCCTGTGGCTCATCATGTCTGTCTTCTATTATCTGCTCAAACTTCCTTCTAAACTCAATCATGGTTTCCACCTGCATCTGCAGTCCTCTTACCTTTTCTTCCAGCAGTTCTATCAGGCGGCACTTCATGCAGAGAAAACTCCTTTCAGGTGCCCCCTCCAGGACCATGTACATGCCACAGCTTCCACATCCAGTCATCCTCAGTGTGTCTCTCACTGCTGTCTCTGTCTCACTCATGGCCTCCCAACTCTGTGCCTGACGGTTCAGGCCTCACACTGCACCACGGGAAACCAACAAGGCCTAGGCTGCTGGCAGGCCCCAGCCCTTTCCCTCCTCTGGCTTGTGGTCTCTTCTGGAAACGCCCCCTGGAAACTCCCACTGAAACTCCCCTGTTAGTAGTCCTGTGCTGCTGCAGCTGTCTGTGCTGCTGCCTGAGTGCCTGGCTCCTTATATAGGACCCCTAATCAGCTAAGCTCCGCCCCCAACTCAGGGCCCAGCCCCGCTCTCAGCACACGGCCCCTAACAGGAAAAACCTGCTCCTCCAACAGAACTCCCACTGAAACTCCCCTGTTAGCAGTCCTGTTTGCTGGCTCCTGTGGCTCCTTGCTCTTTAGTTGAATGGGCATATTCTTATCACAGAAAATTCTTGTCAACTCCCTCCTTTCACACCATGCTCTCTTCGACCAACTCCCAATATCCACTTCCACATTCCCATCATAGCACAACGTTGAACTGAGGCATTTGGATTGCTACAGACTTTAACTCTGTACCATCAACTTTTACTGGTTTCTTGTTGTCCCTTTCAATGAAACATTGCATGTACTCCATCTTTTGTTAGCTGATTCATAAACAATTTTCTTCTAAAACAGCCCTCAATCATTTTAGAGTCCTTTCCAGTTCATATTTATCATCTCAATACAACATAATCCTCATCAGCGGAAAGCAAGCTCCGTGGAGTCTTTCTCCTAGTCCCCTCCGTCAAGATGTCTATTGGAATTTCAGTTTTCAGTCCTTGATGTAGAACAGCTCTTAATGACTCACTATAGCTACAGTTTTTCTGACTACTGTTGTACTGCCCTTGTATACGTCCACAATAATCTGAATATATGTCTTCCAGATTGCATGACTATTAGTATCATCGTATCAGTTCTCTAGGAATTCTATCATTAGCCTTCTCTAAGTCTGCAAATACTAAGTGCAATTCCTTGTGTTTCTGCCTGTATTTCTGCAAAATTCAGGCTGCAAACACTGCATCCATTGTTGTTGGCTTGGGGCTTCAGTTTCCCATGAATACTTTTCTCAATTATTCTTTAAAACCATTTCATTGTGTGACTCATTAACTTGGCTTGTCTGATTCTCCACCACTCGTAGGTCTTGTGAGGTTGTTGCTTGAACATACTTCATTTAACAGTTTCCTGGGATTCTCTTCATTAAGCAGTTTCTCATTAAAATCTCTGCCATCTCCCAATGATTTTACTGTCTTCCACCACTACTCTTCTGTTTTCATTTTTGACACACTTCAGGGCTCCAAAGTCTTCAGTTCTTCTTTGCCTCATCTTGACAAATATGTATATTTATTTTTCCATCTCCTTTGTAAATAGTCCTGCATATAAGACTTTAGATGCCTGACCATTGGCTTCCACAGCCATTCTGTTTACCTTTTTTTTTATCAGCTTGTATTCCTTATAACATTCTGCTGTTCTGACTTTCAGCCACTTAAAACTTTTCTTCCTTCTTTGAGGCTATCACAGATAGAGGGGATAACCTGACTGATTAATGTTGTGAGTTGATTATTGTTTTGTAAAAATTTTCCTTGGTATCTATACCTTTTTTTTATTTAATCCCTTTTCTCTGCTTATCCCAGATTTAATTGTTTTTCACCTGATTTCTTGTTTAAATTCTGATTTCTTCTTTGAGCTGTTTGGTCCTTGACACCATTAGACTGTTAGAATTGTTATTAGCCTAGAGGCCATAGCAGACTATATATTAATGTATTCATCTATCTGCTAAGTGGAATCAACATGTATCAAAAAGCCAAGGACTGAATCTTGTCATCAACAAATGAAAAATTATACAAACTCAGGTCTACTGGAAGTGGGCTGCCATGTTATTTCGGAGGCAGTAGGTAATGGATTCTCCTCTTCTTGAGAATCAGGGATTCACCTGAAGGTTGTGTACAATATTTGATATATATATATATATATATATATATATATATATACTCATTTAGCTATTATATTCGTCTTGGTGCCTGTCAGTGTTTATGTCTGTGTATTCCTAGATCTGCGTTTTCTTAATTTTAACATTACAGAATCGTAAAACAATTGAGATAGTTATTCTAGGAAAGTGATTCTTATGTTAGGGCGTGATCCTGTAACTCTTACTCACCCCAAATCACTGTCACTTATTTGTGGGAGAAGTGGTTGTAGGACGAGGCTAAAAGCCTTAATTTCTATTTACTCTCCAACCATTTTTACATCTAGTTCCTCACATTGGCTGGCTAGATATACTGTGAGGTTAACATTGGCTCTGGAAGTGTTCCTTCACAAGGTACCGTATGTACTGAGAGTATGCTGTTAATTAGTCTGTGTTTGTGCAGCAGGAGATAACCTGTCATTGCATAAAAATGGGAAATTCAAAAAACAAATGTCACATTCTCCTGTTGTAGATCTTGCATCTTATCTTATTGGAACAAATGTACAGATAAAACTCTAACGTGTGATCTCAAGTTCACTGAAAAGCTTAATTATTGAGGTTACCCAATGTTACTGAGATGCATGCATGCCAATGTTCATCCTATTTTTAACCAACAAGGCTGAGCAATTTCACATTCTGAATTGGCTCTGGATTTGAACAATTCACACAGAGCCGATGGACAGGAGGAATTCGTGCTGGACAGTACTGTCTTTTTTGGTTCACAATAAAAATTAGGATTATGAACATATTATTAAGAAATGCTCTGAAACACAGTGAATATCAAGTGTATGCACTATACTCACAATCTCTTGTTTTTTGTCTTACTCCTAAAATATGTTAATTTTGATATATACACACACTCATTTGATTAGGAATGGCTCAGTGCAAGGACTGCCTTTTCCAACCCAAAAAGTATGTTCCCTGAATTGAAAATGGAATGCAGTTAGACTTTGGCATGAGTTCAAGTTATGAATTGAATTAACAGTTAAAATAGTTTAAATAATACATCCATTTAAAATTGTAGGATTTAGATAGTGAGTCTGTTATAAAGAGTAAATGGGTTTCTAACGCTTCTTCTACTTCACTGGTACTAACTAAATGCAGGGCTGTGCCATTGCAACAGGTAAACATGAGTATTTTAAAAAGCTTTCTGAATGTTACTATGTGTCTCTCAGTATAAAACATGGCAACACTATATCACATATTCCGAATTTTACTACCCCAGTCGTATTCCCTTGCATAGTAAATCTTTCTGTTAAATATCGTTGGCTTAAGTGAATGGTACAGCAGTTTTTAAATTATTAACATAACACTGATGTCTGTCTCCTGGCAAGGGGGAATGAAAGCATAAATCGCTCGCTTAGTGGGGAACAAATCCTCAATTATTCAATGGGTGATTATATCCTAAAAAGTGACTTCATAAAAATGGCATTGTAGGGCTCCATATTCCTTGTGCCTCGCTGATTTCCAGGACAAATCAATCACCTTGCACATAAAAAGATAAGGTTTTCTAGCTGCCAGCCATACAACCTCACTCTGGGATATGGCAGTCACGCTGGGTTCTCTGCCTTCGACTGGCGATGATGCATAAAATGGAATGTGGTTCTACACATGTCCCCAAAGGCACATTCTGAATGCACAAGAGTTGCACAGGAATAACTAAGGGCACAATTTGGCCTGCAGATTCTCTCTGACTGAGATGATGTGTGGGATGGAAAGAATCAGGTTTGACTGTCAAATGCCAAGGGCAAGTATGTTTTTGGCAGTTGATTTATCTTATTTTACTTGCAACCTGGGCAAATTTAATATGGAATGAGATTGAATGAATAATGAGCCCCAGACTGCCATTTGTAGAAAAGAACTTTTGAGGCTAGAAGCACTCTTTAAAGTTTGTTTGCACGCTGATTTTAAAATCTCCAAAGACCTGAAAAACACATTTAGCCTGATTTTCAGCTGATGCAAATCATAGGACCTCTGCTGAAGTCAATGGAAACCCAGACACAGAGGCAGAACTGTGTTGTCACTCTCTTAGGGATCAATCCTGGATGCAGTCTTCAGTCATTTTCATCTGAAGGATCAGGCCTTTGAACAGAGATAGCAAATTGAACTGTGGTGGTGATAATATGAGTCTTGAGGTGACATGGAGGTGACATGCTTCACACATACAGCAGCGCTGCCTTCTGATCTGTAAGTGGCATTGGCATCATTATTGTCAACAAACTGCATAACAATCAACCTCCTCCACAGGCTATGCAGAATGTCCTGGCTCTTGCTTTGTTACAGTATTTATTGAAGTAACGTTGTAAGTGGACATTTTTAAGGTCACAAAATTCCATTCTCAACTGAAAAAAGAATTGGCCAATTAACTTGAAAAATATAAACCATAATGTGTTGTCCCTTTAAATCCGACCACTCCTCCTCTCACAGATTGGTGTTGAGTGTGTCTTGATTACACTGATTAAACACATGAGGCTAAGTGTGTTAAATTTAGTCCTATCAGTAATTTTAGCCACCCATATCTAATCTTTCTCTCTAAGAGTAAGATAATACCATAGCTATGCAGAAAGGCAATATTTGTAATATTCTTAATATTGTTCTCTTAGTGTCAAATTTATAGCACACCTTTGGTGCAGGAGCACTTAAATGGCTCTATGAATGTAACTGAACAAGTTATGACACATTGGAGCAGCACTTCTGTAAATTGTGCTTAATAGAAGTAATCAAAATAAAGTAAGCAAAAGAAGGATATTTCCCAACACAGACATATGCTTAGTCTATCTGAAATTACTTCATAAACTCACTAAGGCAATTTCATTCTTTTCCCAATGGGATAAGTAATGTAGATCCCTCTCTCCTCTTTATGTGCACCACCATGAAGTTTTTATTGTTTTATAGCAGCAAACAAACATAAAAGCCATATCTAGATAAGAATTTTAGTATTTCCAGAAAATGTCCACATTCAGGTTCACTCTCAGTGTAGGAAATTGGAGCAATCCAGAAGGTATGCATTTATATAGAACAGGAAAGATTATATGTCTTATGTTTATTAAAGAATTTGATTATTATCTACCCTGCTTGTAAATTTTTTAAAAAATTTTTTTTACTTATTTATTGACAGTGTACGCAATGCTGTACAATACACAATTAAGCAGTATCTGCCCTGAGGAGCTTACAATGTAAGAGAAATAAAAGGAGTAAAAATAACAGCAGTTCAATCTTCTTTTATTGTGATCCTTCTAATCAAGAAATATTTAATTCCTACATTATATATGGGAATTAAAGGAATATCAAGTCTACCTTAATCATTGGAAGAAGCAGAAACCCTCAGTAGGTTAGTGTTTTGGTTGGATGTGACACTAAAAAAATTAAAGAAAATATTCTTAGTAAAATATGACTTATCCCCTTTTTTTGCTCTCTAGGTTTTCTGTTGAGCAACACAATATGTTGAGTATCAGCTGGTGTGTCATGTCACTGATACTGAAACACCTATATTAAATAATGTATGACAAGTACGTGTTACAAGAAGCAGTGCATGGTGTGGCTAGCATGAAAAGATGAAGAAAGTGAAGAACATTACATCCATAATTCTGGCAGGTGACTGAATGCTTAAACTGACTATAACATATGTATTGGTTGGGCTTGCATATGCTGAGTCTTTAGTTTTTGTTCATTTCCAGTGTTTAAGTTTTCTATAAACATGATCTCCACCAACAAATAGTTCTGGGTACCTTCACTTTTGTTTTATGGAATTTGAGTTCAAAATACAGACTATAGCAGAGACTCTCAACCTCCTCCCTATCCTCATTTCTACTATTTACCCTTCCTCTTCATTTAAACAGGTTCTAACCAGAAAATCTCCCCACATTTTGAGAATATAGGAAGGGCATATGGGAATATGGTTGTGATTCATTGACATGAATGTGTGACCTTGCTGGAGAGTTGCAACCCTCAGGTTGCGAACCCCTGTTACTATTGGTATGTCTATACCAAGGGTGGCAAAGTCGGTTACTGTAGACTTGTTCAATCGATCAAGAAGTCGACGTTAGTAAGCCACCCCCTCAAGTGGCGTAGTGCTGCGTCGATGGGAACACAATTCCTGTCAGCGCAGTGCAGTAAAGACAGCGTGAAGAAGGGAAGCACAGCAGTCAATGGGAGTTATTCAAGCTGCTCTGCATAGCTTGCGTAACTCCCATCGACTGCCACCAAATCTCCAGGTAAGTGTAGACCAGGGCTATGACATTGACAGTCGTACTTATCCTTATATAATTCAAATTCATCTTTGTTACACCAATGAAGCCTATTTGACTTCATGAGTATTACAAAAGTTTAAGTGAGACTGATACAATGCCCAGTGAAATCAGTGGGAAGTCCTTCTATTGACATCAGTAGGAGTCCTTGCATTGACTTCACCGGGCATTGGATTAGGCCCACAGAGAGGAGATTTTTGGCTCAAAAATCTCTTATTGGATTTTCATTTTTTAGGTACAAGAAGAATAGTAAAGCTGACCATGTGGTTTTGATGCATTGTTATCTGACTATGTTAGTTCTTATACCATGCTCATCACCTTAGTATCCAGTGATGATATCCAACCAGTTCGCACTGGTTCGCGCGAACCGGTTCTTAAAATAGAAAAAATGCAGCGAACCGGTTCTTAGCCCCGGGAGATTCAATGAAAAGGGGGAGCAGCGAACCGGTTGTTAGCGGCGGGAGAGTAAATTTCCCAGCGGCGAGTGTCTCCCGCGATTCTCCCTGCCGCCAAAATTGACCAGGGCGGGTCAATTTCACTGCGGGGAGAGTGTCTCCCAGGACTCTCCCTGCCGCCGAAATTGACCAGGGCGGGTCAATTTCACTGCGGGGAGAGTGTTTCCCTGGACTCTCCCTGCCGCCAAAATTGACCAGGGCGGGTCAATTTCACTGCGGGGAGAGTGTCTCCCTGGACTCTCCCTGCCGCCAAAATTGACCAGGGAGGGTCAATTTCACGGCGGAGGGAACTCTGTAGTTGTGGGTGTGTGTCGGGTGCTGTGTGCATGATGTTTAAGAACCTATTCAGAATAGGTTCTTAAATATCACCTGCCTTCATAGAACTGGTTATTAGAAATTTGGGATATCATCACTGTTAGTATCTGAGTGCCTTCCAGTAGCTTGTTATGCAACATGACTAACATCTATCACATGTAGATTTCCTCTCCCCAGACAGAAAATTTGTATGCAATGCCATGTTTGATGGGGTTTTTGTTTAGTTTTGTTTCTTTGTACTGGTAGGGATTTTTGATTGAGTAGGTTGTTTTATTTTTTAAATATATATGATGTGTTAGAGAGGGCAAGGTTAAGGTACCTTACTCTTAGAGTATAAGGTGGTAAGCTTGTATGTTCTTGGGGAGTTCATTCCACAGTCTCAGACCAGCCCCTGAGAAAGTTCCATCTTCCATACAGTTGAGCTGCACCTTTATTGTAGTAAGTTCCATTATGCAAGGTTGTTGGCCACAGACTTTATCCCAGAGCTTTAGGCAATCATTTATATATTCTGGGCCCAGGCTACAAAGCACCTTGAAGATAAGGACCAAGACCTTGAGCTTGATTTGGTATTCTGTGGGAAGCCAGGGTAGAAAGCAAGGGACAGCTCTGATTCTCTTGTGTTACTGTGTTGATGAGAAGACAAGCAACAGCATTGGATACTACTTGAAGCTTTCGTTGAGTGCTGAAGGCTTTATGCCCATGTATAACATATTGGTGTAGTATAACTGAGAGGTGACAAAGGCATGAATAACTGAAGCCAGGTCATTGACATCTGCTAGGATGATAAATTTTGCTAAGCAACCAGAGATGGTAGAAAACATTACTTGCAGATACTGCTATGTGAGAGTTTATCTTCAGCAATGAAACTGAGTGTTCTCTTAAACTAGGAACTAAAATGGAGCAGTTGGGGGAGTGTGCTTTCAACTAAAGGAGACGGCATCATTGTTGCAAACTCTTCAGATTCTTGAGTTGGGAGATTATTCATGGGAATATGTCTTGCTTCTTCAATATTGTGCTGCCTTCCTGAGAATATCGGAACAGCTTTTTTCCATATGGTTTAGTTGCAGCAGAAGAAAAAATAAGAAAAGCTAAAAGCATAACACATTCTTCCCACAGGGATTGTATGTAACTGAAGTGCCACAGTACGATTTAATTAGGAAAACAATTTTTACTGGTTAATTAGAAAAATGATTTTCATCTGTTAGCTGTGACGTGGCAAAGCATCCATTTTACTGAGGCCCTTTTTTCCAACTTGTAACCAGCTTCCAACATCAGGCCAAAATGTTTGCAGAGGGAACACACAGTCGATAAGCATATTTTCATTTCAAAACGGTGGCTTTAACATTGATCACTTTTTTAGGACAGTGTGTAGAAAAGGTACCATAGCAAAGTGAGAGGCTAGCTTCTGGAATGTTGCAGCTATATTTTCTCTATTTCTATTAAAAAAAAAAAAAGCTCTTGCTGCCAAAATGCAGAATAAACAACATGTAGATGGGATTAATTAAATAAATCAGTCAATAACACCACTTACAATTAAAAAAGGGTGAACAGATGGTCTTAACAAGGCTGAAAGTGTTACGATGAAATTCAGCACATGTTTGCTAAGAGAGCTCTGCTCCAAGAAAACATGCCTGTTTACTTTTCTAATAACAAAAATATTGTGAAATACAATTTTTCTTTACTGTTATATTTGCAGTAAAATTAATCCATCATCTTTTAGTCTCTGTGGTACTAAAGATAATCAACTTTAAATGGCTAGCAGTAGAAAATAGAGCAAATATTGTACCTCCACAACAGGAAAGAAGACTTTCATCCAAATGGAATTAAAGCTCAATATTGAGTGAACCTGTCTGATAGTGAGTCTGTTTACCACTCATCTTCCCCATGGCTATATGTTGGCTTGAATGTATACCTTCATCTAAACCCTTCCTACATAGCCTTAATAGTGCTAAGGAATTACGTTCCTCTGACCCAACCAAAAATGTGACTAGGGACACAGATTGCTGTACTCACATTGCACAGATTGAAATTCTGATTCATGTCACTTGAAACATTCATGTGCAGTACACAGATAATTTATTTATTTTACAAATTAATATGTCATACCTATCTTAAACATGTGTCCAGATTTGAATGGATCTTTAGTGAGAGATATTTGCTTCTAATTCTAAATTTCTAACCTTTTAATTTAAGCTGCAGTGGCAATGTATGATTTAGCACTGTGTAATGTTTAAAATGCCCCCTTGTGGTACAAACTAGAGTTGCTTGAAAAATTTCTGATAAAAGTATTTTTTTGTCAGAAAATGCTGATTGGTCAAACTGAATGTTGCACAAAAAATCTTTGATTTAGTGAACATTGATCGGATCACAAGAAGGTTCTGACACAATCCTACTTGACAGGCAGGTTTCTATTGGAAACCTTCTTGTGTGCTGCTGAGGAACCTGGTCTTCCATGGTCCATGGCTCGGGGCAGCCCTACTATGTGGACTGAGTTTCACTGCTGCTAGTAAGTGTTGAGCAACGAAGAAACAGGGAACAACTTGTGTCTGTGATTCCACTTTTTTTTTTTTTTTGGCATCTTCTGTTCATGGGAAATTTTGAAAAATTTGGGTTTGCTCAACTTTGGGTTTAATTCACAAATGTACTTGTAGATCTGATAGTATTGAAGAATCTAAATTAATGTGTGAGATGCCATAGTTCCATGGTAAAATATAATGTTAATGAAGGGTAATTTTTTTTTAAAAAAAATGAAAACTGTAGTGTACAAGTATTTCTCTAGTTTTAACATCTGTAACAAATGTGGTGCTACAGATAGAAATGTGATACAAACTCCACAATTATAGTGCATAGCTAAAGGTCCTTGATGCCACAGTTTTTAAAATGTAACTTGGACCAAAGACAAAACAAAATTGGTTTGCTGGTTCTGAACTCAGTGGATGTCCTGAGTTATATAGATTATATAGCACAATAAAACAGATGAACTTAGATATAAACTAACTCATGGTAACTGGTATTGACATTAGTAACTCACACAGAGTTAAAACAGTATCTGGTGACCATGCCAGAAGAATACAGTATAAGAACATAAAAATTATCCTATTAGGTCAGACCAATGGTCCATCTGGCTCAGTATCCTGTCTCTGACAGCAGCCAATGCCCGATGATTCTGGCAGTTGGAGGTTGAGAGAACCCCAGAGCATGAAATTGTCTCCCTGACCATCTTGGCTAATAGCCATTGATGGACTTATCCTCCATGAATTTAACTAATTTTTTTGAATTATACTTTTGATTTTACAACATCCCATGGCAATGAATTCCATAGTTTGATTGTGTGTTGTGTGAAGTTCTTCCTTATGTTTGTTTTAAATCTGCTGCCTATTAAATTCATTGGGTGACTCCTTGTTCTTGTGTTATACGAAGGGGTAAATGAACTTCCCTGTTCACTTTCTCTATATCATGATTTCTCTTTACAGAAGCTTTGTTGACTCTTTCCGAGTATATCATGTTTATCTGTGCATCTGATAATTCTATTCTTCACTATATTTCCAACCAATTACTTTGATTCTGAATTTAGGCTTACTGGCCTGTAATTGCCAGAATCACTTCTGAAGCCTTTTTTTAAAAATCGGCTTTATATTAGCTACCTCTCAGTCAATTGGTATGGAGGCTGATTTAAGCAATAGTTTATATACCACAGTTAGCAGTTCTGCAATTTCATAATTGGATTCCTTCAGAAGTCTTGGGTGAACACCATCTGGCCCTAGTGACTTATTACTGTTTAATTTCTCAATTTGTTCTAAAACCTCCTCTACTAACATCTCAGTCTCAAACATTTCTTCAGGTTTGTCATCAACAACGAATAAGTCAGGCATAAGGATCTTCCCCATATCCTCTGCAGTGAAGATTGAGATAAAGAATTCATTTAGCTTCTCTGCAATGAACTTTTCTTCCTTGAGTGCTCCATTAATCCCTTGATAATCTAACTGTTCTAATAACTTTTTGGCAGGCTTCCTGTCTCTGATGTACTTTTTTTTTTTTTTTGGTTGTTAGTTTGTGTGTCCTTAGCTTGTTGCTCTTCAAATTCTTTTTTGACTTGCCTTATTACCCTTGACTTGCCAGAGTTTATGCTCCTTTCTATTTTCCTCACTAGAATTAGTCTTCCAATGTTTAAAGGATGCCTTTGGGTCTCTAACTGCCTCTTTTACTCTGCTGTTTAGCCATCTTAGCATTTATTTTGGTCCTCTCACAGTTCTTTGTTTTTAATTTGGAGTATACATTTAGTTTGAGCCTCTATTATGGTGTTTTTAATAGTCTCTAGGCAGTTTGTAGGCATTTCATCCTTGTTACTATTCTTTTTAATTTTCGTTTCATTAGCATCCTCATTTTTGAAGTTATATGCTTCTGTAGTGGGTTTCTTTGGCATTTTGTCCTCCTACAAGGATATTATATTTAGTTACATTACAGTTGGTATCACCAAGAGATTGTTATATTCACCTCCTGCATCTGATCCTGTGTTCTACTTATGACTAAATCAAAATTGCCTCTCCCCTAATGGGGACCAGAAGAAACTACTCCAAGAAGCAGTCATATATGGTGTCTAGAAATTTCCTCTCTGCATCCCTTACTGAAGGGATATATACCCAATCAATATAAGGATAGTTTCAATTTCCTCTTCCTATTCCATTTCAATCACTGTTGCCATCTTGGCCAGCTAGTCAGTAGCTATACTCCCACTGCTATACTCTTATTGGTCAAGCCTGGCATTTTTTATCCTGAGAAATTCTATGGCAAGTTTGACTCATTTAATTTTGACTTTATTTTATTATGTGCTTTCTTTCACATTTTGTGCCATTTCACCACCAGCGCAACCTACTCTCTCATTCTGATATATTTTGTACCCTGATATTACTGTGTTCTATTGATTATCCTTATTTCACCAAGTCTCTGTGATGCCTATTATAGTAATATCCTCATTTAATGCCAGGCACTCTAGTTTGCCCTGTGAGCAGGGTACAGGTGACAGGCCTCTGAGCCAAAACCTCACAGCTCACAAGCATGCAGGGTTCCAGGGCAGGTGGTGACAGAACACCTTATTGGTCTTGGTGAAACCCCAAAGCATCACACCAACTTTTTCATGTTGTGGACCACATTTTAATACCATGTAATAAATTTTGTTATGTGCCACTCATTCACAGTCAACTCCTCTCTTTTGAGATTGCATTACAATCCTGTTGAAACTCCAGTAATTGGTTATGTGGAAAAGTAATATTAGGAGGGTATTTAATGTATTTTTAGCTGCAATTTAACACCTTAAAACAAGGAGGAGTAATTGCAAGCAAATACAGTGTGGATCACTGTTTGCCAAAATTCTCAGTAAACCATTATATGGCTATTACAGAGCAGATTCTCTGTTGGGCTAAACTTTCAATTCTGACTTGAATTTTTATTTATGTTAAAATGAACAAAAGGAGTGTGCATCCGAATATAAAAGGCTTTTTGTCAAGCAATTCATATTAAAAAAAAAAGGACTTAAATAAGAAAACTTGAGAAAATTGGTATCTTGTCAGCCAATGAAGTTATTAATGCTGTTTTAAAATTAGAATCTCTCCAGTCATCACAGAGAGATTCACTATTCCATGAATAGTTGATGTCATTACAGGTAAACAGCACTCAGGTAGGAACTGGATCCAAAGTACATGTCTTTGCCCTCAAGCCATGTATCACGTTCAGTAGATCATTTACAGAAACCCTATTAAGTTTCTTACAAACCATGGGTGGCAAGTTGGAAAAAAAATTAGAGATGAAGGAAAGTAATTAAAAAGTAATTTATCCCCAAATATGTCCCACAGAGGATAGCTGTTGGAGTTCAGACTTTACTATGAATGAATTTCATTTAAGTTTCTTTATCCTGCTTTGATAACTACAGAATGCCAAAAAAATACACCTTGTTACAATGGTAATAACTATCTGAATACTTTTCACCCCACTTTGAATATTTTCTTGCCATGTGCTAAATCCTATTATCCATATGGTTGCCTCTAAGCCCAAGGCTATCTAACTTATCTTTTATTGTTCTCTCATTTTCATCCATAAATAACAGAATTTCAGAAAATCTAATTCTTTTCATCTATCACTATCAGTAATGAGCAGAAAATTAACTAAAGTAAACTATAACTGTGAACAGATGGCCAAGTGCTGGCTGATAATGGTTGACAGGCAGCCTTTCATCACCACCTGGATATAGAGTGTTGCTTAAGAAAAAAAATAAACCCCATTCATTGATATTTTATAATCTTCCTTGTATGAAAGCTGATTTGAGGACATCCAACAACATCTTATCTTTTATTATGACCCCAAATCAACAGAGTCCTTAAGCATGTACTGAGACTATTACCCAGGTTTCCTCAAACCCAAAGCCATTGGTAACTTTACTCTCTGTGAGGCAGTATCAGAGAACAATCCACAGAGAGACACACTACCTCCATCTGCTATGTGGCTGGCATAAATCAGACAGAATCAAGTGCTTTCACTTAAAGCTTCCACTTTGTCTTCAGCACTTTCACTAGAATGCCTTTAGTCAAAATCTCTGCTTTATTTAGTCTCAAGCACATACCGACACAATAGGTTTAGAAAACCTCAAACAAATAGTTACCTCACAAGTCTGGAGTGATCTTCAGGTGATTCAGCAGCAGATTTACAGTGGCCAGCCTTCCTTTCTGCTGTTTGAGATCTTTCCAATGTGTTCACAAAGCAATCCGTTGGACCCAGACCCACAATTCCCCTCTTATACTCAAAACATTACAGAGATGTGTCAATCAAAAAATGTTACATAGCTGACCAAACAAAATCAATCATTGGGCAAAAAGCAGGTGTTACAAAAACATGTCACTAAAAAAAATTGTTAAGCAAGCAGTTTTGAGCCATTTGTCTGGCAGTATATTTCTGCATAACAACAGTCCTAAAATATATCCAGGCTTCCTGTTTTTACAGATCCATAGCCCAGCATATCAGAGAGGATATAGAGTTAGGCCCACTCCTTGTGCTCACTCCTCCTCCTTGCAAGTTTTATCTTCGTGATGCTAAATTCCTACAAAGGCCTACTAAATTCAATAAGGAAAACAATTGATAGTCCATCCCAATAATTGGTAGTGGCTTCGACATCCAACAGGGTGCTCAATATGCCTGTTATCAAGAGATAACAAGGGAGCAGCCCTATTGACTTTATGGGCCTATTTCTGAGCCCGTTCAAGTCAATGGGAGGCTTTTCATTCACTCGTATGGGCTTTGGATCAGGTCCTGTCTGCTTAAAGGCTTGTGCTTAAGTGCTTTGCTGAATCAGATCTATAAGAGGTAGTTTAGTGGGTGCAGAGCACAATAATAGCTCTGATCCTCTGAATCTGATAAATTTGTTCTTTTGCACAACCATTTTGGTGATGACTTCTCATCAATCTTTGTTTTACTTAAGATTTTCATTTTGGAGAGATGTTTTTATTTTCAATCTCCTTAAATTGAGCTTTTAGAAGAGCTTTTAGAAGAGTTTGAAACATGCTCTCTAGTAAGTTCCCATGAGAGTAATTGATAGTAGGTACTATTTCTATGGCAACTTTAGAGAACAGGAAAAGAGTTGAATACAGTGTTACATTTGTCTTAATTTAATTTGGGACATGCTTTCCCCCTAGGGTCAGTTTTCATTTAACAAATTATTAAACAGTATCCAAAATGAAGATTGAAGAGGCAAATGTTTTTATATAACACAGCACTGAATTCCTTTTCCCAGTATATTATTTTTCAACTTTGATTCAAATATCACAGATTTCTTTTTTTCAATAGCAATTTAAGTGCTTTACCAGTTTGCTATGACAGGGCTAGAATACGTTCATGTTAAATTCATCATGATTCCATTGGAATTTATTGCAAAGCTGAGTCTTGATGACTTGGTAATCATTGTAGCTTTTTTCATTAATAAAAATGCTAATACAGGGACATGGGCATCTTTTTCAAATGACTTGTTCATCTGGAGACAGTTGTTTTTTGTTTCCTTGAGTGATATAATTGCTGCTTTTTTAAATAGTCATATAAAATTATAAAATTCACAAGCAAAATGCTGATTTCTTCCTCCTCAAGCAGCATGTAAAACATTGGAGCCATAATTTTAGTATTGTCTCTTTCCATACCAATAATGTATTCCTTAACTAGAATATTTGCAATAATCTTTTAATGTCTGATTCTGTAAATGTAACTTCAAAACACATATGACTCAGTGGAACTGTATATACAAATACTGTTATATAACTCTTTCCAGGATTAGTTCCTTAAATAGTTCTCCCTTTATTTATATAATTTGGCCCAATATGTATTTACTTATGATTAAATTGCATGCAAAATACTGGGATAATGAACGTTTCCAATATGTTGTGAGATAAAAAATAAAATCACAGTATTTACTAATGTCAGGTGTATTGGCATGTAAGCAACAGAACTTTATAAAAAGGTTATATTTTCTGTGACCTCCTGAATGATTTAAATCACTATATAAGCCTTTGTAGAGTTCCATCATGAAGGCATGAGGGTGCAAAAGTACACTGTGTAGCTCTTGTAATATACTGAATATATGACCTTACAAAAGGTAACAATAGAAAATATATTATAGGAAACAACTTTGGAGTGAAAGAGACAGAATGACAGTACAGTGGTTTCCACATGTTCCACATCACATGTTTCAGCAGTCTTACTGGCTGAATTTCTCCCTCCCCCAGTACAGTTCTGTTTCCTTTGTTCTTCAAGTGTTGTTGATGCATAGAGAGAAAGGGAGAGATCATTTGGGGCATCTTCTGTCTCTTCTTATAGTTATTTCTCCTCTTTGAGAAGCATCTCCAGCTGATGTTCAGGAAACAGAAAGTGTGTGTGGACAGGAACCCTAAGATGTTTCTTTGTCAAGATGTAGATTTTTCACCCACACCCTCTAAGAGAGGGCATTTAACCAGGTAATGGTCCATTTGACTTCCTTGACACATGGTTAAGGTGTCAATTTGCCTTTTGTCTCTGAGGAACTAGTTTGTGACTTGTACTAGACACGCCCAGGTTTTTTTTAACCTTTCCTCATAGGACAGGTTTTCTGAACCTTTTATTTATTTATTTATTTATTTATTTATTGCTGTCCTCGAGACTCTCTCCAATTTGTTCACATCTTTCCTAAAATGTAGTGCCACAATTGGCTACAGTGCTCCAGCTGATAGCCCTGGGATCCTTTCCAGCAGTACTATAGGCTAGCCAGTTAATTTCCCATGTTGTATTTGTACATATGATATTTTCTCCTTCCTAAATGTAGTATTTTGCTCTTGTCTTTATTGAAATTCATCTTGTTGGTTTCAGACCAATTCTTTTATTATTCAAGATCATTTTGAATTCTAATCCTGTCATCCAAAGGGCTTGCAACCCCACCCAGTTTGGTGAAATCAGCATTGGTTCATGAATGAAAAGGCAGGGCTATATCAATCAGATAATGTATTCACAATTTTATACTGTGAAATTTGTTGGCATATCAAACTGTCTCAATTTAACAGCTGGTGATTATTTAGCTAGTTGGTTGGTGTGCCTGAGCTCTGATGCCGTTTTCTCCTGTTTCACATGTCCAAACAATGTGATTGTAGTGTGTTCTTGTATTGGTTTGGCAGCCTAGATGAACTCCTTCCCTTCCATTTTCTACAGGAACAGCTTCTTCTGTGTCTTGTAGTTTTTAATCACAGACGTGTAAATATTAGTTAAATAATATGTGTTGCTAAATGTTAATCCAGGTGATATTAAACAGTCTGCATGGGTTCTATTTTTTCTCAGTATAATTTTACACAAACTTATTACAATTTTACAGACATTTTCTCAACCACTGACTCTTGTCCAGCAAATACAATTAGCTTCTTCTGTATGCTGTTTGCTGCTCAGAGAATGATTTCAGTATATTAATTATTAATCATGCATTGACATTATCAAATAGATGAAAAGTGTGTTTTTTTCAAGAAACTATTTTTAGTCTCTGTAAACATGGGAAGTGTCACCTTTAAATACGTTTCTCCATAATAAATGAATAAAAATACAGTTTGATAATATCATTTTGGGGTATCTGAAAAGTAATTCAGTGCTTTACAGCAGACCCAGTGATGATATCCAACCGGTTCGCACCGGTTCGCGCGAACCGGTTCTTAAAATTAAAAAAATTTAGCGAACCGGTTGTTAGCGTCCTCCCCTGTCGCGCTCTGCAGGGCGCTGTCGGGTTTTGCGCGAACCGGTTCTTAAAATAAAAAAAAGGCAGCGAACCGGTTGTTAGTGTCCTCCCTTTGCGCTCTGCGGGGCGCTGGAGGGGTTTCGAATTTGGCAGCGCAGAGCGAGTTTCACAGTGGAGAATCTCGTCTGCGATGCCAAGTCTCCCTCTCCGCCGCCGAAATTGACTTTGCCTTGTCAATTTCACGGCGGAGAGTATGACCCAGCTCCGCCGCCGAAATTGACCAGGGAGGGTCAATTTCAGTGCGGGGAGTCTCTCCTGCGATTCTCCCTGCC